>CM062819.1:1185821-1785821 GCA_031772625.1 Pinus tabuliformis
AACTGGTTCTCCCAAGTGAATCGCCAATTGTTGTGGCCAGCAACAACCGCCCCCCCCCCCCCCCCCCCCTTTTTTTCATTTAGTATCAAATCATGATACCGAATGAATGGGGACCCTTAGATAAAATTTTTAAGAAAAGCTAGACTTTCTTTTTGAAGTTACAAATCATAATTTAGAAAAGGCATCTTAGATATTTTTCTATGGAAGACGATAGGTCTTTTAAAGTCGCGTATGCAAAAAGATAGGAAACATCTCCGTTACTCTTCTAAAAACAAAATACGCGCCACCCTCATGATTAATAACGACATCGCATCACACCATACTAATGTCCCTAGCAAAAAGCCAAGAAATTCACCGATCTGCGATATTGCGATCGCTAGATCGCGCATCGCAGAAACAAGCCAGACGAGGTTTGGCAAGCACTAGGTTTTGCGATCTGCGATATTGCGATCGTGCGACATGCGAGGGTACGTCAGCAAATCATAAAATCACCTTAGTACGAATCCTTCGGGCGCGCCTTTCAAAGGAAAAGCCACTTACCATTACCTGACCTGAAATCATGCACTTTTAATGTTAGTAAGTAAATTGGTTGTCAGTCATTAAGAGGATTAAAGACGCGTGCCTTGTTGGATATTTTCTTCACGTAAGGTGGCGTAATTGATTTATCTCTTGCATTTAAAACTCTCCCATCACCTTTCTGATCGGACATTCCATTTCACTTGTAATCTGCAGGAACAAAGTGCAAAGACGACTCAGAAAGAAACACAAAGTAAAAATGGGAAAGAAGAACAAAGCTCAGAACTCCGAAGCAAGAGAGAAGACCAAGGAGATGGCACCCCTATACACAGATACAGCCTGCAACCGAGATGCAGGAATCTCCACATGGGAAGGCATGTACAGGCTATTAGAAGAGGAGAAGCCGAGAATAATGAAAGTGACTGCCGTTGCAGGTGCACCACGCTCCTCTGAAGCAACCCTAGAAGACCTAGCATGTTCATTCCTTCACAGAATAGCGGCAAGGCCTAAGATTCTACCATACACAGATATGGTCAAGTGGATTCTGGATGATGCAGAATTAAACAACAGACAATTCAAGATTCAGGGACATGGGCTCGTGGGATCTTTCGCTGCCCAAGATCTGAAGCTAATGTACCATCTGCCCGAACCGCAAGCGACCTATAATGCAGAATTTCTTAGGAAGTTCGCAATGGAGAACCCAGATCTATCGGACACCACTAAAGAATGGTCTAGAAGAGATGAGCCATTAAAGAAGGATAAGAAAGGTATGTACAGCACTGGTTCCCTTACTTCTCCATATTGTTTTGCTGCAGCCATGCTGTGTAGGTTGTTTGGTATGCCCGATATCAACAAGTTTTCATCTGAGTGGCTGCCATTAATCGACGCTGCCACAAATGCCGATTTAGTAGATTGGGCTAAAATTCTTTCCGATACTCTATATACGGCTGTGGTTAGTTACAGGTCCAAAAGATCCTTTTCTCAAAGGGTCTATCCTCCTTTCTATTTGGCTGCCTATGTTATGGATTCTGTTTGCCTTGTATCTAATTTCCCCATTATGGGATGGAAATGGACTACCCAAGACCCGTTGCCTATTCACGTCTATCACAAAGTCTTGTGGGATTCCCAGTTTGCCCCTCATTTTTACCAGATTTGCCATGGGCTTATATTGCCCATATATAGGATGATATATGGTAAGGACCCCCCAAGGTGCTCTCCCGAAGCTGAGATCGACATCATCTCCATCGCAAGATGGTTTGGGGAAGAATGGTTTACTTACATTCGAGTTTATGGAAGCACTGTTCCTCCACATGTCCTACCCTTGTATGTCCCAGATAAGCTTTTGGCTCGAGAAATCGCTTATCAAACTTTCTCTGAAGGCGGCTTAACCAAAGAATTAAAAGATAAGAAAAAGGCCATTTGGCCTCAATTTCCCGTCAATTGTGGGGCCTTCTCTTTATTCGATGTAGGACACGCTTTTGATGAGGTGGAAAACGTGACGTGCCTTCAATTATATAAGTTCCCAATGAGGCCATTCGACCCAAATAAAGTTGCCCAAGAGTTTACTACGAACGTCAAGATAAGAGTGTTCTTCGGACACAAAGATTTGTTTGACGATCTCTTTCAGGGTAAGAGCTCACTCAAAGAGATTTTGCGAGAAGCTCAGTCAAGGTTATCTCCAGGTGAACTCCAGAAATTCACATCATATAGAGATAGAAGGCTGGCCAGCATTCCACTAGAAAGGCTATGAATACCTACTAGAGAGCCAACTCCGAGCATCAGCCTCAGCGAGAACTCCAGCACTTCCAGATCTAAGTCCAACGCCGCGCGAGAAGGTTCCGAACATCCTGAAGAGTCTGTGCATGACAAAAGAATTAACGAAGAAGCAGTCAAAGATACAGCTCGGTCAAGTGTAATGTTTCAGCAACAAGTTATCACCTCGCCACCAAGAGATGTTCCCCCTCCGGTTATCGAAGCTCCTCTTGTCACAGCAGAGCTAGATAAAGAGTGGGAGTCCTTCAATGAATTAATCAACCTCGAAGGGCAAGTCCCAAAGACGCCTGTGAACGATACACAGGAGGTGCAAGAAGTTGCTCCAACCATAGTCAGCGTTACCACAGAAGCAGAAGATCTCTCCATCACTCCATCCTCAGAACTTCTACTTAACGTAGAAGAAATTCCCCCACTAGATGTGTTCTACAGTCCCCAGCACAAAGCAGTTGTGAGAAGACAAAGAAAGAAAAGAAAGCTCGAAAATGCACTGTCTCAAGACGCTGAACATTTAGACGTCTTGTGGAAAGACCCAAGTAATAATCCTACAGAAAATCTTACGAAGCTGTCTCAAATTGCAGGAGCGTATGCTTCTGCAACTATTGACAAGGCCTCTGAAGTTCAGCAGCTCTTAAAGGAACGAGAAAATCACATACAACTGCTACAACAACAGTTACAGCAAGCCAACGCAAACAATGAAGCTTCCAGACAGCTCGAAAAGCTCCAAGAAGACTTCCAACAGATGCAAATAGGCTACCAAAAGAGTCTTGAAGAAAAAGAAAAACAACTGCAGGCGGAGCAAGAAATGCACAGAGATGAACCTAAGCTTGCAGAGTTTATTTCAGAGTCCATCGGCTTGAACGAGCAACTACTGCAGCAACAAGAAGAATTGGGGCGTAAAATATCACAGTGGAGGCACTTCTGTGAGCTAAGCGACAAAATCACCAGTCAGGTGGTGGAATTGCGAAGCGAATATGATCAGAACGACAAGAGAGTGACAGAGTATCTGACTTGGCAAGACGATGAGAAGGGAAAAAGAGCAGGAGCACCTAGAATTAATGAAAATCATAAAGAAATGCTCTTTAATAAATGGGACGAGCAGATCACGCAGGCAGAGCAAGCAGCAGAGGCAGCAGCGACACAGGCAAGTATTCTTATCGACTGTGTAAATGAAAATTTACACAAGGCCAATTTGATTTCAGAGACCACCCCGGGATACCTACCAAACAAGTTGCAACTGGAGACAGAATGGAGGCAAAAGGCACAGGCAAAAGGGAAAGCTATCCAAGCACTGGCTAGACTGAATTGGGAAAGTTACTGGATGTACCTGGTTAAACCACATAGCCAATGGATGACGGTAAAGTGTATCATGAACGCAGCCGAGAAGGTAGCGCCAGCTCTTATAGATGCCGTTTTCGCAGCCCAGCTCAGAACGGAAATTAGCCAGCCGACTCTTCTCAAGCCTATGTTAGAAACATGCAACTTCAAAGACCAAGTCCACAAGTAGTTTTATTTAGAATGTTGTTTCTTTTTGTTTTAGTTATATTAGAAAAAGGACGGTCGTTTGAAAACCGAATCCTTAATTTTGTAATAATACTATTATTAGGATTAGGACATAGTATTTTAACCCTTCTCATTGCATTGGAGAAGGGTCCAGAAATTTGTCAAAAAACTTGTCCTCAGAACATGCATTTCTGCACCTCAGAGGGGGTTTTGATGAATGGAAGGATCGGATTTATTGATATTTGCATCTTAATGTCTGCTACTGATGTTGCATTTCTGTACTCTTAGTAGGTGTTAGAAGTAAGTAGAAGTAAATCATTATTGCTTGAAGTTTGTGAGTAAAAATCAGTCATAAATGGTACTTTTATCTCTTGATGAATTTCTACTTATTTGCTTAGAGTGATATACAACTGATGTTATTTATATGTTAATGTATAAATGTGTGGTTACCATTTGGAACTTTTGTATGATGGAGTCATTTGTTCATGCTTGACATATGAATGATTTATCATGCGATATGCAGTCCACAACTGTCCTGTTTAACTTTTTATGCAGAATGGTTTATCTTAAATGGTTTATATTCTTATAGTAGCTGAATAATCTTCATTACCAGTTATTATATGAAATCTTTTTAGATCGCATGATGGAAAAGATATACCCCGGGTTAGCGTAGATTGCACATGTTGTTTTCATTAGATTTCAGCAGCTTATAGTCAAATCATGAGTTAGATTTAAATTAGCTCTCAAAAGTTCTCAAAGAAACAGCATAATCAAACCCTACACACACACACACCCCTTAGATCGGGAAGCTGGTCCCGTTATCCCCAGTCGGACCCGCTACACCAAACGGGCAAGGAGCCGCCAACCAGGTTCCCGACCGGGTGGGTATCCCCCTTGTTGTTGACCCGATTTCAGGGCCCTCAACATATTTGGCGCTAGAAGGAGGGCCGAGCATAATACCTGTTGGAATGTTTTTTTTTTTGAATTATAAATCTTGAAACAGGATGACTACTCATGAAGTTCCTATTTGGAGTTGCATCTATGTTCATACCTCTTCCAACATTCCACCGGACGTGGTAAGGCTATTGTCTCAGGTAAAGTTCAATGGTAAGAAAGACTCTTCCGCATTCAATCACGCCCTTTAGTTCATACAAAAAGTTTCAACTTCTGATACTCAGAAGATTGATGAAGGCGTTTTGTGCAGGATTTTTGCTCTTACCTTCACAGCAGAAGCTACAAAATGGTGCAGAACCCTCCCAGTTGCATCAATTCACAGCTGGGACCAGTTCGTTAAGATGTTCATCTTGGAATTTGATTGTTATTATTACGACCAGGTATACGATGAAATTGATTATCTTAGAGAAGAAGATGAACCCGTAAGGGATTTCAATATGCGATTTCATCTTAAATGCCTACAGTATGATCTCGAAAATGAGCTCACAGACGAAGAATCTTCAGATTACGATGAGTATTTCCTACCTCCTGTGTCTGACCAATCAGAAATTAAATCTACCTTTGCTAGCTTTTCTTCTAATATGAATGATCATTCCAAGTTAAATACACAAAGCATCCAAAATGAAGAAAATTTACAAAGCCTGGGAGTCATGCATGCTCTACTACCAGAAAAGAGAGATGAAGATGCTAAAAGAAAAATTACCTTGGAAACAGAAGATGACGCTGACAATATCATTTCAAGTCAACGAATGCAGATGCCAAGGTTAGATCAATCTAATGTTTCTCTTTCAAAAGTATCAGCGCAAAAAGGTATGATCTAAAACCCAACATATGTGATGGATCTGATGAACAAAGTTTCTTTTATGATGTTTTTAAATGCATTGTTCCAGATTTACATTTTTCTCTTTATCCTGATGTTTTTAGTGATGACAACCTTTCCCCTCTTAATATTCAAGATATCTCAAAAACTACAAAGGGTTATTTAATTGACTCATCATTAGGTTTTCAAGTTAAAGAGATTGCATTAACACAACTTTCGATCAAGGACAAAAAGGAATTGCGTGACCTCCCTTGTCAGAAAACATACAATGAGAAGGAGGAACCTAGGGAAATCTGTAGAGTCTTTTGTGATAGTTACTTTGACAATGATAATGTTGTTGAGTTTTCTCAGATAACTCAACTAGGGCCAGAGGATAAAGGACATCTTAAATCAGAAATCATGTCAGTCCACCCTCATCTCGAAGTAGAAGATCACTTAAATGATTTTACTATCCCAGGTAATACCCCGATCTATGATTCGTATCATGAGGAAAGCTCCATCCCTATTTGTAATCATGACCTAGTTACCTATTCACAAAACCTGGCAAGTTTTTGTGAAAAACAAGATGTTACAAGTAAAGCCCAATCGTGCTGTAACACTATTTGTATAAATTCCCAATCATTCCTTTCTCACTCAAACTCATTATGTACAAAATCGGATTTCTTTTCAAATCTTCAAACTTTGGATAGATCATGTTTTAGCGACTTACATATGAGAATTTTCTTCTCAAACAAAATCACAAAAAACTTGAAATTAACAGATAAAAGGTTACAAGTCATTGAAATCAAAAAATCTTGTCCACAATTTGACTTGCTGTCTTTCCTATTGCGACATCATCAATTCACAACTGAAATTCATTCTGATTTTTATGATCCAATAGGTACCCAGTTGGAAACAACTTTGCATAAGAAAAGAAAATCAGCCAGAATTCCAATTGAGGTTCTGTGTTTTTATTTCTCAGCCAACAATTACGATCCAAGAAAAATTCGTTTCTTTTTATTAATGCTTGGAAGATTCATTCGGCTAGGGATAAAAATGAATAGATGGTTCCATTGGAAATATCATTTCACATAGTTATTTCCTGTATATGGTTAGAATAGGAGTAGGAGTAGGAGTAGTTTAGTTAGGTTTTTGTTTTTAATAACTGATAGGCAAAGCTATACATATTCTCTTCATAACCTCAGAAAATATTTGCCTATCATTCCTTTTTAATTTCCTCCATAATAATGTTTGTTCTGGTTCAATGACATCTGACATTTACTAGAGATACCTTGTCTCTGTTTAAAATTTGGAACTTCTGCTACTATCAACAGCGAATCTTTTAAAAATTTGATCTTTATTATCATTAGAACTTCAACCCATATATGATGATAATTTCAAACTCCAAAATTTTAAAGAAAGCTATCTCAGTATAGGATTTGTTTTAAGTCAGCACAATGAAAGGTATCAATTTTAAGATAAGTATTCTCTGTCAAAACAGCCTTTATTGCCCTATCATTGTCGTCCAGAACTTTCTTAAGGAAAAAAACAATGACTTCCTCCCTGCTAAAAGGGAATTACAACATTCAG
This sequence comes from Pinus tabuliformis, assembly GCA_031772625.1. Lineage (NCBI taxonomy): Eukaryota > Viridiplantae > Streptophyta > Pinopsida > Pinales > Pinaceae > Pinus > Pinus tabuliformis. The sequence goes on from CM062819.1 coordinate 1,192,954, forward strand.
AGAAACAACCCAAGAAAAACACTATATCTCAAAGAATAAGAGGTCTCATCACGAGCCGGCTTATCATGATCACAGATATTATAACTTGCTGACTTTGCCAATAGTGTCTATCAAAACAGGGCAACGACTTAAGATTGTTGCAATCAAAAGACAAGAGGTCTCATCACGAGCCGGCTTGTTCAGCAAAAGTGTAAATCAAGTGAATGACTGTGTCATAATTTGGCCACCAAACCAAGACATTGTTCTTTAGAGAATTAAAAAAGGAAAAGTGTGTAAAAAGGATTTTTTTCTGAAATGTTGTGAATAACCTCAAGCAGGATAAAGGATCATTGCTGGTTAAAAGGTAACCCTGTCGAGGCTATGGACGCCTGCTGGCAGTAGAGGCTCTACCTGCGACTAAGGAGCATACTAAAGGACTGATAAACAGAGAAGACTTTATTTTATGTTTTACAAAGACCAAGTAACAGCTGATTTAGATGCAAAGACGAACTGGGTGTACAAATAATTGAAACGGAAAGAGTTTGAAACAAAACATCATAGGCAGCTTGAAGTCTCATTTGTCTTATCTTTTTATAATAAAGTTCAAAATTTAAAAAAAAAAAATCAGAAGTTTTTAAGAGCGTCAATAGAAATAACAGAGATAACTGGTTCTCCTAAGTGAATCGCCAATTGTTGTGGCCAGCAACAACCCCCCCCTTTTCTTTCATTTAGTATCAAATCATGATACTGAATGAATGGGGACCCTTAGATAAAATTTTTAAGAAAAGCTAGACTTTCTTTTTGAAGTTACAAATCATAATTTAGAAAAGGCATCTTAGATATTTTTCTATGGAAGACGATAGGTCTTTTAAAGTCGCGTATGCAAAAAGATAGGAAACATCTCCGTTACTCTTCTAAAATCAAAATACGCGCCACCCTCATGATTAATAACGACATCGCATCGCACCATACTAATGTCCCTAGCGAAAAGCCAAGAAATTCACCGATCTGCGATATTGCGATCGCTAGATCGCACATCGCAGAAACAAGCCAGACGAGGTTTGGCAAGCACTAGGTTTTGCGATCTGCGATATTGCGATCGTGCGACATGCGAGGGTACGTCAGCAAATCATAAAATCACCTTAGTACGAATCCTTCGGGCGCACCTTCCAAAGGAAAAGCCACTTACCATTACCTGACCTGAAATCATGTGCTTTTAATGTTAGTAAGTAAATTGGTTGTCAGTCATTAAGAGGATTAAAGACGCGTGCCTTGTTGGATATTTGCTTCACGTAAGGTGGCGTAATTGATTTATCTCTTGCATTTAAAACTCTCCCATCACCTTTCTGATCGGACATTCCATTTCACTTGTAATCTGCAGGAACAAAGTGCAAAGACGACTCAGAAAGAAACACAAAGTAAAAATGGGAAAGAAGAACAAAGCTCAGAACTTCGAAGCAAGAGAGAAGACCAAGGAGATGGCGCCCCTATACACAGATACAGCCTGCAACCGAGATGCAGGAATCTCCACATGGGAAGGCATGTACAGGCTATTAGAAGAGGAGAAGCCAAGAATAATGAAAGTGACTGCCGTTGCAGGTGCACCACGCTCCTCTGAAGCAACCCTAGAAGACCTAGCATGTTCATTCCTTCACAGAATAGCGGCAAGGCCTAAGATTCTACCATACATAGATATGGTCAAGTGGATTCTGGATGATGCAGAATTAAACAACAGACAATTCAAGATTCAGGGACATGGGCTCGTGGGATCTTTCGCTGCCCAAGATCTGAAGCTAATGTACCATCTGCCCGAACCACAAGCGACCTATAATGCAGAATTTCTTAGGAAGTTCGCAATGGAGAACCCAGATCTATCGGACACTACTAAAGAATGGTCTAGAAGAGATGAGCCATTAAAGAAGGATATGAAAGGTATGTACAGCACTGGTTCCCTTACCTCTCCATATTGTTTTGCTGCAGCCATGCTGTGTAGGTTGTTTGGTATGCCCGATATCAACAAGTTTCAATCTGAGTGGCTGCCATTAATCGACGCTGCCACAAATGCCGATTTAGTAGATTGGGCTAAAATTCTTTCCGATACTCTATATACGGCTGTGGTTAGTTACAGGTCCAAAAGATCCTTTTCTCAAAGGGTCTATCCTCCTTTCTATTTGGCTGCCTATGTTATGGATTCTGTTTGCCTTGTATCTAATTTCCCCATTATGGGATGGAAATGGACTACCCAAGACTCGTTGCCTATTCACGTCTATCACAAAGTCTTGTGGGATTCCCAGTTTGCCCCTCATTTTTACCAGATTTTCCATGGGCTTATATTGCCCATATATAGGATAATATATGGTAAGGACCCCCCAAGGTGCTCTCCCGAAGCCGAGACCGACATCATCTCCATCGCAAGATGGTTTGGGGAAGAATGGTTTACTTACATTCGAGTTTATGGAAGCACTGTTCCTCCACATGTCCTACCCTTGTATGTCCCAGATAAGCTTTTGGCTCGAGAAATCGCTTATCAAACTTGCTCTGAAGGCGGCTTAACCAAAGAATTAAAAGATAAGAAAAAGGCCATTTGGCCTCAATTTCCCGTCAATTGTGGGGCCTTCTCTTAATTCGATGTAGGACATGCTTTTGATGAGGTGGAAAACATGACGTGCCTTCAATTATATAAGTTCCCGATGAGGCCATTCGACCCAAATAAAGTTGCCCAAGAGTTTACTATGAACGTCAAGATAAGAGTGTTCTTCGGACACAAAGATTTGTTTGACGATCTCTTTCAGGGTAAGAGCTCACTCAAAGAGATTTTACGAGAAGCTCAGTCAAGGTTATCTCCAGGTGAACTCCAGAAATTCACATCATATAGAGATAGAAGGCTGGCCAGCATTCCACTAGAAAGGCTATGAATACCTACTAGAGAGCCAACTCCGAGCATCAGCCTCAGCGAGAACTCCAGCACTTCCAAATCTAAGTCCAACGCCGTGCGAGAAGGTTCCGAACATCCTGAAGAGTCTGTGCATGACAAAAGAATTAATGAAGAAGCAGTCAAAGATACAGCTCGGTCAAGTATAATGTTTCAGCAACAAGTTATCACCTCGCCACCAAGAGATGTTCCCCCTCCGGTTATCGAAGCTCCTCTTGTCACAACAAAGCTAGATAAAGAGTGGGAGTCCTTCAACGAATTAATCAACCTTGAAGGGCAAGTCCCAAAGACGCCTGTGAACGATACACAGGAGGTGCAAGAAGTTGCTCCAACCTAGTCAGCGTTACCACAGAAGCAGAAGATCTCTCCATCACTCCATCCTCAGAACTTCTACTTAACGTAGAAGAAATTCCCCCACTAGATGTGTTCTACAGTCCCCAGCACAAAGCAGTTGTGAGAAGACAAAGAAAGAAAAGAAAGCTCGAAAATGCACTGTCTCAAGACGCTGAACATTTAGACGTCTTGTGGAAAGACCCAAGTAATAATCCTACAGAAAATCTTACGAAGTTGTCTCAAATTGCAGGAGCGTATGCTTCTGCAACTATTGACAAGGCCTCTGAAGTTCAGCAGCTCTTAAAGGAACGAGAAAATCACATACAACTGCTACAACAACAGTTACAGCAAGCCAACGCAAACAATGAAGCTTCCAGACAGCTCGAAAAGCTCCAAGAAGACTTCCAACAGATGCAAATAGGCTACCAAAAGAGTCTTGAAGAAAAAGAAAAACAACTGTAGGCGGAGCAAGAAATGCACAGAGATGAACCTAAGCTTGCAGAGTTTATTTCAGAGTCCATCGGCTTGAACGAGCAACTATTGCAACAACAAGAAGAATTGGGGCATAAAATATCACAGTGGAGGCACTTCTGTGAGCTAAGCGACAAAATCACCAGTCAGGTGGTGGAATTGCGAAGCGAATATGATCAGAACGACAAGAGAGTGACAGAGTATCTGACTTGGCAAGACGATGAGAAGGGAAAAAGAGCAGGAGCACCTAGAATTAATGAAAATCATAAAGAAATGCTCTTTAATAAATGGGACGAGCAGATCACGCAGGCAGAGCAAGCAGCAGAGGCAGCAGCGACACATGCAAGTATTCTTATCGACTGTGTAAATGAAAATTCACACAGGGCCAATTTGATTTCAGAGACCACCCCGGGATACCTACCAAACAAGTTGCAACTGGAGACAGAATGGAGGCAAAAGGCACAGGCAAAAGGGAAATCTATCCAAGCACTGGCTAGACTGAATTGGGAAAGTTACTGGATGTACCTGGTTAAACCACATAGCCAATGGATGACGGTAAAGTGTATCATGAACGCAGCCGAGAAGGTAGCGCTAGCTCTTATAGATGCCGTTTTCGCAGCCCAGCTCAGAACAGAAATTAGCCAGCCGACTCTTCTCAAGCCTATGTTAGAAACATGCAACTTCAAAGACCAAGTCCACAAGTAGTTTTATTTAGAATGTTGTTTCTTTTTGTTTTAGTTATATTAGAAAAAGGACGGTCGTTTGAAAACCGAATCCTTAATTTTGTAATAATACTATTATTAGGATTAGGACATAGTATTTTAACCCTTCTCATTGCATTGGAGAAGGGTCCAGAAATTTGTCAAAAAACTCGTCCTCAGAACATGCATTTCTGCACCTCAGAGGGGTTTTGATGAATGGAAGGATCGGATTTATTGATATTTGCATCTTAATGTCTGCTACTGATGTTGCATTTCTGTACTCTTAGTAGGTGTTAGAAGTAAGTAGAAGTAAATCATTATTGCTTGAAGTTTGTGAGTAAAAATCAGTCATAAATGGTACTTTTATCTCTTGATGAATTTCTACTTATTTGCTTAGAGTGATATACAGCTGATGTTATTTATATGTTAATGTATAAATGTGTGGTTACCATTTGGCACTTTTGTACGATGGAGTCATTTGTTCATGCTTGACATATGAATGATTTATCATGCGATATGCAGTCCACAACTGTCCTGTTTAACTTTTTATGCAGAATGGTTTATCTTAAATGGTTTATATTCTTATAGTAGCTGAATAATCTTCATTACCGGTTATTATATGAAATCTTTTTAGATCGCATGATGGAAAAGATATACCCCGAGTTAGCGTAGATTGCACATGTTGTTTTCATTAGATTTCAGCATCTTATAGTCAAATCATGAGTTAGATTTAAATTAGCTCTCAAAATTTCTCAAAGAAACAGCATAATCAAACCCTACACACACACACACCCCTTAGATCGGGAAGCTGGTCCCGTTATCCCCAGTCAGACCCGCTACACCAAACGGGCAAGGAGCCGCCAACCAGGTTCCCGACCGGGTGGGTATCCCCCTTGTTGTTGACCCGATTTCAGGGCCCTCAACAGGACATTAAGTAGGATTCCATTCTAACCTTCCAGATTTCATACTAGATCTTATGGAATCATTTATCTCATAATGGAACTTCTTCTACTGCTAGCCAAACTCCATTAGCCATTATTTCCCTTCGATCTACCTTCTAGTGATTAATTTATTTCTGAAGGAACGTGGCTCTGATACCAATTGTTGGAAACAATGTTAATTCTGAGGGGGGGGTGAATCAATATTAAGGCTAATTTTCACTTCTCTATGCCAATTTAATTTCATTATTTAAACATTGTATTCATCCATATAACCAACAACAATCTATAATGTAGAAGCAACATTAACTCAACACACAAGCATGAAAACCATATGCATCATACACATTAGACACAGTTTTTTCACGTGGAAACCCTTTCGGGAAAAAACCACAAAGCTTGTTGTTGTTATTAATGTAAATAGAAGCACCTACTCTATTACATCAATCTATTTATGAGCACCCACTCATAGGAAGCCCCAACTCCCTTTGATTTGTTTGCTAACACAAACTCCCTCTGTTTGTAGACACCTTACCAGCTTACCAGAAGCACCATATGATGCACCAACCTCATGGACTTGTTGCAAGTACCAACTTGCAACTCCTTGGATTTATGCAACCACCAACTTGCAGGAGGCGCTAACCCCTAAGAATTCTTAAGTTCCACTAGAGATGGAAGCACCAACTTCTTGTCTATAGGAACCAACCCACACTCAATTAAGAACTAGTAGTCCTCTGTGATTTGGCAGCAACTCTGCCTGATCTCAGCTTTTATCTCTGCTCACTTTGCTGCACTTTGCAGCTCTCTATAGCATTCTTTAGCAACCCCGTGATATGCTCAACAACAGTCACTCTCATCCCTCTTCTCCCTATTCTCAAAAACAGCCACTCTACTCTCAGCCTCACTACTTTCCACAACACACAATCTACTCTCTAAGGCACACTCACAACCTTATACACACAACTCAAGAAAATTCCACCTTTAGCACAGACACTTTAGCCTTGTCTCACAGCTCATAGGTAACTCTTGACCTAACGCACACAACAAAAGAAACTATTAGCCTTTACACACAAAGAACATAGGTACTTTATCCTCACACATAGAGTGTTGCTCTCAGGGTCTTCTCTTTTATTCTACTTAGGCACACTCAAACTTTACACACATAATTGGCTCTTACATAGCCTCTCAAAGTAGTGCACTTACTCAGAGCTCTTTCCTCTTGGCTCTATGGTAACAATAATCCATTCACCCTTCATTGCTCAACATAGCTCCTAGGTTTTGTTCCTCTGTTAACTCCCTGATCGTTGTTGTCACATTGTTTTCATTCAACACTGTGTTGTACCTCGGCATGGCCCTGCACTCTAATGTATGTGTCGGTCTTGGTCTCTGCCACTGTATTCATTAAGAATGGGCACCTGACTGACAATTTCCTCCATACTGAGAATTAATTCTTAGTCCATTGCACACTCAAACCAAGCGCAATCCTCTCTTTCTACCACTCTTACATCATGTTGGAAATAATACTGAGAGGGGGGGGGGGGGGGTGAATCAGTATTATCAGATCAATCAAACTTTTAAATTTCATACTCAGAAACATATACGCTACTTCAATTAAGTGAACCCGCGTGTACACGCTACTGTGTCTAATGAAACTCGCGTATATCCAGAGATCTTATAATTCAGTTAGCTTAATCTTCAGTAAATGCATCAGATCATTATTAAGCATATTAACAGTAAACAGGTGCAGAAAAACAGAACAGAACATCACACAAGAGCCACACACATGAACACAAAGATATAAGGTGGAAACCCAATGTGGGTGAAAACCACCTGCTGCAAGTCATCTCAATCTTCTTCTTAATAAGAAAATCCTTTTACAATATTTGTACTGGTGCAGTCTTATACCAGTACGGGAGCTACAACCCCCTTTGCTCTTGTACTAGCCGATCCATTTACTAGTACGCAGGCTGCTACCTGCTGCAGTGCTCCAAAGATCTCCTTTAGCTTTTGTACTAGCTTAGATACTAGTACGTAGGTGCTTGCCTACAATCTTCTCACCTCCAAGTACCACGTTTCATCAATTTTCAGACTGGATACACTGAAGCACAACACATAATCTGAAAGGCCACATTTCATCCAATTTTCATACTGGACCCATAACTATCATTGAAGCTCAAAACAATCATCAAACTCTGAATCACTGAAACCCTGTTAACAACAGTCACCAGAACACAGAACAGATACAGAACTCTGTAATAACCATCAGATCCATCTGCAACTTCAAATATCAAGCTTTACAATGTATACGCTACTTCGATGAATCAAAGCCGCGTGTATACGCGCTTTTACCAAAGACAACCCGCGTACAGATCTAAAAATAATTTCTCATAACTTGCAGCTGTACCAGACATCAGTCATACTCATAACACTTATAGAACTATACATGCGTCAGTATGTAGATCTAGAATAAGCATCATAAAGATAGTTCATTTCAAACCATTTGATCCCGATCTCTCCTTAGATCTAGTTCTCCATCAACCGGTGAGATCTCTCCTTAGCTCAGATCAAGCAATGCATCATCAACCCATAACCCTGTATATTGGATCTAATGCTTCATCAGATATTCAAGACATTTCAGATACACTTGCCTAATGATTTCCTTCTCCTTATATAGCCTTAGGGCTTGTTCAATACCAAGAGCCAAAACCATAGAAATCCAATACCATCAACTTCAAAACTAGGGATCGACACGCCCGTCGAGACACAATGGTCCGAAACCATAGGCACAACTTCCAAGGACTAACCGCCATGGACCAAAGGTACTTTTCCACATACACGCGCTTTTGCTGAAGCCAACCTGCGTGTACATGCGACTTGGGCTTAACGAACCTGCGTGTATGAACTTTCTCTTCTTCTTATAGTCTGATCATCAATTCCTTGCTGCTGACCTTCTGTACTATGATTTGTCATCAGTGAGGTTTGCCATCAAGGACAACACTTATCTCATAATGCCAACACATCATTGAGACTCTCCATGATGAGAATTTAATCTTAGTCCACCTGCACACTCCACTAAGCCTCTCCATGCCGCTTTATGTCTTACGATACTTTAGCATGGATTTCGTTTTTTGAATTTATTTGCAATGCGTGCACAAGAGGTCTTCTTCCACAACCTTACAGTTCTGCATTTAAAACCACAACTATTGATTCATACATCTTAATGGCACCCTGTACCGTCATATCAAAGCTTTTCATCATAGTGTTTTGTAGTGGTGTAACACTATGAAAGATCTGATCGCCAACCTCTGATCAAGTCTAGCCCATTTTGCATTAGACCCCTGCCATATCTTGTTGAGAATGCAACAAGATGATGGAGCTTAGTGGAAAGGAGTCGCCTTCACTAAGTGGGCCTGCAGACAAATTATGGCGCAAAATCTATTTTTAGACTATGTCTATTTTTTAACATATGGATCATGGTCTATGAGTTGCAGGATGCTGTTTATGGATGATTGGTCATGTTGGGAAAAATAGATGGACTTCTATTTCTGGTTCACAGCAGTGTGATCAAAATCTATTTTTAGACTGCCAGGCTAAAAAATAGAAAAGTCAAATATTATTGTCTCATAATAATATTTAGACTATAAATATTATCTTATCCTCTTTGAGCACTTCAGTTTGAGCTACAGATGTGGCACATGCAACTGTCAGAAAGAAATACGCTTTTCTTGTGGGTCAGTTGAGCTATTTCATGTAGGACATCAGTTAGAACTCATGCATGTGAGTTCTGTGGAGTTGGATGTGGAGTTGATGGAGTTGTGTTCAGTTTGACTTGGTTAAACTAGTTGTAATTAGTCTAACTGCAAATAGACTAGTGATGAGTGATGTGAATTAATTGATTAAATTAATTCACTAATTTTTAACTCATAATGCAACTGAAGAATACATCAGTTAACTCAGTGCATGTACAGTTTAGTGGAGACAGGTGCTAGAGGTTGAGATTGCTATCAGTTGTGACTATAGTTGTGCATGACATCTTGCACAATCAATGTATTGAGTATGCCCATGAGGATTGTATAGTATATGCCCAGTGAAATAGCCTGTGCTCACGTGATTTCCAGGGTGGGTGATTTTCACTTGGTATTGTGCAATAGAGGCAGGCAAAGTAGCAGAGGATATTTGAACCTGTGACTTGTTCGGATCTGAGCTAGTTTTGTGTGTAACAGGTGGAGATAGTACTGAGTGCTTGTGAGGAGTATTGTACTATGTATTGTTACATCTTCTCAATCATTAATATACAGATAGTATGGGGTTTTCAGCTGTAAGCTTTCCCCGGATTACATACTGTGTTAATGTGTGCATGCGATTGATGTTTCATTGTTTTTTGATGCTGCTAAATTGATGAAAAATGTAGAGGAGGTTATGTATTGTGAATGTATTCCGCAATAGTGTATAATTGGGATTATCTCTGTGAGTAAGTTTTTATTATTCAAAATTTCTACATGGTATCGAAGATGTTGATCATCAAATCTACTATTCAGAAAGTGTCTACATCTTATTTCTTCAGGCAGAGTCTGTAATCGGGCCAGGTAGCCTCTGCATTCATCCTTCCTTTGGAAGGTGAGATATCTGATAAAATCCCATACAGTCAATCTCTGTATGAGAAATACTTTGTTCTCACGAATTCTAGATCGGAGGTGGTTGATTTTGGAGCTGGTGGAATTCGAATTTGCAACATTGTTTTCTTGGTATCAACGTGGCAATGTCTTTCAACGGATTGCGATTGGAGTATGCTCTTGAGGGCAGCTCGAACTATATTGCATGGAAGGACAGGATGGAGGCAGTGTTGGATGATAATGGGCTGAAGGATTTCATAGAGGCTGATGTCCCAAAGCCTACTGATGTTACTCAAGTTGATGCTTGGCAAAAGAAGACAACAAAGTGTTGAAGGATTCTGTTGGAGGGCATGAAGGATCACATTGTGTCCAGCCTGCATGGTAAGGCTTCTCAATACTTGATGTGGAAAGCATTGACAGATCTATTCCAAATCAATAGTGATCATAGGAAGCTGGCACTCAAGGATAAACTCAGAAACATCAAATGCGAGAAGGGAGACAGTATGCCCAAGTATCTCACGAAGTTCACTCAGTGCAGGGATGAGCTGGGAAGTGTGGGGGTGATTGTCGATGATGAGGACTTGGTGAGCTTGGCTCTCCTTGGTCTCCTGAAGAGTTGGAATTCCTAGCAGGACTCTATCAATGGTCGGGAGAAATTGCCAGGATGGGAGAGACTTTGGTCAGATCTTGTGCAGGAGGAGATCAGGTGGATTACTAGGGACGGATCTTCATCAAAGGGACCCGATGAAGAAAATTGCGCTTTGGCTGCCAAAGCAAAGAAGGGGAAGAGCAAGAAAGCTTCTCATTCTGGTGTGAAAGGCAAGAAGCAGGACATGTCCAAGGTGAAGTGTTTTCACTGTCACCAGCACGGACACTATGCCACAAATTGTCCGCTAAAGAAGAAGAACAAGCAAGCTGCTGGATCTGCAACAGGAGAGGCTCTAGCCTCGCAGTTTGATCTTGATTTTTCATTGATCACATGCTTGGTTTCAAGTGTGATGGGATCAGTGTGGTTCTTGGACAGTGGTGCATCTTTTCACATGACAGGAGATTGAGATTTGTTTTCTGATATGGAGGACAAAGATCTTGGAGTGCACATCGAGATGGGCGATGATGGTAGATATAGTGCGATCGGTATCGGTACCGTTTCCTTTGAGAGGGAGTCTAGTTAACCCTTCATATTGAAGGAAGTGATGCATGTTCCAGGATTGAAGAAGAATCTTGTCTCTGTGGCGATGTTAGAAGACAAGGGGTATGATGTTGTTTTCAGCAAGGAAAGGCTTTCCTGTGCAGCAAGACAACTGGAGAAACCCGAAAGATAGGAGTTCGAGTGAGGAACCTTTATTAGTTACATGTAGATGGATGCGCAACAATGGCATGCAAAGCAGAAGGATTGGTGAGTCGGGATGATGGCGAGCTGTGGCACAGGAGATTGGGTCACCTTCACCATGGAGCCTTGAAGATACTGCAGTAGATCACTACAGGGCTTCCTAAAAGCACTCTTGCACAGTCAGATCAGTGCAAGGGGTGTACTTTAGGAAAGTTTGTGAAAGCCACCTTTCACGAGAAGGATAGTCGCGCCACGATGATCCTTGAGTGAATTCACACAAACGTGTGTGGACCTTTCTCAGTAGCTTCGACAACAAAACACAGGTATTATGTGATCTTTGTTGATGATTTCTCTCGTAAGTGCTGGATCTTCTTCATGCAGAAGAAGAGCGAGACATACTCAATGTTCTGTGAGTTCAAAGCACTGGCCGAGAAGGAGTTGGGGAAGAAAGTGAAGGCTCTTAGGAGCGAAAATGGTGGTGAATACATCTCTAGCGAGTTCAAGGATTTCTGCAGTGCATAAGGGATTCGAAGAGAGCTCATAGCTCCCCATAACCCACAGCAAAACGAGGTTGCTGAGCGGAAGAACAGAAAGATCGTGGGTGTTGCACAGGCGATGTTGCATGATCAGGGCCTACCCCTTCACTTATGGGTGGAAGCATGCAATACAACAGTTTATGTGCAAAACCATTGTCCTCACAGGATACTTGGCATGAGTACACCCGAGGAGGCTTATTTTGGTAAGAAGCCTGATCTTTCTCATTTGAGGATTTTTGGTGCTAACGTTTACATGCATGTGACGAAGGATGCCAGGAAGAAGTTGGAGCTGACCGCAGAGGTTGGGATATTTGTGGGGTACACTGATACACCCCACAACTATCGTGTGTATTTTCCAGACAGTGGTAAGACTGTTGTGTGACGGGATATAAAATTTCAGGAGGAGAAAGCCATGAAGTGTTCGCTTGAGAGGGAGCCACACTTGCATGCAGATGAGGAGCAAATAGTTCCTAAGGATGAGCTTCAGGACGTGGATCAACCACAAGACGAGGTTCATGGAGTGGAAGAGACCACTCATGTAGCGCCAACCATCAAAGGGTGAAAGTTCTTTACAGAAGCTGAGCAACTAGCTCAAGATGCAGAGAAAGTTGTAGGACCACCTACAACCCAACGCAGGCAGAGACAGTCACCTAATCAGTACACTGGATACATGGCTCTTGTGAGAAAATGTGTTGTGACTGAGCCATCCTCTTTCGAGGAAGATGTGGAGGATCCCGCATGGGTAGACACCATGGTGGAAGAGTATGATTCGATTGTCAGAAACAATGCATGGGAGATTGTTCCTAGACAGGAAGGGAAATCAGTGGTGGATTCGAGATAGATCTACAAAGTTAAGCAGGCAGCTGACGGGAGTGTGGAGAAGTACAAGGAAATATTTGTTGCCCAAGGCTTTTCATAGATAGATGGGATCGATTATGAGGAGACCTTTGCACCTGTCGCAAGGTATTCTTCCATACAGACAATTCTTGTTCTCTCAGCGCAGATGGGATGGCACATTCATCAGATGGGAGTGAAGACTGTGTTCCTCAATGGAGTCATTAAGGAGGAGGTGTACATTGAGCAGCCCGAAGGTTTTGAGATCTTTAGCAGCGAGTTTCATGTGTGCAGGCTCAAGAGAGCACTGTATGGGTTGAAACAAGCACCACGTGCTTGGTACACACAGATAGATAGCTATTTCATCGGACTTGGATTATCCAAGAGTGAGGCGGATCCTAACCTATACCAGATTTTGGTGGAGGGTAAGTTGCTTATCATTTTACTTTATGTAGATGATTTGATTCTAACGGGTGATGAGCTGTTGATACTTTCATGCAAGGATGATCTTGCTAAGGAGTTTGAGATGAAGGAATTGGGCCTCCTTCATTATTTCCTGGGATTGGAAATTTGGCAGCTCAGTGATGGACTATTTGTTTCTCAGGGTAAGTATGCTCGGGAGATACTGGAGAAGTTCAACATGCATGGCTGCAAGCTTGTTGATACTCCTCTTCCTGGAGGTTGGAGGAAGGAGGATGCCACTTCGGCAGAAGAAGTGGATGCCACTTTTTATCGACAGTTGGTGGGGTCGCTTATGTATCTGGTCAATACACGACTCGATATATGCTATGCTGTTAACCAGCTTTCAAAAGCTATGGTTAAGCCTACCAAGCTCTTCTGGAAGGCAGGCAAGCATGTATTGCGTTATCTTAGAGGCACATCAGGATATGGTTTGTGGTACAGACAAGAGGATGAGGTGAAGCTATGTGGCTTCACGGATGCAAATTGGTCAGGGAGCCCAATGGACAGAAAGAGCACATCAGGAGGGGTCTTCAGTATCGGGTCAACAACAGTTTCTTCGTACAATAGGAAGCAGAGATCCGTGGCACTCAGTTCAGCAAAGGCTGAGTATATGGCAGCAAGTTTGGTTGCATGCGAGGCTATATGGATGAGGAAGATCCTGGTCGGTTTGTTCAGTTCTTACTTGGAGCCTACTGTGATTTACTGTGATAACCAGAGTTGCTTTAAACTCTCAGCTAATCCTGTATTTCATGATAGATCTAAGCACATTGACATCAAGTACCATCATATCAGAGATTGTGTGCAGCGAAGAATCATGTTACTTTCATACATTCTAATGGAGGATGAGGATGCTGATATCTTGACGAAGGCGCTCACCAGGAGCAAATTCGAATACCACCGAGGCAGGATAGGGGTTGCTGATAATCCATATCTTGTTGAGAGGGAGTGTTGAGAATGCAACAAGATGATGGAGCTTAGTGGAAAGGAGTCGCCTTCACTAAGTGGGCCCGCAGGCAAATTATGGCGCAAAGTCTATTTTTAGACATATGGATCATGGTCTATGAGTTGCAGGATGCTTTTTATGGATGATTAGTCATGTTTGGAAAAATAGATGGACTTCTATTTTTGGTTCACAGCGGTGTGAACAAAGCCTATTTTTAGACTACCAGGCTAAAAAAAAAGAAAAGTCAAATATTATTGTCTCATAATAATATTTAGACAATAAACATTATCTTATCCTCTTGGAGCACTTCAGTTTGAGCTACAGATGTGGCACATGTAGCTGTCAGAAGGAAATACGCTTTTCTTGTGGTTCAGTTGAGCTATTGCATGCAGGACATCAGTTAGAACTCATGCATGTGAGTTTTGTGGAGTTGATGGAGTTGTGTTCAGTTTCACTCGGTTAAACTAGTTGTAGTTAGTCTAACTGCAAATAGACTAGTGATGAGTGATGTGAATTAATTGATTAAATTAATTCACTAATTATTAACTCATAATTCAACTGAAGAATACATCACTTAACTCAGTGCATGTACAGTTCAGTGGAGACAGGTGTTAGAGGTTGAGATTGCTATCAGTTGTGACTATAGTTGTGCATGAGATCTTGCACAATCAATGTATTGAGTATGCCCATGAGGATTGTATAGTATATGCCCAGTGAAATAGCTTGTGCTCACATGATTTCCAGGGTGGGTGATTTTCACTTGGTATTGTGCAATAGAGGCAGGCAAAGCAGCGGAGGAGATTTGAACCTGTGACTTGTTCGGATCTAAGCTAGTTTTGTGTGTAACAGGTGGAGATAGTATTGAGTACTTGTGAGGAGTATTGTACTATGTATTGTTACATGTTCTCAATCATTAATATACGGATAGTGTGGGGTTTTCAGTTGTAAGCTTTCCCTAGGTTACATATTGTGTTAATGTGTGCATGCGATTGATGTTTCATTGTTTTTTGATGCTGCTAAATTGATGATCAATGTAGAGGAGGTTATGTATTGTGCATGTATTCTGCAATAGTGTATAATCGAGATAATCTCTGTGAATAAGTGTTTATTATTCAAAATTTCTACATATCTCCACCATAGGACTTGGTTCAGTGACTGAGAACCAACCATATCGGAGCCCTCTATATCGACATTTTTCATTTGTTGCCAATGTGCGAGCAACCACAAACCTGAAATCGCCAATTTCCAATTTTTAAGCTCCTTCTGCTTAGCCCTTACCACACACTTCTCACCATAGGACCGAGAGAGGTGACCAGGGGCTTGGCCTTAAGGCGCTACGTCTTTCAGCACTTTGCCAAGGGTCTTTTTATTTTGTCAAATATCTGAGCCCTTGTTTCCTTTTGTGTTCCACAACCAAGCACCAACACCATCGGAGCCCCCTTATCGGCGTTTTTCACTTTTTGCCCATATTCCAACAACCACAAATCATCGATTTCCAATTGCCAATAGGCCCCTCTGTTCAGTCCTCACCTTTGATTCCTTAATACTTCACAACCACATGCTAGCCCTCATATTGGATCCCTCTAATAGGTGATTTCCAAATGTGGCCAATGTGCCAACCATCGTAAACCTCCGATCATCGATCGTTGAAGTGACTTTATCTCATGCCACGTGACATATTCTTACCAGTGACATGTGTCACTCAAATATGGCCCATTAGGCCATCCATAAACACCAAAAAAATTTGCCACGTGTCCCTCCATATTGTGACATCATGTTGATGTAAGTGGCCACGCGTCCCGTATCGAAACCAATCAGTTCCTGCCACTTATCCTCATCGAAGATCCTTTGATGTTGTCTTCTGTCCTTATCGAAGCCAACCAGATCATATCACTTTTCCTCATCAGAGCTCCTTCGATGCTACCTTCTGTCCTTATTGGAGCTAACTAGATCCTGCCACTTGTCCTCATTGGAGCTCCTCCGATGCTGCCTTTTGTCCTTATCGGAGCTAATCAGACACTGCTACTTGTCCTCATCAGAGCTCATCACTAGCTGCCATGTGTCCTTTATCAGACCCAAACAGATGCTTCCACATGTCCTCTTGGAGGAGAGAGAAAGAGGTTCACCAACCTTTATTTTGCAATGAATTTCTTTGTATTTTCCTTTTTGGCTCTCCTGACGATTTAACACTAGAGGCACAAATCCTGATATTTTTTTGTTTGTTTCACCGATGCCAACCATCAAGGATCACTGATTGTGATTCACCGAGACCTCCGGTATGTGGGATCACCAATATGCAATTCTTTTTATCCTCTGATATGCAATCACCGATATCACTGGGACTTCCGATATTCGGGATCGCTAATTGTTAATCGGTGATTCACAATGTTGTGTGTTGCTCCTTAGGATCCTCTGATCATTGATTTCCGATATGGCTTGGCCTCTGATATTCATCCTTTTCGGATCCAATCGAACATTGCCACTTGTCCTCATAGTAGCCCATCACTAGTTTCCATGTGTCCTTTATTGGACCCAATCAGATGCCTCCAAATTTCCTCCTAGAGGAGAGAGAAAGAGGCCCGCCAACCTTTGTTTTGCAATGAATTCCTTTGTATTTTCCTTTTTGGCTCACTTGGCGATTTAACACTAGAGGCTCAAATCTCGACATTTTTCTGTTTATTGCACCAATTCCAGCCACTAAGGGTCACCAATTGCAATTTTTAGGGACCTATGACATGCAATGATTGTTGATCCTCTTATATGAAATCGTTGATATCACCGGGACTTAAGATATGTGGGATCCCTAATCCCTAGTCGGTGATTCACAATGTTATGTGCTACTCGTTAGGATCCTCTGATTGTCAATTACTAAGATGGCTTGGCCTCCGATCTTTGACTACCAATATGGCTTGGCCTTCAATCTCCGATCTCCGATCTCGCTGCACCTCCAATTTGCAGGAATGTGATATGCAGGATTCTTCCATGCTTGGCTTTAACACCCTGAACTTCAATAGGTCATAACTTTTGACCCACAAGTCCATTTTTGAACTTCCTCATATCGTTGGAAATATCTTTCATATCACTTTCCAATGGAAGGGGTCTGATTAGCCATTGAGCCCAACTAATACCTCAAAATATGGCTCCAACCTCACTACCAGTATTCTACTCTTGAACTGTCCGAACAACTAGGAATCACATCCACAATGTGTCCTTAGCATGAGGCCTGCAACTCCCATGGACTTCCATCCTGGGCCATCACTATAATCATAATTTTATGGCTTTTCCAATAAGCTTGCTACTATGATGATTCTCTACATGAAGCTTACAACTACCATGATATTCTTCCTCAGCCATTACTACCAGCATCTTCTGAAACAAGCATCCAAGCTTGTCTGGTTGATATCAATGCCAACACTCTTGCCAACTATTACGCCTACCAACCACCCAATGCATCTCCACAACATGACTATTAACATCAATGCCAACACACTTGCAAATGCCTTCTCTAGGCCACTGGCCATGCACACAATGCCAACTATCCAACAATTTGTTTCTCAACATGTGCCTTGAATTCTACAAACTTGGAGAATGTCTCATATTTATTCTGCATGAAGAATATCTAGCACTTCCATGAGAAGTCATCAATAAAAATGACAAAATATTTATGCCTAGCAATTGAGGCTGTTGAGAAAGTTCCATAGACATCAAAGGGAATCCTTTCTGGGACTTCATGTGCTTCGTTGTCCCGATCACAGAATGTGGATTTTGTGTATTTCCCAAAAGTACATCCTTTGCATACATCTTTTTGTTCAAGTGCTCCTTTAGGGAGGCCTATGGTTATTTGTTGCATGATATTTATGGTGCCATGATGCAAATGGCCAAGTCTTCTATTCCAAAGTTCACCGACATCGCGACTCTACACCTTCTTCACCTTAGTGCTTAATGCAGCACAATCCTCCACATCTAGCTTATATAGGTTCTTCACACAAACCCCAATCCACTTCACCTGTCTCATGGTTATGTGTCTCAGGAATTCCTTTCCTTTGTTGAAGATCACACCATAACCACAGTCTTCCAAAACTGCAACAGAGACGAGATTTTTCTTTAGGCCCGAAATGAACATGACATCCTTGAGCCTAAGGGGGGAGCCTAACTCCCTCTGAAAGGTGACTGTACCAATCCCAGTCACACTATACCTTCCATCATCCCTCATCTCGATGTGCACTTGCAAGTATTTTTCCTTTAGGTCACTGAAAAATTCTCTACACCCTGTCCTGTGGAATGATGAACCTGAGTCCAAGTACGAAACACTCCCCATCACTGTGTTGGTCATGCATGCAATGAGGCTAAATTCAAGCTTGAACTATGAAGCCAAGGTTTCACCTGTCACTCTTCCTGAGGTCTTCTTTCTTTCCTTTTTGTGTGGACACTTCGTGGCATAGTACCCAAATTCATGACAATGGAAGCATTTGATTTTGGAAAAATCTTTCTTCTTTCCCCCTTGACTGGATTCCGGTTTGGATTAACAAGGCCCAAAAGGGCTAGGCTTAACAAGCCTTCCTCAAGGAAATTAACACTAACCCCACCAAGTTTATAATGACACTGTGTAACCTTGCTCAGATACTATGGAATTGTGTCATTCTTCTGCATCTTGATACTTCAAAGTTTATCCTTGAGCACCAGCTTTTTTGGTCATTGTTATTCTCGAAAAATTCTGTCATTTCTTTCCACATTGCGAATAAAGTTTCCTTTCCATAGATATTTGAGAAAATGTGATCCTGTACTCCCTCCAATATTATTCTCCTCGCCTTAGCTACCTCTTTCTTCCACGAATCAAGGTTATGTGCATTAGATGCTTGTGGTTTTGCAACATCTGACTTGATGTATTCTAACAATCCATTGTCATCCAATATTTCCTCCATGTGATCTTTCCATGCAACAAAATTGGAGGTGCCTTCCAAGGCATACTTTAACCTTAGTCCATTGAAGGCCATCTTCTCATCTCTGAAGACTTCCCATCACATTGAGCTCCAAAATCGAACCTCTTAAGAACAACCTCAAATTCCTGCTCTAGCGTGAATCCTACTCTGATACCATGTAGAAATTATGATGTGGATTTGTAGTTTCTCATGAAATTTTAATCAATATCACAAGAAACAAACCTACTCTACTACTCTACGGAAAGTAATTCACATTCTAGAAAAAAAATTTAGACATGCAATAAGAAATCACACACATGCAACAAGTATTTTGCCTAGGGAAAATAAACTACTAAAAACCCCAATGCTTGCTTGCATTAATCAGTTAACTGGATGATCACTAAGTTTGACTGAATTCCCACTGCTTAACTTACCTTCCACTAGTTCCTCCAAAAGTTGGAACTAGATTAACTGAAAACAACCTAAGATAACTAACCTTGATTGCTACAAATTAACAATCACACATGTTGCACTAAACTCTAACTCCTACAAATCAAATTTACAGAGTAAACTAGCTGACACAAGCCATATCACACATCCAAGTTGTATGTTGATGTGGAAATTCGAATTTTCTCAATTTAATCAAGGCAAAATCAAATTGAGAATTTATTGCTGCATTTTTCAACATTAACTAGGACTTGGCTTCACAAGAAGAGAAGCATATCATTGTGAATATTTCAAATTAGTTGGTGATCATGTTATTTATTTGGTCTTGTTTGTGGATGATATGTTGCTAATTGGAAATGAAAGAGAAATCATCAAGAAAGTGGAAACTCAATTGTCCTCTAAATATGACGTGAAGCATCTTGGTGCTACAAATTTTATCTTGGGCATGGAAATTAAAAGAGAATTAGCAAATAGGAAACTTTGGTTAAGTTAGAAGAAGTATGTCGAGACATTATTGCAATGGTTTAATATGCAAAAATGTAAATTGGTAAAGGTGCCTATTCTTGTAGGCGTAAGTTATCTGAAAATTAGTGTCCCAAGATGCATAAAGAGGAAGAGGACATGTCACATGTTCCTTATGCTAGTGTAGTTGGAAGCTTGATGTATTCAATGGTTTTTACTAGACTAGACATTGCACATGCAATGGGAGTATTGAGTTGGTATATGTCCAAATCGAGGAGGGAGAATTGGAAAGAAGTGAAGATATTTTTCAAGTATTTATGTGGAACGACTCTATGTGGATTGTGCTACCAAGGAAAGCTAGGATTGGAAAAAGCGTTGGACATACATGGAGTTGTTGATGCAGACTAGATTAGAGATTTAGATTGAAAAAATTCTACAAGTGGGTATGTGCTTAACCTATTTGGAGGAGCCATAATTTGGATGAACACAAGACAATCTATTGTGGTACTCTAAACTATAGGAGCTAAATACATGACATCCACTGATGTAAACAAAGAATCAATATGGTTACAAAGATTGTGTTTAGGTATTGGGTTGTGACAGTCAGAGTGCAAGCTTCCTGGAAAAAACCCAACTTATCATTCAAAGACAAAGCATATTGATGTTCAATATCACTTTGTGAGAGATATGATTAGAGATAAGAAGGTGTTGCTGGATAAAGTGGACACCTTGAATAATGTTGCATATTCAGTAAAAAAATATGTGTGCTAAGAAGTTCTCTTAATGTAGAGAAAAAAAGGGCATTATTTCCCTGGATGGTTGATCACGTACTCTTATAAACCCCCATGTGCAAAGAAAACGACAAGCAAGAGAATGTTGGATATGTGTTATACTCTTTACACAATTAGCCTAACACTCTATATGTTGCATTAGGTGCAATGTGGTTTTCACAAGGGGGGACAACATCCCCTCATGTTAGAGAGGTCTGTAGGGAGACAAAAGCCCCCTTGTGCGAGGGTCTAGGGGGCGACACTCAAGATTCTTTTTAGGAGGGTGGTTCTTTGCATCCATTTTTGGCGGTTTTTTATAAAAGAGATTTTGTGGTATATGCTGTCTTTTCCCATGGTTTTCTAGTTTTGGTTAAGGAATTAAGGTTGTATTCTAATCCAGGGTCAATGGATTGATAGTTTATGGATGTCACTATATATATATATATATATATATATATATATATATATATATATATATATATATATATATATATATATATATATATATATATATATATATATATATATAGTATTGTATCACTATACAAAAAATATATATTGAAAAATATTACTAGTTTTCTTAGTTTCCGGTTTCTAGAATAAAATCTATATGTTAATGTTTGTACATTCCATTTTTTCTATTTAAATTAAGAATTTGTTTGCAATAATTGAATTGTACGTGATTAAATCCTACACACTTTCCTTTAAATGCTCTCCTTTTATACATTATCATAACCCTTAATAAAAAAAACATGTTAATTCAAAATGTCATGTCAAATCATTAATTAAATAACTAATTCCCTTTTTATTTTAATTTTTCCAATACCATGGGCTTCCTAAACCATGCCATGGGTTTGAAACCACCATTTCATTTTTGACATTTTTTCCCATGAGAACCCACTTTTTAATATACTTGAATACTTATATACAATATTAATGACTTAAGCCCTTTGAAATTAATGACAAAATTTGTTCAACAAAGATAAGAATGTTTTATTTTATTATTTTCCCTATAACTAGTGTAGAGTCGTTATTTATTTTTCTCATTCTTGGACAATGATAATTGGTAATATGAAAGGTAAGCTATTGGGCCTACCTTTTCTACATTTAATTAACTATTTAATTTGGCACTAAATTTTTTCACTCTTAGTGATAGTGGTGTGAAACAAAGGTTGGTTAGGTAATTGACACTTAAGAGAAATATTAATTAAATGTTGTATGGCTTGCAATGATGTTATCCCTTATAATATTTGAAAGGTGTAATTATATCCTTTCAATTGATATTTTATTTGAGCAAAAAGATAACTTTTCTCAATTTGATCATTTTCTTATTGAAAGACATAGAGCTATCAACTAATGTCAATTGATTTTTTTTAACTCTGATTATCCTATTAGAAAGTAATCAATTAAGAGAAAAAGGGACATTTTTGTAATATAAATTTTACACTCCTTGTGTAATTGGCAGTGTAAAAGCACACACGTAAATGCAAGAGAATTAGAAAAGCACATGGTAGATTTTATTAAACAAATATACATTAAAATACATTTATTTAACACTTGGTTTCATTTTCCAAGAGATCTCTTAGACTCCTCCCAATTCTTTAACTTTGATTGAGTATTTTTACCTTCCATCTAAGTGAATATTCTAATTTTACATAAAATTTAAGGATTATGTTTGCAACATTCCTCCCCTTAATCCAAAGGGGTGTATGTGAGTCCAAGAAGAGAGATGAAATATGAAGGTAAACGACAACAAATAACTGGTTCTGCTCACCGAATCTAGTGGTTTAAGGAAGGACACAAACCAAATCAGGTAGAAAAATTCGAAGTCTTCTACTAGTGGTTGTTTAAGGCTAACCACCAACTCAAGGGGGTACTAAAAGTTAGAGGATTCCACTAGTGGTGGTTTAATGTTGACCACCAACTCTAAAACTTGACTCGAAGTAATTCCTAAAACAATTATGAATCTAGCTAGAAGCTTATCTGTTTTGCAAAATGGAAGTGCTTCCTGATGATGGTTTAAAGATGACCACAAACTTTTGTTTAGCAAAAGTAGTAAGTCTTCTACCAATTCGTGGTTTAAGACTACAAAGAAAATCATGCCCATGGAATATGAGTCTATCTCTGGCTACAAATCTAACTTTGGCTCGAGTTTACTCTAACTCTAGGCTCTAGCTACTAGCTTTGTTTTTTGTTGTGGCTTAGACTCGCTTAATATAACTTCGAAAATAGTAATTGACTATAGATGTCCCTTTACCAAATATAAGGTTATAAGATAAAAATATCTCCACTATAAGACATCAATACTTGAGAATGAAGTCTGTGGTATGAATGATATATCTTCTTAGTTGTTTGAGACCATTTACATGAAGTGATCCATCCATTGTGAATCTTTGTTCTTGCAAGAGTTTTGTGCTAGGAACATTTATTTGAATGATGAGTATATTTTCCACAATGCTCACAAAGGTGAAGATTAAAGCATTAATATTTCATGTGGCCAACTTGATCACAATGTTGGCATTTGAGAATATGAAGTGAATCTAAAGCATGTGAAAAACGAAATTTCCTAAACAAAACCCAACACTCTGAAACTATATTAGTTTGGAGTAGTTTGGAACGTGAAAAGTCACTTCCTTTTCATATTCGAGATCAGTTATGTCCTTGTCATTGATGAGATCTTCCTCAAGTCTGATGATGGGTTTGAAAAGTGCAAGTGGAACTTCTGCATCTTTATGAAAATCTACTTATGAAGTGGTGTTACTAAACTGATCATGTCCTGAATGTTGACCATTCTCAAACTCAAAAAGAGAGTTATTCTGAAAAAGAACTAGTTCATAATGTAGGTTCCTTTGTTTTATTTCATCTTATTGTAGCTGAGATTCGAGTTGGAGAGACTCGATCTTGTCTTGTGAATCTTTTAAAGAGGTTCAAATATATGTGAGAATGGTTTTGTCAATGTTGATTGTATCATTAATAGTAAAGTGTATCAATGCATTTAGTAACTCTAGTACTTTATTAATTTTGGCCATTTTCTCAACAACTCAAGTAAATGAAAGGTGTTGCTTCAATAAAAAATGCACCTGCTTATAATGCAAATTCAACAAATAAAATATAGATAACTTGCAAATGCCATATAAAAGAGAATTTTCAATTTCACACTAAGTATATCATAAATTTGTAGCCGATTATCATAAATAAAATATAGGAATTGAGAAGTCTCCAACATGCATGATCAACCTTAGGATAAAGCACCACTCTCATATAAACAATGGTCTTACCACTATTATTTTTCTTTTAATATACAATGCCCCTTCACCCAATTCAATCATCTATTTTTATTTCTTCTTTCAACACTTTTTGTTTTGAATTTTGAAAGAGATGCCTGATTTTGAATTTTTCATTATGAGGAGGTTTATATACCCAAGATATGCAAGTTGCATCCTACCAAACTTGTCCACATGACAACATAATAGAGCTCACATTTTACCTAGTATCGCATTAAAGGAAACATAAACATGAACCATATCTATCTTGGTATTAATCAAATACTAGTAGAATTGTAGATAAGATAAGATAATTATATTTGTGTCCAACTAATGACCACAAAGTAGGTCAAAGGGACTGTTGAGTACAATGATGTCCATAAAATGCAAGAGAACTAAACAGTCTCCTATGAAAAATACAATGCATTAATATAAAAGGTACAATGAAGGAACATAAAAGATACAATGTATGGAATGCCATGACGAAGAGGATCAGACCCATCTCTCCTAACATCTGAGACTGACTGAAGAGCACTGAAAAAAATTCCACAAAGTTTGCTGGCCTGATGAAGGGTTAGTGGGAGGTGTGACTGTCCACTAACTCATTGTCTGGGGAAGTTTGTTCACTGCTGAGGTCTGGAGGACCTAGTCCATCTCCCAAGGACAGATCTGAGATGGTTTTGCTGTTGAGGTCTCATGTGGCAGGGTGAGGTCCCACAGATCCTCATTGGTCTAGAGTCAAAAATATCAATTGTTCTCTTTGTGCCCCTGTCTGAAGGTAGTACCCTGAAAAATGTCGTGATCCTCTGTGTGGGGTCTAGTCTAATGGGAGGTTGAAGAATATGCGCTCGGACCTGAGAGCCTCCTACATATATAAAGCCAAACATCTATGATCGGATACTTGAAAAATTCTGTGAGGGTCTGAGAGTCTCTGAACAAGCAATGGAACCTTCCTCTGATCTCGTAGTAGATAGGGCATCCAAAAATGAAGTGCACCTCAATCTCTACTTCTTGTAAATGACATACCTGACAGATTCTGTCTAGCCTATCAATCTGGTGGCTCGTATCTACTAAAAGTCTATGAGAACCTACTCTAAAATGGCCTAAAAGAATGCACAGATCATGTATCCAGTGGTGAAATGTATACTAGGATCAAATAATGAGCCTGTCTCTCAACTCCAAGAAATGCTCAGCGTAAAAGGACA
Organism: Pinus tabuliformis; assembly: GCA_031772625.1. Taxonomy (NCBI): domain Eukaryota; kingdom Viridiplantae; phylum Streptophyta; class Pinopsida; order Pinales; family Pinaceae; genus Pinus; species Pinus tabuliformis. Next base: position 1,218,092 of record CM062819.1, read on the forward strand.
TCTTTGGGCACAACCCTCCTAGAGGATTGACCTAGGTGAACTGGACGAACTACCTATAGATGTCCTCCCTGATGATCTTGTTCAACTCTTTTCTAGTAGGTAGAAGGTGACTAGGAGCATCCAAGGAATATCAGAAAGGAGGGAGATGATCCAACTGAATGCCCATTGACTCTAAGAGAACTGAAACTCCTATAAACCAACATCTAGCCCAACCCGAGGGAGTAGAACGAGAAATATTCTCAAAAGAGAAATATGCCAAGTAAGGGTAACAGTCCCTACTATTTATCGAGTCTACAAATCCCTAAACACAACGCAAGAATGAGACCAAACTGAAGACTGTCTCAAGCCGAAAGGGTTGAGCTCCAAACGCTGCAAGGATGATGTGCTGAGGTATTGTCTATTTGCATCTAATGATGTGGTGAAGAAGAAGAGTCTAGAATCTCTCAATTGAAGCCCAATCTGACTCAAGTAAAGACGGTCCCCAAATCTCTGAGACATATAGAATAGTGGGACGAATCAAGGTGTCCATGAGGCTCATCTTGGATGATATCTCCTAGAAGTGATGTCAAAAGCACTATCTCTCGAGAAGGGCTAAGGATCCATATCCTTTGTTGATCCAAGGTTGAAGCACTGGTTGCAAACTGAAGCGAGGACCTGAGAATTGCACCGCCAAATACGTATATGTGTTGGTGATCTCAACCTCCTCCCCTCTAAATAGGAAGTGAAGGTCCGAAGTTTTCTTCACCCCATTGAAGATCATAACCCTGGTTTTTCCCAAGTTGACCGTCAATTGTCAATGATCGCAAAATAGAGCTAAGGCATCAAACTACCTCTGTAATCCTTCTGTGGAGATGAGGAGAGGAGGACCACATCATCGACAAAGAGTAGAATAGATATCATGACCTAGTGAAGGCGGCAACCATCAGTGTCCTAGATATGCTCATGTAGAAAAGCCTCCAACTCATCAATATAGATCCCAAATAGGGTAGAGAACAATGGACAACCCTGCTTAACCCAAATAGTGCTTTGGATGGAATCAGACATCCCATGAACCATGCGAAGACGACCAAGGATGGACTCATATAGGCATGTAATAACTGTCAATAGGTTCGTCGAGATACCAATATCTCTGAGTCTCTGAAGTAAGGCTCCCCTCAAAATGGAGTCAAAAGCTTTCTGAAAATCTACGAAACAACAGTAGACTTTCGAAGAGTGATGTCATGTCTCCTCAATCATGGCACGAAGGGTGAAGATGTGGTCAATGGTCTGATGAGTTGGTCGAAAACCTGCCTATCCCTCAGCTTTGAGTTGTCTCTGCTCAAGGTCATTGGAGAGCCTCCTATGTAGAACAGTAGCATAAAACTTCAAGAATGTGTGGCCCACCATGATCGTTCTGTAGTTATTAGGATTTGAGCTGGAGCCTGATTTGTGGATCAGATGGATGATGTGGTGTGACCATGCCAGTGGAAAACCTTCATGGACTACATGGTTGAAGAGATCAGCCAAGTAACTAACAAAAACATGGAAACTATGTTTAAATAACTTTGCTTGGTAGCCTTCCTCATTGGCTGCTTTGTTGTTGTTCATCACCCAAATGGCCTCTCTAATATCTTTGTCTAAGAATAGGTAATAGGAAGGGGGTGGGGAGGTAACATGAACTTGTTCTTGAGACGCATGATCATGAGGGCTACAAGGTTCCAAATTTTGAGGGATACATGAAGATTTCAGTATTTAATGAATTAACTGCAAGTGGAAAGGGCCATGGATGGGTAACAATTTTAGTAAGAGAATCTTGGGAAAAATGTTAATTTTTCTTAGGGTTATATTGTTATTTGCTTTAGATAACTGCATTTCATTATTGACCTATTGAATTCGCCCCACAACATCATAACATCATTAGCAACACGTGCAATTATATATAAAGAACAATATCATCATCCATGAAATGGAACATAAAGGGACAATAGAAGAAAAACATTCACACATAGAGACACTAGGATTGGTCGAAGACCAAGGCAAAACCCTTTCAAAATCTTCTTCTTATTAGATTGTCATAAAATGTGCAATAGAGAGAGTACAATATTCCAGTTCTTCAATCACAAAACTATCCAACAAAACCAACCCAACACTATCCAAAATATGATCCCAACAACAATATTGATCAGAGATAATTTTCCTAGCTTGCGGTCAATTATGATCAACTGTCACTTGGATCTACAATCTCCTGCCAGATGAAACACTAAGTCTTGTCCGCACATAGAAAACTATCATGCATGTGGCTGAAGCATCTTGGAATAACATACATGCTGACATGCGAGTGATTGCAACCAAAATTTCTTTGTAGCATCCCTACAACTACAGACCAAAACCCTAATCTACACGTGCAAGCTCAAACCCTACAATTTCTGACCTGTGCAAACAAATTCCCCGTGGACCAATTTCAGACCTATGCGAGCCAAAACCAAAGAAGAGAAAGAAGAATGTTTGATGATGATCTCAAAACGAGGGTCACTTGTATTTATAACCATCCAAGGGTGTCCAATTTCCATTTAGGACAGACTTGTCCTTTTGAGGACATGTGGGTTTCAATATTAAATTATTTTTTTCCTCAACTAAATTAAATTCTTCCAATGGATAGGATGGGTCTTTCTTGATGAGGAAGATTGTCCAAAGGAGGGAATTTGTCCCTGAGATGTGAAATTAACACTCCCTCTTAACTAGGGAGTAATTACTGACTGCAACATAAGTTCCATCACAAATATCTCGTCATCATCAAATGTGGTCTTTGGTTATCTCTGCTCATCCCTTCTCATTTATGCTCATATTTTCTTATCTCTACTTGTCTCTACTCATATTTTGAACACTCTCAAATCTAAAAGAAGAAGAATTTGACATTGGAGGGGAGCCCAAGCTACCACCCTCTATCCATCAAGGAGGGAATGATATCACCCGGAATCCACTAACATTGAGGAAGGTCCTATACGACACTCTCACCCCAAAGTCATCTCATCAAATAATAGGTGAGATACAACTTACTAAGTAAGGATCACAACCCTCCCATAATCAACAGGTGAGATACCCCTTTCTATATAAGAGGTAAGGATCACATCCATCCTATTTCCTATCGATCTACCCAACAATGACCCTCAAGAGTCATGTGGTAGAACAATTGCATCATATTCCAAGCATGGGTGAGATACCCAACTTACCAAAGGTAAGGAACACACACCCCCAAGCCTCCTCAACCCATTGGCCAGAAGGGGAGGAAAAATCCCAACAAGCCTAGCTTGTGGGTATGATGCCAACTGGGGTATACTCTACATAGACCAAGATAGGGGTAGATACCTGACTTTTCAAAATGGAAAAAGATTCTACACACCCTTTGGGTGACATATAGGGGATATACCTTATTGTCTAGAGTTCCTTCAACCCTAGGAGCACTCAATGCTCCATTCCCTCCTTGGGGATCTCAGCCAAGAGGGAAGAGCTATGATTATTGTTCTCAATTATCCCAAACCCTTGCTTAGGAGGGTCACATCCATCAATCCATGCTGCTCTTTATAGATTAGAAACATATCAATGTGATCATATCCGATACTGGCTCAAACAATTCACTGAAGTTCAATCACGCTGCCTCATACATTACCAAGAGTAGCAATCCTCTGTTTTCCTATTCATATAGGACATAAAATCAAATATTATGTTAGAATAAAATAAATATAATAATAAATGACACTTAATTCAGCCTCCCTCTCATGGAGGCAACAAGAACAAGTATAATTTTGTCTCATACAACAACATTGTCTTAATTTATGAAGATATCTCTGTTAGGCCAGTAGGTAATTCCTCAAATCAACTATGTTTATTCATTACGATTCCTCATTTTTATATACACAAGGGAGTGACTCTTGGGTTTCACCTCTCGTTGACTCTTCATTTTCCATTATTTACTATTTACATTATTTACAAGTGTTCACCCAATCCCCATGATTAGGTGTCAACATTCCCCCCCTTAATCTGAAGGGATGTTGGTGAGTCCAAGCATTATTCTGAATCTTTCAAGCTTTTCTCTTCCAAACGCTTTGGTGAAGATGTTTGCAATCTGCTCATTAGTGGAACAATGACGTAGATAGATTACCTTGGCCTCAACATGATGTTGAATCAAATGGTATTTTTTATTGATATGCTTCGTTCGATCATAGAACTATGGCTTCTTGGACAACTTTATTGTCGAGGTGTTATCAATTATGAGTGGAGTTGAATGTACTTGTTTTACCTGTAAATCTTCTCTAATTTCCCCGAACCACACAATTTCCTTTGTTGCCTTAGTTGCTACCACATATTCTGCCTCTATTGTGGAATCTGCTGGAACTAATTGTTTGCGTGATCTCCAGGAGACAACTCTTAATCCAAGACTCATAGCATAACCAGAAGTAGATACCCTAGTTTCTTTGTCTCCATTGAAGTTTGAATCAAAGTATCCAATCAAGCTGAAGTCGCCCACCTATGTATACTTGAGTCCAAAGTCTTGAGTTCCCTTCAAGTACTTTAGAACTCTTTTTGCAGCAGACCAATGTCCCTCACAAGGCTTTTGCATAAACTTGGAGAGGGTTCCAACAACAAACAAAATTTTTGGTTTGGCAGTAGTTAGGTAGTTGAGATTTCCTATAAGATGTCTATACTTTGTTGCAACCTCAAATTCTTTTCCTTCAATGGATGTGAGCTTAAAGTTTTGTTCCATTGGAGTACTCAAAGGATTGCACTCAGCCATGCTAAATCTATTCAATAAATCTCCAATGTACTTCTTTTGAGAGAGGAATATATACTTCGGATGATGAGTTACTTCAATACCAAGATAGTAGTGAACCTAGCCTAAGTCAGTCATTTCAAAACCTTTCCTCAATTCCTTCTTTATGGATGCAATGTAGCTCTCATTGTTCTATGTCATAAAAATATCATCTACATATACCACAAGATATACAACTGCTTTTCCAACTTTATTGACAAACAAAGTTGCATCATCAAGATCATAATGTTTGAAGTTGAGTTTCATAAGATGCTCAGTTAACTTTTCATATCAGGCTCGCGGTGCTTGTTTGAGGCCATACAAGGATTTCACAAGTTTACATACTTTATGTTAATGTCCCTTCACAACAAATCCTTTAGGCTGGGACATAAAAACATTCTCTTTCATATCTCCATTCAAGAAAGCAATTTTTACATCCATTTGATGGACTTTCCAACCATTCTGAGTTGTTAGAGAAAAGAGTGTCTGAATGGTAGCCCATTTTGCTATGGGGGAAGAAGTCTCCTCATAATCGACCCCTTCCTTCTGTGCAAAACCTTTTGCCACAAGCCTGGCTTTGTGCTTGTCAAGTGAGCCATCAGCTTTATACTTGTTCTTGTAGACCCACTTGCAGCCAATTGGTTTGGTTCCCAATGGAGGATCAACCAGCTTCCAAGTGTCATTCTTTATCAAGGCATCATAATCCTTTTGCATCGCTTCTTTCCATTCATCATGAGAAGCGGCTTCTCTGAAGTAAGTTGGTTCAAAATCTGTAGACAAATTCAATTCACAATCATAAGAAACATCCATATCAACAGGTGAATCAGAATCATCTACATCACCTCCATTTTGCCTAGTTGAATTTCTTATTCCTGTCTTTCCAACCTCATTAGGATGAACACTTTCAAGTGTCTTTGTCAACCACTTTGGGGGACCTTTCTGAGATGGTTCAGGCAACTCAGTTGATTGAGTCGGGACTAAATCAAGATTGAGTCTCCCAATTCAGTCAATCACATGACTCAAAGTATCATCGGTGGTTGGAGTTTCATGCAAGGGAGAGAGTGCTTCAAAAGAAGATTCCACAGATTGATCCAGTATAGGAATCCCCCCTTCAATATGTGGAATCTTATTATCAAATTCTTGAAATGATTTTTCATTTACAAATCTATCCAAGCGATCAAATTGTCGCTCAACAACATTGTCAGCTTTGAAAGATTCAAGAAAGATTACATATCTAGATACAACAAAATTTTTATTAACTTCATCATAGAGACGATATGCTTTAGAGATATTTGAATACCCCAAGAAGATACACTTACGACTCCTTGCACTAAGTTTATTTCTATGTACTTTTGGTATCAAGGCATAACAGGTGGAACCAAAGACCCTGAGATGCTTTACCAAAGGAATGTGGTCATACCACTTTTCATAAGGAGTTTTGTTTCTAATAGAATTAGATGGACATCTATTCTTTACATATATAGCACATGGAATTGCATCAACCTAAACCATCAATTTACATTCTTGAAAAACATCATGGAACATACCATATTTGTTAAATTATGGTATGTTCTATGCTTAGAGCAGTTTACTTCTTTTCTTATTATTAGCCATAGATTAGCAATCACATATACATTAAGTAAAGTGCAGATAGAACATTAAATGATCAACAAAAAACAAGCCAAGACAAGAAACACAAGATGTGGCGACCAGCCAAGGACAAACCCCAATGCGGGAAACCCTTCAATCAAATCTTCTTTTATCTTCAATAGTTCAGCAGAGAGAAATAATACAAAATTAGAATTCTGTAATTTTATATCAGTAGCAGCAAAACCCTAGATCAGTAGAAGTCAAACTTGGTCAAACAACTTGAAATTGACCTCTAATATGCATGGTCAATTTCCGGTCAACTAGCCCTCGAACAACCTGAAGAAACAACCCTTGAATAGCCGCAAAAACACAGTCAAACTACTGTTGACTGAAGTCAACCTACTGCCCAAAACTGTGGATGGATTGCCTTGATTTTTGTGCTAAAATCTGCGGCCTGCCTAGGAGAGGAAGCCACACCAAAACTACACTCTTGATGAGTCAATTCTTGGTCAACGCGGGTCAAAGATACCTTCAACAGCTTTTGTGTCCTCCTTGCCCTAATGCATCCTCCTCCTTCCCACGTGTGAGCTGCTCCTTGTATAACCCAAACCTAAGGAGAGAGAGAGAAGAATGAGTGAGGTGAGATGATGAGAAAATGAACCAACCTCTCTTGTATTTATATGATTCACTGGGCATGTGTGCCACACATTTAACTGTTGGCCGACCTTGACAATTTGTCAAGTAAATACAAATAAATTCATATCTCCATAAATACTTGTTGGAATCGGATGATCTTTACATCCATTCTACACCTCTTGAGAAGAGGAATCTAGGAAAAATATCAGTTGCCATAAATGAGGTGACCCACATGGAGTTTGGCCCTAGTTGCCAATTTTAACACTCCCTCTCAACTGGGGAGAACTCCATCTGTAATCTGTTTCATCGTCGCTACTATTCCAACCATCAAATGCACTTCCCTACACTGGTTAGCCCTGCTCTGCTCTGTTTTGTTCGAACTATGTAGAAAAAGAAATGATTGAGGATGTATCATACCATCCTCCACTGACCTGAAGTTAGTCTCAGAGTGTGTCATACCACTCTCACTAATCACAGATCAGTATCATTGATCCCAGATCAATGGAGGTCATCCTAGCATAGGGAATAAGGTAGATACAATGATGCGTCCATCGATAGTACTACTAATGGTCCCTAACCCCATTTCCCTACTCATTGATCAGATGAGAGGTACTTCCCATGAGTCCCAGACTGCATGGGTAGGATGCCTCGACAGGAGAACTAACCATCCTGTCCACAGGAGAACTAATCATCCTAGCCCATAGGAGAACTAATCATCCTGTTCCACAATCACCATGGATAACTTATCATCCTAGCCCACATAAGAACTAATCATCTTGTCCTACAGTCGCCATGGGGTGTCACAGGGGAAGGTTGAACCTTTCACCCTATACATAGTGCGCCACCAGGGGATGGTGAGTCACCCTGTCGTCACATGTCACTCCAAGAAGTACCCTGCGCCCCCCTGGATCTCCCAGAGCTCAATGAATCATACTTGACCCTCATAAGAAGGTCTCTGAATCACACCAAGTCGTTCTCAGAAAGTCAAGAATTTGACCTTTCCTAGGGGCTTCGTCAAAATGTCGGTGACCTATTCATCTGTACTGATATGTTGGAGCCTTATTGCCCCCCACTGCACCATATCCCGAATATAGTGGTACCTGATATTGATATGCTTGGAATGATCATGAAATATGAGATTCTATGATCAACGAATCCCGCTCTGGTTGTGACACAATATCACGGTGGTATCCAATGTAAATCCAAACAGCTAACTGAAGAGCTTTCACAACCAAACCGCCTCACAAGAGGCCATACTAGCAGCAATTTACTCTACCTTGGTGGTGCTCGAAGCTACCGACTTCTACTTCCTGCTCATCCAGGATATCGAGGCAGATCCCAAAGAGAAGTAACACCTGAAAGTGCTCTTTTGGTCCACCACACTGCCTGCACAATCAGCATCGGTATATCCAAGTAGTCTCACATCTTCGACAGTGTATCTCAACCCATGAGTGATTGCGCCATGAAGATATTGTTGGGTTGTGTTATATTCTTTCCACGTAGTTAATAGGGGGTTTGAAGGGCACCCGTAACCCCACTTTATGGGGTCCTGGGCAGCGCCCCGGAAAATTTTGGTTTTGGACCATATGTTAGGTTGGGCGGACCCACCTATGGTTTTGTGCATGATTTTCGCACATGTTTTTTGGACGCGATGGTTTTCGGTCCATGGTATTGGATGCTTCGGCATGTATAAATATGTATTGTAACATTGAAAGGAACATAATGAAAAATCAAGCTAGTAGTTCGGGCTTTGGGATCCAGGGAAAAATCTCTGTGCATATGTGTTTTATGGGTTATGCTCTTGCATTGTTTATTTTCTTTGTTTAAGAATTCGTATGCAGATAATTTCTGTACAGGGTTAAAACCTACATTTGGTATCGGAGCTGTTTTGGCTTCAAGGGGACACCTTTGTTGCTGAGGGGTTTCGCTCGGCCCTGTGGTAGACCCTGTTCAGTGGGAGATCTATGAGATCGATTCTGGTGGTGAAAGAAGATGGCGAGTAGTGGAAAGATAGAGATTGAGAAGTTCAATGGTCAGAATTTTGAGTTGTGGAAACTCAAGATGGAGGATCTGTTGGTGGATAAAGATCAGTGGATCATGGTAGATCCGGGTACTAAACCATCGGGAGTGACCGATGAAGAATGGAAGAAGTTGGATCGGAAGGCAAAGAGCACAATACGATTGTGTGTCTTGGATTCAGTATTGCTGAATGTATCAGGGGAAGCTACGGAAAAGGCTTTGTGGGTCAAGTTAGGGACTTTGTACCAATCTAAGTTTATGGTGAATAAACTGTTCCTACGGAAAAAGCTGTATAACCTGAGGATGAAAGATGGAGACTCGGTGACAGAGCATCTGAATGCATTTAATACTGTGGTAAGTCAGTTATTATATGTTGATATTAAAATTTCAGATGAAGATAAGTGCATCAGTCTGTTGTGTTCTCTACCAGATTCGTGGGATAGTCTGGTTATTGCAATAGGTAGCAATGCAATTGCTTTGCAGTTTGATGAAATAGTCTCAGCCTTGCTGACGGAGGAGATGAGACGGAAAAATATGGACAACCAGAATGGTGATGCCTTGTCTGTACGAGGACGGTCCCAGAACAGAAACAAAAATAAGTCATCGAGTGGGAGATCTAAATCTAGAGGGAGATCTAAATCTCCAGGAAAACCTACAAAGGTGGTGTGCTGGAAATGCGGAAAGGAAGGGCACTTCAGAAGGGATTGTAAATCTAAAGCTCCTGATAAAGGAAAGGGATCTGATGATGCTCCTTCTGCAGAGGCAAAAACCACCTCAGATGAAGGTGGGGATGTGTACTTGGCTTCTTCAAGTACACATGTAGATCATGAGGCATGGTTGATTGACTCAAGTGCATCCTTTCACTTCACTCCCCATAGAGAGTGGTTCTGCGAGTATGAGAAATACGATGGTGGTGATGTCTTCTTAGGAGATGATAGGAAGGCTAGAATCATTGGTCGGCGAAAAGTAAAGTTGAAGTTACAAGGTGGAAGGGTTAGAACACTTCCGGGTGTTCTACATATTCCCGCATTGGCCAGAAATCTGATTTCTGTAAGCAAGTTGGATGATGCAGGTGTAAAGACGGTGTTCGAGAAAGATACCTGCAAGATGGTTCGAGGAGCACTGATATTAATGCAGGGAGTTCGGATTGGAACTCTGTACAAGCTGCAAAGTAGCACTGTTGTTGATGGGTGCAATAGTTCTATGGTTCCTGAAAATGGAGTAGAGAATCTAGTGGTCTCTGGAGAGAAGACCATGTTGTGGCATCAAAGGCTTGGACATATTGGAGAGAAGGGCCTTCGAATACTTCATGGTAAAGGTATGGTAGAAGGTATGAATAATAGCTCTCTGGATTTTGATTTATGTGAAAATTGTGTATATGGGAAGCAGAATCGGGTGAGTTTCCCCTCTGGTGGTAAGAGGATGAAACAGATATTAGAGCTTGTGCATAGTGATGTGTTTGGACCTGTGAAGGTTCCATCACTAGGTAAGTCTGTGTACTATGTATCATTCATAGATGACTTCTCAAGGAATACATGGATATATTTTCTTAAGAAGAAATCTGAAGTCTTTGACAGGTTTAAAGAATTTAAGGCTCTAGTGGAAAATCAGATAGAGAAGAAGATAAAGGTGCTGAGGACAGATAATGGTGGAGAATTTTGCAGCAAGGAATTTGAATAATTTTGTAAAAAGTGTGGTATAGCACGGCAGAAGACTACTCCATATACTGTTGGAAATAATACTGAGAGGGGGGGGGTGAATCAGTATTATCAGATCACTAAAACTTTTTCAATTTCATACTCAGAAACATATACGCTACTTCAGTTAAGTGAACCCGCGTGTACACGCTACTATGTCTAATGCAACTAGCGTATATCCAGAGATCTTATGATTCAGTTAGCTTATCTTCAGTAAATGCATCAGAACATTATTAACCATATTAACAGTAAACAGGTGCAGTATAACAGAACAGATCATCACACAAAAGCCACACACATGAACACAAAGATATAAGGTGGAAACCCAATGTGGGTGAAAACCACCTGCTGCAAGTCATCTCAATCTTCTTCTTAATAAGAAAATCCTTTTACAATATTTGTACTGGTGCAGTCTTATACCAGTACGGGAGCTACAACCCCCTTTGCTCTTGTACTAGCCGATCCATTTACTAGTACACAGGCTGCTACCTGCTACAATGCTCCAAAGATCTTCCTTAGCTTTTGTACTAGCTTAGATACTAGTACGTAGGTGCTTGCCTACAGTCTTCTCTCCTCCAGGTACCATGTTTCATCAATTTTCAGACTGGATACACTGAAGCACAACACATAATCTGAAAGGCCACTTTTCATCCAATTTTCATACTGGACCCATAACTATCATTGAAGCTCAAAACAATCATCAAACTCTGAATCACTGAAACCCTGTTAACAACACCGTCACCAGAACACAGAGCAGACACAGAACTCTGTAATAACCATCAGACCCATCTGCAACTTCAAATATCAAGCTTTACAATGTATATGCTATTTCGATGAATCAAACCCGCGTGTATACGCGCTTTTGCCAAAGACAACCCGCGTACAGATCTAAAAATAATTTCTCATAACTTGCAGCTGTACCAGACATCAATTATACTCATAACACTTATAGAACAATACTCGCGTCAGTATGTAGATCTAGAATAAGCATCATAAAGATAGTTCATTTCAAACCATTTGATCCCGATCTCTCCTTAGATCTTGTTCTCCATCAACCGGTGAGATCTCTCCTTAGCTCAGATCAAGCATTACATCATCAACCCATAACCTGCATATTGGATCTAATACTTCATCAGATATTCAAGACATTTCAGATCACCTTGCCTAATGATTTCCTTCTCCTTATATAGCCTTAGGCCTTGTTCAATACCAAGGGCCAAAACCATAGGAATCCAATACAATCAACTTCAAAACTAGGGATCAACACGTCCGTCGAGACACCAAGGTCCAAAACCATAGGCACAACTTCCAAGGAATAACCGTCGTGGACCAAAGATAAGTTTTCCACATACACACGCTTTTACTGAAGCCAACCTGCGTGTACACGCGACTTGGTATATAGAGAACCTGCGTATACGCGACTTGGTATATAGTGAACCTGCTTGTATACGCGACTTGGGCTTAATGAACCTGTGTGTATGAACTTTCTCTTATTCTTATAGTCTGATCATCAATTCCTTGCTGCTGACCTTCTGCACTATGATTTGTTATCAGTGTGGTTTGCCATCAAGGACAACACTTATCTCATAATGCCAACAATCTCCCCCTTTGGACTTGATGGCAAAGCTAACTTGTCACACTTAGAACTATCATCTGATTCCTTTAAGCTGTCCTCCATCAGTCACATCTGATATCTCTTCTGAAGATTCATCCAGTTATACATAAGTGAGATATTCTTCTATGAGAGGGTTGCCATCAAGTACAACACATGCATCATAATGCCAACAATCTCCCCCTTTGGACTTGATGGCAACAACACCAAATCACTCTCCCCCTTTGACATCAAGGGCAAAGGGTGGATCAAGATGTTCTCTTCTTTTGCTGAACATTTCGTTGTCCATGCTCCCCCTGAGTATCTGTTAAAATCTCTGAATGATCTCCCCCTTTGTATATGCCAAAGTGGACCAATCTGTCAATGCTCCCCCTGAGTACATGCCAAGTCTCTGTACTGCTGAAGTGTGTTGTTCATGCTCTTCTTGACTGTAGGCAAGATCTGCAAAAGATGTTCTTCAAGAAGAACATGACTCTATACATCATAAAAGACCTTCCTATCACCAAAGACTCATACATACATCCATCTCTCAACTAAGTGAGGATATACAAAAATTGACTCATCCACCCAACCAAGTGGGGATACATCAAAAGTTTACATATGACAACCAATCACATTGCATCAATCATCCCAGGCATAGTGGGGAAACCAAAATAGGTCGTTACATGACCTTGACATCATGAAAGAGATACCACAAAAGAGATATATGACATAGAGACGAAAGAACTAGACCAAGACTTATGAAAGTCACCAGCAGCATCTTATAATCACCATTCAGATCAGCAACCAAGAGATCCTTCTGTTCTCCTTTTGCCTTTGTTCCACTTGAAACCAACAACAAATGTGAACTAGAACCAAAAGCTTTAAGATAATGCCAACAATGCATCATTGGAAGATTATCTTCTCCCCCTGAACCTGTGCCAGATGATCTCTGTCAGACCCATATCAGACTTTCTGCAACCAACATCTGTCCCTGTTGATCTCCTTCAAAACTCCATATACGCGTCTGCATCCACATAAACAAGCGTATATACGCGGATAGGCCTTATGAAACTCGCGTACAACCATTTTCATATCAGCAACCTGTAAATGTCCTGCAGCAAGGTATGTCTGAACATAGATGTCAACTCCTCTTTTAAACATCATCATGAAATCATTCACATTACATGTGAAACCACCATAGCCATTACATCAACGTCAAGATCTACATGATCCAAGTATCATTACTTGGGAACATCTGCATTAATCAACATATGTAAGTATCAACCTATCATCATATAGATAAGAACTCATCACCATGTCTTCCAACAAAGCAACTTTGAGTAGTCATCCATGTATCAGCACTATGTATCTTGAGCTCAAGCTCATTTGACAAAACTTCTTGATATCATCAACAGCAACAATCCTTATCCACATGAGTGCCTGCATCATAACTGTATGATCTTTATGCATATGACAACAGTAGTATATAAGTGACTCATCATCAAGTGAGGAAGATGTGTATTCAAGCTTTGTACTTCTCCTTGTCCTTATGAAGATCACCATGTAAGCACCATATATGCATCATCAAAGAATCAACCATAAATCTGATCTGAACATCTTCTATGTAACTTCAAGAATCATATGAGAGTTTATCATAGACAACTCACAACATCATATCATAGCAAGATATATCATTTAGCCATATGAGAATCATCACCAAGGATTATTAACCATAATGCCAACAATGAATTACTAAAGACATATGCTCCCCCTCAACCAGTGCCATCTGTTAGATCTGATCATGCATATATCAGCAATAAGCATCAAAACATCATCATCCTCAAGTTAGGATCAGAACACTTCTAGACATCATACGAGTAACAAAACATTTCCACACATCCTTAGCATACTGTAACCAATAGAGCAAATAATAGACTGAATCATATCAGATCCTTTTTCTGATCCTGTCCCCACTGCTTTTCCTCAGATTGACATATACGCGACTTTGCAGTGTCTAACTCGCGTATATATGCGAATTCCATTTAAGGAACTTGCGTATGAGATTCAGAACACTGAAGTTTTACACTTTCAGCTCCACCTGAGTCTGATATGTCTGTGCTGTGCTGTGTCTCAGTACATTGTGCTGACTGTACTTCCTTCTTCCTCCATATCTTCAAGTGTGATGAGGTTTTCTCCTTTTGGTGTGATGTCCATCCTTTGTTCCTGCATTCCGTTGCTATATGTCCAAGCTTATTACATGCATAACATCTTACATGTTTCATATTCCTCCTGTAGCAATCAGCAGCTTTGTGACCAAACATATTGCAAGCAAAGCAATATCCATTAAAGTACTTTGAGTGTGATGATCTTTCTACATGATGGTCTTGAATCCTTCTTCTTCTACATCTAGCTGCAACATGTCCAAGATTATGACATACATAACATTCAACATTATTCATAGGAGGAGTAAAAGATTTTCTTTGAGGAGTCTTTTTCCTTGATTGTTGATGGGGTTGACCTTTCATCTCCTTGTTGATCATTTTAGTTTTCTCTTTAGAGTTCGTTGCCTCACCTTGTGAGCTAGATTCACCTTCAACAGATTCATGAAAACCAAGACCAGTCTTGATAGCAGAAGACCTTTGACTACTAAGAATATCATCCAAGACTTTAGAACTATCTTGAAATCGTAAAAGCTTATCCTTTTCTTCTAGTTTACCTTTCAAGATATTTACCTCAACCTGAAGTTGTTCTTCCTTTTCAAGAGATTGCTTTTTCAAATCTTCTTCACCTTTCCTTCCTTCTTCCATTTGTTCCCTTAGTTTGAGAATCTCCTTTTCTTGTTCTTCATTCAGATCCTGCTGCATTTGACGAACTCGGAAGGCACATTCTAGTTGAGATTTTAAGCTGGTGGCTTCGTTTTCTTGTTTTGCAATAGCTTGGAGTAGATCTGTATTCTGCTTCTTTGATTCTTCAAGATCTCCTTTTAGTGAGAGGATTGTAGCTTCAAGATTTTCATAGTAGCTGGATCTATCTTTGAGTTTCTTGATGGTTGTGCTTCTTTCGTTGACTTCTTTTCTTAATGATGTCACTTCATGCTGCAATTGGTCTTCCTTGTCCTTGAGTAGCTTTCTTACCTTGTTTCCTTCTTCTAGTTGGGCCTTTAGTTTGGTAACTTCTTCTTTGAAAGCACATTCCCTTTTGTTCAATAGATCTTGTTGATCTTTAACTTTGTCTGTAAGTCTTCTAAATACTGCCTCTATTTGATACTTTTCTTGCTCACCCATAAAAGCATGTTCAGTAGTTTCACTATCACTTCCATCACTTTCACAAGGAAATATAGCAGGAACATCAGAGGATAACACATTCATACCTGATAATGATTCTGAATCTGATTCTGAATCTGAAGAACTTCTTATACCTAATCCCCAATCGACTCTCCCACTGTCATAGATCTTCTGAGATGTCTTCTTCTTCTTATGAGCTTTCTTCTTAAGCTTCTTTCCCATTGTTCCACGGATCTCCTTCAAGCGATCAAGCTTCTACCAAAGGACCGGCTCCGATACCAATTGTTGGAAATAATACTGAGAGGGGGGGGGGGTGAATCAGTATTATCAGATCACTAAAACTTTTTCAATTTCATACTCAGAAACATATACGCTACTTCAGTTAAGTGAACCCGCGTGTACACGCTACTATGTCTAATGCAACTAGCATATATCCAGAGATCTTATGATTCAGTTAGCTTATCTTCAGTAAATGCATCAGAACATTATTAACCATATTAACAGTAAACAGGTGCAGTATAACAGAACAGATCATCACACAAAAGCCACACACATGAACACAAAGATATAAGGTGGAAACCCAATGTGGGTGAAAACCACCTGCTGCAAGTCATCTCAATCTTCTTCTTAATAAGAAAATCCTTTTACAATATTTGTACTGGTGCAGTCTTATACCAGTACGGGAGCTACAACCCCCTTTGCTCTTGTACTAGCCGATCCATTTACTAGTACACAGGCTGCTACCTGCTACAATGCTCCAAAGATCTTCCTTAGCTTTTGTACTAGCTTAGATACTAGTACGTAGGTGCTTGCCTACAGTCTTCTCTCCTCCAGGTACCACGTTTCATAAATTTTCAGACTGGATACATTGAAGCACAACACATAATCTGAAAGGCCACTTTTCATCCAATTTTCATACTGGACCCATAACTATCATTGAAGCTCAAAACAATCATCAAACTCTGAATCACTGAAACCCTGTTAACAACACCGTCACCAGAACACAGAGCAGACACAGAACTCTGTAATAACCATCAGACCCATCTGCAACTTCAAATATCAAGCTTTACAATGTATACGCTATTTCGATGAATCAAACCCGCGTGTATACGCGCTTTTGCCAAAGACAACCCGCGTACAGATCTAAAAATAATTTCTCATAACTTGCAGTTGTACCAGACATCAATTATACTCATAACACTTATAGAAAAATACTCGCGTCAGTATGTAGATCTAGAATAAGCATCATAAAGATAGTTCATTTCAAACCATTTGATCCCGATCTCTCCTTAGATCTTGTTCTCCATCAACCGGTGAGATCTCTCCTTAGCTCAGATCAAGCATTGCATCATCAACCCATAACCTGCATACTGGATCTAATACTTCATCAGATATTCAAGACATTTCAGATCACCTTGCCTAATGATTTCCTTCTCCTTATATAGCCTTAGGCCTTGTTCAATACCAAGGGCCAAAACCATAGGAATCCAATACAATCAACTTCAAAACTAGGGATCAACACGTCCGTCGAGACACCAAGGTCCAAAACCATAGGCGCAACTTCCAAGGAATAACCGCCGTGGACCAAAGATAAGTTTTCCACATACACGCGCTTTTACTGAAGCCAACCTGCGTGTACACGCGACTTGGTATATAGAGAACCTGCGTATACGCAACTTGGTATATAGTGAACCTGCTTGTATACGCGACTTGGGCTCAATGAACCTGCGTGTATGAACTTTCTCTTCTTCTTATAGTCTGATCATCAATTCCTTGCTGCTGACCTTCTGCACTATGATTTGTTATCAGTGTGGTTTGCCATCAAGGACAACACTTATCTCATAATGCCAACATATACACCTCAGCAAAATGGAGTCACAGAAAGAATGAACAAGACGTTGATGGAAAGGGCAAGAAGCATGCTCAGTGGTGCCGGGTTAGGACAGGGATTCTGGGCAGAGGCGGTGGATACTGCATGTTACCTGATCAACAGATCACCTTCATCAGCGTTGGAGGATAAGACTCCACAAGAAGTATGGACTGGTAAGAAACCCTCTCTTTCACATCTAAGGGTATTTGGATGTGATGCATATGTACATGTTCCAAAGGAGAAACGAACCAAGTTGGATAGTAAATCTGAAAAGTGCATCTTTATTGGGTATAAGGATGGTTTAAAGGGTTATAAGCTTTGGAACCCAGTCACACGGAAGGTTGTGTACAACTGAGATGTGTTGTTCAGAGAGGTAAAAGATGTTATTCAACATGAAGTCCAACCAAAGGAACCTGAGAAGATAGAGTTTGAGCCAAAGGAGGAAGAATCAGACTCTGCAGCAGAGGAGGAATCAGAAGATGAAGAGCCACAAACTCCAGCTGTGAGAAGATCAGTTCGAGAAAGAAGGCAGCCAGAAAGGTATAGTCCATCTGCTTTCAGTTCAAATTTTGCTTTGTCTGTTACTGATAATGATCCCAGAACTGTGAAGGAAGCAGTGGATTCAGAGGATGGAAAACTCTGGAAAGAGGCCATGGTCGATGAAATGGCATCTTTGCACAAAAATGAGGCTTGGGATCTGGTGGAGTTGCCGGCTGGAAGGAAACCCATTGGCAGCAAATGGGTGTTCAAGAAGAAGACAAATGCAGAAGGAAAGGTGGAGAAATACAAAGCTCGGTTGGTAGCAAAAGGTTATTCCCAGGTGCCGGGAATTGATTTTGGTGATATTTTTTCTCCTGTTGCCAAGGTAACTTCTATTAGATTACTTTTATCTGTTGTTGCTGCTTTTGATTTTGAGGTAGAACAGATGGATGCGAATATAGCATTTCTTCACAGGGATTTGGAAGAGGAAATCTACATGAAGCAACCTGAAGGCTTTGCGGTGAAGGGTAAGAAAGAATTGGTATGCAAGTTAAAGAAGTCTTTGTATGGGTTAAAACAGTCACCAAGGATGTGGTATCAGAAATTTGATACATTTATACGGGGACTTGGCTTCACCAGAAGCAAAGCAGATCATTGTGTGTATTTTAAATTAATTGGTGACTGTATTATTTATCTGGTCTTGTATGTGGATGATATGTTGCTGGTTGGAAATGACAAAGAAATTATCCAGGATTTGAAGACCCAATTTTCCTCCAAATTCGACATGAAATATCTTGGTGCTGCAAAATATATTTTGGGCATGGAAATTAAAAGAGATCGGTCAGAGAGGAAGCTCTGGTTAAACCAGAGGAATTATGTCGAGACAATACTCCAGAGGTTTAATATGCAGGATAGTAAACCGGTGAAGGTTCCTATTCCTGTAGGTGTGAGGTTATCTGCTAAACAGTGTCCCAAGACACAAGAAGAGGAAGAGGACATGTCCCGTGTTCCATATGCAAGTGCAGTGGGTAGCCTGATGTATGCAATGGTCTGTACTAGACCAGACATTGCACATGCGGTGGGAGTATTGAGCAGGTTTATGTCAAAACCTGGGAAGGAGCAGTGGACAGCAGTGAAGCGGGTTTTCAGGTATTTGCGTGGCACTAGTGATTATGGTTTGTGCTACCAAGGAAGACCGGGATTGGACAGAGTGTTGGATATTCATGGCTTTGTTGATGCAGACTGGGCTGGAGATCTGGATTAAAGAAGATCTACAAGTGGGTATGTGTTTAACCTATTTGGAGGTGCAGTCAATTGGATGAGTAAGAAACAATCTGTAGTGGCACTATCAACTACAGAGGCAGAATACATGGCAGCCACTCATGCAAGCAAGGAAGCAGGTTGGTTGCAGAGATTGTGTTCAAGTATGGGGTTAGTACAGGGAGCTATAAGAATAGACTGTGACAGCCAAAGTGCAATTTTCTTGGCAAAGAACCCTGCTTATCATTCAAAGACAAAGCACATTGATGTTCAATATCACTTTGTGAGGGATATGATAGAAGACAGGAAGGTGTTGCTGGTAAAGGTGGACACTTTGAAGAATACTGCAGATGCATTAACAAAATCTGTGAGCTCTGAGAAGTTCTCTTGGTGTAGAGAAGCAATGGGAATCTCAGGGCTGAAAAATGACTAAGCTCTCTTGTGGCCCCCTGTGGAAAGATAACAACAAGTGGGAGATTGTTGGGTTGTGTTATATTCTTTCCACGTAGTTAATAGGGGGTTTGAAGGGCACCTGTAACCCCACTTTATGGGGTCCGGGGCAGCGCCCCGGAAAATTTTGGTTTTGGACCATATGTTAGGTTGGGCGGACCCACCTATGGTTTTGTGCATGATTTTCGCACATGTTTTTTGGACGCGATGGTTTTCGGTCCATGGTATTGGATGCGATGTTTTTCGGTCCATGGTATTGGATGCTTCGGCATGCATAAATATGTATTGTAACATTGAAAGGAACATAATGAAAAATCAAGCTGGTAGTCCTGGTTTTCGGATCCAGGGAAAAATCTCTGTGTATATGTGTTTTATGGGTTATGCTCTCGCATTGTTTATTTTCTTTGTTTAAGAATTTGTATGTAGGTAATTTCTATACAGGGTTAAAACCTACAGATATCTCAACAGATTCTTGGCACGAATCCAATGTGTGTGGTGAGGCTCAACCATATGTTGACTCAATGTGTTGACTGCAAAGCATATATCTGGACGAGAGTTCACCAAGAACATCAATTCTCCGACAAGTTGACGATACTTGGTAGCATTTCATAAAACAGGTCCGACAACACTACCTCTTAACTTCTTGAAGTCAAGCTCCATCGGGGTAGTCACGGGCTTGCAGTCCACCATACCGACTCTCTCCAATATTTTCACCACGTATTTTCCTTGAGACAGGAAAATCTTCCCCAGTTTCTGCCAGACTTCTAGTCCTAGGAAATAGTACATCAGTCCTAGGTCTTTCATCTCGAACTCAGAAGCCAACTCCCTCTTACATTTGAGAATGAGAGGATCTGCACCTATTAGGAAGAGGTCATCAACGTACAACACTAGTATGAGAGGTTTGTAATCTTCAACCTTAAAGTAAAGGTTAGGGTCGGCTTCACTCTTAATGAATCCCAGCTTCATCACGTAGCTATCGATCCTCTCATACCATGCTCAGGGTTCCTGCTTTAGCCCATAGAGGGCTTTCTTCAACCTGCACACGTGAGATTCTTGATCATGAATCTCAAATCCTTCGGGTTGCTCCACATAGACCTCCTCTTTGATTGAACCATGCAAGAATGTGGTCTTGACATCCATCTGATGTAGGTTCCATCCTTGCGAAGCAACAAGGGCTATGATCGAGTGAATGGTGGTATATCGAACAACATGTGCAAATATCTTGTCATAGTCTATACCTTCCTTCTAAGAGAATCCACGAGCAACAAAACGATCCTTATACTTTTCCGCACTTCCATCAACTGCATGCTTTATCTTGTAAAGCCATTTCAAAGTGACAACTGCTTTGTCTTGGGGTCTGGGGACCACATCCCACACATCATTTTTCATGATGGACTCATAACCCTTAGTCATAGCATCCTTCCATACTTGATGCTTGATAGCTTTTGCGAATGATGAAGACTCATTTTGGATGACCATGCTTACGATGGTCAAGTATCCTTGATACCTGGTCGGATTCTTACTTTCCCAGAAGGTTCCCCTGGGTGCAACGTGCCCTTCAGCATCATCAAGTGTCCCCCTTAGCCATGAAGGCCTCTTCCTAGAGGAGTAAGGCTCTTGCGGAGGGGGATCAATAGGATCCATAGGTTCTTCCACATCGAGCATTGTATCATCTTCCTTTTCCTTTGGTTCCCTGGTATCAGCTTCTTTAGATTCCCTTTGAGTAGGAAGATTGTCAACTTTTCTAAGAGCCATATCTTTGTCAAAGGTGACATCATGGCTAATCTTGATTTCCCTTTGACCAGCCACATAGATTCTATAGCCCTTAGTGTTTTCACTATATCCCATGAAGATTCCTTTCTTTCCAGATGCACCCAATTTATTCCTCTTCTCCTTCGACACATGAAAGTATACTGGACTTCCAAAAATTCTAAAATGAGATATGTCAACTTTCTTACCAATGAAAATATATTCGAGAGTCTTGGAACCCAATGCTTGATGAGGACATCGGTTTTGCACATATACGGTAGTATTCACAGCTTCAGCCCATAGAAACTTTAGAATTCTTTGATTGTGAAGCATAGCACAGACAACTTCCACAATCGTACGATTATTCCTTTCTGCCACACCATTCTTCTCAAGAGTATATGGTGTTGTAGTCTCCCTCTTAATGCCAGCTTCTTTGCAAAAGTCATGGAACTTATTGGATTCATACTCAGTCCCATTATCAGTCCTTAAGATCTTGATTTTCTTTCCGGTTTGATTTTCGATCAAGGCTTTGAAGTGACAAAACCAAGTGAACACTTCATCCTTATTTTTCAATAAGTATATCCAAGTCTTGCGAGAATAGTCATCTGTAAAAGTAAGGTAATATAAATATCCTCCCAAGGAGTTCACAAGCATCATACCAGATATGTCTGAGTGAACCAACTGCAATATATCAGAGGTCTTGCTTTGGCTTGAGGGGAATGGTCCCCTTTTTAGCTTCCCTTTGGCACATCCTGAACATACAACTTCTTGCTATACTTGAAACTCAGGGATCCTTGTCACCATTTGTCTTTCATTCGGTAGAGCTTTATAATCAGGGTGAGAAAACCTCTAATGCCATATTTTGGACTGAAGTGATGTGTCACAAGACATGACACCCAGCAAACTTCCTTCGATCTGATATAATGAATCGACTCGAAACCCAAGAGTGAAAGCTTCTTTAAGATTCTTTTTCCATACACATACCTTGCCATTAATGAAGGTTACCTTATAGCCTTTGTCTTCCATTTCCGAAACGGACACCAAGTTCTTTTTGAGATCAAGTACATATAGGACTTCTTGCAAATTAATTGTATTACCCTGATTCAATTGAAGAGTGACATTCCCTACACCTTTCATGAGATATTTTGCATTGTCCCCAAGAACAATTTCCAGGTTGGTCTCCTTCTCTATTAGATTAGAGAGAGCTTCTTTGAAACTAGTGAAGTGCCTTGAGGCACCACTATCAATAAGCCAATTTCCCAGCGTGTCTAGGGGAGCAGTAGTAGAGAGGGCCGCTAGTAGACAATATTCATATTGCTTATTGTTAACAACGTTGGATTCATACCTGGAGTTTCTTGCCTTCTTGAAGGGTTGTCCCCTTCCTTGATTTCCGACATTTATTTTACCTTTGGCATTGGACCTTACATTCCTTTGATTGCCTTGAGAGTCATTTTTTTCATTGTCATGGTCTGAGTCCCTTTTATCAGGGCACTCCCTCGCATAGTGGCCCATTTTATTGCAACTGTAACATCGTCCTTTTCTCCCACCCTTTCCTTTGGATTTAGCCCTAGAATTGTTTCTTCTTTTAGCATGAGAAGAAAAGGTAGAGGGATGGACTTTAAGTGTGGGCATTTCTTGCTCTTCCATTCTTGTCTCTTCTTGAATACATCTAGCCATCAATTCCTCAAATCCTAGGATGACATTATTGTTGAGAAGAGTAGTCCTAAATATATACCATTCAGGTGGCAGTCCTCCAAGAGTTGTGATAGTCATTTCCTTGTCAGGAACTACTTCCCCAATAGATAGGAGATCATTCTTGATCTTGGTGATCCTTAAGAAATATGCTTGCATACTCTCATCTTTGTCCTTCTTAATTTCCTTCAGCTTATTTCTAAGGAACAAAACTTGATTTGCATCATTAACTTTAAATAAACTCACCAGTCTATCGTAGATTTCCTTGGAGGTTGTCAGTCTAGAGTCCCAGATGATATTCCTTGCTTTGAATTCTTCCTTGGACCACTTGCTTTTGGTGACAACAAATGCATTTGATGGAGGCACAACAATATTGCCTCTCACATGGTCCAACACTTCCTGATCTTCTAAATTCATCTCGAGAGACATCTTCCATCCGTGATAGTCAGACTATTCACAGAGCTTGTCTTCAGCGGGAAAAAGTGTTGAGGACCCCATGAAGTTTTTAGGATAGCCTTGCCAACCTTCTCTTCGGTGATTGCTCTTGCTCTTGCTCTTGCTTGGGCTTTGTCTTCACCTCACCTTTGATACCATGTTAAATTATGGTATGTTCTATGCTTAGTGCAATTTACTTCTTTTCTTCTTATGAGCCATAGATTAGCAATCACATATACATTAAGTAAAGTGCAGATAGAACATTAAACGATCAATAGAAAACAAGCCAAGACAAGAGACACAAGATGTGGCGGCTATCTAGGGACAAACCCCAATGCAGGGAAACCCTTTGATCAAATCTTCTTTCATCTTCAATAGTTCAGCGGAGAGAAATAATACAAAATTAGAATTATGTAATTTTATATCAGCAGCAGCAAACCCTAGATTAGTAGAAGTCAAACGACTTGAAATTTACCTCCAATATGCATGGTCAATTTCCAGTCAACTAGCCCTTGAACAGCCCCAAAAACACAATCAAATTGTTGTTGACTGAAGTCAACCTGCTGCCCAAAACTAGGGTAGTCAACGGTGGTCAAACCTGTGGACAGATTGCCTCGATTTTTGTGCCAAAATCTACGGCCTGCCTAGGAGAGGCAACCACGCCGAAACTGCACCCTTGATGAGTCAACACTTGGTCAACGTGGGTCAAAGAGACCTTCAACATCTTCTGTGTCCTCCTTTCAGCATCCTCCTTACCCTAATGCGTCCTCTTCCTTCCCACGTGTGCGCTGCTCCTTGTATAACCCAAAGCTAAGGAGAGAGAGAGAAGAATGAGTGAGGTGAGATGATGAGAAAATGAATCAACCTCTCTTGTATTTATATGATTCACTGGGCATGTGTGCCACACATTTAATTGTTGACCGACCTTGACAATTTTTCAAGTAAATACAAATAAATTCATATCTCCATAAATACTTGTCAGAATCGGATGATCTTTAGATCAATCCTACACCTCTCGACAAGAGGAATCTAGGAAAAATATCAGCTACCATAAATGAGGTGACCCACATGGATTTTGGCCCTAGTTTCCAATTTTAGCAATATTTAATATTGTCCTATTCATTCTTTCAGCTACTCCATTCTATTGAGGATTATAAGGCACAATTATTTGATGTTTGATCCCATGATGGCGAAGATAGTTTTCAAATTCATTTGAAGTTTATTCTTTTCCATTATCAGTGCGAATAGAGCCGACATGAGATTGTGCATCATTTTCAATCCATGTATGAAAGTTCTTGAATGTTTGAAAAGCAACAGATTTGTTCTTCAATAAATAAACCCAACACATTCTGGTGTAGTCATCAGTAAATGTCATCATATATTTATTTATATTTGCAAAAGGAATAGGCATTGGACTGCATAAATCTGAATGAATGAGTTCAAGTTTTCTATGTGCTTTGGAATGTGAATCATGACAAGACTGTTTGTTATGCTTTCCTAGAGTGCAAGCATCACATTACTTAAGTTTCCTAGGAATTGTAGGCAAACCAGTAACACCATTTTTCTTCAATAAGCGAAGGTTGTCATAGTTCAAGTGTCCAAATCTATCATGCCATAATGGACTTGATGGAAATGTACCTTCGTCATAATGAGAATTGTATAAGAAATTTTGTGCACGAGCAGAGGTACCTTGCAGCTTGAGAATCCTTTCTTCTTCTATCCCTGTCATGACAAGTGAGTGATCTGATGATTTTATCACCTCAACCTTTCCATAAAACATATTAATGGAGTGTCCTTACTAGCGGATGTGGACCAAGGACAACAAGTTTCTCCTCAGCCATGGGAGATATAAAACATCATGCAAAAGAAAGTTTGGAAGGCTAAGAAATTTGAACCTGATTGTGCCAAGCCCTGATGGCTTGAGTTTTGATTTGTCTGCAAAGTATACTGCTCCATCAACATTGTCAGTAAATTCTTCAAAAAAATCTCTTCTAAAATTCATGTGGCAAGTTTCTCCTGAATCAAGCAACCAATCATTTTTCCAAGAAGCAAGTGAAGCATTAAACAAGTCTTCATTTACTCAAATGTTACAATGTGCCACAACATACTGAGCAAATTCAGGTGCTTTCTTCTTTTCATTTATTTTACCTTTGGGTTGGTTTCTTTCCTTCTCTATTCTGTCCCAAGCAACTTGCATGTGGATGCATCATGTGATCCATATCTATTGCAACGTATGCAATGAAAATCATACTTTTCTCCTTGAGAGAGTCTAGCCCCCCTATCTCTGAAATTTCTTCTTCCTCTTCCTCTTCCTCTTCAACCACCTCTTCTTCTGGAATAATCTTGAGCATGATTATTCTCTCTATGTGCAAGACATACAGATTCTTCAAATGACTAAGGAGTTGTGTTTTTCCCAAAAGCTTTCTCTCTCAGCAAATTTATTCACAAGGGAGTCAAATTGAGGTTTCCATTTGCTTGCAATGACTCAAGATAATTTAAATAAGTGGGATTTGACAAAATCTATCAGAGGAATGTCTAGTTCAGCATTAGTGACTTTGATATCATGCATAATAGATTTTACTTCTGATGCAAGAGCAAGAGGATCATCATTTTGTAATTCAAGGCTGAACAATTTAATCATCAGTTGAACAACTTCAAGCACAGAGTGTGAGTCATAGAGTTCCTTCAATTTTTGTAAGGCTTCAAAAGCATTTGAAAATGGTGAAATATGGTGACTCACCTCTTCATTTACAAATGTTGCAATCAAGGCATAGGCCTTGCTATTCTTGTTTTCCCAAATGGCGAATTCCTTGTCTGAGATAGGCTTTGTTGGTTCATTGTCTCCTTCTCCAACACAAACTCATTTCCACAACTCATTAAAAATGAGAGTATGTTTGATCTTCCATGACCATTATGGATAGTTCTCTTTTCTGGTGAGAACCACTCCCATAATAGATATCAATGAATAAATTTTAAAATCTGTGTACTGTAAAAATACTTATGCTACCAATGTATAAAATTTGCACCTTTAGTGGTAAAAAATGCAGTTCTGGTGTAAAAAAATTACAACGTGATATGTATAGACAGAGGTATTACTGGGGGAGGGTATATGGGGGAGGGGTTTTATGGGAGGGTGTATATGTAGGAGGGTCAACATATTGACCGAGTGGTGGTATGGGAAGGATTTAATACCAATTAAAATTTGAGAGGTGGTTTAATACTGTATGGAGAGGGCCAATGTATGGAGAGGGTTGCACAACGTTCGTGGAGGAGAACGTTAATTCCATTGGACTTGTTGTTGCGCATATTCAGACAGCGAACCAATAACTCTGATATGGAAGCTGAAGACATTAAAGAATTTTTGTATGTGGAATTTGGTGATTCAGCCAACTACACAGTTAAAAGGTTGCTTAATTAGGTGGATGAGGTTGAACAACTACAACCCATGATGGGCGCCAGTGGTATTTGCAAACAATATATTAAAAAACACAATGAATATCTATTATTTTGGAGTATGTAATACCATAATACCATTACACAGTCACATATTCCATTATGTATACCAATTAAAACTGAGAGCAGATACCACCGATGCATGAGGGGACCGTGCTACAATCAGAGTGGTATGGGGAGAGCAGTGTATATGCAGAGACAGAGGTCCTATTGAGATATGCTAAGGTATTAACTATGATATCAATGGAGGCACAATATATATGTGTATGGGAGAGTAGATGGAGGATTGTTGAAGGGGAGAGGCCGAGTATGGCACTCACAGCGAAGGGTGCAAGGCTAAGGTGATGAGCTTGCAGTGTGTTTTAAACCACTGTGTAATACAATTATGATATACAAAACGCAATTAAGATTATACCTATATCACCTTATCACAGTCACGATAGCACAACCAGGCAGCTACAAACACTAGCACCTTCGGCTTCAATGCACCAACCATAGCACGCCATTCGACGCAACAAAAAATTCCTCAATGCAGCAAATCGAATCTTCAATAGTTAGAATAGAATGCACAAAACTTGGCAAGGATATATCAGTGTGCAAGAGTAGGAAGGAAGCCAAAAATAATGGTTGGGACCTGCGCTCTAATACCCTGTTAGGCCAGGAGGTAACTCCTGAAATCAACTATGTTTATTCATTAGGATTCGTCGTTGTTATATACACAAGGGAGTGACTCTTAGGTTTCACCTCCCAATGACTTCATTTTTCATTATTTACTATTTACATTATTTACAAGTGTTCACCTAATCCCCATGATTAGGTGTCAAAAATATCTATCTCAACTATATATGGGATTCTTTGCATATCTTATCCCAATCTTGTTGTTGCAATATATAGTTGTTGTATCTGGAACCTGCTCAAAACATGTTAATTTTGGGTATGTTATATGCTAGAGCAATTTATTTAAATTTTCACAGTTAGCAATCACATCAACATTAAAGTAAACTGCATATAGAACATAAATATAAATCGCAGAAGACAAGCCAAGATAAGAGGAAATAAGATGTGGCGCTAGCCAGGGACAAACCCCACAATGTGGGAAACCCTTGATCAATTCTTCTTTTATGTTCTTCAAAGTTCAGCAGAGAAAGAGAGAGAGAAAGATAGTACATTTACAACAGAAGTCAATTCTTTGACTTATCTAGATCTGAGCATAGATCATCTCCTATAACGATGAGATCAGTTGAAGATATTCTGCTTCAACTGATTCTCCAAGGTGATGGCTTCACCTATCGTAGTGTTTCCTTTTGTCCATTTGCTTCACCTTACCATGTAGCACCATCATGCTGCATCATGCATCATCATGCTGCTCATGATCACTATGTTTCCCATACATCATGCTGCCCATGATCTCATCTATCATGTTGCCCATTCATCATGATTTTATTCATCATCATGCTACCCTTTATGTCCATGGTCTGTACCATACACACTGTGCCTCTCCAAGACCAAGATATCAATCCTCCTTTCTATTGCTATTGAGGTCATCCTCATTACTCCACCATTGAAGATATTACATCATCACTGAGATCCTCAGTATTGCTTCTTTCTCATATCCATGAGATCTACCTAAAAGTTTGATCTCTATGTGTGTCTAAATTGTGATTGCAACAGTTGAACCTTATTCTGATATAGTGAGGGTTCTGGGTTTCTTTTCATCATATATGTACAGGGAATATTGAGATCATGATACCCATCGAGAGACATCAAGTTATTTCCTTCAGCTTCATTCGGTTGATGAAAAACACTTGTAGGTAGACGAGATGTTGTTCATAGATATTCCAGGATTTATTCATCCGCAGATATTTCCTTTAATCATAGGTATACCGAGTTTGTAATTGCTTCAGTGATGACAGAGATCATCGAGATTGGGAGGTGACTGCGGTTTCACATACCTTGACTGCGGCTCTTCTATCCCTGCGGATATATCTTGGCTCTCTGCGGCTAGGTGTCTATGGCTACTGCGGTTAGAGCATCACTGCGGTTGCAGCTTTGTTACCCTTTACTACGGCTCAGCTTCATGTTGTTGTGCGTATAGTTGTTGCATGTATTATTGCCTGCGTATATATATGCGTTATATCATTGCCTGCATATATGTAGCTATTGCTGCATTGAATCCTAATCATGAATAGCGTGTAATCCATCATGGACAGGGTGTAGATCATCATCATGAATATGTTATCCACAACTGCATTATGAATGTGTGTACATGACAGCGTATAAATGATGAACAACATATCTGGTTTCCTTGAACAACATATAGAGATTCATCATTTGCCAGCGGATAGATGTCTTCTTGACCTACGTTGGATTAGGTCATCATTTTGCAGTTAGGGCTCCTACTAGACCAACGTATTCTTTTATTCTCTCATTCTCCAAAAACCCAAGACATGGAGAGGAGATCACCTCAAGAATACCTGTGTAAAATGACTTCAAGTCCTCATCAATTTATACTAAAAATTGGATGATGAATAGACACATCTATTGGGCATCTAAGCCTACTCAAGTTGCTGGTTGGCTTGATAATAATTCCATAATCAAAATAAATTCATATCTCCATAAATACTTATCGAAATCAGATGATATTTAGATCAATCCTACACCTCTCGATGAGAGGGATCCAATAAAAATATTAGCTGTCACAAATAAGCTGACCCACATGGAGTTTGGCCCTAGTTTCCAATTTTAACAAAACAAATCTCCAAAGAACTTATTTAACCAAACTACCTCACAGCTAGTCATGTTAGCAACAATGTACTCAACCTCAGGTACACTTAAAGCTACAAACTGCTATTTCTTGTTCATCCAATATATCATGGCAGATACCAAGCTAAAGAAACACCCATATGTGCTATTTTTATCAATAATGTATCTAGCCCAGTCAACATTAGTACATCCATGCAATCATACATCTCTTGTAGTAAATCTTAGACCAAGATTGATCACCTTATGCCAATATTCCAAAATGTGCTTGTGAATGGGCTCAGTGATGAATTAACTCAAAGTGTTCATTGTAAAGCATATATCAGAAGGTTGTTCTCAAGGAACATCAATGCCTTCATCAACTATCATACTCAAAGGAGTTTGGCAAGTCAGGTCCAACGACATCTCTACATAATTTCTTGAAATTTAATTCCATCAGGGTGTCCAAGTATTTTCGTTCTGTATTTCCAAATCTCTCCAATAGCTTCATACCATATTTTCCTCTCTAGATCTCTACTAAAATTTTAATCCCAAAAATTAATTCATGATGCAAATTTCCTTCATTTTGAACTCAGAGGCCAAATCCCTCTTACTTTGATCATCAAAGGCTCATTACTTATTCAGAATAGATTGTCAACATATAAAATCAAAATCAAAGGCATACCTTGGACCACTTTGAAGTAGAGGTTCAGATCGACATGAATTCTAAGCTTCACTAGGTAGCTATCAATGCAGACATACCAGGCTCAAGGAGCTTGCTTCAAACCATACAATTATTTCTGCAAACATAACACTGACCAAACCAATATACCCAACTTCACTTCAAGCAAGTCAATACTGTAATCAAATCAACCAAGTTTTCTTAAATGCCAAACCAAAACTAATATCAAAGCCATGAAAATTTCTACCAATATCACTGTTAAACTTTTCAATCTAAGTACCAGGTAGAGTTCACACTCAAGTACCAGGTTACAATCTAATCTATTGTTATGTCAACAACTATCATTTATCAAGATATATCAAGCCAAAATTCATCAATTCATCCATATGATCATAATATGAATCACTCCTTCCACTAAATGTGAATGCATACACCAAGGAAAAGTCATATAAGTTTATGCCACCCATTCATTGTGAATTTTCTATAATAACCAGAATAGAAAGTACTACATACTAACGAGCAATCCGTTATTGTCATACTAGCTCCAATGATCAAATAAAGACAACTAACATACTGATATGCATACTATAGACCCCTGCAAACACAAGATGAGTTAAGACATTCACATTCTCTGCAACATAAATATCTCTGCATAAGAGAGATCATGTCAATTCTCCTCAAGATTCTATTAGAGACGATCCTCTAGATTTTAGTCCTGCAACAGAAGTCAAAGTAGATTCCAAAAGGTAGGCCACTTCACATTTTCTAGAGAGGTCCTACTATAAAAAAACCTTCATTCTAATCCCTGCAACAAGTCAAACATTATGTAGATCTTACTATTCATTTTCTGTCCATAGAAATTTCTATCATGCACTCTTGGTTCATGCATAAGGTTTTAGATTTTTGTATCCTGTAGGCTTAACCACACCCATAGGCCTTCCTTTGTGCGGCTAGGAGGCCTATAGCCGCACCTTTAAGTCTTTCTCCCAATGGTTGGGGCTTGGGCTAGGAGAAACCCTTTATTCTCATATCAGAACTTCAACAACATCAAATGATCATCTATCTATGTCCATAAACATTACTTCAATAATCAAGAGTCTTTTATTCATTTACTGCAAATAATAATAGGTGTTGGGATCATACAGAGAGTTTCTCCCTCTGAATGGATTTTTTTTTTCAATCATCATTCAAGACCTCAACCTTTCTATCATAATACTTTCATATCATTGACTCAAAACTATATAAGTTTCTCAAACATATATGCATCATAGTCATAACAAAGCATCATCAACTCCTTCATTATCACAAATTAATGTATCATCAAATATTCATCAAAGGTTAGTGTCATATAAGTGTATCTTCATACTTCAAGGATCATAATCACAACATCACTTCTTGTTAAAAATAGCAAATAGGGCCAACTTCCACCTTATGGAAACTCATATGATGGAGATTATTATGCATTGGATTCCTCTTTTCGAAAGGTACAATTTTGATATAAAGATCATCTCATTATGACAAGCAGAAATGGAATTTTGAATTTATTCTTTCTCATGGACAATTTGTCAAGGTCGGCCTCAGCCACATGTAGGCTCAAGAAGCCCAATGGATGTGTCTTCTCACCCTCAACGACGTGTATATATTTAAGTGACCCTTATCTCATTTGGACATCACTCATCTCATCACATCTTCTTCTCTCTCCTTTCTCTATTGGTTCGTACAACTTGGAGGCTCTCTTATTCACACGTGTGGAGGAAGGCGGATTTCTGGACTGGTTTTGGAGGCTGAAAATTTCATAGATTAGGGCATGCATTGACCATCATTGACTTGGATTATTTGACCAATTTTGACTTATGTTTTGAGGGAAAAAATATGATTTCTATAGGCTGCATTCTTTGGCATGAATTTCGAGGTGATTGGGGACTATTTGACCAAGTTGACTGTTGCGTTGACATTTTGGTTTGACTGCAGAATTATAGCAGATTTTGATTGGGATGACCAAGCTAATTTTGGGTTGACATTGACTCCCTTAACAAGGTGCATTCTTCTGCTGTTGACCGAGCTGCTTGGAGGACGTTTTGGGGCAACTTTGACCACCATTGATTTTCTGGTTAGGGCTGCATTAATTGCAGATTTGGAAGCACTGTTTTGGGAATGTATTTATGATATTTGTACTCTCTCGCTCTCCGTTGAACTATTAAAGAACAATAATAAGAATTGATCAAAGGGTTTCCCCACATTGGGTTTTGTCCCTGGCATCCACCACATCTTGTGTCCTCATGTCTTGGCTTGTCTTCTACATATGTTTTTATGTTCTATCTACTTTTACTGTCAATGTGTATAAGTTAATGTGATTGCTACTGAAGATAATTGGAAATTGTCATTGGCTTGATAAGGAACATTGAACTAAATTGTGCTAAAGCATAGAACATACCATTTTTATCTAAAATTAACACTTCTTTATCACGTTACTCAACCATCAAGTCAAGGCATCCAATTTTACCACATTGTCAAATTTACTAAGCTTATCAAAACCTAACCAAGATAAAAAAGAAGATCCTAAGTATCAACCTTATTGTCACACTTTTATCATCGAGTTTACCATGCTTATCACAATCATTAACAATAGTATCAAGTTACCATATATCAAAAATCAATGTTTCTAGCTAGCTTTATAAAATCAGGAAATCCACCATGTCTAATAAAATGTAAGATACTTACCAAATATCAAGAGCACCAATATATCACATGTACCAGAAATCAAACTTACTTTCATATGCATGCATTAGTCATTTATGAAGGTAATATTCTCGACATACCTTAGGGTTTAACTTGCCATCCAATCTTACAGTTAAATCATAATACTAAAATAGCATACTATATATACCTTGTAATATTCGAATACCTTTGCAACTTGTAACACTTATTTTTCATTCATAGCAGTAGTACTTTCTTATTATAATTTATGAATGTTATTTTGAAAACTTTCAAAAAAAATCCTCATGTACTTCTTTTCCTTTTCCAACACCAACTCTTCACTTATTGCACTAGCTCTCTTTTCTTATGACTTAGATGACCCTCAAGAGGGATCTTCTTATCATATCTCATCTGGAGGTTAGTAGTATTCAAATACTCAAACATGCTAGAAGGCTAAGAAATAATCAAAACAATAAGTCTAGTATCACAAATAAATAACATAAGTCTAAAAGGTACTTATCTTTAATAAGAGGTGATCATCTTCATCTTGAACCAACCTCCAAGAATTAGTACTGTCCATTATCCATGTAACAATGTTGCCTTCAATATTTCCATTGACTTCATCAACAACCATGCCTAATTAAGGTTAGCAGGAATAAGGTTACATTAAATCTGTCACAAGTGCTAGAACAACTTCTCATTGATCATGCTATGGTTTCAAGGCTGCATAACTCAAGCCTTTATCTTATCCCAGGGTTTCTTCTGAACCCTAACCTCATGATATCCATCAAACCCAAATAACCAGATTGCTTAGGTTTTCCTTCAAATGTTAGCAATATTTTAGGTCTCCTCTAGCTTCTCTTTCTTCCATCAATGATATCTTCACAGGGATGATTTTCAATGACTTTTCTTCAGCCCAACTTTGAAACCATGTTAATTTTTCTTAGGGCTATATTGTTTCATTATTGACATACTGAATTCACCTCAAAACATCATAACATCATTAGCAGCATATGCAATTATATAGAAAGAACAATATCATCACCAATGCATTGGAACATAAACAAACAATAGAAGAAAAGCATTCACACATAGACACCAAGATTGGTCGGAGGCCAGGGAAAAACTCGACAAGGGAGAAAATCCCTTTCAATTTCTTCTTCTTATTAGACTGTCATAAAATGTTCAACAAAGAGAGAGTATAATATTTTAGTTCTTCAATAACAAAACTATCCAACAAAACCAACCAAACACTATCCAAAATATGATCCCAACAACAATATTGATTAGAGATAACTTTCCCAGCCTACAATATATTATGGTCAACTATCACTTGGATCGATGACCTCTTGTCAGACGAAATCCTAAGTCTTGGCTACACACACAACCTTACATGCAAGTGGTTGCTGCCAAAATTTCTCTACAACATCCCATCAGCTGTAGACCAAAACCCTAATTTGCAATTGCAAGCTAAGACCCTGCGATTTCAGACCTGTGCGAATGAATTCCCTGCGGACAAATTTTAGACTAGTGTGAGCCAAAACCAAAGAAGAGTGAAAAGAAGAATGCTTGATGATGATCTCCAAATGAGGGTCACTTGACTTGTATTTATAGTTATCCAAGGTTGTCCAACTTCCTGTTAGGGTCAACTTTCATTTTAAGCACATGTGGGTTTCCATATTAAAAATATATTTTTCCTCAACCAAATTAAATTCTTCCAAGGGCTAGGAGGGGTCTTTCTTGATGAGGAAGATTTTCCAAAGGAGGGAATTTTCCCTGAGCTGCCAAATTGACAAAAAATAATACAAGTGTAAAAGGAAAACCCAAATAAGCAATACATATGGATAAAAATCAAGGCTAATGAGCTCATAATTTACTTGCAGCATGCTACTTTGCTCACCATAGTTCAAAATTATAATAAAATAGAAATTAGACAAAGAAAATGCATATGCAACCTTGAAAAATGATATATCAACATACAACCACAAAGGAGAAATCATCTTAACTGGAGACTTTAATGCTAGAATTGCAAATAACCAATCTCTTTTCCTTCGCAATGAGGAGGGAATAGGAGACAACCCTTTCTTATTGGAAGAGGAAGGGAGCCAAAAGTGGGAAAGAGTATCTCAAGATGAAAAAGAGCTATCACACAATATGGGGTAGGGTTGTTGGGAGTTTGCAACTTGTATGATCTAATTATATGCAATGGTTTAAGAGCTTGGCCAAGCTCGAGGAACATTATGTGTCACACCTACAATGGTAAAAGTGTGGTGGATTATGTTATAAGATCAAAGAAACTCATGACAAGTTTCATAGACATGAGGTGAAGGATTTCCCCATAGAAATAAAATAAAATCACAATCTAATACATGTAAAGCTCAAGATGTAAAAAGATAATCAACACCACGAGGGGATACAAAAAAATGAAAAGAAAGAGGCTACTCAAGGTACAATCCTTTTGATGCATGAAAACTAAGAAAAATTTTGAACAACCCTTGAAAAGTAGTTGTGCAGAGTGTGAACCACTGGGATGGTCATTTCAAATGAAAAAACTATAGATGACATCATGTTGAACTTTATTATCCTTAAGGTTCTCAATTCTTGCAAAAGGTCCAGGCCCAAAAGAAGCAACAAAAATAGCTTTCCAACAAACCCATGGTATGATGAGGACTATAAGACAAAAAAGAAAATGGTCAAAATATGGGGTAATAATAGGGAATATATAAATCTAGCCATACTGAAAAAGGAAGTTTATATGCAAACAAGAAGAAAGGAGTTCATTTCACTTGGGAGGCACAATCCAAGAGGCTTTTGGAAAGAATTGCATAAAAAATACATGGATAAGGAGAATATTATCACATAGTTTGAATGATTAAGAGTATACAAAGCAGTTATATGAGAGAGCGACAAATAAAGACAACCCTCCAATAATCAATTCAAGAACTAAACTTTTCTCTTCAGAAAAATTAAAGATGGAATAAAGAAGCTTGTGATGGGTAAATCTCGAGACATAGATGGTCTACAGGAAGAATACTTAAAATGGGGCTTGGAGGTCCTCACGCCTCACATTAAAAGAATATTCAATGGGGTCATTCAGAATGGGTTTCTGACAAATTGGATGACTAGTGTTTTCATCCCCTTGCACAAAAGTGGCAACATGTTGTGGTCACCAACAACCCCCCTATTTGTTTGATATTAGTAATAACATCAAGCAAAGGGGGACCCTTAACCAAAAATCCAAAAAAATATTTTGTTTAAAAAATCTTTTGTATTAACTCCCTAAGAGCTATATCGCGTCGCAAAGGTAGAGAGAAGCGTTTTCCCAAAGCGCATAAATACACTAAAAAAGAGCGACGCGAGAACCCATCGCATCGCGTGCATTAAAAGCACTCAAAAATGGAAAACCTAAGGAATTGCCGACGGCCGATATGCGACGTCGTACGTCGCAATGTAGCATAAGCAACACAGAGTGATAAAGCGAAAATCTTGCGATCTTGCGATCTTGCGATCTGCGATCATACAAAACTGCGATCTGCGATATTGGCAATTTGCGATAACACTTAATGACGTCGTAGTCCTCGATATTGCGATTCCAATCGCAGAAAGGACTCATCGCAAGAATTCTCCGACATAAACGGTAAACCCAAAATTGAGCGCGCACCTTAAGGGAAATTAATGATCGCATGCTTCAGTATCCAAGAATGATTGTATCGCATTTTTCGAAGAGTCAAATCATGATGAGTGTCAGAATTACGCATTCATTAGAACTTAATGCTTTCATGTCAATATTTTCTTCATTTCTCTTCTTCTTTGCGTAAACTGCAATACATGTAACTGATATAAATCTATATGCAGGAAACATCTAAGGAAAAGAGGAAAGCGCCAATGGGGTAACAGAGAGAAGATGCCTCCGCAAATGGATGCCGCATGCAGCAGGACCGCGGATTCCAGAGTATCACCCAACAGGTGCTGATGAAAATAGACTATCTAAGACTCAGAGTCAAAGGCACACAAAAGCAGCGTGTTTGCAAAAGATCTTGAAGCTCAGACTGGGTAAAGCAAAAAGAGAAACGCAAAAGAAGGAGGACGCTCCAGAAAAGCCTGGAACAAAGAACGAAAGCAATTCTCGATACAGGGGGTTGTCCATACAACGCGACTCCTAACTCATTGAGTCATTCGCACGACCGGAAACCGAAATAGCAACAACAAAATCAGTTCGAAAGGAACCTGGGTTGTACTAAGTATACGCACAGCGAATACACCCAGCTAGAGGAAGGTTTTCGAAAATATCTTCTAGTTTGTCAAAAAGAGGTGCCAGCTCTTGTTGTTTCTAATTTTCAAGCTCGAACAAAAGGAAAGGACAACCAGCCGACTCTTTCAGGGCGAACAGCGCATTGCTTACAGCACTAAGGAGCAGATACATAAACGGTTAGAAATTAGATTTGATTTTTAGAAATAAATTTGCTTTTAGTAAAAGGGCGGTCATTTGAAGCCGTTCCCTAAATTTGTGTAATTAAGATTAATTAGTTTGTAGTATTTAACCCTTCTCATGGCATTTGGAGAGGGGTCCGGAAATCTGTCAAAAAACTTGTCCTCAGAACATGCACTTTTGCACCCTCGGAGGGGGTTTTTGATGAATGGATGGATCGAGATTTATTTATGTTTGCATTTTAATGTCTGTTACTGATGTTTCACTTTTGTACTCTTAGCAGATATTAGAACAAGTAGAAATAAATCGTTATTGCTTGAAGTTTATAAGTGAAATCAGTCATAAATGGTACTTTTATCTCTTGACTAATTTCTGCTTATATTCCTAAAGTGATATGCAGCTGAGTTCTTTATATGTTAATGTATGAATGTGTGTATTACCATTTGGCACTTATGTATGATGGAGTCATTTATTTTTGCTTGACATATGAATAACTAATTATGCGATATGCTGTTCACCACTGTTTTGCCTAACTTTTTATGCAGAATGGTTTATCTTAATGGATTTCTATTCTTATGATAGCTGAAAGATCTTTATTACCAGCTATTGTTCGAAATATTTTTAGATCGCATAATAGAAGAAAAATACCCCGGGTTAGCATAGATTATATGTATTGTTTTTCATTAGATTACAATAGCATAGAGTTAGTTTAGAAGTTAGAATTAAATTAGCTTAAAATACCCCTAGATCAATACCATCAAACTCTACACACACACACACCCCTCACATTGGGAAACTGGTCCCATTACCCCCAGTCGGACCCGCTACACCAAACGGGCACGGAGCCGCCAACCAGGTTCCCGACCGGGTGGGTATCCCCCTTGTTGCTGACCCGATTTCGGGGCCCTCAACATATTTGGTGCTATAAGGAGGGCACGAGCTATGAATGGCGCATAAATCAAAATCTAAATACCATTCTGAGAGCAAATCACCCTCACCAACTCCCCCGACTTCTCCGGTACGATTAAACTCGGAGCTAGAAGTCGCTCGGGCATCCACCGCTGCTACACACTCTAATATATCAGACCAACTTATCATTGATCCCCCTGAACTTCAAACTTTGATTCGTAAACTCCAGGGATTCTCTATTTTTACTCAGAGGTCTGATAAATCTAAAGGTAGCGTGACTTCGCAGTACAATCCTGCTCATCCCCTGACCAGATTGAAGAGTGAAAAGTTTGGCATCCAGCCAACTGAAATCCCTCTTCCCACTAGGAAAAGAGAAAGGAAAGCACTTCCAGAGTCTGACAGAGAGACTCTTTCATCTACCTCGTCCATTTCAACTCCCTCACCGCGAAGTCAGCCACCCACATCTTCACCCCAGATCACTCATCCATCTTCCGCAACCCTTCCTCCGCGATCATCGAAGATCATAATATCTCCATCTTCTCAGCATCAGAGATCATCTTCTGCACTTCCATTGACTAGCATCTCAATGATGGCCCAGTCTCCATGGAACAACCCTGGGGCGGTTTTAATGCCTCCACCCCTGAGCCCTATACCGGCCCATCCTGAGAAATGGCTGCCTAAATTCAATCCAGAAGCAGGCATGCTAGCCGAAGAACATATCAATAATTTCATGCTTTCTGTTAATCTCAACGGAGTTACTAACGAAGATGCTGTTGTCCGGCTTTTCCCTTATACAATGCAAGGAACAGCCGGGTCGTGGTACTTTTCGTTACCTTCCGGATCCATCACAAGCTGGGACATTTTTCAAAGTCAATTCCTCACCAAGTTTGGTGATGACAGATCCACGGCGACATTGATCAATGACCTATCTAATCTTAAGGCTGAGGCTAGAGAACCCATTAAAGATTTTAACTTATGGTTCAATAAGATCCTCAACAAAATCCCCGCTGCTTCACAACCCAATGAGGAAGTAAGATGTGAATGGTACATCACGACCTTACCATCTAACTTGGCTATCTTCGTAGATAGGGCAAGCAAGACAACCTTAGTTGAAAACTTAACAGAGGCGTTAGCAGTTGAAAAACGCGTAGTAGCCCTTGAAAAGAGATCTGCAATTGAAGAACGTAAATCTAAGAAGATCTCTTTCAAAGAAGACACCAAGAAGAAGCAAACGAAAGATCCTTTCGATATGGAAGGATTACAAAAAGTATTAAAGGCCATGTCCAATGAGATGATTGATATAAGAAAAAAAGTAGCAGAAACGTCTTCAAGAAAGCCTTTCAAGACTTTTAAAAGAAACCCTCCCATGGAGACGAAGCCACCCAACGCTGTCTCAAACGTTGAATCTGAAGAAGAAGAAGAAGAGAATACCATCGAAGCACAGACCGACGATGAAGAAGTGGTGGAACTACAAGGAATGTGGGATTTCATCCTCCCACAAGAAGAGGATCAAGAAGCATTTCCGATTAGCACACGAAGCAAAAATCAACTTGATCCTCCCCAAACTACCCCTAAATAGAAGGGCGCAAGCCCTGCAGCAAAAGATAAGGTCGCAACAAAGAAAACAATCGCCAGAGCGACCCAATTTAGCCCAGTCCAATCAGACCAATCGCGTCCATCAAGAACACTGATAGTGTCGGATGAAATGGAGTATAACATCATTGATGACATGAAGAAGACTAGGGCTAACATCACTCTTTATGAATTGAGTAAATTGAAACACCAGCAGAAAATAATGATGAAAGAATTACATGTTGTGCCTACTACATCTTTACCTACAGCTGTAACTTCCCACAATCTGGGAAGGTCTCCAACCAACGCGATCAATAAGATTGATCCAAATGACATCACCTTAATTGGAGGAAGATCAAGATCCCATACTCCTCCTTTTCTTCTCACATATGAAATCTTCAATAAAAACGTGCACAATTGCTTGGTCGATTTTGGTGCTTCAATGAATATTTTACCCAGGTCAATATGTGCCAAATTGAATGTGCAACCTCAAAAATCCGCAGTACATATAATTCAACTTGATCGATCCCAAGTCGAAGTGATTGGTGAACTTAATCAGGTGACCATAAGATTGTCGTCTAACCCAAAAGTGTGTCAGGTTATCGACATTCTAGTAGCTGATATCCCTGAGTTCTATGGTTTGATTCTTAGCAGGGATTGGTCGGAGAAACTCCACGGATATTTCTCAACCGACTGGTCGCACATGTGGTTACCATACAATGGTAAACCAAATCAGATAAAGGTTGAACAAGAGTTGCACCAAAAATACATAGTGACAGAACTGGAAGGAGAAAATGAAGCCATAACATACAATAGCAGCATTGTAGGCAATTACGCAGTAGATTCTTTCCTCAGCAATTTCAATGCTCATATTTCACCTTACTTAGAGAATTCAGTTTTATCCCAAGTTGAAAATTTCTCCCAAACTGATGACTCAAAATGTTTTAGTTTTTTAGATAATTCTGTAAATACATCTTTATTTTGGAAATTATATTTTGACGGGTCTAAATCCAATGAGGGAGCAGGAGCAGGATGCGTTCTGATTAGCCCGGACGGGAACAAGATTATGCTCACATGCAGACTTGAGTTCGATTGCACGAACAACACAGTGGAGTACGAAGCCTTGGTTCAAGGCATATACAAAGCAATCGGATTGAACGTTAAGTATCTTCAAGTCTTTGGAGATTCTGAGATCGTCGTAAAACAGGTACGTAACACCATACATTGCCTGTCAAGTCATTTAAAGCACTATCAATCGTTAGTTCAAGATCTCACTGCACATTTCATAGCATTCAACATCTCGTCAATTCCAAGAATTCAAAACGCGAGCGCAGACCTGTTAGCTAACGTAGCCTCTAGACTTATTCCTTCCGAAGATTTTAGTCCTGATAGGTTTTCAATAGAATTAATCTTTAGACCATCCATCCCTGACAACATCACCAATTGGAGAGTATTCAACGACGATCCTGACATCGTAAATTTCCTTACTTCTGAAGGATCCTACTCAAACCAGATAATCGACGAAGACTGTCATGATCACCAAATACAACAAAGTAGCACTGACAATGCTATACCGAAATCAGTGGTCAAGTTAGAAGATTTATATGATTTGAAAAGTCAGTTTAAAAGGTCCGCCAATGCTAAACTTTACAGTTCTACCCTGAACTATGAATTAGTAAACCTAGGGACCGATCAGAAGCCACAAAACGTTAACCTAGGCCACGGCCTAGCCCCTGAAGAGAAATCAGCATATATCCGTCTTCTGAGACAGTACAAAAACGTTTTTGCCTGGAATTACGATGAGCTGAAGACTTACAACACTTCTATCATTCAGCACACTATCCCTATGATTGACAATGAAAAACCTGTCCAGCAGAAGCTCAGAAAAATACACCCTAACTTAGAAAATCAGATAAACACTGAGCTTAATAAGTTGTTGAGAGCCAGAATAATTTTCCCCGTCAGGCATTCCAAATGGGTATCCAATATGGTACCCATTAGGAATAAAAACG
Organism: Pinus tabuliformis; assembly: GCA_031772625.1. Classification (NCBI taxonomy): domain Eukaryota; kingdom Viridiplantae; phylum Streptophyta; class Pinopsida; order Pinales; family Pinaceae; genus Pinus; species Pinus tabuliformis. The sequence continues at coordinate 1,260,127 of CM062819.1, forward strand.
GAGACATTAGAATCTGTATCGATTTCCGAAATCTCAACAAAGCTTGTCAGAAAGATAACTTTCCCCTCCCACCTATGGAACAAATATTACAGGCAGTAGCAGGCTCAGAATTAATGTCTTTCCTAGATGGATTTTCAGGATACAATCAAGTACTGGTGCATCTCGATGATCAGTTAAAGACTACGTTCCAAACCAAATGGGGCACTTATGCATATCGGAAGATGCCATTTGGTCTGATCAATGCCGGAGCTACCTTTCAGAGAGCCATGGACATCGCGTTTAAAGGGTTAGTCAATAAATCAGCAGTGATTTACCTGGATGATATAACAGTGTACTCCAAAAAACGAAGCAACCATCTCAAAGATTTGAAGCAAATATTTCAAAGATGTCTGAGGTATGGGATTTCGCTCAACCCAAAGAAATCTTTCTTTGCATTAAGCGAAGGGAAATTGCTAGGATTCATAGTGTCAAAATCTGGTATTCACATTGAACCTGACAGAATCAAAGAAATTTCCGAGATATCCATGCCCCATAACAAAAAGACCATGCAATCCTTCCTTGGACAGATCAATTTTGTCAAAAGATTTGTCCCGGATTTTTCACGTATTATTTCTCCCTTACAAAATATGATAAAAAAGAATTCAAATTTCAAATGGGGTCTAGATGAGCACGAAGAATTCAACTTAATCAAACAAGCTATCATCAACGCTCCATCTTTAGCAACCCCAAATTTTTCAGAACCTTTTATCTTATACACGTTTGCCTCAGAGAAATCTTATGCTGCGATTTTAACTCAAGCGAATCAAGAAAAGGCAGAAGCTCCAATCGCATTCTTTAGCTCGAACTTACAAGGTGCTAAACTTAATTACTCAGACGTAAACAAATAGGCATATGCCGTTTTCAAAGCAATCAAATATTTCAGACCTTTCTTGCTAAAAGCCCATACCAAAGTCATAGTACCGTTCCCAGCGGTAAGAAACCTCCTGATACAGAAGGACGTGGACGAAAAGAGAGCGAATTGGATCACTGCCTTACAAGAGTACGATCTTGAGATCAAGCCAGCACACATCGTGAGAGGTCAAGGCTTCTGCAAGATGTTAGTTGGAGCATCTCAAATTCCTGAGAACTCGTCTGAAGAGGTACACACGTATGAGGTAAGCCTAAACGACGCAGAATCATTATATGCTGACACCATTTGTTTTCTTAAGAACGGGTATGCTCCATTTCACCTGGATCACACCAAGAAGAGAGCCCTGAGATTGAAAGATAAACAATACCAGCTCATAAATGATGTTCTGTTTAAAAGAAATTACGATTTTGTGCTTCTTAGATGTCTTGAGAAAACTGAAGCCGAAAAGGTTTTGCAGGAACTTCACGATGGACCAGCAGGTGGACACTATGCTAGAGAAGCTGTTATAGACATTTTTGTGCCTCGCGACATGGAGCATGAAATGTCAATAATTACAGGGATCCTCAGTCCCTAAACATGTTGTTCTTACCCCTAAAAGAACAAGGTCATCAAACAACAACACTTCCAATCAGTTCTCCACCTGAAAACACTTCAAAACAGGCTAATTTTGGATCATGTCAGCTGCTCCACTGAGCATCTGCGCTGGAATGCAACTGCTCCTCCTTGTACCTGCGCTGGAAGTCAAATCTAATGAAGGCTACCTGCGCTGGGCGAGATTGGCCAAGTGGCACAGTCATTCTGCAAGGTGTCAACTGCCCAGGAAGCTTCCAAACTGACACTTGGTTCATGAGATTCGCCCTGTGATGAGTAAGAGGAACTTGATCACCATGTGTAAGCAAGGATCTCCAAGTGGACTCAAGAACTGAAGATTAACTGAAGAGGGAGAGGACACAAGGCAGCTTCATGTCAGTCTCAAGCTGACTCATCCTCTCTTCTTCTCTCCTATATATAGAGCTCTTCTATGAGGTCTAAGGAGGCTGGAATTTTGTGTAAAGCACGGAGGTGCTGTTGGTTTACAGTTAGAGCTATTGGGTGATTGTTTTACTAGAGGTGAAGAGGAGAGTTCTTGCTGCTGGGGAGGTGCTGCTGGATTGGAGCCATCATTGGTTGTAACCTTCTCAGAACCCTGTTACTTCTATCAATAAAGTTTTGCATGTTCTCCTATATACTTGTATTGCATTGATGTATTGTATTTACATGTATATTTGATTCACTCTAATCCATGTATCAGTTATGAGTACTTGTATCTTGTAGTTTGCTCTCTTGTTTTGTGCAGGATCTGTGTGTAGCTGGACCAGCAAAGAGAGCAAGGAGCTGGGAACAAGAGACAAAGAGAGAGGACAAGGATCGACTAAGCGAAAGACACCAGGTTGGTTAATCTTTCTTCATTCTCTCTGTACTTTCATAAAGGAAATAATCAAAACTTTACTTTCAGTTGTTGCTAAAGACTGTCACCTTTAGAGTAGGGATAGGGTCATCCGCATCGGATACTTTTCCCCACAACAGAAGCCACCGCACATAAAATCTTGCATGCAGGATATTACTGGCCCACGCTGTTCAAAGACTCATACAATTACGTAAGGAAATGCCAAGTCTGCCAGACTACTGCAGGGAAACAAAAGAAGTCATCCATGCCACTGCAGTCGGTTAACATTGAGCAACCGTTCAGTTAATGGGGCCTGGACATAATAGGTGAGATCGTTCCTCACTCTTCTAAACAGCATAGGTATATCCTCACGGAAACTGACTATTTTACCAAATGGGTAGAAGCAGTTCCTCTCAAGACAGCTAATTCTGAAAACATTATTGAATTCATAGATCAGTTTATCATCACTAGGTTTGGATTGCCAACGCCCTTAATGTTTGATAATGCATCATATTTTTCTGGAAATACAATGACTGAGTTTGCGCTCAAAAGAGGGTTCAAACTGAAGTATTCTGCCAACTACTATCCGCAAGGTAACGGGTTCGCCGAATCAACAAACAAGAACCTAATCAAGATTATTAAAAAGACAGTCGACCAAAACCAAAAGAATTGGCACAAAGCGCTGGTAAATGCCTTATGGGCAGATAGAATTACAAAGAAAGCTTCTATCGGCACTTCTCCCTTTAATTTAGTTTATGGGAGAGAAGCGGTTCTTCCGACTCACCTAGTCATTCCCTCTTTGTCTTTAGTGCAATACATTGATGAAGTACCTACTTCCTCCTTACAATTAAGACAAATGGAAATAACCAAACTAGAAGAACGACGAGAACAAGCTAAGAAAACCCATGCTCACCACCAAGCGCTAATAAAATCCTCTTTTGACTCAAACATAATGACCAGAAAAAATTTTCAGATGGGAGATTTAGTTTTAAAATGGGATAAGGCTCATGAAGAAAAGGGCAAACATACGAAATTCCAGAAGCTGTGGCTTGGTCCTTTTCAGATTGTAGAGGTCATAGGCCCATCGAATTTTGTGTTGCAGGATTTAACAGGCAGGAGAGATTCTCTGCCTGTGAATGGACAAATTCTCAAAATATATTTTCCATAGAAGAGAAATCTTCTAATTTTTGTAGGATAGATTTAATTTTTAGTTTTTATTTTGTTTTGTTTTTCTCTTTTTATGAATAAAACCGGTTGTAAATGATCATTTAAAAGGATTCATGAAAGAGAACGCCAATTCTCTATCAGATTTTGATTTCGCTTGTACAAATAGCAAATTTTTTTGAAAATCTGAATCTTATTATTGACAAATAGAGTTAACTTCACCTTGATTACGATGCTAGTTTCAACCTCTAAAAAAACTTTGACAAAAGCAACCTTTGGTAAAGAATTGTTTTGTATCAGCACAATGAAAGGTATCATCAATAATAAAATAAGTATTCTCTGCAAAACTGTTGTTTTAAAAAACTCTATTATTGTCGTCTAGAGCTTTCTTAAGGAAAAACAATGACTTCCTCCCTGCTAAAAGGAAATTGCAGCATTGAGAGAAACAATCCAAGGAAAACACTATATCTCAAAGAATAAGAGGTCTCATCACGAGCCGGCTTATCATGATCACACATATTATAACTTGCTGACTTTGCCAATACTGTCTATCAAAACAGGGCAACGACTTAAGATTGTTACAATCAAAAGACAAGAGGTCTCATCACGAGCCGGCTTGTTCAGCAAAAGTGTAAATCAAGTGAATGACTGTGTCATAATTTGGCCACCAAACCAAGACATTGTTCTTTAGAGAATTAAAAAAGGAAAAGTGTGTCAAAAAAGGATTTTTTTTCTCTGGAATGTTGCGAGTAACCTCAAGCAGGAAAAAGGATCATTGCTGGATAACATGGTAACCCTGTCGAGGCTATGGACGCTTGCGGGCAGCAGAGGCTCTACCTACGACAAATGAGCATACTTTTAAGCCAGTACGCAGAGAAGACCTTATTTTATCTTTAATCAAGACCAAGTAATGTCTGGTGCGAATGCAAGAAAAATCCTGAGGAAGCAAGCAATTGGGATATAAAAAAGGTTGAGACAAAGTATCGTTGACGAGGTGAGGGGTAATCTACTCTATCTGTCCATAACAAAATTTAGACATATAAAAATTTTGTTGTTTCGGAAGTGAACGGTCAATAGAAAAGCAGAGATAACTGGTTCTTCACAGTGAATCGCCATTGTTGTGGTCACCAACAACCCCCCTCTTTGTTTGATATTAGTAATAACATCAAGCAAAGGGGGACCCTTAACCAAAAATCCAAAAAAATATTTTGTTTAAAAAATCTTTTGTATTAACTCCCTAAGAGCTATATCGCGTCGCAAAGGTAGAGAGAAGCGTTTTCCCAAAGCACATAAATACACTGAAAAAGAGCGACGCGAGAACCCATCGCATCGCGTGCATTAAAAGCGCTCAAAAAGGGAAAACCTAAGGAATCGCCGACGGCCGATATGCAACGTTGCACGTCGCAATGTCGCATAAGCAGCACAAAGTGATAAAGCGAAAATCTTGCGATCTGCGATCATACAAAACTACGATCTGCGATATTGGCAATTTGCGATAACACTTAATGACGTCGCAGTCCTCGATACTGCGATTCCAATCGCAGAAAGGACTCATCGCAAGAATTCTCCGACATAAACGGTAAACCCAAAACTGAGCGCGCACCTTAAGGGAAATTAATGATCGCATGCTTCAGTATCCAAGAATGATTGTATCGTGTTTTTCGAAGAGTCAAATCATGATGAGTGTCAGAATTACGCATTCATTAGAAATTAATGCTTTCATGTCAATCTTTTTGTCATTTCTCTTCTTCTTTGCGTAAACTGCAAGACATGTAACTGATATAAATCTATATGCAGGAAACATCTAAGGAAAAGAGGAAAGTGCCAATGGGGTAACAGAGAGAAGATGCCTCCGCAAATGGATGCCGCATGCAGCAGGACCGCGGATTCCAGAGTATCACCCAACAGGCGCTGATGAAAATAGAATATCTAAGACTCAGAGTCAAAGGCACACAAAAGCAGCGTGTTTGCAAAAGATCTTGAAGCTCAGACTGGGTAAAGCAAAAAGAGAAACGCAAAAGAAGGAGGACGCTCCAGAAAAGCCTGGAACAAAGAACGGAAGCAATTCTTGATACAGGGGGTTGTCCATACAACGCAACTCCTAACTCATTGAGTCATTCGCACGATCGGAAACCGAAATAGCAACAGCAAAATCAGTTCGAAAGGAACCTGGGTTGTACTAATTATACGCACAGCGAATACACCCAGCTAGAGGAAGGTTTTCGAAAATATCTTCTAGTCTGTCAGAAAGAGGTGCCAGCTCTTGTTGTTTCTAATTTTCAAGCTCGAACAAAAGGAAAGGACAACCAGCCGACTCTTTCAGGGCGAACAGCGCATTGCTTACAGCACTAAGGAGCAGATACAGAAACGGTTAGAAATTAGATTTGATTTTTAGAAATAAATTTGCTTTTAGTAAAAGGGCGGTCATTTGAAGCCGTTCCCTAAATTTGTGTAATTAAGATTAATTAGTTAGTAGTATTTAACCCTTCTCATGGCATTTGGAGAGGGGTCCGGAAATCTGTCAAAAAACTTGTCCTCAGAACATGCACTTTTGCACCCTCGGAGGGGGTTTTTGATGAATGGATGGATCGAGATTTATTTATGTTTGCATTTTAATGTCTGTTACTAATGTTGCACTTCTGTACTCTTAGCAGATATTAGAACAAGTAGAAATAAATCGTTATTGCTTGAAGTTTATTAGTGAAATCAGTCATAAATGGTACTTTTATCTCTTGACTAATTTCTGCTTATATTCCTAAAGTGATATGCAGCTGAGTTCTTTATATGTTAATGTATGAATGTGTGTATTACCATTTGGCACTTCTATACGGTGGAGTCATTTATTTGTGCTTGACATATGAATAACTAATTATGCGATATGTTGTTCACAACTGTTTTGCCTAACTTTTTATGCAGAATGGTTTATCTTAATGGATTTCTATTCTTATGATAGCTGAATGATCTTTATTACCAGCTATTGTTCGAAATCTTTTTAGATTGCATAATAGAAGAAAAATACCCCGGGTTAGCGTAGATTAGATGTATTGTTTTTCATTAGATTACAATAGCATAGAGTTAGTTTAGAAGTTAGAATTAAATTAGCTTAAAATACCCCTAGATCAATACCATCAAACTCTACACACACACACACACCCCTCACATTGGGAAACTGGTCTCATTACCCCCAGTCGGACCCGCTACACCAAACGGGCACGGATCCGCCAACCAGGTTCCCGACCGGGTGGGTATCCCCCTTGTTGTTGACCCGATTTCGGGGCCCTCAACACAACATCAAAATCCCTTCAAATTATCACACTATAATGATCAGTCCTCTTTTTGGTAAACCTTTTAGGAGCATGATATGAAAAAGGATTAATGTTTGGGATGAAAAAGAGGGAAAAAGGGAACATGGACAAGTGGGATTTAGGAAAATGAATCCTACCATTAATCATTTCATTACTCTTAGACACTTGATCAAGAAGGTTTGGGATAAATAGGGAGGGGAGGTATTTTGTTTCTTTGTTGACTACAAAAAAATGTTTTAATACTATACCTAGAAGCAAATTGTGGAGTAGAATGGAAGAATTAGAAATTCCAAAACAATACAGGGTTGTCGTCCATAGGTTGTATGACCAAGTATGGGCAAAAATTCAAACCAAGCAAGGATTTTCATAATGTTTTGGAAGTGATATTTGGGTCAAGCAAGGATGCCCATTATCCCCTACTTTATTTGGGATATACATTGACAAATTAGAGGAGTGGATAGACAAGTTTGGTGGTGGGGGGGTTTACTTGACCAATTATGTTATAAAGTTGCTTCTTTATGTTAATGATCTTATTTTAATGGAAAAAATAACACAAGATTTGAAGGAACACTTAAAATCTCTAGAGCTATTTTGTCATGAGGTGGGGATGTAGGTGAACACTAGCAAAACTAAGGTCATGATTTTTACCTTGAAAAGAAAGAAGGTTCATAGGGAATTTGTTTTTGAAGGCAACTGATGAGCCTCATCATCGGGTAACTATATGGACCTTAATTCACCTCCTAGCTTAGTCAAGTCAACTCTTCTCACAATTTATTACATGTTTTGATTACATTTTTTTTAATTAGATGAGTTACATTGAGATATTAAGCCTAGTGGACTAATGTGCATTGAATGCAGGTTTGTGAGAGAAAATCAAGGAATTTTGGCAAGATTAAGGTATGAAACACGAATAGGACAAGGAAGAGGTATTGTAGGAGCTAAATCCTCCTCATTTACTCCTCCCTCACTTGAATATTCCTCCATCAATCACACCAGCTCGGAGTAAAAGCATCCAAGTCATGAATATCAAAAGGCAGTCGAGCAAGTGATAGTCAAAGAGTTAGTTCATCTCGAGTTTGGGAGCTGAGCCTCCCTAGATTTAAGGAATTCATTGGGGACTTCAGTTGTATAAATAAATAGGCCTATAGCCTCATCAGGATTCGAATTTTTGTTGTAAAAACACTAGTTATTTTTTAGCTCCAGACTTGTGGAAGACATTGCTATGTAATTTTATGTTTTGATAATGAGAATGAGATTTTTCATGATCCAGTACTGAGTTAACTCAAAGGTATGAAGCTCTTGGGTTAGGGCCCAACCCTAGTAGCAAAGGCTCTTCTTCTTGTATCTGTATGCTTAGATTAGTTTCATAGATTCACAGTTAAATTGTCCTTAGAAGTATTTCATTGCAAGTAGTGTAGATTTGATTAGTTTGTTTATTAGTTTGATTCCATTTTTGCCTTACTTTAGCAACAGGTTAGAAGGGATAAAAGGAGCATCTCAAAGCTGTCGGTAGGTTTCTTTGCCTCACCTTTTCCTTCAGGGATCATGATTTGAGGAAAGGACCCCTATGCAGCCCCAAAAAGACAGATTTCTACTTTCTCATAGAATTTAGAGTTTATTGTACTTGAACTAGAATTTGATTAGTTTGCAAGTGTAGGATTTAATTACCATTTATTCCATTTTTAGCCTTACAGTAGATCTCATCAATGATTCCATTTTATTCTGCAATTTTCGTCATGCATGAAGTAGACAACTAGCTCATTAAACTCTGTTTTTCCAACTTATTGAAATTCTTCTTGTTTACATAATTTTTAGGCAAATATCATTGTGTGATGTAGTGCAGGTGTTTCAAAAGTAGAGAGAGATATCATAGCAAGAAACCCCCTTCCACCTTCATCCATCCATGATCATTCCTCACTTCCACTAAGACCCTCACAAATTCCATCATTTTACAAGGAAACTTCTCCAAGCATGTTGAGAAAATCCAACAATATCCCGAACCTTGGTTTTGAGTTTTGAGTAATCCTAGGCATTTTCTCACTCCATTCCACCCACCAACCACCTTCACTAAGCCTTCCATCACCTTCAACACCCATCGTTTTGCTCTCGGTTGTATCCTGTAGAAAGACAAGGAATCCTATAGGTTTTTAGGACATCTTGTAGATTTTCCTGTAGTGGCCTGTTTTGAGGCTGAATTGAGGGAAAATCTCTAGGAAGCCACACAAGGTCACCTAAGGGTCTCCCTAACCTTCCAACCATCCACCAGCATCCCTAAGCCACCTGCCACATCACCAAAAGATATTAGCTTCCACACTTGTTTTTCCATAAAAAAAATAAAAAGAAAGAAACAGATTTATTTTAGTCCTTTACATGCATAGTAGTGATGTTTGATGTTTTGAACTTCCATGCTTAGGGCAGTAGATTTCATACATGTTAGCTTGGCATTATTGTAAAGCATAGTTTCTCAGCAGTTAATTAGGAAATGGTGTGTTTTAGCATTGGATTTCAGTCTTTTTCATTATTACAGTAGACTAGCTTTCTCTTAGAGTATATTTCTCTTTCTCTCAACAACAATCAAGTTTCTTATGAATCCATAGAAGTCTGGCTTGGAAACCCTGTGATCTCTCTCTATTTGAACAATGAAAAAAGGCAGAACCATCACTTTTACTTGTGTATACAACACTTTCACCTCCAAGTTTGTACGAACCCTGAGTTGATAAAGTAAAGTTGGTAGCCCCAAGAGTTGCAGCATTCTTGCTGCAATACTGGTTCTCATCACTTTTTTTGGCGTCATTGCTGGGGAGGTGTCTGAGTAATATGTGATTACTCCTTTCTTTCTTCCATTTCTTGTTTCTGATATTATGCTATTAGTTTCATTTCTATAAAAGTAATTTAGTTTGCTTCCTTTTCCATTTGGCATTCTTTTCTTTCCTTTCCATTCTGCAAGTAAGATTTCAATCAAGTAGTTAATTTTTCATTTAGTCTGCAATTTCAATTCTAAAATTATTTTCAAAGCTTGAAAAAACACAAAACAAAACAAACACATTTCTTCATGCCTCGTAGGAATAGGGATAACTTAGGGAATTTTTTTCCAAATACCCCCACTGTTTCAAACAACCAACCTTCCCTCTTCTTCGGTGGCTGTGAATTTGAGGAACCCTTAGGTGAGAAACCAAAAATATTTGAAGAACCTACAAGGGAAGTAGGAGAAGAAGAAGCCATTCCTATTGATCCAATGGCTGAAAATAGAAATGATAGAGGGAATAAAGAAAGAGTTGAGGGTGCCTTTCCCATTAGGGAAACCAATGGGGATACTAAGATGAAGAATATAAGCCCCTCTTCCCTTCCTCATTTCCATGGCCTAACCTTAGAAGACCCAGACACTTTCTTTTTTGAATTTGTTGTCATATGCTGAACCTATGACTACACCAATGATCAGCAGAAGTTGAAAATATTTCTATCCACTCTCAAGGATGCATCTTTGCGCTGGTTCATGGGTTTACCTAGAGATAACATCACAAATTGGGCTCAGATGCAACAAGACTTCAACAACAAGTATCGAGACTACTGTAGGTCTAAAGACACTAAAGAGGAAATTTTTAGGATGATCTTAGGGCATGATGAATCCCTATAATATTATGAAGAAATATTCCAACTTAGCGACAACAGGGTCAGGTGCACACTTGACCCTGAGTCATCGAAGCTAGTCCTACTTAGAGGAGTAAGGGAAGATATTCTGGATACCCTAAACTTGTTAGTAGGAGGTGACATCTAATAGGTACCCTATGAGGATATCAATATTGTCTTTAGAAACTATTCTAGGGTAGATAGGAAGAAGGGTAGAGGTAGTCAACATATGGTCAATCCATTCTCTTCAAATACATCCAGCAAGGGTGAAATTGGAAACATGCTGGAGGATTTCAAGAGTGAGATGTTGCAAACCCTTGCCCTACAGATGGACACTATGCACATTAAGAGAAAACAGGAGGAAGCAGAGAGAGCCTTAGCCATTTTCTACCCTAGATTAATCAGGAGGCACCCTAGGAATTAATGTCCATTGAATTCTATTGAAATTTTCTCAATCTGTGAAGAAAACCACTCCACAGGCAAGTGCCCTTCTCTCCCTGGACTAAACTTTGTATATCAAGGAGCTGAAGGGGTAACTGAACAACTTTTCTACATAAACCAAAGGAGACCTCATGGGCCTAGGCCATACCAGCAGGGCATGCAAGGGTCATCCCATGCATATTACAACCCCAACTAGACCACATCCATACCTTCTTAGGGGGGCCCTGCTCATCCTTCCTGCTCTACACCTCCTCCTCGGTCCTTTGCACCTCAGTATCATTCCTAGCCAACCAACCAATCATTTAAACCATATGCTCCGCCACAACCTCAGTGGAATGCATCGTCCCAGGGGTGGAGGCCCCCATACAACAATGTTCTAGCTTTATTGCCTTCACCACTTAGTCAACCATATATTTTACACTCTGCTCCACCTAAACAACCCCAGATGCTAGCCCAACCAAATCTGAACCAGAAAAATAGACAGGCACAACAATTATATAGTGGAGAGACATCTTATCTAGCTTATGCTATGGAAATTTAGGAAATCAACTTGAGATCTAGGAGAGTACTCCCAGACAACAAACCTCTACCTCCACCTAGGGAGGTTGAGGAATAGAGAGAGGAAAGCACGCTTAAAGTAAATCCACCACCGTTTCCTGAGAGATTAACCCAACAACTCCAACCTACCCCAGAAGAGATTGAACTTTTGGGAGAATTGAAAAACCTATGTGTCAAAATTCCACTTCTCCACACTATTAAAGATGTACATATTTACAACAATTTGATTAAGGAGAAGTTCTTCAAGCATCCAGGGAGGCGAAGAAGACATGACCCCACCATTAATGTCATTGGACAGTTGTCCGACTTAATCCTGGGGCAGGTAATCTGTCCAAAGTATTTGGACCCTGGAAACCCTTTAATAGATGTGCACATCAATGGAACCCTTGTCCCACACACTTTGATCGATCCTGGGGTTGTCATTAATGTGATGACCAAGGACACCATGCTCAAGCTCAACCTCCAAGGTTCATTGAGAAAGACCACAACGGTCCTGCAACTTTCAGACTGCTCCACAATGACCCCTGAGAGGATTCTGGAGGATGTGATGGTCTCCATTGACTCTTTGGAATACCCTGCAGATTTCCTAGTTCTCCAGCCTAAGGCTAAGCTTACTGGTTACCCTCTCATCCTTGGGAGGCCCTGGTTAGCCACTATCGATGCCTACATTAGCTGCAGGGCTGGAAATATGACTATCAAGAATGGGCATATGTCCAAGCAGTTAGTCCTATATCCTTGTACCCAGCCATCTATAGAACATGAATTACCTTTATGGCTAGAAGAGGAAGAAGAAGATGAAGTTTATTCCACCCAACTCTATACCTTAGAAACAACCATGGGAGGGGGACAACCGGATGAAGATGATTTGATTGAACACATACTCCAAAGTCCAACTCCCAGTACATTTTCCTTAGAAGAAGTAGTAAAGGAAACCCAGAACAACCAACAGTTTGATATATTCTTAGCCGATTCCAACCCTATCCATGTCAAAACCATAGAATTCAGCTCTGAGAGAACTTTGAAGATCAACCCATCTCTTTTTGTCCACCAAGAAGAAAAGTTGTGCAACATGCTCAAGGAACATATGGATGTCTTTGCTTGGAGTTACAAAGAAATGAAGGGAGTGCACCCCTCAGTGTGTACTCACCACATTTATATCAAAGAAGGTTTCAAAATAGTTCAACAAACCCAAAGGAGGATGAATCCAGCTCTCAAAGATATAGTCAAAGAAGAACTGCAAAAGTTGCTAGATGCAGGATTCATTTACCCTATGTCTGACAGTGAGTGGGTATCTCCTTTGGTGTTGGTCCCAAAGAAAAATGGTAAGTGGAGGATTTGTGTCAATTACAGTGAGTTAAACAAAACCACAAAGAAGGGCCATTTCCCTCTACCTTTCATCAACCAAGTTCTAAATGGCCTGGCAAGGAAAAAAAAATTTCTCTTTCCTAGATGGATTCAACAGGTACAATCAAATCTAGATCAGCCCGTAAGACCAGGATAAAACCACCTTCACTTGTCCTTGGGGTACTTTCACCTATAGGGTCCTTCCTTTTGGCCTGTGCAATGCTCCTGCCACTTTCCAAAGAGCAGTCCTAAGCATATTTGTCGAGTTATTATATGATGCAGTAGAGATTTATATGGATGATTTTACACCTTATGGATGTGATTTCCAGGAGGCTGTATCCAACTTAGGTAAGGTGTTGCACAAATGCATTGAAATGAACCTGTCCCTTAGTCCCGAGAAATGTGAGCTCTTGATGACTGAAGGGATTATGCTAGGTCATTCAATATCTCAACAAGCACCGCAGGTGGACCCAAACAAAATAACTATCATCCAAAGGGTCCCATCTCCACAAAAGTAGAGAGATGTCAAAATTTTCCTAGGGTTACTTGGATACTACTGAAGGTTTATAAAAGACATCAGCAAGTTGGCTTCTCCTTTATTTGGGTTGTTGGCCAAAGACTTTGAGTTTGTATGGTCAAAAAGCTGTTAAGAGACCCTGGACACCCTGAAGGACAAGTTAACCATTGCACTGATTCTCCGAGGCCCAAATTGGGACCTTCCTTTTCATATACATGTTCATGCCTCACACAAAGCCATAGGAGCATCTCTAGGCTAGATAGATGAAAATTTTCCTTATGTTATTTACTTTATCAGTAAGAATCTGTCAAAGGCCGAACTAAACTACATAGTAACCGAAAAGGAGCTCTTGGTTTTTGTGCATTCATTGAACAAATTTAGGAATTACATTACAGGTTATCAAACACTTGTACATACTGACCATGCTGCAATAAAATATTTAATGAATAAACCTGATGTCAATGCCCGAATTATTAGATGGTTACTTTTATTATAGCAGTTTGATCTAACTATCGTTGAAAATCCTGATAAGGAAAATGTTGTTGCATATTTTTTGTCCAGATTAACTTTGCCTACAGGTGAGGAGGGAATGGTTGATGATCAATTACCGGATGAGCACTTATTCGCCATTTCAGTTCTCTCTCCATGTTTTGCTGACATAGCGAACTATTTGGTATCTGCACAATTCCCACTGAATTTTTCCTCCAAAGAGAAAAGAAAGATTGTGAGGAAGAGTGCCCCCTTCACTTGGATTGGGGGAAACCTCTTCAAACTAGGCCTAGATCAAATTCTGAGAAGGTGTGTCAGGGAGGAGGAAGTATTTGACATCCTTCTGACCTGTCATGATGGGCCTTGTGGAGGTCACTTTGCAGCAAAGAGGACAACATTTAAGGTGTTGCAAGCTAGATATTATTGGCCCACTATTCATTAGAATGTGAAAAGATATACTAGTCAGTGTGATCGGTGCCAAAGGATGGGAAACCCTACTCCAAGAGATCAAATTCCTCTGCAACCTCAAGTGACTTTCGAGCCATTTGACAAGTGGGGCATGGACTTCATTGGACCCATTGACCCTCCTTCCAAGTAAAAGAAATATATCATTGTGTGCACTGACTATCTTACTAAGTGGACTAAAACCAAGGCAATCAAGGCAACAACAGAGGAGAAGGTGGTTGAGTTCTTGAGGGAGAATGTATTTTACAAGTTTGGGCACCCTAGAGAATTGGTCACTGATCAAGGAAGCCAATTTACCTCCAACATGATTGAAGACTTGCTAAGCCAACACAAGATCAAGCACAGAACCTACACTCCCTATCACCCACAAGCTAATGGGAAAGTGGAGGTGACGAATGGAGCGTTGGAGGGCATCTTGACCGAAGTGGTTAGCAGCAACAGGAAAGATTGGGCAGATAGACTAGTTGAGGCCACTTGGGCCTATAATACCACCTGGAAGACCACCACTGGATTCACACCCTATGAGCTGGTGTATGGGAAAAAGGCCCTATTGTCCATTGAATTTGAGTATAATACATTAAGGATGGCAACCAAACTAGATCTAGATCTCAAAAATGCACAAAAGAGAGAGATTTCTCTAGTTGAATGGTTTAGATGAGTTTAGAATGCAGGGCCTCCTACACATAGAGGTAACTCAAATTCAGAGGAAGATCTAGCATGATAAGAACATCAAGGATAAGAAATTTCAAGAAGGTGATTGGGCTTTGTTATATGATTCCAGATATGAATACTTTAAGGGAAATTTAAGGAAAATATGGTTAGGGCCTTATGTTATAGAGAGATGTCATGATAATGGTTCAGTGTAGATCAGAACCATAGATGTAGAGGTCATTCCTTTACTTGTTAATGGGCACAGATTGAAAGTTTACAAAAGTCCATTATCAAAGAAAGAGTTCATTGATGATGTCAACAAAGCAGAGATGGTGGTGGAACAAGTCTCATCTCCTGCCTCATCTCGTCCCTGAGAAAAGAAAAAAAAAAGGAGACTCGGGTGAAAACCTCCATGAGGTGCTTGAGTCCCACTATTGGGTTGAAAACCTCTTGAGGCAGCCCAATGGTGTCAAAAAAAAAAGAGAGAAAAAAATATCTTTGGGTGAAAACCTCTCTTGAGGCACCAAGGGCAAGAAGCTAGGATGAAAACCTCTTGGAGATAGACTAGCTGTTTTAAAAAAAAAAAAGGAAAAGAAAAATATGAACATGTTGTTTGTAGGTCAATAGGAGGACGATCAGAGCAGCAATGGAGAATCAAAAGGGACCTATTCAGCTTATGTTTTTATTTCTCCATTCATTATCCTTCACCATTCCACCATTCCTTTCATTTTTTCACTCATTTCACTCATTAAAAATTTTGAGGGAGAAGCAACTATAGGACATCCTGTAGGAAATCTTGTAGTAGCCTATCCCACAAAACAAAAATCATAAGTCGTAGCAAAGTTAAACCATGGAAATCCAAGGGCAGAAGAAGCTCTAGAGAAACAACAACACCATCATCCTCAACACCAGGTACCTGCACATCAAGGAAATCATCGAAGGAAAATATAAAAAAAAAATAAAAAAAAAAAAAAAAGAAGGAGAGATCACATGCACCCAACATATAGCAAAAACATCAACAAACTGCAACAAGGTATTGTTACCACAAGTAAGTATCTCACTTCACTCTCTCCTTTGCATAATGTAATCAAAAGATGTAAAGGTTGTGAGTGAGTTGGTTTATAAGCGAAAGGTGGCCAGTTAACTTGGCCACCTTCATTCAATCAAGGAGGAAAAAACAGTTAGTCCTCACACACATGGCAGCAGTCAAGTCAAATAAAATGAGGATGAGGTCGAAAGCAGTTAAGACTATGGATGCCTGAAGTGGGAGTTGATTACGAGGTGAGGAAAATGATGATGTGGTAGTAGGGACCAACGGTCCAAAAATAGAAATTCATACCTTGGCTGCCAGCACACCACCTCAGTCAACTCGACCATAAGAGGAAATAAATGTTGATCCCCATGCACTCATGCATTCATATTCTCGAGGCTCACTCTAGAAAAGTTGCTCTTGTCCCCAAGCAACCTACAAGAGAGGAAAAATTCATCATTTTTCCTGCACAAGACTTCCTACAGGATCCTACAGGAAATCCTATAGGATCACATAGGAATCCTATAGGATACAGTCAGGCTATCTACAGGATTGGGAGAGAGAAATTTCAGAGGAGGAAACATAGAGGTTGGCTACATCAAGCACTATGAGGATGTAGTCTCTACATTTCCTCTCATTTTTCCAAGTAAATAGAACAGAAAAATATCCTAGTTTGATTGGCAGATAGTTGTATAAGGGAATTGTATCCATAGAAATTTCAGTCCCATTTCCTCCCTCATTAAGATTTTGTATCATACATCTTTTCTCCTTAATTCACCAGACAAAATGACAGGTGGGTTTAATAGATGGGAGCCCATTAACACTATGAGGATTCACTAACACCCTCCTGTGCTAGAAATATTCACAAGGCATAATTAAATGGGGTACATTGAGAAATTGAGGGGGTATGATGATGAAGCAGCCCAAGATTTTTCTCTCTCCCTCATTCCACTGATGAGAACCCATGGCATTGTTGTGGTGAGAGGCCTCTCCATAGAGCTCACCCCTAAACTCATAAGAATAATTACCACACTTCCCTTAGGAGTGCCTTGGAGAAAGGAAGACAAGGGAAATAGCCAAACTGCAAAGAAGAAATTATTTTTAGAGGGAGAGGATCCCATTGAGGACAAAAATGGAGTGAGGAGAGCAAGCCTACCATACCCCTGGAATGAGGTAAGCTACCACCTTATAAAATACATATCATGTGAAGGTAGGTATAGTGTGGTATATGGATATCACTTTAGGCTTCTTGAAGAATTGAGGTTTGGAGCAAAAACACCTCCTCACAATAGGCTCAACATACCATACTTCCTTCTACAATCACTGATAGATACAAGCATGAAGGTGCTAGAAGGAAACTACCAATGGCTAGCCCACCATGGGTTAATTAGAATCATCATAGAAGATGCCCTCCAAAACCTTAGAATTCCTAAAACTTGGGCAATTTTTAGAGACATGCCGGTAGAGGAGGATATCAATGCCCTCACATATGATAGAAACCCTATTGTCATTGAAAAAGATGAAGAAGAGACTGAAACAGATGAAGAAGAAACAGAGAGGGATGAAGAGGAAATAGATGAGGAGGAAGAGGAAGAGAAAAAGAAGGAAAGTGATGAAGAAATAGACGAAGGTGTCAAGGAGTAAACTAATAAACAAGATGAGGATCTAGAGGGAGAGGAAGAGGAGAAGGACAAAGGTGAAAAGGGCAATAGAAATGAGGAGGAAAAGGACAAGGACGAGTCACCCAGGGTGTCTCCAGAACCCACTGAGAAAGAGGCAACAACTAACCTCACTGCCCTTAGCACCCCTATCAAACAAAAAGGAAAAAGACGGAGGCAAACCCCCTTATGTTTCAAAATAAGAAAAGGTACAAGGATAAGGCAGGGAAAACCCCAAACTCCAACCAAGGTTCCCATTGTTATTGAGGACTCACATAAACAGCAGGAGAAGATGGTTGCTCTTACAAAAACTCAAGGAGAAGGATCCTCAACACGAACCTCTCCTAAGTCTCCTATCACTTATGAGAGAAGGCCTGTGACTAGATCTACCTCATCCAAAGGAAAAGGCATCCTACAAGATACACAATAGGACCTATAGGAAGCAAAGGCAGTCCTACAGGAAACTCTGCTAAATATATAAGAAACTCAAAAATTGGATAAGGAAAGATGCAGCAAGAAACAAAGAGAGAGGGCCCAGATCTAAGGGAACCTAGTCCTCAACCTAACATTGACTCCTACTACAGATTTATTCAAGGGGGTAGGGTCATTCCACAAACATTTTCCATCCCGTTATTCTTTGAGCTTGAGAAAGAAAGAGCTAGAAACCATATATGGGTGTACATTGCCAAGTCCAAGGGAGTGGAGGACATTGGTCACATGGAGGAGAAGCTCAAAGAGATGGGTAGAGAACTAAGTAGCCTGAGGGACATACAAATCATAATGAAAGCTTAGTCGGAGGCAAAAAATGCATGGTTGAAAGGAAAATTGCAAGAAAGAGAGAATCAATTGACATCCATGGCCAATTTATCTTTGGAAGCAATCCAGTGCAGGATGCAAGCTAAGTCCTATGCATTATACCTTAAGGAACAATGGTTTCAGTTCCAAATCAAGACCCTAGCACAGAGAGGCACTATGCCATTCTAAGATTATAAACAGTTTATTAATCTTTGTGATGTCTGAATTCTACTTGAATAACATGGCCTTGACATATATGAATGTATGGGACCCTAATGCAAAGCTAAGGGATTTATAGTTGATGGCTTTGGCATCATGGCTGAACCATGAGGAAGCAAGGACCGTAGAAATGAAGAAGATATTGGCAAGGGAACAAACAAATCCTCTCATGATAAGAGCTGAGCAGTCAAATCCAATGGTTGTCATCAGCACACAAAATTTAATTGCAAATGATCCTCAACTGGCACCTAGGTATATTACTGCCCAAGAGCAAGAAATTACACATTTTGAGGATATGTTCAGCCTGTTAGGGGATGACAACATGCAATCTTGCCAAAGGAGATGGAATACTTTACCATACAATCTGAAAATTAGAGAGTGCCATTCTCCTCAAAGGATGAAAGAAGCATTGAACAGGACACCCATGTACAAAAAAACCATCCAAAGGCTCAAAGTCAATTGGATTGGCTTGAGACTTGATCCACCACTGCTCTTGGGGATGTTAGAAGGAAGGAAGAGGAAGAAAGAAAGCAGTGGGAGGAGGTTGAAAGGAAGGCATGATTCTATGCACAAGAATGGGAAACCACGACAGAAGCATGGGATGTGAGGGAAGCCACCAGGGTTATGAAAGATATGGATATTGATTGAGGTGCTCAAAGGATGAGAAACACTTTCAAAAGGGGAGTGATGATGAGCCTCATCATTGGGTAACTATAGGGACCTTAATTCATCTCCTAGCTTAGTCAAATCAACTCTTCCCACAATTTATTACATGTTTTGATTACATTTTTTTAATGAGATGAGTTAAAGTGAGATATTATGCCTAGTGGACTAATGTGCATTGAACGCGGGTTTGTGAGAGAAAATCAAGGAATTTTGGCAAGATTAAGGGCTAAAACTCGAATGGGACAAGGAAGAGAGATTGTAGGACGTAAATCCTCCTCCCTCATTCAAATATTCCTCCATCAATCACACCAGCTCATAGTACAAGCAACCAAGTCATGAAGATCAAAAGGCAGCTGAGCAAGTGATAGTCAAAGAGTTAGTTCATCTCGAGTTTGGGAGCCGAGCCTCCCTATATTTAAGGAATTCGTTGGGGACTTCAATTTTATAAATAAAGAGGCCTAGAGCCTCATTGGGATTCGAACTTTTGTTGTAAAAACACTAGTTATTTTTGAGCTCTAGACTTGTGGAAGATATTTCTATGTAATTTTCTGTTTTGATAATTAGAATAAACTTTTTCATGATCCAGTAGTGAGTTAAATCATAGGGCTGAAGCTCTTGGGTTAGGGCCCAACCCTAGCAGCAAAGGCTCCTCTTCTTGTATATTTATGCTTAGATTAATTTCATATATTCATGGTTAAATTTTCCTTAGAAGTATTTCATTGCAAGTAGTGTAGATTTGATTAGTTTGTTTATTAGTTTGCTTCCATTTGTGCTTTACTTCAGGAGTAGGTTAAAATGGATAAAAGGAGAATCAAAAAGTATAAGTAGATGTCTTTGCCTCACCTTTTCCTTAAGGGATCATGATTTGAGGAAAGGACACCTATGCAGCCCCAAAAAGACAGATTTCTACTTTCTCATAGAATTTAGAGTTTATTGTACTTGAACTAACATTTGATCAGTTTGCAAGTGTAGTATTTATTTACCATTTATTCCATTTTTAGTCTTACAGTAGATCTCATCAATTATTCCTTTTTATTATGAAATTTTCCTCATGCATGAAGTAGACAGCTAGCTCATTAAACTCTGTTTTTCTAGCTTATTGAAATTCTTCTTGTTTACATAATTTTTGGACAAATATCATTGTTTGATGCAGTGTAGGTGTTTCAGAAGTAGAGAGAGATCTCAACCTCCTTCCATCTTCATCCATCCATGATCATTCCTCACTTACACTAAGACCCTCACAAATTCCATCATTTTACAAGGAAACTTCTCCAAGCATGTTGAGCAAATCCAATCATCTCCCGACCTTGGTTTTGAGTTATGAGTGATCCTAGGCATTTTCTCACTCCATTCCACCTACCAACCACCTTCTCTAAGCCTTCCATCACCTTCATCACCCATCATTTTTCTCTTGGCTGTATCCTGTAGAAAGACAGGGAATCTTGTAGGTTCTTAGGACATCCTGTAGGTTTTCCTGTAGTGCCCTATTTTGAGGCTTAATTGAGGGAAACTATCTAGGAAGTCACACAAGGTCACCTAAGGGTCTCCCTAACCTTCCAACCATCCACCATCATCCCTAAGCCACCTACCACATCACCAAAAGAGATTAGCTTTCACACTTGTTTTTCCATAAAAAATATAGAAAGAAAAAAATAGATTTATTTCAGTCCTTTACATGCATAGTAGTGATGTTTGATGTTTTGAACTTCCATGCTTAGGGCAGTAGCATTTCATACATGTTAGCTTGGTATTATTGTAAAGCATATTTTCTCAACAATTAATTAGGAAATGGTGTGTTTTTAGCATTGGATTTCAGTCTTTTTCATTATTGTAGTAGACTAGCTTTCTCCTAGAGTAGATTGCTCTTTCTCTCATCAGCAACCAAGCTTCTTCTGAATGCATAGAAGTCTAGCTTGAAGACCCTAGTGGTCTCTCACCAGCTGAATAGTGACAAAATTCAGAACCATCACTTTTAATTGTGTATACAACAATGTCACCTCCAAGTTTGTACGAACCCCAAGTTGATAAAGTAAAGCTAGTATCCCCAAGAGTTGTAGCATTCTTGCTGCAATACTAGTGCTCATCTACAACCCCTTATAGGTGGTTAATGAATAAAGTTATCTTGACCTTGATTTCCACAAAAAACCCATTTGGAAAACATGTAAAGAAAAATGGATACAAGGGGGATGGAGAGCTCTATACTCATTGCAAAATAGATGCATAAGCATTGAGTTGTTGGGTTGGAAGATTAAGAAGACTCTTTTTGGGTTTCTAGTGGTTTTTGTGGTACTATACGCATGTGAAGTATAGGGTAGAAACACTTCAACAAGAAATTGGAGTCAAATAGAGATATTACAAAAAAAAATTATCACAAATAACCTCAATATTAAATCGACTATTCCATATGAGATTATCATGGAAAAATTTAGGGCTTTCCCCATTGAAGCATAGGCTATGTTCTAGTTATTAAGATATCTAAGAAGCTTAGATAATATGGAGACTCATTGCTGACCAAAAATGGTAGCTGGAGAGAAATTGATAGAAGGAAGAGCACATGGAAGAAAGAAAACATCAAATGGATGAATAAGTGGAGTATTAGCATAAGTGAATGTCAAAATAACAAAGGGGAAATAAAAAAGTATGTGCAAGGAAAATTCAAAGAAAGCATGTGGAAAGGGTTGTTTGGGAGGAAAAATGAATACTATATCAAACATTTCAATCCTACATATGACCATACACAAAATACCTACATAGGAATGGAAATAAAATGGAAAGAAAAAATGTTAATCACTCATATAAGAACTAGTTTGCATCAACTTAGATGTGAAACTAGAAGATGGATGATACCTAAAGAGGAGTGGGTAGACAGAAGGTGTAGTTATTGCACTCAAGAAGTGGTAGAGACAAAATGACATTACATCATGGAATGTTCAACTTACAAGGATATCTGGATCAATTATATTGAGACACTAAAAGTGAACAACTTGAGTAATTTGTTTGAAGAAGAGAAGATAATAAGAGTTGCAAATTTCTTGGTCAAGATACACAATAGAAGATCTAAGTTATAGAAGGAAAAGCAGATTCAGGCGAGGTGTTTTGGGTCATGAAGGGTTTTCTTTGCTAGCTACCTATGGATCCCATAGGTGGCTTGGGCTCATGGATGTGATTAAAATATTATTTCTATCTATCTATGCAAAGATGATTATTGGAGAGAATATAGTACACAACCACAAGAAGAGATATCTCCACTCATACCTGAATAGATTCACAATGTGAAAGAGCAAAATTTGATAAAAAAGGGAATCAGAGTGTTGGCCCAAATTTCACACTAAGAGTGGGGGGGGGGGGGAATCAATGCGAATACAATTTCACAAAATTAATTATTCATACATTAATTTAGTAGTGATCATAAACATTATCTAATCAGTTATCACACTACATAATCACATAAGCAACATAACTAGAAAAAACCTAAGAAAGTTTTGGAAAATGTAACTAGGTTCAGTCTTCATTAAACATATGTAATGTACTTTTCGAAAGAATAAAGAAAAGAATTATTATTAGTATGACTTATTAAATCATGGGTTTCATGCTTGGGTCATCATGTTTTAGGTTAAAGTCCCCATTGAGGGCTCATAGGATTTATTCAAAGTTAATAGAGTCATTGTACTTATAAAGAGACACTTCTTGGGCTTTTGAATCATGTAAAAAGGTTAAGTATTGAGTCAAATATGAATTATATTTCCTCGACACCAAGTTGGCCTTAAGGAATGCTATTCGACCTCACCAAAGGACTATAAATGAAGTAGTTCGAATTCCATTTGAAGCACACACTCTCACATGCAAGTTCAATATCTCTTGAAGCTGGAAAAAGTGCGAATTGGAAGAAGAAGAGAAAAGGAATGTGAGTTTGGTCTAGGAGAAGGAAAGGAAGAAAATCAAACCTTTTGTGTAACTATCTCTCTCTCTCATGCCCTAGTTTGGAAGATCGAAGTTCCCTTGTTGATGTTGTAGACAGTTTCCATACAATGTTGCTGCCAGTATAGGTCGAAGTTGTTGTTGCATGGTGTTGTTGTCTCAAGAAGCTATATTGGGCCAAGATTGAAGTTTATAAGTGAGGATCGAAGTATTTCAGTGAAGATCGAAGTCTCTAAAGTAGGGCCGAAGTTGTTGGGTCGAAGAAAGCGTTGCTATTGTTTTCACTGCTGCCAAGTCAAGTAGGATCATCTGCAAAGGAAGAAGAAGGTTGAATTGGCGTGGAGAAAAGTTTGTGTCAAGGTCTAGATTCTTGAAATATCTCAAGAAAACTATTGAAGGAATAATTAATGCCTGGGTTTTCCCCTGGAGAGGGGATTTTTCCCTATCTATGAGCCTATATATGGTGTCCATTGATTTATGTGTTATTACTTTGGTATTTGCTTGATGAAATAAAAGAAAGAAGATATAAAGAAACCCAATAAGAAATCAAGAACATCACAACTAATTATCAAGTATAAGAAAATATTTCTGCCTTTCTGATTTTCTAAAAAAAAGCATCACATCACAATGACACACAAATCTTAGGTGGAAACCCAAATGGGAGAAAACCACAAAATATTATTCTGATCAATCTTCAATTCCTTCACATCAATTTACAAACTCCAAACCGCGAGAGAAAACTACCCCCAAAATATGCAAGTTGCCACTTACGGTAAGCTACAACCTGATTGAGACTGTTGGACAATTAGTGGTGGTTGTGTTAGTGTTGGCATTGATGTCAAACAAACTAGCATGGATGCTTGGCACAACATATGCAGGCAGTAATGGCTTAGGAGGACTCGCATGGTTGCTGCAGTACTTTGTAGAGAATCATCATAGTAGCAGGCTTATTGGAAAAGCCATAAAATGATGACTATTTGGATGTTCGAGATGGGATCCCCATGGTAGTTGTAGGATTTATGCGGAGAATCATCATAGTAGCAGGCTTACTAGAGAATCCATAAAATGATGACTGTGGTGGTAGGGAGTTCAACATTCCATGCACAAGAAGAGTAAAGGAGCACAGAGTGGCAGAGGGTTTGCATCCAACTTAGAGGTCACAGATAGGCTCAAAGCCTACATTAGATCCTCTCCATTGGAAATTTCTTTGTAAGATTTTTCCAACAGTATGCAGAAGTCTAAAAATGGACTCCTAGATCAAAATATATGGTATTCCAAAGTCCAGGGACTTGAAGTCTTAAGAAGGATGAAATATGAGAGATCAGAGCTCATCGGGAACCGATATTGGAATCTCAGAGACCAATATATCACAGATGTTACTAAAATATCAGAGCAAGCGGCATATCGAAGATTGGAATATCAGAACATCAGAGCAGATGACATCGGAGGCTAGGTCATCAAAATATCAGAGATCCAGGACGTCAGGATATAAGAACTTCTTAACAATAGTACTCTAAAATGTTAAGATATCCAGTAGGACCAATATTGTTAAAAGCGTCGAGGAAAGTTGAGCAAGTTAACAAAGGAATTATTGCAAAGTCAAGGGTGATCTGGACCCCTTTCTCTCTCCTCCAAATGGACATGTGTCGGCATGTTAGTGGGCCCGAGAAAGTGCAGTGGCTAGTGATGTCAGCATATCAGAGAATGGAATATTGGAAGATAGCAATATCATAACTCTTGTGAAAATAATGGTTAAAGAGGTTCCGATGAAGAGAGATCTAATGCTGGTTTGTAAGTCAGTTGTGATGAGTCCAAGGAACCAAGGGTGGAGAACAATTAACAAAGAAAGATAAACCCCCAGAAGCAAAAATAGGCCTTAGCACTTAGGGATAATTCCCTTGTCACATCCCTCGATCCTATGATAAGGAAAACACACAGGGAGATAAGCACTAAGGGAGCCAAGGATATTGGATAGTGAAATATTGTAATATTTCAATTGTGTGAGTTATGATATCGAGGGGCTCTGATATAGTGCTAAGCCATCGGTCACAGGTCCAGTCCTATGAGAAAGCAGTTGCTAAAGGAGCTAAAGGAAAAGGGGGACAAGGATATTGAAGAGTACAATATCATAACATTCTGCCTTTGTAAGTTACGATATGGCATGTTCTGAAGAAGAAGTATAGTGAGTTTAATGGATGTATGAATCAACAACTAAAGAATTGAATGTAGGATTGGTGGAGTTGATTGTTGAAATTGGCTAGACCTACAAAAGACTCTGAAACAAGGAAATGAGGACAACATTTAACAGAGACAAATGTGTGGGAATGAAGGAAGCAATTGGATGCTTTGCGTGCATGTCTCAGAGAGTTAAATGAGGATCAGAGTAGCCATCTCTGAGGTCTGTCAAGCTCAGTGGAGCAACAAATAAGAATGGGACTCTTAGAGGACTGTGCGGGCCACCTAAGAATTAAATTCTTAGTGTGGAGATGTACACACTTTGACAGTAAAGAGATCCAATGTCCATCTCTGAATTTAATACTGTGACAGGATTCATCCAGAAGACACAACAGTGGCAGGGAGGGAGCCATACCAAGAATTAAATTCTTAGCGTGGAGATGTACATGGTCAGACAGTAAAGAGCTCCAAGGTCCATCTCTAAATTTAATATTGTGACAAGATTCAACCAGAAGACACAACGACAGGGGGAGCCATGCCAAAGTACATTTGGGCAGTAAGGGTACAGACATCAGACATAACCTTGCGTAGTGTGCTTCTGTGAAAAAAAACCATTGTTTTCAATGGAGAAAAGGGGGGAGTTTAGAATATTGTCAAATAGCTAAGGAGTGAGTGTTGTGGATAGACAGTGAGGTCTAAGCATCGAGAGGAGACTGTGTGCTGGTGCAACTAGAGCTGCAACAGTTCTGTGAGAAGATCAACGAAGGCAAAGTGCTTAAGAGATGTTGCTATGAGAAATGAGTAAAGAAAAATTGCATGAGACCAAAGGGAGTCTGTGGAACAACAAAATACAGAGAGCAGAAGTTGAGTCTACAACCAACCATATCGGTATTTTACTTGTAATGTATACGCCTTTATTTTTAGTTTGAAAATTGTATGAAATGGTAGAATAGTGGCAAGAGCAGGTTGGTGCCAAAGGGGGTTGGTGTCTCTTGTGAGTGGATTCTCACAAATAAACAGATGTAATTAAGTGGGTTCTTAATTTACATCATAAACAAACAACAAATTTGGTGGTTTTTTCCCTCTAGGTTACCACATGAAAAACACCACGTCAAATGTGTGTGTTGCTCATGTGATTGTTGTATGAACATGTATGTTTGAACTTATTGTTCACTTCCTTTATGAATGAATGCTCCCACAAGTAACAAAATATAAAAAGGGATTGTAAGCATACTAGAAAAAGAAAAGAATCTCACAATTACTGATTCACCCCCCCTCAGCAATTCCTTATTCCAACAATTGGTATCAGAACTTGGTTCCTTCAGGAATAGTCTAACCACTCCAAGGTATATCTATAAGGAATTATGTCTAGGCAAGAGAGTCAAGAGGCTTACTCAAGTATAATACCAGTCTTTGATGGGACAAACTATGCCTTTTGAAAAGTGAGAATGGAAGTGTATCTTATGTCCTTGGGAGTAGATGTATGGACATCAATGCTAATAGAATACAATGTCCCTAATATTCCCCCCACTAATGCAGCTAAAAATTATATGGAAATAATGCTAAAGCCAAGATTGTCATTCAATTTGGGCTTAGTCAATCTGAACTTGTAAAAGTTATGCACTGTAAGTCTACTAAGGAAGTATGGGTAAAGATCAATCAGAGTCATGAAGGAGATGACAAAGTCAAGCAAGCGAAACTTCAAACTTTCAAAATAAGGTTTGAGAGCTTGAGAATGAGTGAAGATGAAAGCATAGCAGAATAATTTATCAGAGTTGATGAAGTAATGAATATGATTATAGGACTTGGTGAAGAGGTCAAGGAAGAGATGATTGTTTAGAAAATATTAAGATCTCTTCCCATGAGATTTAATGCCAAAGTCTCAACTATTGAAGAAATAACTAATTTAAAGGATCTCAAGATGGACTAGCTACATGGTACTCTCACAACCTATGAGATGAGAATAGAAAGAGAAAAGTCTGAACCTAAGGAAGCAACATTTAAAGTCCAAAAGGGCCAAGGAGCACAAAGATCATCAAGATTGCTCCAATTGTGAATCTAATCAGGAGTTGGCTCAATTAGCTAGGAGACTGAAGCGTGGCTCAGGAAAATACAAAGGGAAGTTTCCCTTTAAATTTTCTGACAATGGAAGAGTTGGGAATTTTTCGTCTAAATTCCCTTATAAAGGAAAGGGTGAAAAGGAATATGATCATAAATTTGGAAACAAGTCTCAGAAACATAAAAAGAAATGGCTCTATAAGAAAAAGGGTTTTTACTCCAAAGAGGATAGCTTAGCACCAGAGTTAGACAGTGAGAACTCATTAAAGAATGATTCAGATAAGTATCTACTTATGGATTTTGAAACAAATTCAAAGAAACAAAGTATTATGGATTTTGAAGAGGAAGAAGAAGAAGAAGGAATAATGGATCTTGAAGGGGAACTCATCAATGCCCTTGATGAGTTAAAGAAAGTAGGGAAGAAGAAAAAGCAATTGAAGGAACAACTACAACGTGCTGAAGAAGGTATGTATAACTCTGACAATGAGGAATTTTCTTAATAGAAAGAAAAACTTGAAGAAGCTATCAAGAGAAAAGATAGTTTAGTCCTTCTTCTAGAAGAAAAACAAGGAACCTGTGAGAGACTAGAAGAGGAGAACAAGCATTTAAAACAAGAGCTGCTCAAGTTAAAAAGGGAAACAATATCAAAGATATGCAAAGATGATATTATGTCTTTGAAATTGTTGGAAACCTAATTCTCTAAGGGTTGGTGTGGAAGTTGAACAGCCAAAGGGAGTCCAAGAGACCACTTGGAATATGAATCCAAGGGTCACACCATGTACTATAAATTTATATCATTGTCAATAATAGACATACTCTCATGCTTATCATTCACATTCTGTCTCTTGCATTGTCATGTTTAACATGGTATCAGAGCAGGCGTACTCCTGCTCTGCTCCAATTTGAGCCATTGGTATTGTGGCCTTTCTCTGCATGTCAGTTTTGTCTATCAAAACTACATGTAAGTGCTCTTCCATTCCTCCACAGAAAATTTTGGGCAAGCTAGACCTGGGAGTTTTTAGCATGTCAGCTCTACCTCATTGCTAAATCCTGTCAACGTTGCATCTGCCATCTCTCCTACTCTTATTTTGGAGACTCATCTTGTTTTTTGTTGGACACCTAATCCTAAAGGGTTAGTGTGGAATTCGAATGGACAAAAGAAGTCCAAGAGACCTTGGGATCTGAATCCCAAGAGTCACGTATTGTACTATAAATGTGTATCTTATGTTAATAAAAAATGTATTGAATGATTTATCTTTCCTATTGTTTTGCTGTCCATGTGTGTTTAACATGGTATCAGAGCCATGATGAGTGGCATGTTTTCCCTGAGCAACTGGTCTGAGTTGCCTTGAATAGTGTTGACTAGAGCTGGCCTAGTCTTCTGTAACGCTCCATTAATTCTGCCATCCCTGCGCTGTACCTGCGCCCTGCTCTTCTGAAGCTGCATACCAAATGATGTCAGAGCTGAAACGGTAACGCTACCTGAAACACTGCTGAGTGAAATGCATGCTGCCTGAAGACTCTTTTTCTGAAGACTACCAGTATAATCGCTGGCTCAGTTGGAGGAGTTGCACTGATAGCAGTAGCGCCAGTGCTGAATTGAAATGCCTGGTAACGTAACCGATAGCAGTAGCGCTAGTGCTGAATTGAAACGCCTGGTAATGTATGGTCTCAGAGCTAACGTATGGTAACGTATGGTATGGTAACGTAGTATCCCAATTCTGCTTGCGCGTTACTCAACAAAACTCTTCATTTTCGTTTGATTCTCCTTTTGGTCTGCGTGTCATTCAAACTGCTCCGACCTCCCTCCACCTCGCTGTGCATTTCAAATCGAATAATAGATTGCTGTAGCATGTACAATCCGATACTCCGCCTTGTCCAGTAATGGCGGCATCATTTCTGGAACTCTTAACGATCTGTTGGCTGCAACATGAGTTGTTCCATTTGGTAGGATTTTTGAAAGCCGTAGGTTATGGTTATAGCTTCGAATCTGGCCTGCGTTTTCCCTCGGGGTAGAACGGTGGTATCGACAGCATTCACAAAAGTTGATTGCTGACCGCGCCTCCATAATCCAGTTATTTATATAACTTGGAGAATAAATTTGCCAAGGGAATAGGATTTTGGAAATTTTATTATGTGATTTCTGTTGGGCTTTGAAATGGAATTTGGGATTTTTCATGAGTTTATTATGAAACAGAACGGTAGTATCAGTTGCTGAACGGTGGTATCAGTTGCTGAATGGTAGGCGCCAGACTCAAGTTCTGGTCCTCGTTTGAGAACGGTGGTATGCATCCAAGTATGGAGAAGGCCAAGGCGCCTGACGTGTAGACCTTTGAAGCAAAATATTGGTTTTTCTTATCATCAAGAAAACTCCAACACCAGCACCGCAAGTCATCGCATGTCGGTAACATTCATTTCGACTGCAGCATAAACGCCGACTTGGAGCACAACAAAGTGTACCACAAAGCAAGCACAGAGCTGGTTGCTCTGGTACTGATTTGCATTGAGGACAACATTCTTTAATATAGCACTGCAGAAGATCTTGGTAAATATGTGGTAAACGCATTAGTTCAAACCGACGAGCAGGGAGACATCGCACTACATGCCTGTATGACCGTGATCCTGTTTCCTTGGAAAGGTGTTGACACCATCTCAAGACAAGACCATGGACGTTTCTATCTTCAAGAATTGTTTCTAAACATGGAATCTGAAATTAAGCACACTTCAACCTTCGACACAGAGATTTTCGATCCTGTTACCCTCCATTTCTGAGGAATTTTATTTCAAATGGAACCGAAAAAATGCGAATATCTCACGTAGCCTGGGGAAAGCTTCAAATTCGAAGTCCGTGAGTCTCTCAAATCTGATATTGCAGTCAGTTTCTGATATAACAGCCTCAGAGGTGGTCGGACCCTCGGCGTCCAGCTTCGGATAAACAATCGGCTACATTTCTCCAGCAGCTATTTCAGATTTGCCTGTGTAATAAGATTGAAGAAGCTGTTGCCTCTATTCATCTTCTTTATTCATCATTGCAATCTTGTGGTCAAATCAGGGCTTAAGAATTCATAAAGGATACAAAATCGAAATCCACTCGACCTCATTTGTTAATGAAATTATGCAGTTGTAGCTGCGTGCTTGAAGTGTGTATGTCTGTGTCTGCTTTTCTCATTTGGTATCAGAGCCCCTCTACAGGGTCTGACATCCGGAGATAATTATTCCTCTGAGCAGGGAAGCATTATCGTTGTCATTTCTCTGAATTTGAGTTTTTTGGATGAAATTCTATCGCAGAATTCAATTTGGCTATCTACATGCATGTCTGTTTAATTTGATACTGTGCACAAGCTTTCGCTTATAGACAAATGGATGTGCCTCGTTGCAGTTGTATTGTTGAATGGTGAATGCAGTATAACTGGAGTTAACGCTGATAGATGATTTGTAAGTCAAATTTTTTATGACTTGGCACATGCTCAAGCAGATTTTAAGAGCAGTATTGAAGCCACCTCGAAGCAGATTTGGTGTTGTCCATGGAACAATTTGAAACAACCTCTGAGTGAAGTGATTCGTGGAGAAGTGATCAGCATTGTGAAGTGAATTTGAAGCATTTTTGAAGACATTTTTGGAAGTCATTTTTTTGCAGTTTCTTGTAGAGATTTTGGAGCAGTTTCTTGTAGAGATTTTGCATGATTTCCATAGCAGCTAGATGCTCTGAAGTTTGAAGTTGAGGACAGCGCTCATCTTCACATTTATATATTTTTTTTTTTTTTTGCATTGGTGATGTTATGCTCCAGTTCATTCTTGAAACGAACTGTGGACTGTTGATTTACCATGTGCCCAATTGTACCAATGTTTATTGTAGCTTGACGAGAAATGTTTATTGTAGTTTAACTTGGTAACATCCAGCTTACTCAGGTCCTGCTCCATCAACCATTTTCGCAACATTGTTGCCACTTGATAAGCCCTTACAATATCTTGTAGTAAGAGTACAATATTACTTTTCTGTTGCTGTTGCCTCAGTTGTGTTCTTTAAGTGACATTGAAGAAAAATGGCCAGACTTGAAGATGCATTAAAGTTATTGAATATCCTAATTCATTCCACTGTTGATGAGATGGTCAAAGTTAACAAAGAAACTCTCTTTGACATCCAAACCTCTCTGCAAACTGCACATGAGAATATTGAGTTTTTGCAGCTTGAAACAAAGCTACAGCAGGAAGAATTACAGCAGTGGAGTCATCATTCTGAACCTGTTTCTGTTCAGAACAATGAAGCAGACTCCCATAAACAGCAAGTCAATATTGTTCAAGTTCATTCAGATTCAGTACCCAATAAAGCAGCAAGTGTACATGCAGATGCAGAAACTCAATCTGCACTTCCCAAGCCCATCATCAGACCTTGGGAACAGCTTGTCCACAACAAGCACAAAACTGGTCTTGGATATGACAAGGACTTGTCCTTTCATATTCCAGACTATGCCAAGCCCATTCAGTTTCAGAGTGCTGGATTCATTCATGACAGTTCACCTGCTCCTCATGACAGTTCAGCTTCAGCTGTTCCAGATTCTGCCCCTCTTCCACAGCAACAACAACAACAAAAACAACAGATCGTGAAATGCCAACACTGTGACCGAGTTGGCCATTTGAAAGATCAGTATTTTGATCTTCATCCATGTGAGCACTGTCATAAAACCAGTCATTCTTCAAACAGATGCTTCAAAAACAAACGTCCTGCAAGAACAAAGATTCATCTTGGATGGATCGCTTCTTGGCAATGGGCATCAACAGCCAAGAAGATATTCCAAACACATGTCAGAACTTGTTCCAGAATATTGAACAGTCTTGCAGTTGAGTTTTCTCCATCTTCTCACCTTGTATCTGACAGGGGGGAAATGATGGTCATCTACAAGCTTCAAAGTCACATCAAGCGAGCCTGAGCCACAACCTGCCACACTAGTTTCAGAGTTGTAGCCAGAGACAAAGATGCCCGTGAACACAGATTGAGAACACTTCCTCTAGCAGAAGACTCCAGCTTCTTGCCAGTTTTGGAAGAGTTCCAGGAATTGCATTAAGCATTCCAGAGTTGTTGGTTATCCTTAAACCATCACAGGTTGAGACTTCCCTTTTCAGGTTGAAGTTTTACCTTTTATGCGGGGTGAGACCTCCCTTTTATGGTTGAAGGTTTCCTTCTTTAAAACAATAGGATCACTTCCTCTAGCAAAAAGCTTCAGTTTCTTGCCAGTTTTGGAAGAGTTCCGGGAACTGCACTAAGCGTTCCAGTGTTGGTGGTCATCCTTAAACCACCGCCCTTTTTTACCAACATTTCATAGAGCACATTCAGCCTAGTGCTGCCATGCATTTTTGCACATTTTGTATTACAGCGCTCTTCTTGGACTCATACATAACCCTTCGGATTAAGGGGGGGAATGTTGGACACCTAATCCTAAAGGGTTAGTGTGGAATTCGAATGGACAAAAGCAGTCCAAGAGACCTTGGGATCTGAATCCCAAGAGTCACGTATTGTACTATAAATGTGTATCTTATGTTAATAAAAAATGCATTGAATGATTTATCTTTCCTATTGTTTTGTTGTCCATGTGTGTTTAACATTTTTTTATACAAATTCAAGGCATCATCAGCATGATTATCTCTTACCTAACCTCACCGTTCCCTGCAAGATTATTCACACCTGCAATTATGGACGTTACTCTGCCTGTTATTCTCTAGTCTGAAAATTAAATTTTGTGCCAGTTTTCTACCATTCCACCTGCTCATCAAAATCACAATCTTCCTGCATTTCCTTGCTATATGTTACCATGGCATGTCTCTACTGGAGTCATTATTTACCATTTTAAGTTCCGTGGATTTGGTGATGCCATTATTTTGGCTGACTATGTCATTCTTAGCATCATTTGACATTCTGAGGATCAGAAATCCCTGCAAGGCATAGTGGACAAGCAAAGGATACCACTTTGTCCTAGAGATCATGGAAATCGGCAGTGGATTTGCCCTCTGGAAATTAGTAGAAAAAAATGGTCAAATCTTCCTTTGGCTTCAATTTCAGTGCAGGAGATGAGATCCCTCCATGGACTGCATTGGGTGTTTAGTGCCTCACCAGTTTCCCTTACGCATTCGAAGTAGCCAATTTTCCATGGCATAGCATGTTGAATTTATTGACTGCCCTATCTTCATTACTGAACAAATCTAGTTCATCTTCACTGGTCGACATTTCATCTCCTCAAATTCTGTAAGAGGGAAAAGCTCGGAGGCCGGTTGGATGCTCTTGTGTTGTTGTCCAGGACAAAGGAAAAGAAATCCTGAACTATAATCCTCGTCGAGTCTTTGTGCCACCTGTTCTTCTCAACATTGCACTCCTCTTATAGTGGTGCACGAAGTGCAAGCTGATTGAAGCTTAAGCACTTGCCTCCTGCATCCAACACGTATTTGAATTAATGCTCGTATGGAAGAATATCAGCCAACACCATGCACACTACCACACTCCGAGAAGTCTATTCAAGTAAGCCATGAAGAAAATAAACTGAGAATAAGCCTATCAGAAAATCAGCCACCGAAGCCTGCTTCTTCGACCACCAGATTCGGCCACAACGAATGGATGGTATAATTCCCCTAACTTGTCTATAGAAATTTCCCAATTGTTGTACAAGTGTATTATCATATCTTAGTCGAGACATTCTTCCTTCAATTGTTCTTCATATTACAGAAAAAGGCACAACCTTCTATTCTATTTATTCTCTTGTATGAAACAAGAGGTAAAAAGGATGTTGATAGCGAGCAATTCTAGAACTATATTGAGCTTCTATACCCTCTCAGGCATTGGGAATCACACTATTTTGAGAGATTCACCCATAGGGTATATATTAATGTTTTAAATTTTATACCCATATAATATATGCCAACGAAACAAAAGTAAGTTTGCATGAAAGTTATTACAAGTCTCATAATTTTTGTGGGGGTGAATTATCACACACTTATGCTTGGTTGCAAACAGATATACATGGTAAGGCAAATTGTCTTGGTTTTTTCGAAACCTCATGCAATTTCACTTACTGTTGGCGACCGAAACAAAGTACCCTACAAATGATTCTTAAAACATGATATTGTGTATCAAATATCATCCTCTGAGATCTGATGATGTGTGACAAATCTGAATCTGGTATGACCATTGGGAATTGCAAGAACACCTTCATGCTTCATGGTTTCATAAAGCTCTTCTACCCTAGGGATTGAATCAACAGTTATATTGACAAAGATAATATTTGTATGAATGACATCAAGATCCACATGAAGCCCATCAATGCCATTCAAACCTTCAGCTAAAATACGACACTTATGATGTAGCCAGCTTGAACCCCGACTACCTGTTGTACTATGTAACAACCACCCCCCCCCCCCCACCCCCCCATTTATATATAGTAATAGCTAATATTAGACATATAAATGGGGACCCTTTTTTTTAATTTTTTAGACTTTGAAAAATAAATCCTAACTCTAAGAAATTTCCTTGAAAACTCTTAGAAAACAACCCAAGTTTAGGATCCTTATCGCAAATTGCATTTCACATTTTTCCCATGTGATAATTATAAACACCTTTAAGTAAATCTGAATTGCGATATGCGATCAAACCTCCCGCTGCGATATTCCAATCAAAACACCTTGAGAATTCACAATCGCACTTCGCAGAAGTCGCAAATAAATAAGCCATGCCATTATGTCATCCTTTAATGATTTTCAAAATGCGATATTGCGATATTTGCAATCGCATTTCGCATTATAAACATGCAACACTATATTACATCATTTAAAAGTTGCAATGCGCGAATAAAGCACCAAGCGTGGGAAGTAACTGTGTTTTAATATAATAATGAATGGTTTGACATGGTAATTAATGTTTAGTAGCCCGAGGAGAAGTAATGATGTTTCAAGTTATGGCTAGTTAACGCTGAATATCTCATTTGAAATCCTCCCATGATTTAAAGTCATTTCAGATATCTTTCAGCCTTAATTTCCATATATCATCTGCATTGATATATCTCTTCCATTTCAGGCAAGCTTCAAAAGACATGTCACTGTGAAAGGTGATGCAAAAATAGAAAAATCAAAGCATTACAGAGTCTGAGCTATCAGAAATGTCTCATATATTCTTTGATACGGTCTGTAGTTCCGATGGGGGAGCAACAACATGGGAGGTCATATACAAAAAGCTTGAGGATGAGCATCCCAAAGTTACTGTCGTAAAGGCAATTACCGGCTCAATAAAACCTTTGGGACTGCAATTCAAATATGTTGCATGTTCTTTCCTTCATAGAATAGGAGCAAGAGTGAAAATACTCCCATATACTAATATGATTAGGTGGGTGGTGGAAAACCTCACTATTGAAGACAGGCAATTCAGAAACTCGAGAATGGAACTCATGGGGTCATTCAAAGCTGAAGACCTGAAGCAAATGTACCATATACCTAACCCTCAGGACATATATGATAGCTCATACCTCACCAAATTTGCAAAGAAAAATGAAGAACCTTTCAAGATGATCCAGGGCTGGAGGGTACTGGAGAACAAGTTCAAATTTGATAAAATGGGTATGTATCCTATAGCCTCTTTGGCTAACCCCTACAACTATGCAGCTGCTATGTTATGTAGGCTGTACAGATTACCTAATAATGCTAATTTTTCCATAGAATGGATTCCTTTGGTTGATGCCTGTGTCAATTCCCACATTTTGAATTGGGCCACTATTTTATCTGATAACCTAGCCACTGTCATCATCGAGAATTGTCAGAAGAGATCCTCCTCTGCAGAGAACCTTCCTCCATTCTATTTCAGTGCCTACATCATGGATGCCATCTGTTTCTACACTAAATTTCCAATCATGGGTTGGAAATGGACCTTGCAGGACCCCTACCCTATCCATCTCAGCCATACACAGATCTTGGAAACCCATTATATACCCCATTTTTATAAAATATGCCATGTTGTTATTTTGCCATTGCATTAATTAATTTTTAATAAGAAAGCCCCTAGGATTTCAAAAGAAGTCGCTACAAACTTTCTCGTAGTGGGCAATTATTTTGTTGAAGAATGGTCTACATACATCAGGGTTTTTTGCAGTACAATGCACTCGCATGTCCTGCCTTTGTATGTCTTTGATAAATTATTAGCAAGAGAAATAGCCCACCAGACTGTGGGAAAAGGCTTGACCAAAATCCTAAAAGAAAGCAAGAAGTCATTATGGCCATATTTTCCTATTTGGTGCGGTTCCTTTTCATTAGCAAATTTTAACCATGCAACCAAAGAGTCAGTAAGCCTAGAAAGCCTCAGGCTCCATACTTTGCTGAAAAGGCAATTTGATCCAGACAAAATAGCACATAACATTACTATTGTAGTAAATATCAAGCCTTATAACCATGAGGCTAATAATTCTGAAGACCTTTTACAGTCAGTTGAATCCTTCGAACAAGTGTTCAAGTGGGAAAGGGTAAATCTGAGTCCTGAAGATTTTGAAAGATTTCAGGAGTTCAAAAACAAAAGGCTCGAAATAATTCCACTGCATTTGTTAAAAATCGAGGACAAGCCTACACCTAGTGTGACTATCAACAACAAGGGACCTAATTCTCGCATAGAGTCTCAAGTGGATACAAGGAAAACACTAGATACAGGGAGGGCCCAAGACACCAAGAATACAACCGAATCCAGCAGGAGGTCAGCCGAAAAGCAGGGTATGAGTAGCCCACCTAGAGATATCAGTTCTGAGATCAAAAGCAATAGTTTGGAGCAGGAGTGGGATCAATTCAATAAAAAACTACAAAACACTCCCAAGAAAACAGATACCCAGGAAACCATGGAGTATCAAACTCCTCTACATGTTCAGAAAAATACAGAGTCTAAATCAATGGATGAGCAAGCGACAATGTCTCAGCAGATTGAAATCATTCCCGCTTTGCCCACATCAGAAATTGTCTTAAAGGTGACTAAAATCCCTCCTCTAGATGTGTTCTACAGCCTGCTGCACAAGGCTGTAGTAAGAAGACAGAGGAAAAGAAGGAGGGTAGAGACACCCGAAATCCCACCTGGGAATGAACCAATGGACATAGTCTGGAAGGACATTCCTTCCAATCTAGCTAAAAACTTGACCAAATTGTCACAGTTTATAGGGGCATATGCAACTGCCACCATGGATAAAGCTACCGAGATATCTATTTTTTTGAGGGAAAAGGAAGAGAAGATTGCACAACTCAAGCAACAGCTCGAAGAAGAGAAGGCAAGTGTGAACAGGTAGGTTGTTGAGCAACTAGCCCAATTGTAACAAAACATGGAGGTGTTGAAGATAAGCCATGAAGCAGACATATAAGCCAAAAACATGCAACTCCAAGACTTGCAACAAGCCATGGAAAAATATAAGGATGTTCCTATTGTCGAGGAATTCATCAAAGAGGCGCTAGAGCTAAATTCTCTCCTATTAAAACAACAAGAGAAAATTTTCCAAAATATGTCACATATTGCTCCTTATCTAATCACCAGTGACCAACTAACGGATAAGGCGATTGACCAAAGAACTGAATTTACTGATCTGAACACAAGAATCTCAAAATTCATCGAGTGGCAAGAAACAAAAGAGGGAAGGAGGGCTAATCTTCCTGAGATCAAGGAGACACATAAGGACATTCTATTCATGGATTGGGATGCGAGGATCAAACAAGATGAATTAGCAGTGGCAAGAGCAACTAGGGTGTCGAAGAACATAGTAAAGGTGGTAAACCACACTTTGTATGCCACCAACTTGGTGAAGGAAGGTAACCCAAAAGAACTTCCCGATTTAAATGACTTGCATAGAAGCTGGAAGGAAAGAGCAGAAATCCAAAGGGAATCAATCACAAAGATAGTAAAGACTGACTGGGAGGAATATTGGCAATACCTTGTCAAGCCACACAGCCAATCATGATCCTTAACTACTCACTCCATTCAACTCATCAGATGTTGGCACCTCTCACAGATGTTATTTTCGCAAGACAGGTCAGAACACAGTTTGGGGCACCTCCTCAAGTCAAATCGATGGCCGATATATGCAATTTAAAAGACAAGATGGCAAACAGAAAATCATCATCATAGCCTCTGCTTATCAAGTCACTTTTATTTTTAGAGTTAGTTAACTAGTTAGCAGGAAGGTCGTTTGAAACCTCCTCAAATTTTTGTATTCTCATGCATTTAGAGAAGGGTCCAGAGTTTTATCAAAAACATTTGCAAATAATGCACTTTTGTAAGTTTGTGAATGCTTTGGTGAAATTATGGAACATGATCGTTTCTTTTAAATATCAGACTACTTTCCTTTCTCGATGCACTATTGTATACTTGGAAGATAATTTGATCTGAAGAAAGGAGTTGATCTGTGTCATTATTCAAATGAGCAGAAATTCAAACATATGGTACTTGTATCTTGTATGATTAGTTATGTTTCTATTTAATTAGTGATAACACTTTATTTTCATGAATTGTATATGAGATATGTTCTTTCTATTAAGCGTTAATTTCACTACTGTATGATGCCTAGCTAAAAAATTTTATTTTCATATATAAATCATCAGATATATGTGATATAGTTTATACATTTCTTTGACTAACTATTTATTCAAAGAAATTATCTTTAAATGTTATCACCTCTATTTTATGCGTGATTGATCTTTATTATCACATGTCAAACATATATATTTTAAGATCGCATATCACATAGAAATACCCAGGTTTATATTAGATTAAGTTAGCTAGAGATTTTCATGATAGAATAGGTCATTTAGTTATTATTATTCTATTGCAATCACTTGAAAACCACCCACTCTTATTTTAAAACCTACACTGGGAAACTGGTCCCATCATCCAAAGTTGGAGCCACCACTTTAAATGGAAAAGGAGTTGTCTAAAGCTCCAGACCAGGTGGTTATCCCCCATGTTGGAGCAACAGAAATCTAAGGCTTCAACATTTTGGCGCTAGAAGGAGCGCTTGAACCTCCAACTATGAATGGCATATAAACCTATTGATCAATCGAAAAACATTCATAAGAGTCAAAACCACTCCACAACTTCTACACCTTCCAGATCTCGTTCAAAATATCCGGATCGGAAATCTGAAGTTGTCAAAATATCTCCCTCATCTCCTGAAGTATTAAGACAACCAAATACTCCAGATTACACTCCCAAGTCTCCCGAAGTTTACTCTTTGATACAGAAATTGGAACAGATATCCATTTCTACTGAGAAGCTAGAGAGGCCCGAAGCTTTTGATTCAAAATCTGAATCAAATACCAGCGAGATCACATCACCCTTCCATTCATTCACTTCTCCATTCACTTATACTCAATGCACTTCTTCTCAACAATCCACTTCTCCAACTAGTACTGCTACTAGTAGTACTAACCCAGTAGTAAGTTTTTCACCATCTATACCTACTTCTGGACCGACCTTCCTATCTTCTCAATCTCTGACTCAAGTTATGGCCAATCAACCCACTCAACCTTGGACAAATCCTGGTGTTGTTCTGGTTGTTAAGCCAAATGATCTCCAATAAACCCAGAAAAATGGTTACCTAAGTACAATCCTGACGATGGTCTTCATGCTGAAGAACATCTTAATAACTTTATGCTAGCCATGAATCTTAATGGAGTTGCACATGAAGATGTTGTAATCATAATGTTTCCTTATACCTTCCAAGGATCTGCTGGATCTTGGTATTTTTCCCTTCCAGCAGGCTCAATAAGAGACTGGGATACTTTTCAAGAAGTATTTCTTGCAAAATTTGGTGATGATAGGACCATAGCATCCTTAATCAATGATCTTTCTATCTTAAAAGCAAATTCAGATGAAAGGATCAAAGACTTCAACTCTAGATTTAACAAGTTACTAAATAGAATCCTGGCTGCTTCAAAACCTGCAGTCAATGTGCAAATAGAATGGTACATATCCTCCCTTCCTCCTAATATCACAATTTTTTTAAATAGAGCCAATAAGGCTACCCTTGTAGAAAACATGAAGGAAGCTCTATCTGTAGAAAGAAGAATTATTGCTTTAGAAAAGAGGTCACAGACAGACGAAAGGAAGTAAAAAAGGTAACATTTAAAGATGATTCAAAAAGGAAAGCTTCAAAGGACCCTTTTGATCTTGAAGGCCTTCAGAAAGTGTTAAAGACCATGTCCAATGAAATGGTCGAAATCAAGAAGAAGGTAGTAGAATCTTATGCTCCCAAGAAACCCCTTCGCTCGTTTAAAAGAAACCCTTCTTCTACATTGCAACCATCGAATATTATTTCAAATTATGAATCAGATCAAGAAGCAGAATAAGACTCACCAGTCGAAGAGGAAGCCAAAACGGAAGAAGAAGTTGAATTAAATGGAACGTGGGATTTCATTCTTCCAACTAAAGAGGAAGCACAAGCAATTCCAGTAACTACAAGAAGTAAAAACTCTCCTGATGTGTCTATAACAAATCATAAACAAAAAACTGCTACTCTTGTAAAGGAGAAAACAGTAAGTAAGAAGTCTACGACTAGTCGAAGATATGAAAAAAAACGAGAGCAAACATTTCATTACACGAACTCACTAAACTCAAGCAACAACAAAAAATTCTATTAAGATAGTTAAAAGAAGTTCTTGTATCTCCTCTACCATCTATTGTAGTTACTCAAGATGCCTATGATATGGGAAAACCTCCCTCATCTTCAAATAAAGTAAATTCGTCAGATTTAGTTTTAATAGGTGATAGGTCTATTTCTCATACACCTCCATTCCTCCTTATGAGATTTTCAACAGAAATGTCCATAATTGCCTTGTTGATTCAAGAGCCTCTTCAAATATTATGCCAAGGACTGTGTGTACTAAATTGAACATTATGCCTCAAAAATCTGTAGTACACATAGTTCAATTGGACATGATGAAAGTATAGGTTCTTGGAGAAATAATGCCAGTTTCAATTAGGCTTTTCTCTAATCCAAAAGTTTCACAGATAATCGATATTCTAGTGGCTAATATCCCTGAATTTTATGGTTTAATTCTAAGTAGGGATTGGTTTGAAAAGTTGCATAGATACTTCGCAACTGATTGGTCTCACATGTGGTTTCCACACAATGGTAAACCAAACCAAATCAGAGTAGATCAAAATAATTTCATGAAATACATGGCCACTGATCTCAAGGGAAGCAATGAACTTGTTGCTTTCACCCATAATATCATTGGAAATTACTCAGCTGAGTCATTTTTGGGATCTTTTAATGCCCAAAGATCTCCTTTTCCAGATAATGTTGTAGTGTCTCAAATAGAAAAAATTTCACAAACAGATGCTTCCAAGTGTGTAAATATAGTCGATAAAATTTTAGATAATTCATTGTTCTGGACTCTCTATTTTGATGGTTCCAAATCTGAAGATGGTGCAGGTGCTAGATGTATTTTAATCAACCTACAAGGAGAGAAAACCATGTTAGCCTGCAGACTTGAATTTCAATGCACTAACAATATTACGGAATATGAAGCATTGATTCAAGGGCTGTATAAAGCCATTGGCCTTAATGTCAAGTATTTGAAAGTATATGGAGATTCTGAAATAGTCATTAAACAGGTAAGAAACACAATTCATTGTGTGTCTGGGCACCTTAAACATTATCAATCTCTAGCCCAGAATCTTACTTCTCATTTCACTGCTTTTAACATTTCTTCAGTTCCCAGATTGCAAAACACAAGTGTTGATTTACTTGCTAATGTGGCATCCAAGCTTATACCTTCGGAAGAATTTAGTCTAGATAGATTTTCTATAGAATTAGTTTTTAGGCCATCCATTCCTGATAATGTAACAAATTGGAGAGTGTTTAATAATGATGTTGATATAATCAATTTCCTTACATCAAAAGGATCTTATGAGGAACAAATCATAGATGAACATGAGCATGACTTGCAAATCAACCATAAACAAGATCAAAACCCGATCCCAAAGTCTGTAGTTAAGATGGAAGATCTCTATGATTTAAAGGACAAATTTAAGAAAATTACCAACTCCAAAACTCAGAGTTCTACTCTAAGATTTGAAGTAGTAAACCTAGGTTCAACTAAAAAACCTCAAAATGTCAACCTAGGTCTTGGTTTGTCATCTGAAGAAAGAATATCATTCATTAAGTTGTTGAAAACATATAAAGGTGTCTTTTCCTAGGATTACGCAGATCTCAAGACCTATGATACCTCTGTAATTCAACATACCATACCAATGACTTCTAATGAAAAGCCAATTCAATAGAACCTTAGGAAAATTCACCCAAACCTTAAAAGTCAAATCAAATCTGAATTGAACAAAATTCTGAAAGCCAAAGTAATCTTTCTTGTTAGACACTCAAAGTGGGTATCAAATATGGGCCCTGTGAGGAA
Source organism: Pinus tabuliformis (assembly GCA_031772625.1). Lineage (NCBI taxonomy): Eukaryota > Viridiplantae > Streptophyta > Pinopsida > Pinales > Pinaceae > Pinus > Pinus tabuliformis. Next base: position 1,302,948 of record CM062819.1, read on the forward strand.
AAAGAACGGTGATATTAGGATTTGTATTGATTTTAGAAACCTAAATAGAGCTTGTCAAAATGATAACTTTCCTTTGCCTACCATGGAGAAAATATTGTAATCAGTTGCAGGTTCCGAATTAATGTCTTTTCTAGATGGATTTTCAAGATACAATCAAATTCTTGTACATCCAGATGACAGATTGAAGACAACATTCAGGACCAAGTGGGGGACATATGCTTATCAAAAGATGCCTTTCAGACTCATTAATGTAGGTGCTACATTTCAACGTGCTATGGATATTGCTTTCAAAGGTTTGATTAATAAATCAGTTGTTATTTACCTAGATGACATTACAGTCTATTCTAAGGATAGAAACAATCATTTAAATGACCTAAAACACATTTTTGAAAGATGCAAGAAATATGGCATTTCTTTAAATCCCAAAAAATCATATTTTTCTTTACCAGAAGGAAAACTCCTTGGATTTATAGTGTCCAAGAAAGGGATTTATATTGATCCTGATAGAGTCCAAGAAATTGAAAAGATTCCTCTCCCACATAATAAAAAGACCATGCAATCATTCCTAGGCCAAATTAATTTTGTAAAAAGATTTGTTCCAGATTTTTCACAGATTGTCCTACCCCTTCAAGCAATGATAAGAAAGAACGCAGTTTTCAAATGGGGTAAAGATGAAAGAGAGTCATTTGAGTTGATCAAAAAATCCATTATCAATGCTCCTTCTTTAACAACTCCTGACTTTCTCAAACCTTTTGTGTTATACACTTTTTCATCCAATACATCATATGCAGTAGTTTTAACACAGTTGAATGATCAAAATATAGAGGCACCCATCTCTTTTTTCAGTTCCAACTTGCAAGGTGTCGAGTTAAACTATTCAACTATTGAGAAACAAGCTTTGCTGTTTTTAAAACCTTGAAACATTTCAGACCTTTTCTTCTCAAAACCCATACAAAGATAGTAGTACCTTACCCTGCAGTAAGGAAATTATTGATTCAAAGAGAATTAGGGGAGAAAAGAGCCAATTGGGTTACTATGCTTCAAGAGTACAATGTAGAAATCTAACTAGCTAAAATTGTTAGGGGCCAAGGTTTTTGTAGGATGCTAACTGGAGCTTCCCACTTATCAACAGAAGAAGACCAAGGTAATGAAGTGCAAATATTAGAGGTAAGCCTCAATAATGCACAATCACAGTATGTTGATTTGAAGTTTTATTTAAAGAATGGATATGCTCCTATGCATCTCAATTATAAAACAAAGCATGCTTTAAGGTTAAAATCAAATCAGTATGAATTAATTGATGATGTATTGTTTAGAAAAAACTATGATTTGGTATTATTAAGATGCCTAGAAAAACCTGAAGCTGAAAAGGTCATGCAGGAATTACATGATGGACCAGCTGGAGGTCATTTCGGAGGAAACACCACAGCTCACAAAATCCTGCATGTAGGTTATTATTGGCCAACAATATTCAAGGATGCACATGAATATGCAAGAAAATACAAAACTTGTCAAACTACAGCCGGAAGAGAAAAGAAACAAGCGTTCCCTTTGCAGTACAGTAGACCCACATGTCCTCCCTTTGTATGTCTGATAAATTATTAGCAAGAGAAATAGCCCACCAGACTGTGGGAAAAGGCTTAACCAAAATCCTAAAAGAAAGAAAGAAGTCATTATGGCCATCTTTTCCTATTCAGTTTTGTTCCTTTTCATTAGCAAATTTTAACCATGCAACCAAAGAGTCAGTAAGCCTAGAAAGCCTCAGGCTCCATACTTTTCCAAAAAGGCAATTTGATCCAGACAAAATAGCACATAACATTACTACTGCAGTAAAGATCAAGCCTTATAACCATGAGGCTAATAATTCTGAAGACCTTTTACAGTCAGCTGAATCCTTTGAACAAGCATTCGAGTGGGCAATGGAAAATCCAAGTCCTTAATATTTTGAAAGCTTTTAGGAGTTCAGAAACAAAAGGCTCGAAATAATTTTGCGGCATTTGTTAAAAATCGAGAACAAGACTACACCTAGTGTGATTGTCAACAACGAGGGACCTAATTCTCACATAGAGTCTCAAGTGGATAAAGGGAAAAAAATTTATATGTGGAGGGCCCAAGACACCGAGAATACAATGGAATCCAACAGGAGGTCAACCGAAAAGAAGGATATGAGCAACCTGCCTAGAGATATCGGTTATGAGATCAAAAGCAGTAGTTTGGAGTAGGAGTGGGATGAATTCAATAAAAAACTACAAAACACTCGCAAGGCAATAGATACCCAGGAAGCCATGGAGTATCAAACTCCTCTACATGTTCAGAAAAATACAGAGACTAAATCAATGGATGAGCAAGAGAAAACGTCTTAGCAAACTGAAATCATTCCCGCTTTGCCCACATCGGAAATGGTCTTAAAGGTGAATGAAATCCCTCCTCTAGATATGTTCTATAGCCCATTGCACAAGGATGTAGTAAGAAGATAGAGGAAAAGGAGGGTAGAGACACTCGAAATCCCACCTGGGAATGAACCAATTGGCATAGTCTGGAAGGACATTCCTCCCAGTCCAGCTAAAAACTTGACCAGATTGTCACAGTTTACAGGGGCATATGCAACTACCACCATGGATAAAGCTACCAAGATATCTATTTTATTGAGGGAAAAGGAAGAGAAGATTGCACAACTTGAGCAACAACTCGAAACATATAAGGAAAGTGTTAACAGGGAGGCTGCTGAGAAACTAGCCCAATTGCAACAGAACATGGAGGTGTTGAAGATAAGCCATGAAGTAGACATATCGGCCAAAAACATGCAACTCCAAGACTTGCAGCAAGCCATGGAAAAATATAAGGATGTTCCTACTGTTGAGGAATTCATCAAAGAGGTGCTAGAGCTAAATTCTCTCCTATTAAAACAGCAAGAGCAATTTTTCCAAAAGATGTTACGTATTGCTTCTTATCTGATCACCAGTGACCAGCTAACAGATAAGGTGATTTGTTATGCTCTTAACTTGCAAAATGATACCCAAATACAGAATATGCGAAGAAAAGATACCCAGAACACAGAATAGAAATGATTTTATTATTCAGAGAGTAATGTTCACTTGCCTCTTCGAGGGGGAAACCTCCAATTAGAGCAGAGCTCGACTACAAAATAAGACACGATGCTCCTCGCAGGGAGTCTCTATCCTTTATATATGACTCATACATGCAATACCATGGGCCAATACCGTGGGTTTTATTAATACCATCTATCTAATACTATGGCCCATTTGCAACTAACTGTGGTCCCATCATTAATTGCGGGTTAACCACTTACAAATATTAATATGGGCTTTATTGACTCTTGACTATGACGTGATCCCATGACATAAATAAGGGGGTTAGGGTGGGACCCTAACATGCCCTCCCCCTTAAGACTAGCCTTGTCCTCAAGGCTGAAGCTGCGGAAACTACTGAAGAATAGTGACTGGTTCCCAAGTTGCATCTTCCGGAGAGGTGTCTTTCCATTTGACGAGGACTTCCTTAATCATGCGGCCGCGTAGGTGCTTGTCTCGTGTGTCTAGAACCTATTCAGGTTGAAGCCAGATTGACCCTTCTTCGTCCAATTCAGGTAGACTGGTTTGAACTCGGCAATTGTTCCCAATCACTTTCTTGAGGCACGATACATGGAAAACTGGATGGATTTTTGCAGTAGGTGGCAAAGCCAACTTGTAAGCCACTTCTCCAATGCGTTGAAGTACTTGGTATGGTCCGTAGAATTTTGGAGAGAGCTTTTGACAACCCTTGTCTTTGAGTGATGTTTGCTTATATGGTTGCAGCCTCAAAAAGACCTGATCCCCTTCTTGAAATTGGCGCTCTGAGCGATGCTGGTCGACCTGTTGCTTCATGCGGTTCTGAGCTTGATGAAGATTCTCTCTAAGATGGGCGAGCATGGTTGCGCGGTGTTGTAGGAGTTGATCCACTGCTTGTACTTTGGAGCACCCCTTGAGATAAGAAGTAGGGGAAGGCAGAAGTTGACCATATACTGCTTCATAGGGAGTCATTTTGGTGGTGGCATGATAGTGGTGTTATACCACCATTCAGCCAGAGGTAACCATTGTACCCAAAGGTGTTGCTTTTCTGAAGTGAAACACCTAAGGTAAGTTTCTAGACATTTGTTGACGGCTTCAGTTTGACCATCCATTTGCGGATGATAGGAAGTACTGAGTTTTAGTTGAGTGCCTTGTATCCTGAAAATTTCCTGCCAAAAATTACTGGTGAAGATCGGGTCGCGATCGGACACAATAGAAGTGGGCATGCCATGCAATTTGAAAATCTGATCCATGAAAGATTAAGCGACCAAAGTTGGTGTAAACGGATGGGGTAGGGCGCAAAAATGAGCATACTTCGACAGTCGGTCCACAACCACCATGATGACTAACTTGTTCCCGGACTTTGGAAGACCTGTAATGAAATCCATAGAAACCTCCGTCCAAATTGATGTCGGAATGGGCAATGGTTGTAATGTGCCTGGTGTGTTGACGGTTTCCCCTTTGTGGCGTTGACAGACATCGCATTCTGCTACGAAAGTAAGGATGTCCTTTTTCATGCCTGTCTAAAAAAATGATCTTCTGGTGCGAGCATACGCCTTCTGAAAGCTCGAATGTCCTGCAATGGGAGATGAGTGAAATTCTGCCAAAATGCGACTTTTGAGGGTGGATGTTGGTGCTATTACGACTCTGTCCCTGTAGCGAAGAATATCATCCTGCCACGAGTAGCCCTTGGTGGAATTTGGATCTACCTGCAATTGAGAAATGAGTTGGGATAGCCCGGGGTGTGAAAACCATTCCTTGCGAGCCTCTTCAATCCACTCTGGAATGGGGAGGGAAATTGCTAGCAGAGTACTTTCTTCCTCAAATTGGCAAGATAATGCACCTGCTACACTATTTTCTTTCCCTTTCTTGTAAATGATCTCATAATCATATCCCAGCATTTTGGTCAGCCATTTATTTTGTTGTGGGGAGGATAGGCGTTGCTCCAAAAAATATTTAAGACTGTGATGATCTGTGCGGATTTGAAAACGTCGCCCCAATAAGTAAGGTCGCCAGGTCTCGACTGCATGTAAGATGGCCATCATTTCTTTTTCGTAGGTAGATTGGCCCAGATTCCTCCCACTTAGTTGTTGGCTTGTGAAGGCCAAAGGTCACCCTTCCTGCATTAAGACCGCCCCAATACCTGTCCCCGAAGCATCACATTCAATGACAAAGGATTTGGTGAAGTCAGGTAGTGCTAAGACTGGAGTGGAACACATGGCGTTTTTGAGAGCGGTAAATGCCTGTTGTGCTTCCTCGTTCCAGAAGAAGGAATTTTTCTTTAGGAGTTGAGTGAGGGGCTTCGCTATGCGGCCATAGTTGTGGACAAATTTATGATAATAGCCTGTGAGACCCAAAAATCCTCTCAAGCTCTTCAAGGTCTTAGGTTGAGGCCATTCTTGCATTGCCTGGATCTTTTTGGGGTCCACCTTGACACCTTCACGCCCCACAATGTGGCCCAAATACTCAACTTCTTCCATGCCAAACGAACACTTGGACATCTTGACAAATAATTTATTCTTGCAGAGCAGTTGCAAGAGTAGATCTACATGCTGAGGATGTGCAGCTCAAGTGCCACTATAGATGAGGATGTCATCGAAGAAGACAAGGACAAATTTCCTGAGATATGGTTTGAGAATGTGATTCATAAGGCTCTGAAAAGTAGAGGGGGCATTACAAAGACCAAATGGCATGACCAGGAACTCATAATGGCCTTCATGAGTTCTGAAAGCAGTCTTGCGAATGTCGACTTCCTTCATGCTAATTTGGTGGTAGCCTGAGCGAAGATCCAACTTAGTGAAGAATTGAGCCCCATTGAGTTCGTCCAGAAAATTGTCAACCACCGGGATGGGAAATTTATCTTCGACTGTCAACTTATTGATGGCCCTGAAGTCGGGACACATCCACCACTCCCCATCTTTCTTGAGCACCATGACCATTGGGGATGAATAAGGACTAATGCTGGGACGAATGACACCTGCTTCCAAAAGTTCCTTGATTATTTTTTCTATTTCATTCTTTTGGGTGAACGGATATCTGTATGGCCGCACATTTGGGGGTTGGGCCCCTGGAACCAAGGTGATGCTATGATCATGTTCCCCTCACGAGGGTGGAAGCTCATGAGGCTTGTCAAAGACCGGCAGATGGTTATTTAATATCTGTTGCATCTCAGGATGAATTGGCAGAGACTTGGTTTTGACTACCTGGATGGCATTAAATTGAGCTACCACTCCATGATGGCCCTTTTTTAACAATTTTTCCATCCTATGTGAGCTGATGATAGAGGGGGCTCCCGCCTGGAGTCCACGGAGGGTATGTGTGGAGTTGTTCTACTTAAAACTCATATATAATTCCTGGAAATCCATTGTGATTGGCCCAAGAGTGCGGAGCCATTCAGCGCCGAGGACAATGTCGCAACCCCCCATGTGTATGGCAAACATGTGGGTTTTCAACTGATAATCCCCCATTTGAAGTTTGACATTTTCACAGCGGCCTTCACATTTCATTGTGTCCCCATCCGCAATTTGGACTTGGAAGTTAGAAACTACTCGTACAAAACAATGCACTGCTTCTGCGACTTTTTGATGGATGAAATTATGTGTACTACCACTATCAATCAAGACTACTACTGAGCGATGTTTAAGAAAACCTCTGATTTTGAGAGTTTGAGGGGAAGAAATCCCTGCCAACGCATGCAACGAAATAACTGGTTCGTCAGAGACATTGTCCTTTTGGTTGTCTTCTTCTAGCGCCTCATGTTCCTCAAGTGGTGGATCTTCCTCTGTTGAGCTGTAGTCAGTGGCATCTATTTGAAAAAATTTGGGCTCCTTGCATTTATGACCTGGGGAGTATTTTTCATCACAGTAGTAACATAATCCTTGCTTTCTTCTTTCGGCCATTTCCGCAGGTGACACCTTTTGGACCTTAAGTGTTTGAGTCGTGTTGTGAGCTTGTGGGGGCCGACCTTTAGTGGAGAAATTTGGGCGACTATATTGGGCTGCTAATGCACGTTCCACGTTACGGGCTACCTTGCAAGCCTCTATCCATGTGGGAGGGTGGTGCAGTAAGACTTAAGCTTTGATGGCTTCTTTAAGACCGCTGATAAAACATTCCATGTAGAACACATCTGAGAGACCCCAAGTGCGGAAGGCTAAGGCTTCAAAAGATGTAATATATTCATCCACTGTACTCGTCTGTCGGAGCTTAGTAAGACGACCCAAAAAAGAGGTTTCCTGTTCAAAGCAGTCTTGAAGAGATTTTGTAAATTGGGTCCAAGTCCTAAAAGGTCCATTGCAACGTTGATGCCATTCCCACCATTGCCACCTTTCATTTTCCAAGTACATGATCCCCAACATACGTTGAGTCACATTATCTAAGATGCGATTCAGTTTGAAATACTGCTCCATTTGGGCTATCCATGCCGACGGGTGAGACCCATCAAATTTATGCATATCCAACTTGGGAGGTCGTTGACTAGGTTGTTGGTGGGTGTGCCAGACGTGAGGAGAGTGGCTAGACTCACCCTCATTGTATTCATTGCCATTATACGCCTCCTCGTGGGCTTGCTCCTTGCCCTTCGGGATTAATTGCTGGACCTGGATACATAGTCCGTTAAGCTGATTGGTGATGGTTTGCATGGATCCTTCAAGTTTGTCCATCCTTTCATTGGCCATCGCTTGGGCTCTAGTTTCTACCATACACCAACCTGATGAACAATTGGGACCGCCTAAAAAATTTTCACTAATAATTGAATGGTACCACCGTGCTCAGCTCGTCGTCCTAATTCTGATGGGCTAGATCACCAATAAGCGCCTCGGAAGATCTCAGACTTTTTTTTTTTTTTGAAAACTCCTAACAGAGTTTTACTCCTTCCTGATCAATACTGCAATCGCCAAATCCTCAAAATGTCAATGCGGCCAAAAGTCCTACGAAAATTATACCCCGGTATAGGAACCCTTCACAACAACTCCGATCTGGTGGATCTAAGAGATATGAATGGTAGATCGGATAGCTCTGGGCGGCAGAATAGACTGCTGCTGCGGATCGGCTAGATCTAATAGATCGGAATGACTGATCTGTGAACTCGAGACTGCGGGACTGATGTCTACTGCTGCTACTGCACTCCTTTGCACAAGCAGATCTGATATAGATGATGTGTGATCCCCTGATAGAAAAGGGAACTATGGTCTTGAGGAGTGTCAGGTGCTACAAATTGCAATATACATAAGGGTCTGGTAGTAGTACTCGGCCCAATGTTTCAGGGCTCTAACTAAGGAGGATCTACCGTACCCTTAGCCGTACAACCCAACTACCCTATCATACGGGTGAGTAATCTCTCCGAGTGCTATTCTCGGTGTACTGTAGCCACAAGACGACTGACGGTTTATCTATGGCGAGGTTTCAAGGGAGCCTAGGGGGCTTCCGATATACCCAGAGGGTACGTGGAAGACAGTCCATGCGCGGTTCTGTCTAATGCGCTACTACTCGAAGGGGTACCCATAGGGGTTACAAGGAAGTCCAACAGACGTGACCACCTCTTGTATTTCCTGCATGCATACCTCCCCAAATCCGTAGGTTTATGCGCTCAACGACAGATCCCGTGGTTTAAAGACGTCGAAACACGTCTCTAGCCGAATTTTTTTTTTTATAAGAATTGGAGATCCCACCGGCCCTGGAAAGTGCTCTGATACCACTTGTTATGCTCTTAACCTGCAAAATGATACCCAAATACAGAATATGCGAAGAAAAGATACCCAGAACATAGAATAGCAATGATTTTATTATTCAGAGAGTAATGTTCACTTGCCTCTTCGAGGAGGCAACCTCCAATTAGAGCAGAGCTCGACTACAAAATAAGACACGATGCTCCTCGCAGGGAGTCTCTATCCTTTATATATGACTCATACATGCAATACCACGGGCCAATATCGTGGGTTTTATTAATACCATCTATCTAATACTACGGCCCATTTGCAACTAACTGTGGTCCCGTCATTAATTGCGGGTTAACCACTTACAAATATTAATATGGGCTTTATTGACTCTTGACTATGATGTGATCCCATGACATAAATAAGGGGGTTAGGGTGGGACCCTAACATGATTGACCAAAGAACTAAATTTACTGATCTAAACACAAGAATCTCAGAATTCATCAAGTGGCAAGAAACAAAAGAGGGAAGGAGGGCTAATCTGCCTGAGATCGAGGAGACACATAAGGACATTCTATTCACAGATTGGGATGCAAGGATCAAACAAGATGAATTAGCAGTGGCAAGAGTAGTCGGGGTGTCGAAGAACATAGTAAAGGTGGTAAACCACACTTTGTATGCCACCAACCTGGTGAAGGAAGGCAACCCGAAAGAACTTCCCGATTTAAATGACTTCCATAAAAGCTAGAAGGAAAGAGCAGAAATCCAAAGGGAAGTAATCAGTCCATTCAACTCATCAGATGTTGGCACCTCTCACAGATGTTATTTTCGTAGGACAAGTCAGAACATAGTTTGGGGCACCTCCTCAAGTCAAACTGATGGCCGATATATGCGATTTAAAAGACAAGCTCGCAGACAGAAAATCATCATAGCCTCTGATCATCAAGTCACTTTTATTTTTAGATTTAGTTAACTAGTTAGGAGGAAGGTTGTTTGAAACCTCCTCAAATTTTTGTATAATCTATTTTTGAACATTAGTTAGAATAGTATTTATACCCTTCTCATGCATTTAGAGAAGGGTCCATAATTTTATCAAAAACATTTGCAAAGAATGCGCTTTTGTAAGTTTGTGAATGCTTTGGTGAAATTATGGAACATGATCGTTTCTTTTAAATATCAAACTACCTTCCTTTGTTGATGCACTATTGTATACTTGGAAGATAGTTTGATATGAAGAAAGTGGTTGATCTATATCATTAGTGAAATTAGCAAAACTTCACACATATGTTACTTCTATCTTGTATGCTTAGTTTCGTTTCTGTTTAATTAGTGATAACACTTTATTTTCATGAATTGTATATGAGATATGTTATTTTTGTTAATCATTAATTGCACCACTGTATGATGGCTAGCTGAAATCGTTTATTTTCATATATAAATCATCAAATATATGTGATATGTTTTATACATTTCTTTGACTAACTATTTAGTCAAAGAAATTATCTTTATATGTTATCACCTCTGTTTTATGCATGATTGATCTTTATTATCACATGTCAAACATATATCTTTTTAGATCGCATATCACACAGAAATACCCGGGTTTATATTAGATTAAGTTAGCTAGAGATTTGCATGATAGAATAGGTCATTTAGTTATCATTATTCTATTTCAATCGCTTGAAAACCACCCACTCTCATTTTAAAACCCACACTGGGAAACTGGTCCCATCATCCCCAGTCAGAGCCACCACTTTAAACGGAAAAGGAGCTATCTTAAGGTCCAAACCAGTGGTTATCCCCCATGTTGGAGCAATAGAAATATGAGGCTTCAACACTACCAGATTTTGAATTCCCTCACAGCACAAGAAGTTAGACAGGTCGTTTCATAGTGCAAAACAACGTCTTGCAAACTTAGGCCCATCACCCAACTAGATCCAGTGAAAGCCTCAAGGCATTTGTATATTTTGACAAATGCAAGTGAAGTCACTTCATAGGGTGAAGTGTTAATCATGTCTCTTGGACTGGTGAGAGAGTGTTTTTAGGGCACTGATGTTGGACAAAATTGCACCAGTTAAAGATTTTTTGTTAAGCCTCCTATATATAAACATATAAAATAGGTGGAATTGCAAGAAAATTTTAAGTTTTTAAATGGATCAAATTGAAAATGTATTAGAGTTATTGAAAACTCTAATCACGTCTACTATTGAAGACACTGTTAAAATCAGCAAGGACACTATTTCTGATATTCATATTTGTCTTCAACGTGCACAAGAAAAGATTGATTTTTTGCAGCTTGAATCTCAACTGCAGCAAGAAGAATTACAGCAGTGGAGTCATCATTTTGAACCTGTTTCTATTCAGAACATTGAAACAAACTCTCATAAATAGCAAGTCAATAATGTTACAATTGATTCAGATCTAGTGCCCCATGAAGCATCAGAGTTACATGTAGAAGGAGAAATCCATCCAACACTTCCCAAGCCAATCATCAGACCTTGGGAAGAGCTTGTCAGAAACAAGAACATAACAGGTCTTGGATATGATAAGGAGGTTTCCTTTCATATTCTAGATTACTCAAAGTCCATTCAGTTTCGGAGTGTTGGATTCCTTCATGACAATTCACCTTCAATTGTTCCAGATTCTACTCCTCTTCCACAACAACAACAACAAATTGAGAAATGCCAACACTGCGACCGAGTTGGCCATATGAAAGATCATTTTTTTTATCTTCACCCATGTAAGAACTGTCATAAAACCAATCATTCTTCAAACATATGTTTCAAAAACAAGCCTCCTACAAGAAAAAAGATTCATCTTGGACGGATCACTTCTTGGTAATGGGCTTCAACATCCAAGAATATATTTCAGTCATAAGTTAGAACTTGTTCTAGAGTATTGAAAAATCTTGCAGTTTTGTTTTCTCCATCATCTCACCTTGTATCTGACGAGGGGGGAAATGATGGTCATCTACAAGCTTCAAATCCACATCAAGTGAGCCTGAGCCACAACCTACCATACCAGATTCAGAGTTGTAGCCAGAGACAAATATGCCCTTGAGCATGCCTTCAATTGGTGATGCCTCTTCAAAGAATTGGCGACACTTCCTCTAGCAGAAGACTTCAGCTTCTTGCCAGTTTTGGAAGAGTTCTAGGAATTGCATTAAACATTCCAGAGTTGGTGGTAATCCTTAAACCATCACAAGTTGAGACCTCCCTTTTCAGGTTGAGGTTCTCCCTTTTATGCGGGGTGAGACCTCCCTTTCATGGTTGAAGTTTTCCATCTTCAAAACATCAGGAGCAGAGACCTCTGGAGCTCATTCACATAGATATTTATGGCCCAACTAGAGGAAAAACCCAAAAAGGAGAAAGGTATTTTATGTTGCTAATTGGTGACTTTACCAAGGCCACTTGGATTGTGCTCTTAAAACAAAAGTCGGAAGCATTCAAGCACTTCAAGAAATTTAAAGCTCAAGTAGAAAATGAGAAAGACTTGAAGATAAAATGCCTAAGATCAGACAGAGGAGGAGAGTACACCTCAAGAGAGTTTGAGGAATTTTGCGAAGAGCATGACATCAAGAGGCAGTACTCAGTGGCTAGAACTCCACAACATAATGGAGTATTGTAGAGGAAGAACATAACAATCTAGGAAATGGCCAGAGCAATGTTGGATGAAGTAGGTGTGTCTCACATATTTTGGGGAGAAGCAACACAGGAAGCAATATATCTGTCAAACAGAACTCAACTCAGGCCTAATAGTAATAAAAATCCCTATGAGTTATGGAAGGGAAGATCTGCATCAGTTAAACATCTCAAGGTGTTTGGAAGCAAGTGCTTCATGAAAAGGAATGATAAGAATCCTGGAAAGTTTGACTCTCGTGCTAATGAAGGAATATTGCTTGGGTACTCTACTCAAAGTAAAGGATATAAGTGTTACAACAAGTGGACAAAGAAGATTGAGGATTGCATTGACATGATAGTAGATGAAATAGGTTCACAACCTGAGTCCTCTAAAAGAAATATGAACTTAGATGATGAAGAAAGTTCAGATATGAGGTCCGTGGATCTGGAAGAAACATATTCAGATAGTGAAGGTGAGGAAGCAGGCAAACACCAAGGCGAAAGACACCTTCTTGGTACATACAAAAATAACATCCTGGGAGTGAGATACTTGGAGATCAAAGACATGGTGTCCAAACCAAGAGATTTTTTTTGGAAATACAAGTTATGCAAATCTGGCTCTGTTATTGCAGATAAAACCCAAGAATTTCAGCTAAGCAAGTGAATACAAGTTCTAGGTGAAAGCTATGAATGAAGAACTTGACCAGATTAAAAAGAATGACACTTGGGAGCTGTTTCAAAGGACTAGAGAGAAAAATGTTATCAGAACCAAATGGGTTTTCAAAAATAAACTAAATGAGCAGGGTCAAGTAATCAGGAACAAAACTTGATTATTTTGCAAAGGGTATGCCCAAACAGAAGGGGTAGATTTCGAAGAAACATTTGCACTAGTAGCATGACTAGAAGCTATCAGGATCTTTCTTGCTATTACCACCCATAAAAATATCAAGATATACCAGATGGATTTGAGGTCTGCATTTCTCAATGGAGATTTAGAAGAAGTTTACATTGAGCAACCAAAAGAATTTACACTCACCACAGATGAAGGTTTTGTATGAAAATTGAAGAAGACTATGTATGGACTGAAACAAGCTCCCAGAGATTGGCACGAAAGACTAGATAAATACATTCAGAAAAAAGGCTTTACGAAAGGCACGATTGACATTAACTTATATGTAAAGTCTGAAGGAGACCATCTACTAATAGTATTTGTGCATGTGGATGATATAATATTTGGAAACGACATGGAATAATTGGGGCATCAATTTGCCAAATATATGTAGACAAATCTCGAGATTCTTATGATCGGATAGCTTTCCTTCTTTCTGGGTTTGAAATTTTCTCAATCTCCATAAGGAGTGTTTATATCCCAATCTGAATATCTCAAGGAAACTGTGAATAAATTTGGGCTTGAAGATTGCAAGCCAGTAAGCACACTTATGACTATAGGCTTCAAGTTGTGTAAAGAAGATGGGACACTACTGGTAAATCAGACTGAATACAGATCTATGATAGGAAGCTTGTTGTATCTTACAACTTTGAGGCCAGATATCATGCAATATGTGGGTCTTGTGGCTAGATTCCAGGTTTTCCCACGTGAAATTCATGTTGTTGTTGTCAAAATCACTTTTACATATCTTCAAGGAACAACAAAATGTGGACTGTGGTATGCTAAGAGAAAAGAATTCAAGTTGAAGGCCTACACTGATGCTGATTGGGTTGGCAGTCTTAAAGATGGTAAAAGCACCTTTGGTGTAACTTTCTTCCTGGGAAAATGCTTGGTGTCGTGGGTCAGCAAGAAGCAAGCCTCCATTTTTTTGTTGATTGTTGAAGCAGAGTATATTGATGTTGCTACTTGTTGGACACATATTCTATGGATGAATGAGAATTTGAAAGATATTCAGGTAGACCTGACTGATCCTATTCCAATAATGTGTGATAGCACAAGTGCCATCAATATCTCCAAAAATCTAGTCATGCATTCAAAGACGAAGCATATTCATATCAAGTTCCATTTCTTGAGGGAACAGGTTGTAGCCAATATTGTCAAACTTGAATATGTGGCCACTAAAAACCAACTTGCAGATATCTTTACTAATTCACTAGCAAGAGAACCATTTGAATATCTCATGCAACAAATAGGAGTTGTTACTCCTCCCTCCAAATGACTACATTTTGGTAGGTGGTGGCAGCTACTCAGCATGTGGGAGCCATGGAAGAGTACGCTGCAATGGTTCAGGGGGAACATTCAAGAAGTATTCCTTACCATTGATGTCAAAGGGGGAGAATATTACTAGGGAATCATAGAGTACCATGCCCATCCTAAGTGGGAGCTTATGGTGTTGCCATTGATGCCAAAGGGGGAGATTGTTGGAAAATTGGTGGTGGTTGTGTTAGTGTTGGCATTGATGTCAACCAGACTGGCATGGATGCTTGTCATAACAGATGCAAATAGTAATGGCTTATGAGGGCTCCCATGGTTGCTGCAATACTCTGTAGAGAATCATCACAGTAGAAGTCTTATTGGAAAATCCATAAAATGATGACTATTGTGATGGTCCAGATGGAATCTCCATGGTAGTTGTAGGCTTTATGTAGAGAATCATCATAGTAGCAGGCTTACTAGAGAAGCCATAAAATGATGACTATGGTTGTTGGGAGTTCAACATTCCATGCACAAGAAGAAGAGTCAAGGAGAAAAGAGTGGTAGAGAGTTTTCAACCATCTCAGAGGTAGAAAATGGGCTCAAAGCCTACATCGGACCCTCTCCATTAGAAAGTGATCTAGAAGAGTTTCTAGCAGTATGTGAAAGTCTAAAAATGGACTCTTGGTTCAAAATATATGGTATGTCGAAGTCCAGTGACTTTAAGAAGGATGAAAAATTAGAGATCAGAGCCCATTGGGACCTGATATCAGAATCTTAGAGACCAATATATCTGAGATGTTATCAAAATATCAGAGCAAGTGGCATATCAAAGATTGGAATATCAGAATGTTGGAGTAGATGACATTAGAGGCTGGGTCATAGGAATATCGGAGGTCCGGGACATCGGGATATCAGTTATTATTAACAGCAGTACTTTAAAAACTTACAATATCTAGCAGGGCCAATATTTCTAAAAGCGTGGAGGGATGTCGAGCAAGTTAACAAAGAAATTGTTGCAAAGTCAAGGGTGATCTAGACCCCTTTCTCTCTCCTCTAGATGGACACGTGGTGACATCTCAATGGGCCCAAGAAAGTGTAGTGGCTAGTGATGTCAGTATATCGTAGGATGGAATATCAGAGGATAGCAATATCATAACTCTTGTGAAAATAATGGTTAAAGAGGTTCTGATGAAGAGAGCCCTGATGTTGGTTTGTCACTCAGTTGTGATGAGTCCAATGAACCAAGGGAAGAGAAGACTTAAAAAAGAAAGATAAACTCCTTCAAGGAACAATAGGCCTTAGCACCTAGGGATAAGCCCCTTGTCATAGCCTATGGTCCTATGAGAAGGAAAACACATAGGGAGCTAAGCGCTAAGGGAGCCAAGGATATCAGACAGTGAAATATCGTAACATTTCAATTGTGTGAGTTACGATACTGAGGGGCTTCGATATAGTGCTAAGCCATCAGTCACAGGTCAGGTCCTATGAGAAAGCAGTTGCTAAAGGAGCTAAAGGAAAAGGGGGCCAAGGATATCGAAGAGTGCAATATCGTAACATTCCACTTGTGTAAGTTATGATATGGTGTGTTTCGATGAGGCGGTACAATGATTTTAATGGATGTTGAGTCAGTAGCTGAAGAATTGAATGTAGGATCAACAGAGTTTATTGTTGAAATGGGCTAGACTTGTAGAAGACTCTGAAACAAGGAAACGAAGATAAAATTTAATAGAGACAAATGTGTGGGAATGAAAGAAGCAATTGGTTGCTTCGTGTGCACTTTTAGGAGAGTTAAATGAGGATCAAAGTAGCCACCTATGAGGACTGTCAAGCTCGGTGGAGCAATAAATAAGAATGGGACTCTCAGAGGAGTGTGCAAGCCACCTGAGAATTAAATTCTTAGTGTGGAGATGTATGCAGTCAGACAGTAAAGAGAACGAAGGTCCATATCTGAATTTAATACTTTGATAGGATTCATCTAGAAGACGCAACAGTGGCAGGGGGAGCCATACTGAAGTACATTTGGGCATTAAGGGTACAAACAACGTACACAAGCTTATTGTTAGGATATTCCGACACATAGGAAATAGTTAATTATAACTTAGTCTAGTGTAGAGTTAGGTAAAGTGTGTTTCTTTACTATGTACTTTTGTAACTTACAATCCGATGGTCACGATATGTAGTGATCCGATGATTCATTCTCTCCTCGGTATTAACGACACTTGATCCGTGGCTTAGCACCCAATTGGTCCATGATCTCTATTTAAAATGCATGGAGGGTCATTTGTAGGGTAACCGTTCATGAGAGAAGCTTATGTAAATTTTCATTCTTTTATTAATAAATTTCCTGAAGTGGCCACATTGGTTCATGCCGTGGACTGTTTCCCTCTTTGAGGGTTTTAACCACGTCAACAATATTGGTGTATTGAACTATGATCTATTTGTGAGTGGTGTCCTTTGGTTTTCTATCTGAGGAACCTACCCTGTAAATTCCTACATGGTATCAGAGCTATTTGAGGGCCGCATCCGTTGGTGATCCAAATCTGAAGCCGGTAGAACTACATCCGACTGTCGTTTCCTAGATCTACTATTATTGTATGCTTTCGGGCCGATAGGACTGCTCTATTGTGTCAGGAGCATCTGTTCCAGTTAGGAACCCCTTTCGTTTGTGTTGGCATTATGAGACAAGTGTTTTCCTTCATGGAAAAATGACAGATTATACTACAGCAGGTCAGTAGCAAAGAATTGATGATCATACTACAAAGAATGAAGAAAGAAGAGTATATACACAGGTACACTATATACCAAGTAGGGTATACACGCAGGTTCACTATATACCAAGTCGTGTATATGCAGGTTCACTATATACCAAATAGAGTATACACGCAGTTTCATGCACAGAAAAGCGCGTACATGTCGGAAAGCTTACTTTTGGACGTGGTAGTTAGTCCTCGGTATTTTAACCTATCGTTTTGGACCATGGTATCTCAACAAGTGTGTTGATCCCAAGTATTGGGCTCTTGGTATTGATTTATTATGGTTTTGGACCGTGGTATTGAGAAAGGCCTAAGATTATAAAAGGAGAAGAAGATCATTAGGAAAGTGTATTGGAAAAGTCTTGAATATCTTATGAAGGATGAGATCCAGTATGCAGGTTATGGGTTGATGATTCATTGCTTGATCTGAGCTAAGGAGGGATCTCACCGGTTGATGGAGAACAAGAACTAAGAAGAGATCAGGATCAAATGGTTTGAAATGAACTATCTTTATATAGTTGACTATGCTTATTCTAGATTTGCATACTGACGCATGTATTGTTCTATAAGTGTTATGAATATGACTGATGTCTGGTACAGCTGCAAGTTATGAGAAAATATTTTATATCTGTACGCGGCTTGTCTTTGGCAAAAGCGCGTATGTACGTGGGTTTGATTCATCATAGTAGTGTATACCATTTGAGCTATGATGTCTGAAGTTACAGGTGGTACTGACTGTTGATGAGTTCTGATGACTGTTTAATGGTGTCAGTGTTCTGCATATCTTGGTTGGATGATTGTGTATTGATGGATGAGAACTAATATGGATCAAGATCATAATGACTCATATTTATGTGATCTGATGGACTAGATCTGGGTGCTAACACATATATTATCCTTGTCTGAAGTCAGGAAGTGCAGAGAAGTTATGAATAAGTAATTAATGACATATACGCTAGTTCACCATGATGAAGTTGCGTATATACCCAGAGTCAGCACTTCCAAGTAGTGTATGCACTCTGATGCATGTTTTTGATGATACACTTGGTTCTGATTGATTTTGCAGAGTTCTGTGACTGTGTTGATTGACAGGGTTTCAATGTTTCAGTGATTCAGAGATTGATGATGCTAGTAGTGACTGTTTTGAGCTTCAATGATAGTTATGGGTCCAATATGAAAATTAGATGAAACGTGGCCTTTCAGATTATGTTTTGTGCTTCAGGAGTATCCAGTCTGAAAATGTATGAAATGTGGTACCTGGAGGAGAGAAGATTGTAGGCCGGCGCCTACGTACTAGTATCTTAGCTAGTACAAGAGCAAAGGGGGTTGGAGCTCCCTTACAGGAGAGTCTGGAGATCGAGAGAAGGTTGTAGCCTTCTGCAGGTTGTAGCCTGCATGCTGGTAAAGGACTGCACCAGTACATTGTAAAAGAAGTTTCTTAATAAAGGAAGATAGAAACGAATTGCAGCAGGTGGTTTTCACCCACATTGGGTTTCCACCTTATATCCTGGTGTTCATGTGTGTTTCTTATTTGTGTTGATCTATCTGTTTTACTGCTACTGTTGACTGTTAATATGGCTAATAACGTTCTGATGCATCCATTGAAGATCACATAACTAAATCATGAATTTAATATATATACGCTAGTTGAAATAGACACAGTCGCGTATATACACGGGTATACTTAACTGAAGTAGCGTATATGAATCTGAGTATGAAATTGAAAAAGTTCAATTGATTAGATAATATTGATTCACCCCCCCCCCCTCTCTCAGTATTATTTCCAACAATTGGTATCAGAGCAGGTCCTTTGGTAGAGGCTTAATCGCTTAAAGGAGATCCGTGGAACAATGGGAAAGAAGCTTAAGAAGAAAGCACATAAGCGGAAGAAGACATCTCAGAAGAACTATGACAGTGGGAGAATCGATTGGGGATTAGGCATAAGAATCTCTTCATATTCAGAATCAGATTCAAAATCATTTCAGAATGAAGATGAACTATCAGGTATGAATTTGCTATCCTCTGATGTTCCAGCTATCTATCCATTTGGAAAAGATGAAAGTGATAGCGAAACAACTGAATTTGCTCTTATGGGTGAACAAGAAAGATATCAAATAGAGGCAAAAGTTAAAAGTCTGACAAACAAAATTAGAACTCAAGAAGAACTTTTGAACATAAAGGATGGTGCCTTCAAAGAAGCTGCTACTAGACTAAAGACTCAACTAGAGTTATTCAAGGACAAATATCAAAAGTTGCAGGATGAAGTAACATCTCTAAGAAATGAAGTCATTGAAAAGAACACAACAATCAAGGAGCTTAGAGATCGATCCAATTATTATGAAAGTCTTGAAGCTACGACCCTCTCACTAAAGGAAGAACTTGAAGAAACAAAGAAGCAGAATAAAGATCTACTCCAAGCTATTGAAAAATAGGAAAACGAAGTTATCAGCTTAAAATCTCAGCTCGAATGTGCCTTCAGAATTCATTAAATGCAGCGTGATGTGAATGAAGAACAAGAAAAGGAGATTCTCAAACTAAGGCAACAAATGGAAGAGGAAAGAAATGTTGAAGAAGACATGAAGAAGCAATGTCTAGAAAAGGAGGAACAACTTCAAGTTGAGGTGCATATCTTGAAAGGTAAATTAGAAGAAAAGGATAAATTGTTGAGATTTCAAGATAGTACTAAAGCCTTGGATGATATTCTTAGTAGTCAAAGGTCTCCTGCTATCAAGACTGGTCTTGGTTTTCATGAATCTGTTGAAGGTGAATCTAGTTCACAAGGTGAGGCAAGGATCTCTAAAGAGAAATCTAAAATGATCAACAAGGAGATGAAAGGTCAACCCCATCAACAATCAAGGAAAGAGATTCCTCAAAGAAAATCTTTTACTCCTCCTATGAATAATGTTGAATGTTATGTATGTCATAATATTGGACATGTTGTAGCTAGATGTGGAAGAAGATTGGTTCAAGATCATCACATAAAAAGATCATCACATTCCAGGTACTTTAATGGATATTGTTTTTCTTGCAATATGTTTAGTCACAAAGCTGCTAATTGCTACAGGAGGAATATGAAACATGTAAGATGTTATGCATGTAACAAGCTTGGACATATAGCAAAGGAATGCAGGAACAAAGGACGGACATCACACCAAAAGGAGAAAACATCATCACACTTGAAGATATGGAAGAAGAAGGAAGTACAGTAAGACAGATGTGGCACAGCACAATGTACTCAGATACAGCACAGCACAGACATAACAGACTCAGAGGGAGCTGAAAGTATAAAACTTCAGTATCCTGAATCTCATACGCAAGTTCCATAAAGGGAAGTTGCATATATATGCGAGTTAGACACTACAAAGTCGCGTATATGTTAGTATGAGGAAAAGCAGTGGGGACAGGCTCAAAAAAAGGATCTAATATGATTCAGTCCATTATTTGCTCTATTGGTTAATAGTTACAGTCTGCTGAGGATGTATGGAAATGTTTTGATACTTGTAAGATGTCTAGAAGGATTTTGATCCTAACTTGATGATGATGATGTCTTGATGCTTATTACTAATATATGCATGATCAGATCTAATAGATGGCACATGATAAGGAGAAGTACAAAGCTTGAATACAGAACTTCATTACTTGATGATGAGTCTCTCATATGCTGCTATCATCATATGCATAAAGATCATGATGCAAGGTTCCTATAGCTCTTGATGCTCATAGTTGATCATATAAAGAAGTTTTGACAAATGAGGTTGAGCTCAAGATACATAGTGCTGATACATGGATGACTACTCAAAGTTGCTTTGTTGGAGACATGATGATGAGTTCTTATCTATATGATACTTACATATGTTGATTGATGTATATGTTCCCAAGTAATGATACTTGGATCATGTAGATATTGATGTTGATGAAATGGCTATGGTGGTTTCACACATGATATAGTGTGAATGACTCTGAATTATGTTCAAAGGGATGAGTTGATGCAAACATACCTTATTATAGGTTGGTGACTTATACTCTACATGACATTTACAGGTTGCTGATCTGAAATTGGTGTTACGCGAGTTTCATAAGGACCATCCGTGTATATATGCTTGTTTATGTGCATACATTCGCGTATATGATAATTCGAAGGAAATCAGTGGGTCAAACTCAGAATGAGAAGATTCTGATATGGGTCTAACAGAGACTATCTGACACAGGTTCAGGGGGAGCAGATAAACTTCCAATGATGCATTGTTGGAATTATCTTAGAAGCTTTTGGTTCTAGCTCACAGTTGTTGTTGGTTTCAGGTGGAACAAAAACAGAGGGAGAACAAAAGGATCTCTTGGTTGTTGATCTGAATGACTGATGAGCCCCAATTTTTGGTACAATTTGGGCTCATTTGGCCTACTTACCTTGCTCAACCATTCATCTTTTATCACTTATGCATTCATTTCTTAGTATATTCGTGTTATTTGTAGAAAGAAGGGCAGGCATTATATCTATGTGGCTAATACATGATGATTTCAGGTTTTTGGCATTAAATAGAGCAAAAGACCACGCAAATGGAGACAAGGAGACAGCAAAGGTCACATTGCGGGTTCATAGGGAGGTTGTCCACAGTCTTGATGACCTTCCTCGTGATTTTCACCTTAACTCCGAGCTCCAATAGCTCTCCCCACCGAGCTTAAAGGCAGCCAACGGATTCTACAGGATCAGCAGTTTGACTTTCAGTTGGACAGCCAAGCTCCACGAATGGAGGAAGCCAGCTTGATCTTCATTGTGTATAAATATGAAGGCCGCAGCCTTTGATAGGAGCTTTTTGAACTTTTGAACTAATATTGTAATTTCTGAGCACGAGCTACAGCTCGGTGTTTGTTTTTGTAAGCCAGTTTTGGCATGACATTAGACTCTTGATTATGAATAAAGGCAAGCAGATTTGGATCTAATTCTGAGCTTTTAAGGGATCTATAGCTCTCAGGTTAGGGCCCAACCTGAGAGCAATAGACCTCCTCTTCTTTGTAGTGTTATTTGCCTTTCTTTTCAGCACTTTGTTTCTTTGTTTTGACATGCATTTCAAGAACACAGTCTGCTGATTTGATTTCTTTAATGAGATTGAGTAGGATTAGCTTATGGTTAAATCACTTTTAGTTGCTTAGATTAGAATAGGAGGATTGTAACTCATTGGAGCTCCAAGAAAAGGTTGATAGTGCCTTCACTGCCATCTCTGTTTAGAGATTGGGGTGCAGTCTGTACCAACCACCAAAAAGCGCAGTCTTTTTTTACTTTTATGCAAGCTGCAACACAGTCATTTTAATTATAGATCCATCCATGCACTCTGATCTTGATCCATACTTCTTCATTCCATCTCCATGCACGACTTCTCTTCACGATTTACATTGCTGTTCATTGGTTTAATAGCACAGGTAGCACAGGTTAATGGATTCTCGTTTTTGGTGCAAGACATAAGCAATTTGTTTTATTTACACTGCTCAGTATCATTCCATTTCCTTCTTCTTCTTCTTAAACACGCCTAAAGCCACCTACTCGACCTCTATTCAGCTCGTTTACCTTCCAACTCTTCCATTGCCCACGTAGCTCCATTTTCTTGACCTTTCGTTGCTTCCATCCTTCTATCCACCAACCAACTTCGTGCACTCTTTCTCCATCTTATTTCTCTGCCCCTGAGCCATCACAAGCTCCATCTCCATCTTAACTATCCACCCATACCGCTCCATCACTTCACCATCACCCAAAACTCCCACGGTAGAACATCCTGTAGAAGTTAGCAGACTTCCTGTAGAATTCCTGAGTTTCTTGTAGGATCCTCTGCAGACATCCTGTAGAAGCCTGCAAACTCGATTGCCGAGCACCTGAACGTTGTGGACTTCTGTGGATTGATGCTAGGGATCCCCTGGGACCTCTCCTAGCCCTCCTAACCTTTCCCAAGCTTTCTCTCCCTTCGCACCACCTCTGCATAGCCAAACCCTAATAAGAAACAAAATCATAATCACTCCAACCACTTAAGAAAAAATACATAAACAATGTTCTTTTCAATGGAAGTAGTTTAAGTGCATGCATTTCATATCACTAGCAGTAATAGCATCATTCTTAGACACTTGCACTCCCACCATTGCATCATAGAGATTAAGCTAGTCAGATTAGGGTTTACTAGGGTTTCCATGTTTTGGTTGGCTTTCAGTTCATTTTTGCAAAGTAGATTAATTTCCTTCGAGATAGCCTTCGTCCATCATTTAGAAAGCTTCTTCTGAGAGCATATAGAAGTTGGCTTGAGCCCTAGCGGACTTGTGCCAGCTGACCAAGTGACAGCTGCGACAAGAGCTAGTACTTGTGCATACAGCACCGTCGCTTCCAAGTTTGTACGAACTACCGGGTTGATAAAATTAGAGATAGGAAGCCCCAGGAGTTGTAGCATTATTGCTACAATACTAGAGTCCACCATCTTTTTGGCGCCGTTGCCGGGGAAGCGTCAGAGTATTAGTAATTGTTGCTTTTCTTCTATTTTCTTACTCTTGCCTTCTGCTAAGTAGTTTATTTCATTTCCATTCTGCAAAAGTAGCATAGACATTTCCTGCTTTCATAGATTAGCATTTCCTGCTTTCATAGACTAGCGTTTCCTGCTTTCATAGATTAGCATTTCATTTCTGCAAGCGTAGATTAGCATTTCCATTCCTGCAATTTCATTTGAGCAAAGTAGATTAGTTCTTTCCTGCTTTCAGTTTAATTCTGCATCTTTATAGTTAGTTGTAGATCAATCTGTTTCAGTTTTGCAGGTACCACAGAAAAACAAAAGCAATCAAAAAAAAAAAAAAAAAAGTCTTTCCATTTCATGCCTCGTAGGAATCGAGATAAAGCAGGCAAATTCTTACCCAACACCCCCACCACATCACTGAGTCACCCTTCTCTCTTCTTCGGTGACAGTGATCCAGAAGAACCTATAGGTGAACCTCGTGAGATATACGAAGATCCTATAGTAGAAGAAGAATTAGAAACCATCCCATCTGAAGCTATGGCCGGCAATAGAAGAGAAGATGAGAGAATAGAAGGTGCCTTCCCCATCCGAGAGACCAATGGAGAGATGAAAATGAAGAACATTAGCCCCTCCGCCTTACCTCACTTCCATGGACTGACTATTGAAGATCCTGATACCTTCCTGTTTGAGTTTGTTGTCCTTTGTAGAACCTATGACTATACTGAAGAGGAGCAAAAGTTGAAACTCTTCCCTTCAACTCTTAAGGATGCAGCATTACGCTGGTTCATGGGCTTACCTGGGAATAGTATCACCACTTGGGCTCAGATGCAGCAAGCTTTCAATACCAAGTACAGGGATTACTGTAGGTCCAAGGAAACCAAGGGAGAAATCTTTCGGATGACCATGGGAAATGATGAGTCCTTAGAGGATTATGAGGAGAGGTTCCAACTTAGCTATAAGCGGGCCAGGTGCACACTTGACCCTGAATCCCTCAAGTTGGTCCTGCTCCGAGGAGTCCCTGAAGACCTCTTAGATACCCTTCACATGTTAGCTGAAGGGGACATTTACCAACTGCCTTATGAGGACATCAAGACTGTGTTTAGAAACCACTCCAGGGCAGCACGGAAACGAGGTAGAGGAAACCTCCTCTCAACTAGTGTCCCTTTCTCCAAACATGAGCTTGCAAATCAATTAGAAGATCTTAAGAGTGAGGTGAGACAGACCATTGCCATGCAGCTGGACACATTCAGGATCCAGCAGAAGAAAGAAGAAGCTGAGAGAGCCTTGGCTGTCTTCTGCCCAAGGTGCACAAGGAGACACCCTAAGAACGAATGCCCATTGCATTCGGTTGAAGTATGTTTCGTTTGCGAGGAGGACCATCCCACAAATCAGTGTCCAACCTTACCTGGGTTTAAAGCCATGTACCAAGGGACAAAATCTCCCACTGAACCTCTCTATTACCTCAACCAAAGGAGGCCACAAGGACCTAGAACTTACCAACAGGGGATGCAAGGGGCACCTCAAGCTTATTACAGCCCCAACCAATCGACTCTTATGCCTTCCTGGGGTCCCCCTGCTCATCCTTCCTGGTCCATGCCTCCTCCATGGTCTTATCCACCTCAGTACCCTACTCAACCTACTTCTCATTCATATCATTCACATGCCCAGCCACAGCCTCAGTGGAATGCACCTCAGTCGGGGTGGAGGCCCCAGTACAATACTCCTCCCGCCATTTTGCCTCCACCACCAGTTCAACCTCAGCCATTACCTCCTGCTCCTCCAAGGCAACCTCAAATGCCTGCTCAACCGAACCCAAACCCCAACAATAGACAGGCCTAGCAGGTATACACTGGGGAAACCTCATGCCCTACCTATGCTGTGGAGATCCAGGAGATCAATCTTCGATCTGGAAAGACTCTACCAGATCGCCAACCTCCTCCCCCAGAGGATGAGGAAGATAAACAGGAAAGTGAACCAGAGGCTATTCCACCCTTTCCTGAGAGACTAACAGCCACCACACAACCCAACCTAGAGGAGGATGAGCTTCTGGGTGAGCTCAAGCAGTTGTGTGTAAAAATACCACTTCTCCAAGCCATCAAGGATGTGCCAATATACAACAAATTGGTTAAGGAAAAGTGTTTCAAACACCCAGGCAGGCGGAAGAAAGATGCTTCAACCATCAATGTCATAGGACAACTGTCTGACCTTATGTTAGGATAAGTCATCTTCCCGAAGTACCTAGATCCTGGAAGTCCTGTAGTAGATGTCCACATCAATTGCACCATCATACCACACACCTTGATTGATCTGGGCGCTGCCATTAATGTGATGACCAGGGATACCATGCTCAAACTCAATCTTCAGGGTTCCTTGAGGAAGACCTCGACAGTACTGCAATTAGCAGATCGCTCCACTGTGACTCCCGAAGGGATTGTGGAGGATGTCTTGGTCTCTATCGACTCTTGGGAATACCCTGCAGATTTCTTGGTTCTGCAACCCAAGGAAAAGCTTACTGGATATCCTCTCATTTTGGGAAGGCCTTGGTTAGCCACTGCAGATGCTTACATAAGTTGCCATGCAGGAAATATGACCATCAAAAATGGTCCTATGTCCAAGCAGCTAGTCCTATACCCTCCTGCCCAACCCTCCTTAGAGCATGACTTACCACTTTGGTTGGAGGAAGGAGAGGAAGACGAGGTGTACTCAGCACCTCTGTGCACCCTAGATACCACTAGAAGAGACCCCCCAACCGAGGATGACTTGATCGAGACCTTGATCCAGAATCCACCTTCCAGTGCACTATCCTTAGAGAAATTGGTGGAGGATGCCCAAGCTAGCACCTTAGTGGATCTTTGTACAACCAACCCTGTCACTCCCAGAGTCAAGACTGTGGAGTTCGGCCCTGAGAGAATGTTAAAGATCAGCTCCTCCCTATCTCCTTCCCAGGAAAAGGAGCTGTGTAGCCTGTTGGCCAGTCACCTAGATGCTTTTGCTTGGAGCTATAAGGAGATGAAAGGAGTCCATCCTTCAGTCTGTACCCATCACATATACATCAAAGAGGATTGTAAGCCGGTTAAGCAACCCCAGAGGAGAATGAATCCAGCCCTTAAGGACATTGTCAAGGAAGAATTGCAAAAACTGTTGGATGCCGGATTCATCTACCCCATCTCAGATAGTGAATGGGTGTCCCCTCTGGTGTTGGTTCCCAAGAAAAATGGGAAATGGAGAATCTGTGTGGACTACCGAGAACTGAACAAAGCTACCAAGAAAGACCATTTCCCTCTACCCTTCATAGATCAAGTGTTGGATGGACTGGCAGGAAAGAAGTTCTTCTCTTTCCTGGATGGGTTTAGCGGGTACAACCAAATCCAAATCAGCCCGGAAGACCAAGATAAGACCACCTTCACTTGTCCTTGGGGCACCTTTGCCTACCAAGTCCTTCCCTTTGGGCTATGCAATGCTCCTGCTACCTTCCAGAGAGCTGTCTTAAGCATCTTCTCGGAGCTGGTCCATGATGCAGTGGAAATCTATATGGATGACTTTACTCCTAATGGGGCCAACTTCCAGGAAGCATTGTCCAATCTGGGAAAATTCCTAACCAAATGCATTGAGATGAACTTGTCCCTTAGTCCTGAAAAATGTGAATTCCTAATGACTGAAGGGACCGTGCTAGGCCATACCATTTCTTTCCAAGGGTTACAGGTGGATCCTAACAAAATTGCTCTCATCAAGAAGGTTCCACCTCCTCAAAAGGTAAGGGATGTTCGGAGTTTCTTGGGATTAGCAGGATATTACCGGAGATTCATTAAAGACTTCAGCAAGCTAGCCTCGCCATTGTTTGGCCTGTTGGCAAAAGATGTGGAGTTTAAATGGACTAACGATTGTCAGAGGGCTTTGAATGAATTGAAGGACAAGTTGGTGTCAGCCCCAATCTTGAGAGGTCCAAACTGGGCCCTACCTTTCCACATCCACACTGATGCCTCGAACAAAGCCATAGGTGCAGCTTTAGGACAAGTTGAGCAAAAAATCCCATATTCCATTTACTTTGTTAGCAAAAACTTGTCCAAAGCTTAGCTGAATTACACTGTAACCGAGAAAGAATTCTTGGTTGTGGTCCATGCACTGAACAAGTTCCGACATTATATTACTGGCTATCAAACCTTTGTACATACATACCATGCTGCAATTAGATATTTAATGAATAAACCAGATGTGAATGCTCGTATTATTAGATGGTTACTTTTATTGCAGCAGTTTGATTTGACCATTGTTGACAAACCAGGTAGAGAAAATGTTTTTGCTGACTTTTTATCTAGATTGGATTTGTCTGCAGATGAGGATGGAACAGTGGATGACCAAATGCCCGATGAACATCTGTTTGCTATTTCAGTACTCTCTCCATGGTTTGCTGATATAGCAAACTACCTTGTTTCAGCACAGTTCCCTCCGCACCTATCTTCAAGAGAGAAGAGCAGAATCATCAGAAAAAGTTCCTAATTTACTTGGATCGGGGGCAATCTGTTCAAGCTTGGCCCCGATCAGATCTTAAGGCACTGTGTAAGGGAGGAGGAAGTCTTTGATATCCTCCTCACCTGTCATGATGGGGCTTGTGGAGGACATTTTGCAGCAAAGAGAACTACCTTCAAAATCCTGCAGGCAGGCTACTATTGGCCCACACTTCATCAAGATGTCAGAAGATATGTCAGCCAGTGTGACCAATGCCAAAGAATGGGGAAACCGACCCAAAGGGATGAGATGCCTCTCCAACCTCAGGTGACTCTTGAGCCATTTGAGAAGTGGGGTATGGACTTTGTGGGCCCAATCAACCCTCCTTCGAGGCAAAGGTCTTACATCATTGTGTGCACTGACTACCTGACAAAGTGGGCAGAGACCAAAGCAATCAAAGCAGCAACAGAAGAAAAGGTGGTTGAGTTCCTAAGAGAAAACATCTTCTATAAGTTTGGCTATCCAAGAGAGCTGGTCACTGATCAAGGGATCCAGTTCACCTCCAACCTGGTTGAAGATCTACTAGCTCATCACAAGATCAAGCATAGGACTTCCACCCCCTATCACCCTCAAGCAAATGGGCAGGTGGAAGTCACCAATAGAGCATTAGAAGGGATCTTGACTAAGGTGGTGAGCAGCAGCAGAAAGGACTGGGCAGATCGCCTGGTTGAAGCCACATGGGCTTACAACACCACTTGGAAGACCACCACCGGCTTCACACCTTATGAGCTGGTCTATGGGAAGAAAGCTTTGCTGTCCATTGAATTTGAATACAACACGTTGAGGATGGTAGCTCAACTGGACCTAGATCTCAGCCATGCACAACAAGAAAGGTTATTGCAGCTGAATGGACTGGATGAGCACCGAATGCAGGCCCTCCTTCACTCAGAAGTGGTTCAACTTCAGAGAAAGGTGTGGCATGACCAACATCTCCATGACAAGCAATTTCGGCCGAGAGATTGGGCTTTGTTGTATGACTCCAGATACAAAGATTTCAAGGGGAAGCTGAGAACCAGATGGCTAGGGCCATATTCAGTGGAAAAATGTCATGACAATGGATCTGTTCTTATTCGGACCACTGATGAGGAAGCCATTCCCATGCTTGTCAATGGGCATCGATTGAAGATCTACAGGAAGCCTCTCTCAAGACAAGAGTTCATCAAAACTATGGAGAAGGCAGTGTTGGTCATAGAGAAGGGTTCTGCCTCTGCTTTGGGCATACCCTGAAGAATCTAAAAAAATAAATAAATAATAAAGATCCTTGGGTGAAAACCTTTCTGAGGCGCCCAAGGCAGGTGGTAGGGGTGAAAACCTCATTGAGGTGCCCCTATTGTCTTTCAAAAAAAAAAGAGATTGGAAAAAGATCCTTGAGTGAAAACCTCTTTGAGGCGCTTAAGGCAGATGGCAAGGGTGAAAACCTCAATGAGGCGCCCCTGTTATCTTTCAAAAAAAGAGAAAAAAGAAAAAAAAAAAACAAAAGAAAAAAACAAGGTCAGCAGATTCATTATGTAAAATTGCATGCAGGTTGCAGGTGTTCTATGGAGGAGAGGAAGCCTCTCAACTCAGAGCTCAGGATCCTTATCATGCTGTCAGGAGACCTCACCAGCACCTCCTCCAAGAATACTCATTTTCTCCAAGGTATGTGCAATTTTATTACAGCTTGAGTCTTCTACAGGAAGACGCAGATTTTCTACAGGAAGACGCAGATTTTCTACAGGAAGATACAGATTTTCTACAGGAAGATGCAGATTTTCTACAGGAAGGTGCAGACTCTCTACAGGAAACGCAACCTTTCTACAAGAAGCTCTGTATTTCTACAGGAAACTTCCTGTAGAAGCCCAGGACGGTCCAGAATCCATGTTATGAGAAGATCTAACGACTGAGGATCGGTTTGGACGCATGCAAGCTATTGTTATCTCCCTTGCACATTGTTGTCACCTCGTCCTGCCATCCTTGTCGACATGCAACAAAGTTACCTGCACCAGCAAAGCAGATCGATGAGTTCTCAAGAAAAAACAAATTTTAAATGAAAAACGCTGGAGATCTCACACCATATTCATCCCAGTCATCCATAAGCTCCGGGAGCGTGATCGTGAGGCCAGATCCTTCGTCGTGCAGCATGCACCCAAGGAGGAAGAACTGTTACAAGACATCCCACGGGAGTCCTGTAACAGTTAAGCCCGCTAGAGTGGATACCATTCACAGCGGCGGCCATATGCAATGAAACGCGGGAGCATGCAACCAAAGTATCCAATCCATCGTCGGCAGCCTGTAAACATGAACCTCCGGGCCTGTGTAAGTTTGCCAACAGCAGGTAAATCCACTCATCAGCGTCCAAAAAAACCCGAAACATCGTGTGCAGCCGCGCAGGTAAGTGTCTCGACCCTTCCTTCCATCAGATTGCATGAATTTTACTTTGAATTGATTGCAAAGTGTAAAGGTGAATGGGTTGAGCGGTCGTATGGCCATTTGGCCGGCCACGTCGGCCAGTTAATGGTCTAGTTGGATGTTTGGGTGGCGGCCATGACAAAAGGAATGGGCAGCACGCACGTGAGAGCAATCCCGTCGGGAAAAAAACGAGTTTAACAGAAGAGGCGACGGCAGATCTGCGGGAATTGATGCGGCAGCAAGTGAACGCGCAGTTGAATGATGGGATGACGTCGCCCAACGGTCCGACGGGGACAGCTCACCCCCGCGCCACGAATTCCGCCGATTCAAAATCTAATCGGCTAGATTGCCCTCATGCATTTATCAACCACCGTTTTGAACTCGAGTGGCTATCCTGATCTTTCTGCAGTTCGATACGCCGAGCCTTTGGCTATCCGAACGCTTGTGAAGCACACCCAGAGCGCAGACCAACTACAGTCTTTCCCGAAAATCGTGCGCTGCTTCTACAGGAACGCTGTTTCTACAGGAACGCAGTTTCTACAGGAAGGCGGGTGCCTCACGTAAAAAGGTGGCAGATTAAAAAGGTAACCCTGAACTCTTCATACAACTGGTTTTTAAAGGTGGCAGAATCGTCGTCCACAGTCTGGTCATAGAAAAGTGGTGAAATTGTTGTCTGTTGTGCCTATACTGTCATTCTACAGGATGTCAGGGTAATTAAACTGTGTTAGGTTGCTCAGGGATAAGTTTTGTGGATTATGTGCATGACAGAAGCGTAATCCTACGCTCTGTCTCAATAGACCAAATTTCTTCCACAATCACCACCTCTAGTTAAGGAAACTGTTTTATCATGCCGGGTGGGTTTATTAGACGAGAACCCACTGATTCAACCAAGTTAAGGGAAAACCAGGAGGTGGTGGAGCTCTTCACACGGGTTCAATGGATATCTTTTTGTGACAAATTGCAGGGTTACGACGATGAAGTGGCAGAAGAATTTTTGCAGGCTCTGAGGCCAAAATCCAAGACACTGGCCACAGTGAACTTCAGGGGCCTAAGCCTCAAGCTCACCCCGCAATATATCAGTCGAATTACTGAACCTCCAATGGGTTTGCCATGGGATAAGGAAGAAAGGAAGTTGAGCCAGCAGGCCAAGAAAGAATTCTTTCCACCTGAGGAGGAATTCTCGGAGGACAAAAATGGGGTGCGAAGAACCAGCTTGCTGCCACCATGGAATGAAGTTAGTCTGCAAATCATGAAGTATATAACCTGTGAAGGCCGTTTTAGCATCGTGTACGCGTATCACTTTCGGTTGCTCACTGAATTGAGGCACCAGATTGATCTTCCTGTAGAAAAGAAACTGAGAATTCCTTATTTCCTACTACAGTCTCTAATTGAGTATGCCACAAAGTTAAAAGAAGGCATACCAGATCAGGTAGCCCACCATGGGTTGATCAAACTTCTTGTGGAGGATGCGCTTCATTCATATAAGGTTCCCCTCTCATGGGAATCATTCAGAAATTTGACAAGAGATGGAGACATAAGGATGTTGACTGAAGAAACGGGTTCCTCTAGCAGTGAGGAAAAAGAAGCAGTGGCCGCAGAAAAGAAAGAAACAGGCCAGAAGACCCCGACCACAGTGCAGAAGAAAGAACAAAAGAAGAAGCATGAGAAAAAGGATGACAAAGAAAAAGGTGACACACCCATCTTGTCAGCAAGAGAAAAGAGGTTGCAGAGCAGAACGGACAAAGCTGAGATGGTCCACATCAGCCCAAGTACCTCATCAGCACCCGCAACCCAACCAAAAAGCAAAACCCATGCAGCAAAGCAAGCCAAGGTGGCGACACCTGTGTCTACAGGAAAGCAGAAACAGGCTTCTACAGGAAGCCCGAAAATCATTGAAAAAGGGGCTTCTACAGGAAGCCCGAAAATTACCAAAACAGGGGCTTCTACAGGAAGCCCGAAATTGGCTAAAACAGGGTCTTCTACAGGAAGCCCAAAATTGGTAAAGAAAGGGTCTTCTACAGAAGGCCCGAAAGTGGGTAAAGCAGGGTCTTCTACAGGAAGCCCGAAATCAGAAAGGAAGGGGCCCTCTACAGGGAGCCCTGGGAAAGCAAAACGCAAGAAAGAGAAGGTTGGCATTCTCGAAAAGGAGGCAGCAGCTGCGCTGGCCGCCCTCAGTACACCTCCAAAGCCAAAGGAGAAGAGAGAGAGGGAGATCCCTCTACCTTTTGAAGCTAGGAGAAGTAAGAGAATAAAAACGGGCAAGCCGCAGCCTCCACCCAGCAGCCAAACCATTTTAGGGGGTGTCCCTACTTCACCCAGTGAGAGATCCCCCTCTAAAACATCGGCCACCCCCGAGAGGGGAAGCCCAAAAATAACTACCTGGACACGAAGGATAGGCCAATCGGCTTCCGAAGCCCGGCTCAAGGAAACAGGAAAGAGGGAAGAAGCGCCACCCTCGTCACCTCCAGGGGCAGAAGAGGCAGGGCCGCCAAGAACAGGAAAGGAAGAGCATGTGCCGGGCCCTAGTTCTCGGCCAAGGACAAGGAGCTGGAGCAAAGTTGCTCAAGGATGAGCAAATATTTTAGCTGGGGGGTGATGATGAGCCCCAATTTTTGGTACAATTTGGGCTCATTTGGCCTACTTACCTTGCTCAACCATTCATCTTTTATCACTTATGCATTCATTTCTTAGTATATTCGTGTTATTTGTAGGAAGAAGGGCAGGCATTATATCTATGTGGCTAATACATGATGATTTCAGGTTTTTGGCATTAAAGAGAGCAAAAGACCACGCAAATGGAGACAAGGAGACAACAAAGGTGACATTGCGGGTTCATAGGGAGGTTGTCCACAGTCTTGATGACCTTCCTCATGATTTTCACCTTAACTCCGAGCTCCAACAGCTCTCCCCACCGAGCTTAAAGGCAGCCAACGGATTCTACAGGATCAGCAGTTTGACTTTCAGTTGGACAGCCAAGCTCCACGAATGGAGGAAGCCAGCTTGATCTTCATTGTGTATAAATATGAAGGCCGTAGCCTTTGATAGGAGCTTTTTGAACTTTTGAACTAATATTGTAATTTCTGAGCACGAGCTACAGCTCGGTGTTTGTTTTTGTAAGCCAGTTTTGGCATGACATTAGACTCTTGATTATGAATAAAGGCAAGCAGATTTGGATCTAATTCTGAGATTTTAAGGGAGCTATAGCTCTCAGGTTAGGGCCCAACCTGAGAGCAATAGACCTCCTCTTCTTTGTAGTGTTATTTGCCTTTCTTTTCAGCACTTTGTTTCTTTGTTTTGACATGCATTTCAAGAACATAGTCTGCTGATTTGATTTCTTTAATGAGATTGAGTAGGATTAGCTTATGGTTAAATCGCTTTCAGTTGCTTAGATTAGAATAGGAGGATTGTAACTCATTGGAGCTCCAAGAAAAGGTTGATAGTGCCTTCACTGCCATCTCTGTTTAGAGATTGGGGTGCAGTCTGTACCAACCACCAAAACACGTAGTCTTTTTTTACTTTTATGCAAGCTGCAACACAGTCATTTTAATTATAGATCCATCCATGCACTCTGATCTTGAGCCATACTTCTTCATTCCAACTCCATGCACGACTTCTCTTCACGATTTACATTGATGTTCATTGGTTTAATAGCACAGGTAGCACAGGTTAATGGATTCTCGTTTTTGGTGCAAGACATAAGCAATTTGTTTTATTTACACTGCTCAGTATCATTCCATTTCCTTCTTCTTCTTCTTAACCATGCCTAAAGCCACCTACTCGACCTCTGTTCAGCTCGTTTACCTTCCAACTCTTCCATTGCCCACGTAGCTCCATTTTCTTGACCTTTCGTTGCTTCCATCCTTCTATCCACCAACCAACTTCGTGCACTCTTTCTCCATCTTATTTCTCTGCCCCTGAGCCATCACAAGCTCCATCTCCATCTTAACTATCCACCCATACCGCTCCATCACTTCACCATCACCCAAAACTCCCACGGTAGAACATCCTGTAGAAGTTAGCAGACTTCCTGTAGAATTCCTGAGTTTCCTGTAGGATCCCCTGCAGACATCCTGTAGAAGCCTGCAAACTCGGTTGCCGAGCACCTGAACGTTGTGGACTTCTGTGGACTGATGCTAGGGATCCCCTGGGACCTCTCCTAGCCCTCCTGACCTTTCCCAAGCTTTCTCTCCCTTCGCACCACCTCTGCACAGCCAAACCCTAATAAGAAACAAAATCATAATCACTCCAACCACTTAAGAAAAAATACATAAACAATGTTCTTTTCAATGGAAGTAGTTTAAGTGCATGCATTTCATATCACTAGCAGTAATAGCATCATTCTTAGACACTTGCACTCCCACCATTGCATCATAGAGATTAAGCTAGTCAGATTAGGGTTTACTAGGGTTTCCATGTTTTGGTTGGCTTTCAGTTCATTTTTGCAAAGTAGATTAATTTCCTTCGAGATAGCCTTCGTCCATCATTTAGAAAGCTTCTTCTGAGAGCATATAGAAGTTGGCTTGAGCCCTAGCGGACTTGTGTCAGCTGACCAAGTGACAGCTGCGACAAGAGCTAGTACTTGTGCATACAACACCGTCGCTTCCAAGTTTGTACGAACTACCGGGATGATAAAATTAGAGATAGGAAGCCCCAGGAGTTGTAGCATTATTGCTACAATACTGGAGTCCACCAATGACCTTGCTTATAGTCAGAGGGAGCATGATCAGCACACTTCAACAGAGCAGAGACTTCAGCATGTATTGAAGGGGAGCATGGACAGATTGATACACCTTGGAATATACAAAGGGGGAGCTCATTCAGAAATTTCAGCAGGCACTCAGGGGGAGTATAAACAGCGAAATGCTTATCTTGGAAAGAGAATATCTTGGTTCGCCCTTTGCCCTTAATGTCAAAGGGGGAGAGTGATTTGGTGTTGTTTCCATCAAGTCCAAAGGGGGAGATTGTTGGCATTATGATGCATGTGTTGTACTTGATGGCAACCCTCTCATAGAAGAACATCTCACTTACATATAACTGGATCAATCTACAGATGTGACTAAATGCATGGGATGCAGGACAGCTCAAAGGAATAAGAAGATCAAGTTCTAAGTATGACAAGTTAGCTTTGCCATCAAGTCCAAAGGGGGAGATTGTTGGCATTATGAGACAAGTGTTGTCCTTCATGGCAAAATGACAGATTATAGTGCAGCAGGTCAGTAGCAAAGAATTGATGATCAGAATACAAAGAATGAAGAAAGAAGAGTATATATGCAGGTACACTATTTACCAAGTAGGATATACACGCAGGTTCACTATATACCAAGTCGCATATACGCAGGTTCACTATATACCAAGTAGGGTATACATGCAGGTTCACTATATACCAAGTCGCATATACGCAGGTTCACTATATACCAAGTAGGGTATACACGCAGTTTCATGCACAGAAAAGTGCGTACATGTCAGAAAGCTTACTTTTGGTCCGTGGTAGTTAGTCCTCGGTATTTGAACCTATGGTTTTGGACCATGGTATCTCGACAAGTGTGTTAATCCCAAGTATTGGGCTCTTGGTATTGATTTATTATGGTTTTGGACCGTGGTATTGAGAAAGGCCTAAGACTATAAAAGGAGAAGAAGATCATTAGGCAAGTGTATTGGAAAAGTCTTGAATATCTGATGAAGGATGAGATCCAGTATGCAAGTTATGGGTTGATGATGCATTGCTTGGTCTGAGCTAAGGAGGGATCTCACCAGTTGATGGAGAACAAGAACTAAGGAGAGATCGGGATCAAATGGTTTGAAATTATCTATCTTTATATAGTTGACTGTGCTTATTCTAGTTCTGCATACTGACGCATGTATTGTTCTATAAGTGTTATGAATATGACTGATGTCTGGTACAACTGCAAGTTATGAGAAAATATTTTTAGATCTGTACGCGGCTTGTCTTTGGAAAAAGCGCGTATGTACGCGGGTTTGATTCATCATAGTAGCGTATACCATTTGAGCTATGATGTCTGAAGTTACAGGTGGTTCTGACTGTTGATGAGTTCTGATGACTGTTTAATGGTGTCAGTATTCTACATATCTTGGTTGGATGATTGTGTATTGATGGATGAGAACTAATATGGATCAAGATCATAATGACTCATATTTATGTGATCCGATGGACTAGATCTGGGTGCTAACACATATATTATCCTTGTCTGAAGTCGGGAAGTGCAGAGAAGTTATGAATAAGTAATTAATGACATATATGCTGGTTCACCTTGATGAAGTTGCGTATATAAGCAGATTCAGCGCTTCCAAGTAGCGTATGCACTCTGATGCATGTTTTTGACGATACAGTTGGTTCTGATTGATTTTGCAGAGTTCTGTGACTGTGTTGATTGACAAGGTTTCAGTGTTTCAGTGATTCAGAGATTGATGATGCTAGTAGTGATTGTTTTGAGCTTCAATGATAGTTATGGGTCCAGTATGAAAATTTGATGAAACGTGGCCTTTCAGATTATGTTTTGTGCTTCAGGAGTATCCAGTCTGAAAATGTATGAAACGTGGTACCTAGAGGAGAGAAGATTATAGGCCGGCGCCTACGTACTAGTATCTTAGCTAGTACAAGAGTAAAGGGGGTTGGAGCTCCCTTCCAAGAGAGTCTGGAGATCGAGAGAAGGTTGTAGCCTTCTGCAGGTTGTAGCCTATGTGCTGGTAAGGGAATGCACCAGTACATTGTAAAAGAAGTTTATTAATAAAGGAAGATAGAAACGAATTGCAGTAGGTGGTTTTCACCCACATTGGGTTTCCACCTTATATCTTGGTGTTCATGTGTGTTGCTTATGTGTGTTGATCTATCTGTTTTACTGCTACTGTTGACTTTTAATATGGCTAATAATG
The DNA here is from genome assembly GCA_031772625.1 of Pinus tabuliformis. Classification (NCBI taxonomy): domain Eukaryota; kingdom Viridiplantae; phylum Streptophyta; class Pinopsida; order Pinales; family Pinaceae; genus Pinus; species Pinus tabuliformis. Next base: position 1,340,450 of record CM062819.1, read on the forward strand.
TTTTGATGCATCCATTGAAGATCACATAACTAAATCATGAATTTAATGGTTATATGCTAGTTGCAATAAACACAGTTGCATATATACGCAGGTATACTTAACTGAAGTATCGTATATGAATCTGAGTATGAAATTGAAAAAGTTCAATTGATTAGATAATACTGATTCACCCCCCTCCCTCTCAGTATTATTTCCAACAATTGGTATCAGAGCAGGTCCTTTGGTAGAGGCTTAATCGCTTAAAGGAGATCCGTGGAACAATGGGAAATAAGTTTAAGAAGAAAGCACATAAGCAGAAGAAGACATCTCAAAAGAACTATGACAGTGGGAGAATCGATTGGGGATTAGGCATAAGAAGCTCTTCAAATTCAGAATCAGATTCAGAATCATTTCAGAATGAAGATGAACTATCAGGTATGAATTTGGTATCCTCTGATATTCCAGCTATCTATCCATTTGGAAAATATGAAAGTGATAACGAAACAACTGAATTTGCTCTTATGGGTGAACAAGAAAGATATCAAATAGAGGCAAAAGTTAAAATTCTGACAAACAAAATTAGAACTCAAGAAGAACTTTTGAACATAAAGGATGGTGCCTTCAAAGAAGCTGCTACTAGACTAAAGACTCAACTAGAGTTATTCAAGGACAAATATCAAAAGTTGCAGGATGAAGTAACATCTCTAAGAAATGAAGTCATTGAAAAGAACACAACAATCAAGGAGCTCAGAGATCGATCCAGTTATTATGAAAGTCTTGAAGCTACGACCCTCTCACTAAAGAAAGAACTTGAAGAAACAAAGAAGCAGAATAAAGATCTACTCCAAGCTATTGAAAAACAGGAAAACGAAGTTATCAGCTTAAAATCTCAGCTGGAATGTGCCTTTAGAATTCGTCAAATGAAGCGTGATGTGAATGAAGAACAAGAAAAGGAGATTCTCAAACTAAGGCAACAAATGGAAGAGGAAAGAAATGCTGAAGAGGACATGAAGAAGCAATGTCTAGAAAAGGAGGAACAACTTCAAGTTGAGGTGAATATCTTGAAAGGTAAATTAGAAGAAAAGGATAAAATGTTGAGATTTCAAGATAGTACTAAAGCGTTGGATGATATTCTTAGTAGTCAAATGTCTCCTGCTATCAAGACTGGTCTTGTTTTTCATAAATCTGTTGAAGGTGAATCTAGTTCACAAGGTGAGGCAAGGATCTCTAAAGAGAAATCTAAAATGATCAACAAGGAGATGAAAGGTCAACCCCATCAACAATCAAGGAAAGAGACTCCTCAAAGAAAATCTTTTACTCCTCCTATGAATAATGTTGAATGTTATGTATGTCATAATATTGGACATGTTGCAGCTAGATGTGGAAGAAGATTGGTTCAAGATCATCACATTCTAGGTACTTTAATGGATATTATTTTTCTTGCAATATGTTTGGTCACAAAGCTGCTGATTGCTACAGGAGGAATATGAAACATGTAAGATGTTATGCATGTAACGAGCTTGGACATATAGCAAATGAATGCAAGAACAAAGGACGGACATCACACCAAAAGGAGAAAACATCATCACACTTGAAGATATGGAAGAAGAAGGAAGTACAGTCAGACATATGTGGCACAACACAATGTACTCAGATACAACACACCACAGACATAACAGACTTAGAGGGAGCTGAAAGTATAAAACTTCAGTATCCTGAATCTCATACACAAGTTCCATAAAGGGAAGTCGCGTATATATGCGAGTTATACACTGCAAAGTCGCGTATATGTCAGTCTGAGGAAAAGCAGTGGGGACAGGCTCAGAAAAAGGATCTGATATGATTCAGTCCATTATTTGCTCTATTGGTTAATAGTTACAGTCTGCTGAGGATGTATGGAAATGTTTTGATACTTGTAAGATGTCTAGAAGGGTTTTGATCCTAACTTGATGATGATGATGTCTTGATGCTTATTACTGATATATGCATGATCAGATCTAATAGATGGCACAAGATAAGGAGAAGTACAAAGCTTGAATACAGAACTTCATTACTTGATGATGAGTCTCTCATATGTTGTTGTCATCATATGCATAAAGATCATGATGCAAGGTTCCTATAGCTCTTGGTGCTCATAGTTGATGTTATAAAGAAGTTTTGACAAATGAGGTTGAGCTCAAGATACATAGTGTTGATACATGGATGACTACTCAAAGTTGCTTTGTTGGAGACATGATGATGAGTTCTTATCTATATGATACTTACATATGTTGATTGATGCAGATGTTCCCAAGTAATGATACTTGGATCATGTAGATCTTGATGTTGATGAAATGGCTATGGTGGTTTCACACATGATATAATGTGAATGACTCTGAATTCTGTTCAAAGGGATGAATTGATGCAGACATACCTTGTTATAGGTTGATGACTTATACTCTATAGGACATTTACAGGTTGCTGATCTGAAATTGGTTGTACGCGAGTTTCATAAGGACCATCCGCATATATACGCTTGTTTATGTGCATACAGTCGCATATATGATAATTTGAAGGAAATCAGTGGGTCAAAATCAGAATGAGAAGATTCTGATATGGGTCTGACAGATACTATCTGACACAGGTTTAGGGGGAGAAGATAAACTTCCAATGATGCATTGTTGGCATTATCTTAGAAGCTTTTGGTTCTAGCTCATAGTTGTTGTTGGTTTCAGGTGGAACAAAAACAGAGGGAGAACAGAAGGATCTCTTGGTTGCTGATCTGAATGACCTTGCTTACAGTCGGAGGGAGCATGATCAGCACACTTCAGCAGAGCAGAGACTTCAGCATGTACTGAAGGGGAGCATGGATAGATTGATACTCCTTGGAATATACAAAGGGGGAGCTCATTCAGAAATTTCAGCAAGCACTCAAGGGTAGTATGAATAGCGAAATGCTTATCTTGGAAAGAGAATATATTGGTTCGCCCTTTGCCCTTGATGTCAAAGGGGGAGAGTGATTTGGTGTTGTTGCCATCAAGTCCAAAGGGGGAGATTGTTGGCATTATGATGCATGTGTTTTACTTGATGGCAACCCTCTCATAGAAGAACATCTCACTTACATATAACTGGATCAATCTACAGATGTGACTAAATGCATGGGATGCAGGACAGCTCAAAGGAATAAGAAGATCAAGTTCTAAGTATGACACGTTAGCTTTGCCATCAAGTCCAAAGGGGGAGATTGTTGGCATTATGAGACAAGTGTTGTCCTTGATGGCAAAATGACAGATTATAGTGCAGCAGGTTAGTAGTAAAAGAATTGATGATCAGACTACAAAGAATGAAGAAAGAAGAGTATATACACAGGTACACTATATACCAAGTAGGGTATACACGCAGGTTCACTATATACCAACTTGCGTATACACAGGTTCGCTATATACCAAGTAGGGTATACACGCAGGTTCAGTATATACCAAGTCGCGTATACGCAGGGTCGCTATATACCAAGTAGGGTATACACACAGTTTCATGCACGGAAAAGCGCGTACATGTCGGAAAGCTTACTTTTGGTCTGTGGTAGTTAGTCCTCGGTATTTGAACCTATGGTGTTGGACCATGGTATCTTGACAAGTGTGTTGATCCCAAGTATTGGGTTCTTGGTATTGATTTATTATGGTTTTGGACCGTGGTATTGAGAAAGGTCTAAGACTATAAAAGGAGAAGAAGATCATTAGGCAAGTGTATTGGAAAAGTCTTGAATATCTGATGAAGGATGAGATCCAGTATGCAGGTTATGGGTTGATGATGCATTGCTTGATCTGAGCTAAGGAGGGATCTCACCGGTTGATGGAGAACAAGAACTAAGGAGATATCGGGATCAAATGGTTTGAAATGAACTATCTTTATATAGTTGACTATGCTTATTCTAGATCTGCATACTGACGCATGTATTGTTCTATAAGTGTTATGAATATGACTGATGTTTGGTACAACTGCAAGTTATGAGAAAATATTTTTAGATCTGTACGCGGCTTGTCTTTGGAAAAAGTGCATATGTACGTGGGTTTGATTCATCATAGTAGCGTATACCATTTGAGCTATGATGTCTGAAGTTACAGGTGGTTCTGACTGTTGATGAGTTCAGATGACTGTTTAATGGTGTCAGTATTCTGCATATCTTGGTTGGATGATTGTGTATTGATGGATGAGAACTAATATGGATCAAGATCATAATGACTCATATTTATGTGATCCGATGGACTAGATCTCGGTGGTAACACATATATTATCCTTGTCTGAAGTCAGGAAGTGCAGAGAAGTTATGAATAAGTAATTAATGACATATACACTGGTTCACCTTGATGAAGTTGCGTATATACGTAGAGTCAGCACTTCCAAGTAGCGTATGCACTCTGATGCATGTTTTTGATGATACAGTTGGTTCTGATTGATTTTTCAGAGTTCTATGACTATGTTGATTAACAGGGTTTCAGTGTTTCAGTGATTCAAAGATTGATGATGCTAGTAGTGATTGTTTTGAGCTTCAATGATAGTTATGGGTCCAGTATGAAAATTTGATGAAACGTGGCCTTTCAGATTATGTTTTGTGCTTCAGGAGTATCCAGTCTGAAAATGTATGAAACATGGTACCTAGAGGAGAGAATATTGTAGGCCGGAGCCTACGTACTAGTATCTTAGCTAGTACAAGAGCAAAGGGGGTTGGAGCTCCCTTTTGGGAGAGTCTGGAGATCGAGAGAAGGTTGTAGCCTTCTGCAGGTTGTAGTCTACATGCTGGTAAAGGACTGCACCAATACATTGTAAATGAAGTTTCTTAATAAAGGAAGATAGAAACGAATTGCAGCAGGTGGTTTTCACCCACATTGGGTTTCCACCTTATATCTTGGTGTTCATGTGTGTTGCTTATGTGTGTTGATCTATCTGTTTTACTGCTACTGTCGACTGTTAATATGGCTAATAATGTTCTGATGCATCCATTGAAGATCACATAACTGAATCATGAATTTAATGGTTATACGCTAGTTGCAATAGACAGTCGCGTATATACGTGGGTATACTTAACTGAAGTAGCGTATATGAATCTGAGTATGAAATTGAAAAGTTCAATTGATTAGATAATATTGATTCACCCCCCCTCTCAGTATTATTTCCAACAGTTTGACGCGAAAAGGTTTCTGGTAGCCCTAGCTACGTCATTTTTAAGATCTGGAGGTATATAGTGTTTATTTGCAGTTTTGAGTTATTTTCTCTCTGTATATTTCGGTTTATTTAGCTCTTTGTTTTTTTTATTACTGGATCTATACCTTTCATTTATGTGTATTTTCTTTTCCTTGCGAATCTGTGCGATCCAGGCAAACTAGAAACAGAAAGGAAGGATTTTTCTCATGCATATTCTCTTTTTCAACATGCCTTAGTGTGATCTAGGAAAATTAGAAACATTGAGGAAAATATTTAGTTTCCGGCTAAAGCTAACTTCAAGCCGTAAGGCTTGTTTTTTTTTTGTATTTCCGTGTTGGGTTTTGTGTTTTTTGTTTTGTAGGCAGAAAAAAAACTTTCTCAAGCAAGCACGCACCCCAAAGCTTCAGTGGCTTAAAAAAAAAACCCCTTCCTCTTTTCCAAAAATTACTAACCTTTTAAACTAGCTCACTTGGTCCAAAGTTATTTTATGAGAATAGAGGTCTTGAGTTCAAGTCTTTCTCTTTGTTGAGATAATTAGATTAAGTTTGGAAAGGGGGTGGATTATTTTTAAATATAACATTATCATTCATTTCCACACATTCCCGCACTTCATTGACATCTTCAACAACTTTTCTTCAAAAAGCCATAACTTCTTCATCTGGAAGCCGTTTTCAGAGCCATTTTTTTTTAATCGGCCTAATTTTTCGAGATATTTCCATTGGAACACTTGGTTTCAGCATCTATGGCTACAGTTTCTGTTAAAATGGAAAGTCCATGCCAAGTTATTCTTGATAGCATCAACTACTTCCAATGGTGGTCCTACATTGTGGATTTACTTGGAAGCAAAGGTCTTTACAGAATAGCCTCAGGCCAAGAAACCAAACCGAAAGATGAAGATAAGGCAGCCAAATGGGAAAATAGGCAAGATCAAGCACGTGGGTTGATAGGGATGTCTATTTCTCCAGACCTTAGATTCCATATCGCATAACTTGATACTCCTAATGAAGCAATGAAATAGATCACTAAAGTTTTTGGAATTAAAAATGAACTTAGAGCCCATCAACTCGAAAATGAGTTGCTTACATTGGACCCCAATAATTCTTCTTCCATTGAATATTTTTTGTCCAGGTTCAAGACCCTTAGACTTCTCTTGGAAGGTGTTAAGGTTAAGAAAGAAGATGGTAACCTTATCTATTCCATTCTTACTAAGTTGGGACAAGCCTACTCTGTGTTTGTTTCCACCTTCAATTCTACAAGAGAAGCCTTCATTTCTCAACGACAAGACTACAAGTCCCCTTCCTTTGATTCCTTTTGTGATTCTTTAATAATATAATAAGAAAAACTCTTACACCTTGGTCTTCTTAATCTTGGAAACTCTTCTAAGAAAGCCTTAGCCTCCCAACAACAACCAAATTCAAAGAATCCTAAGAAGTTGTATCCTAAAAAGAATGGTCCTAAACCAAACAAGGGTCCTAAGAAATTTCAGTCTCAAAATGAAAAATCATTTCAACAAAATGATAAGGCAAATAAAAACAAAGGGAAGAAGACTGATAGACATTGCCACTTTTGTAATCGAGATGGCCACTTAGAATCCAAATGCTTTAAGAAGATGGAAGCCTTGGAAGCAGCAATGAAGAAGCATAATGTCCATTTGGAGCACTCTTCAACTTCAACTTCATCTTCAGGAATAGCACTTTCTGCATGTAGCTGTCAAACCTCTCGGTCTGGATATGCACTAAATGTATCTTCTTCTTCTAATTCTCATGAGTGGCTCATTGATTCTGGAGCTTCTTATCACATGGCCAAAAGCAAAGCCATGTCTTCTTCTTTAAATGATTGTAACACCAAAAATATATATGTTGGTGATGATAGATCTCATAGTGTTATAGGGACTGGAACTGTTCATATAGACAAAGGTCAATTTAATGATGTATTATGTGTTCCAACCTTATCCTGCAAACTTCTATCTGTATATCAGATAACTCATTCAGGTGAAAGTAAAATCGTTGAATTTTCACCTCACGATGTTGTAATTAAGGACCTAAGAGATCGTAGACATATTTTTGCTACTTGCATTGCCAATGATTCTACAAGGTTGTATAAGTTTAACAACTTTGGGTCATCAAATCTTCCCTCAGTATTTGTTGCTCATAATGATTAAGTGAGCAAACTTTGGCATGAGTGATTTGGTCACTTAAACTATCGCTCCCTTCAGAGTCTATGTAAAGAAAATATGGTGACAGGTCCTCCCATGGTATCTTGCAGAGATGGTGTTTGTTCTAGATATTTACTCGGAAAACATCATCGAGATAGTTTTGAAAAACATGCCTCTTGGCACGCCTCAGCCCTTTTACAGCTTGTGCATAGTGATTTATGTGGTCCACTTCTAGTTGTTTCATTCTCTGGCTGCAAGTATTTCTTAACTTTCATTGATGATTTCTACAGACGCACTTAGGTATACTTCTTAAAACTCAAGAGTGAAGTATTTAACATGTTCTGGCCTTTAAGGCCTTTGTTGAAAAACAATCTGGACATCAAATTCTTAAGCTAAGATCTGATAATAGTAGAGAATATGTTAACAACAAATTCATCAACTCTTGCACTAAGAATGGAATTAAAATGCAACATATTGTTCCATATACTCCACAACAAAATGGTGTAGCTAAAAGGAAGAATCACACCTTAATGGAAATGGTTAATTGTATGCTTCAAACTAAAGGACTTAGTCTTAATTTTTGGGCAGAAGCAATTAACTATGCAAATTACATAGTAAATCACACTCCTACTAAGGTTTTAAAGAATATCACTCCAGAAGAGGCATGGAGCTCAATTAAACTAGATGTAAGTCACTTTCGTGTTTTTGGAAGTAAAGCATGGGCCCATATTCTAGATAAGAAACATAAAGCCTTAGAACCTAAGAGTGAAAAATGTATTTTTGTTGGATATTCTAAAAATGTCAAAGGATATAGACTTATTCCACTTAAGTCCAAAAATGTTATCATTAGAAGAGATGTAAAGTTTGTTGAAAATATATCGGCCTATGAGCCTAGTTCAGCAGATGTACCACCTCTCTATATCCCTTCTACTTATGAAAATATTTCTTCTTCAAATGATGGCAACGAGGATGACAATCCTCCCCCACCTTCTCAAGATCCTCCTTCAACTCCTCAGCTTCCAAAATGGGTTCGTGCTACTCGAGATGCAGTAGGTGCTCTTGCCAGTGATCCTACAGATCAACGACGTACGCATTCTTAGTTCGATAGAGCCTTTTCTTTACTAGCTCAAGCTTTAGCAAATTATGATCCTGACACCTTTGCAGAAGCTTCAGGCCATCCATATTGGGATGCAACGATGAATGAAGAATATCGTTCATTATTGGTAAATGATACATGGGATCTTGTTCCTCTTCCAAAGGGATGGAAACTTGTTAGATGCAAATGGGTTTACAGAACCAAGTATGGACCAGATGGAAAAGTTGATAAACATAAAGCTCGTCTTGTTGCTAAGGGTTTTTCACAAGTTGAAGGGATTAACTATACTGAAACCTTCTCCCCTATTTCCAAAATGAACTCTATCCGCCTTGTTCTTTCCCTTGCTGCCTCTTTCAAATGGGAAGTCCATCAAATGGATGTTAAATCTACCTTCTTGCATGGGGACTTGCATGAAGAAATCTATATGGAACAACCTACTGGCTTTATACAAATAGACTCAAGCCTTGTATGCCGGCTTAAGAAATCCCTTTATGGTCTCAAGCAAGCCCCTCGAGCTTGGTATGCCAAAATGGATAGCTTTCTTTTAAAAACTACTTTTCTAGGTATCATTCTAACAATACTGTCTACACCAAGAAAGTGGGCAAGTCTCTTATCATTCTTGTTCTTTGTGTTGATGATCTTATCCTTAGTGGTAGTGATACCAACCTTATAAACCATGTGAAGTCCAGCCTTAAAAAGAAGTTTGAAATGACAGACTTAGGACACTTGCATTATTTTCTTGGTCTTCAAGTCTTGCAATCCAAGGAAGGTATTTCCCTTTCCCAGTCCAAGTATGCCTGTGATCTTCTACGCCATTTTCACATGGAAGATTGTAAGCCAACCCCTTCTCCCTTTTAGTATGGAGCCAAATTTTCAGTCACTTGTACTTCCCCTGAAGTTGATGCTACCTTATACCATCAACTTGTAGGAAAACTTTTGTATCTAACCCATACTCGTCCTGACCTTTCCTTTGCTATTGGCCTTATTGATCGGTTTATGCAAAACCCACATGAAATTCATTGGAAAGCAGCTAAAATAATACTTCGTTATGTTCAAGGAATAGTTCAATTTTGGATTCATTACAGTGTAGAAGCATCTCCTCTATTGGTAGGTTTTACTGATTCTGATTGGGCTGATGACCCTGATGATCAGAAGTCTACTGCAGGTTATGTGTTCACTCTTGGTTCAGGACCTATTACACGGGCTTGCAAGAAACAAAGTGCCATTTCTCTTTCTTCAACAGAAGCAAAGTATCGTGGTGTCGTAGAAGCTAGTAAGGAAGCCTTGTGGCTTCGTCAAATCCTATCAGAGTTTAGCTTTCAGCAGCAACATCCAACTACACTTTGGTGTGATAATCAATGTGCCATTCAACTATGAAAAGATCCAATCCAACATCAACGCAAAAAACACATTGAACTGCACATGCACTTCATCAAAAATCTCATTCATGACCATGTCCTTGAAGTGCAATATTGTTCAACAGATGATAAAGTTGCAGACATCTTTACAAAGGCTCTCACAGAGGCGAATTTTACTAAACTTCAATTTATGGTTGGAGTTTAGGAAGTTGTCACTAAGGGGGGATAGGCTCTAATGCCTCCTTCCTTCTCCTATTGTGTCATATTTGTACATCCTTTAATCCTATCCCAAGTTGTTCTTAAGGGGGGATGTTAGGATATTCCGACACATAGGAAATAGTTAAGTATAACTTGGTCTAGTGTAGAGTTAGGTAAAATGTGTTTCTTTGCTATGTACTTTCGTAACTCACAATCCAACGGTCACGATACTGACAATTCATTCTCTCCTCGGTATTACCGACACTTGATCCATGGCTTAACACCCAATTGGTCCATGATCTTTATTTAAAGAGCATGGAGGGTCATTTGTAGGGTAACCGTTCATGAGAGAAGCTTATGTAAATTTTCATTCTTTTATTAATAAATTGCCCGAAGTGGTCGCGTTGGCTCAAGTCATGGATTGTTTCCCTCTTTGAGGATTTTAACCACGTCAACAATACTAGTGTATTGATCTGTGATCTGTTTGTGAGCGGTGTCCTTTGATGTTCTGTCTAAGGAACTTACCCTATAAATTCCTACAGTGTATGGTGTGCTTCTGTGAAACAAAACCATCATTTTCAATGGAGAAAAGGGGGGAGTTGAGAATATTTCTAAATAACTGAGGAGTGAGTGTTGTGGATAGACAGTGAGGTCTAAGAATTGATAGGAGACTATGTGTCAGTGCAGCTAGAGCAACAGGAGTGCTGTGAGAAGATCAGCGTAGGTAGAGTGTTGAAGAGATGTTGATGTGAGCAGCAAGTAAAGAACAACTGCATGAGACCAAAGGGAGTCTGTGGAATAGTAGAAGACAAAGAGTAGAAGTTGAGAATGCAACCAAACATATTGGTATTTTGCTTGTAATTTATATGCATTTTATATTTATATATATATATTAGTTTGAAAATTGTATGAAATAGTAGAACAGTGGCAAGAGAAAGTTGGTACCTACATCCAGATGAGGTTGGTTCCTCTTGGCAAGTTGGTGCTTGCTAACCAAAGGGGGTCGGTGCCTCTTGTGAGTGGGTGCTCACAAATAAACAAATGTAATTAAGTGGGTGCTTAATTCACATCATAAAAAAACAAAAAATTTGGTGGTTTTTTTCCCTCTGGGTTTCCATGTGAAAAACATTATGTCAATTGTGTGTATTCCTCATGTGATTGTTGTATGAACATGTACGTTTGAACTTGTTGTTCACTTCCTTTATGAATGAATTCTCCCACAAGTAACAGAATATAAAAAGGGACTGTAAGCATACTAGAAAAATAAAATAATCTCACAATCACTGATTCACCCCCCTTCTTAGAAATTCCTCATTCAAACAGAGACACCAACCTTGAAGATGCAAGCAAATGCTCATTGTAGGATACAACCTGATTGAGGCTCCAACCTTACAATGAGTGGACTCCAACCTCAACAATTCAACTTCCTTGTGGACCTCTATTTCATCACATTTTCAAACTAGATCCACCATCATCATACATCATTGATTATACATATTAGAAACTTGTCACAACCTGCAAACAAATCCTGCAAATGTTTCCACTACCATAAACATTTCCATTTATCAATCCTCATCACTTCACACACTAATGTTGCCAACCTACATTAATGCTCTCACAAAACTAATCTACTCAGAATTCTGAGTACCCTCCTTCTTTCATATTTGAAATGGACTTACGTGTGACTTCAAGTGAAAAAGTCAAAGTATGCCCTTAAATAATGTCATAATGTTATAATGATATGAAACTCCAAAAAATAAAACATATGTTTGACTCTCTTTTTCGTTCTTCAGTTATCCCCTGACAACACTTTGCCTTCTTTGATTTGTTCATATGTCAACCTTGTCAGAAGGGTTTAGTCCTTAGACTTTTTATTTATTTTGTTATAAAACCAAAATCATACAAATCATATACCAAGTTCTCCATTAGATAACATATATCAAACTTATATCGGTGCGGGTTCACATATCAACATTATATCAATGAGGGTCACAAACTTATATCAAATTTGTACTAGTGTAGAGTTCATCAAGCATATATCAACATTATACCAACTAGGGTCACACACATATATCAACGTGTAGGTCATCAACCATACATTAAACTTACTCCATATGCAAAGTATGGGGTATAATACCATGTAGTCACACAATAAAATACACACCACATATAATGTGGCCAACAGGGCTCGATCCCGGAACCTCCAACATCTAGTCCAACGAGCTAACCAATCAAGGTATCATTAATGACTTGAAGAACCATTCAATCACTCCCCTTTTATCATAGGATTATTTACTTTTATCAAAATATTTCCATCTTTTGTAACAAAAATATTAACCGCACAACTACAACTCCCTACAGAGTTATGACTAAGCATCAAGCGATCACAAGGTTTTTCTTGGTACCAAAGATCCTTTGTGTGCTAAGACCGCACCTGAAACATATTTTAATGCAACTGCAAACCTGAGATGTCTCAATCTAAAATACGAATTGTAAAATACTTGTTCTTTGTGGGATGTAACAAGAGATGAGTCACTACAAACCATACATAAAAAATCATCCTTCATGGACTAGTCACTATAAGTAAAAAATAAAAGCCTTATCCTCCATAGACTAGTCATTGTGAGCCATGCATCAAAATTTGTCCTCTGATGAGTAGTCACTATAAGACAAACATAAGAACTTTGTCCTTCAAGGATTGGTTAATATATGCCAAACATAAAAGCATCGTCCTCCACGGACTAGTCACTATAAGCCATGCATCAAATATTCATCCTCCACGGACTAGTCATTGTAAAGAATTGTGTCCTCCGTAAACTGGCTATTATATGCCAAACATGAAAACATCATCCTCCACGGACTAGTCACTGTAAGCCATGCATAAAAAAATCATCCTCTATGGACTCGTTAGCATAATCCAAAGATAAGAACTTCATCCTCTGCAAACTAGTCATAGTACGCTATGCATAAAACAAATTCATCCTTCATGGACTAGCCACTATAAACCATGTAGAATGAGAGATGAAACACTGTAAACCATTCAAGAATCTCATGCTCCATAGACTCAAAACGCAACCAAAGATATGTCACTATAGCCAATTCGGCACACCATTCTTACTCATTGTGTTTCATCCTGGCCCAAGTCACATGTATTCATACATGTGACTTGGGGTTAACATCTAAATTCAAGGGCTAGGCTGACAATATGCCTATGTCGATCAACTAATAACTTGGACCTACATTAGCTTAGCTCTTTATTTACACCGGAGACCGAAACGATATGACCTGGCCCTTAGGTCCATAGTCTTCCATTTGTTGATGTCATCATGATGTCACACTAATGATGTGGGACACCTTGAGTGGGCCATGTGTCATCCAAAATCACGCCCATTGAATAGCTGAAAATGTCATTCTTGCCTCACACGTGGTAGCCCCTAGTAGCACCACATCGTCGTGCTGATATCGAATTCATTGTCTAACCAAATTCTACCATGTGTTGTTGTTTGATAGGGTCAACATTGATGGTTAAACCTCATGCAACTTTATCTTCATCTGACCATTAACTTTTTTTTAACATTGTTAATTGATCTAAGACTTGCACAACCTTTAAATTCATTAACCAGTGTACAACTCCACACGACCATGGTCATTGACGTGCTTGTCCAATGGTGGATCCACTCTAAACTTGCACACTATTTAATCCTTTGATAATCTGGGTTTTAACCTTATAGTTTTCCATTGCAATCTGACCCATTCTAATGATGATATTCAAATGGCCATAAATTCTCATTGAGGAAGTGTTTTTTTTATTAGAATATAGTATAGAAAGGTATCGATGAGAACAATGCAACCATGTTATTTGTAAGACCTTTTGAGCATATTAAATTCATCAAAAACTCAAATAAATTCAAACACCCATATCCTCATGTAGTGAGACCTTATGAAAGGTTAAGTTGTCATACTATTTTATGAAGAGCCATGTTGCTTCCTTGACCTTCAAGGATGGTCCTACTACTGTTTTTCCATACATCCCTTTTGACATCACTAACATCTTATTGTCCTCAATGAAAAAAATATGTGCAACAAAAAGGTGAAGCTAAATACTTCTCGTGCTACATGAACAAGAAAAGAATAAGGATGGGAAAAAGGTTTACCATGTACACCTTAGTTCATGCAGAGATAGGGGTGAGAGGTTACAATTTTGAGCAAGAGAGAGAACATGTTTGTTAAGTTTTATTTCTCACCCATAAGTACATAAATGACTCTGGAAAAATGGAGATTTGGATTAGGAATGACATATATTAGAGGCTAGAATATGAAAAAATGGTAATTTTGTCTTCTAGTTTGGAAGCATGTCAGAGTTTCTCCGGACAAAGAATGCAGGTTGCAAACAAGAAAATGGGCATGGAAAGGGTAAATTAACACCTGGAGATTGAACAACCAAAGAAGAGACATGAGAGTAAATGATCAAGGCTGCTCATACGAAGATATGACAGGGGAAAATTTAATGGGTATCTAAATCGAACTGATTTTGGTACCACTGTTAAAGCACACATGTAAATGCAAGAGACTTAGATCTGTGTGTGATACATTTCATTAAACAAATATACATAAAAATATGTTTCTTTTACCTTTTGTTTCATCTTACTGTCCACAACTCTTCAACTTCACTTGAAGATTTTTTCCTTCCATCCAAGTGAATATTCCAATTTTACATAACATCTAAGGATTATGTTTCCAACATATAGGTATTATGATACCTCAAATAATTCCGATGAATCACATTTTTAGGGAGCATCAAGAAGTATATCTTGATGTCAATAATATAAATTAAATAATCTATTGCAAAAATATAAAGCACTTGTATACCTAATGTACTCTTTGACACATATTTTATTAGTGGCAAGGATGTTAGAGGTAGATACATGCAATTTGATCTAAGCATACACTCTATTTTGGTATGTTCATGCCCTTTTCAAGATTCAATCGACTATAGAAACAACATGTTAAAAATCATAGGTTTGTTGCATTTACACCCTCCCCTCCCACTCTCCCTCCCTCCCCCCAATTCCATCTTAATGAACAAGTCTCATTATTTTTCATGCTTAAACCCTCATGCACAACCACTATCTAATATTTAGTGTGTTAAGGTTCTAACATCAACACTCCATTGTACTAGTATCAACTCACTAGACAAGTGAACATACAACTCAACAACCTGTGTTAGTAATACATCAAAGGGTTGAAATGATCAATTATTTGGGTGACCTAAATTGACCAATTTAGCCTAAAAAAAGTGTGAGTGATCAATATTGACCAAGTCAATGCATGTCCTAATCGATTTAATTCTAAAGAATAATTGAATTGAAGAATTTTAATGACATCCACGACACCAAAAAATCTTAAGGGACCCACATATCCATCCAACAGAGAATCATACTATCCAATTTCTCTCCATAACAACCCTCTTGGAGTGAATCATGACAAAAAAATGTGTCATCTTGTGAATCTTTCCTTCCACAAATAGCCTATAAATCCTATCCACTTTCAGGTCACTTTTGAACTAACTATGAATTTCTTTACATGCCAGAGACTCCATGATGAAGTGCCATTCAGTTTCAACCGCTCCTTCCTCACAAAAGACACAAATTCTTTCTTCCCACTCTTCCTTGGGAATGACCCATGTACCTGTTTCACATCTAAGATAATGGGATCCAATCCTTATTTGCGTTATTAAAATCTTAGCCCCTCCCTTGATTGTGACACTTAGATAGGTCTTTTCACTATGTGACCATGTTGGTTTGAAATTATTGACATATATCATTTTTTTACGACTACCCTGTTTTTCGCACATGGCAGTCCTGAATTTTTCAAGTACCCAATTTTCTATTTCTACTTTACAATTAGGACAATCATGCCAATTGATTCCCTATTTTCCCATCCACTTGTCATTTTTCTTTCTCCAAGTTTTCTTCCTACACTTTAACTCTTCTGCCATGATCAACATGGGCCACCGATGTTCTTCCATGCCATCTGTTAGTGGCAGTCTTTCCAGCCTTCCTCCAGTGATCAAATATGCTCTTACAAAGTGATTTTAAAGTGTCAAGGTCAAATTTTGTCATTTCAGTGAGTCTTCAAGCAAAATTTGGTCACTAGGCATTAGGTCTAGGGTTTGCTTTCACTCCTTCTAAAGTTGTCCAAATGTCAGTCCATGTCATCATTCAGCTGAGTCTATCATCATTCATAGGGTTTTCATTATCATCTCAGTGTCTAATGAGTCATTGTACACCTTGTTCATGCTTCAGTTGCGCCTAGGTAAGGTCATTTCCCTCTCCTAGGGTTTTGAAGGCAATTTCTCTTGGACGGTCAAATCATTGGCAAAACTTGTATCCAGATGTTCATACACCTTCCCCTATCCTTCATGTACCTTATCAAATGCTTCCCATCACTGAGATCCCCCAAATTCCTCATTTTTGCACAAACCCTAGTTTCTAGCTACAACCTGGCAATTTTCTAGGTTTGGCCTGTGTTTTGCCCTTTTGGACCCCTTCCCCTCGCTCAATCTCTGAGATTCCACTTTCCCCTGCTTCCTAACATCCCTCCCCACTCCCAAAATTTTCCCCAAGAATTTAGAAGCCTCTTATCCCCTTCATTTCGCTTCATTTCGACAAAATTCCTTGTTTCACACATCGGGACAAGTCGCACTCAAATGATTTTACAGAGCAATAAAAGATGAATTTTGGAAATCTGAGAGAGGTTTTTGTCCATAACATGCCAAAGAAGAAAAACCTCCTTCACTTTTTGCACAGTTGTCATGGTTTTAGAGAAATGTCAAAATTGCAATCGCCAGATCCAAGGAGGTTGGCCAAGGCACTAAAACGACGAAAAAGGCCCGATCCACTCCAAATTTTGGCCAAAGCCTCTTTGACTGGGCATGGTACTTTATTGGGGACTCCCAGCCAAAATTTCAAGAAATTTGGAGAAAATTTTGTCAATTGTGAATTTTTTGTGCCAAACACAGGTTTTCTCCACCAACGGGTCGCGCGCGGCGCGTGACCCTTTCGTTGGGCAACTCCATTTTGGGAAAACTCAGCATTTCTGGATTTTTCATGGAAATTTACACTTTTTCAGCCATTGCCAAGAAATTTCACCAAGTTTTGGGCCTCCAGAAAGTCAAAAAACAAGCAAAAAATGACTTTCTGCCACATTTTTGACACACAGGAAGCAGTCTTGGGATATTGCAATTTTGGAGGGGCAAATGACCACCAAATTCCGAAATTCCACTTGGGTTGGAAAGTAGACATCCAGACCTTTCCAACAAGCCCACTTTTGCCTCATTTGGACACCTAGAAGTACCTAAAAATCAGCTCCAAAGTAGCGCAACCCGTTCAGGAAGAGGGCGCGACCCGTTTAGCAGTTTTCACAGGAATTCATCTACAGCTCAGGAATTCGCCCAACTTTGACGAGTTTTGACTTGTGATGGGATTTTTCACCCTCTTTGATGTAATTAATGTATTTTCATGATGACATGACACTTATTTACCTACTCTAGAAGATTCATTCATGAAATAGCAAACATTTAATGAATGAATTGGTTTCCTAGCTTATAGAGGCAAGTTGTTTTGACTGCCTAGATTTTAGTGCTCAGTTTAGAATTGGTTGAAACAGCTCCTAGAAGGATGAGCTCGACCCCTAGAGGCAAGGAAAGGTGTTAGATTGCCTATATTATGTATTTTCTTAGTCATTTTCAGAGGTTGGAGGGTTGGACTCTTGAGGGAGAAGCTCTTATTGTATTATTCACTATATCTCTGCAATTTTTGGCAAAGGAAGACCAGGGTTTTGCAGTCCTTTTTGGGATTCTTGTGGTCACATGTATTGATGGTGTGTTTCTCTTTGTACTTGTAAGTGTGTTATGTGAATCATTTCCTTACTTTTCCTTCTGCAAATTAGGCAAATGAAGTGTTAAAGTAGAATTCATGACTGTCATGCTCTGCTTTTAAGTTTGCTTAATATCAATGTTTTCAACTGTTTAAGGGGAATTCAAGGTTATTGCTTGCTCTCCTTAACTCCTCACCAGTCATTCTCATCCATCCATCTCTATCAAAGGCATCAATACTGTTTCCTACCTCGCCCCAAAGAACTCCCTGCGAAAACTGTGTCCAATCCCCGCACCCGAAATTGCCATTCCCCAATTTTCCACCAAAACTTTAAAATCCCAAATTTAAACCTCTTGATCAGTTTACTAGCCTAAAATCAGTGTTTTCCTATTGGTCATCTCGCCCATTGAAGATCTTTACTGAGATAGACCGGAGAGAGCCCTCTCCTACCCCGTAGGGCTAGCTACGAGGCTAAGTGGTTTGATGTTGCCTTGAAGTTTACCTTTCTCAGCCTGAGGTGAAATTTCAAGCGCTAACACCATCCACCTTTTTTAAATACGTTAACAAATGGATGATTGCTAAATCTTCCATCGAAAACAAACCAAACTCCTCTAACAAGATCTCATATGGGAAAATTGGTTTGACTTTCAGTTTAATAGGGATTAAGTTTTTCTGAATTATTTTTACATGTCTCCATTTGTTGTCTGACATGTTGGTCCCCCAAAATTCGCACTCATAGAGGATAACCGGAGTAACTAGCAATCCAAAAAGAGTTTTGTTGGTTTTCTAATCCCATAATTTTGTTTTCCTGCATCTATTTGGAAGGAGATAAGATAATTTCCACCCCCCTTCAATCCTTTCAATTGTACATGTCCCCCAACTGAGCCTGTTATGAAAAACAATTCCTAGGTACTTGTACTCTTCCAGTAACTCCAAGGCTTTTCCCTAAAAAATAAAGCTAACTTGTTGTTTTTTCTGCTTCAAAGAGAATATCATGACTTTAGTTTTGCTATTGTTTACTTACATCCCCACCTGGTGACATAAGAGCTCTAATGCCTTCAAATGCTCTCTCAAACCCTGAGCAGATTTTGCAATTAGAATAAGATCATCTACATACAAAAGCAATTTCATCACATATCCTACCAATTGAACACCCTCTCCACTAGTGTTGTTCACCCATTCTTCCAGCTTATCAATATAAAGACCGAAGAGCATGTGGGAAAGAGGGCACCCCTGCTTAACCCCTATGTCACTACCAAAGCATTTGAAAAATCCTTCCTTAGTTCTAATTTTAGCGCTAACTTTCTTGTAAATTTATGCACAACTACTCTATACTCCCTTGGAATTTTGATATCTTCCATTCTTCTCTAGAGTTTATCTATATGGACAATGTCAAAATATTTCTTGAAGTCAACGAAGCAGCAAAAGGCCTCCTCGATTTGGACATCCCAAAAAATTTCGATGAAGTGCCTAAGAGTGATGCAATGATCAATGGTAGAGTGCCTTGACCTAAAACCAACTTGCCCTTTAGATCTTTTACCCTCTTTTTCTGCCCAATTGCTGATTCTACGCTTCAACATGCTCCCAAACATTTTTTCAAGAAGGGGATTGACCATAATAGTGTGGTAGCTAGTGGGATTATTGATGTCTCCACTTTTGTAAAGAGGTATAACCATGGTCGTGGTCCATTCCACTAGAAAATTGCCTTGTGTGACCCCTTTGAATATCCTTTTAATGATTGGAGCCAAGGTCTCAACACCCCACTTTAAATATTCTGCATGCACACCATCGATGTCTAAAGCCTTACCACTTTCTAAATTTTGTATACCTCTCTTGGCCTCCTCCACTGAAAATAACTTGGTTGTAGAGTTGATTATGGGGGGATTACTTTTCTCTTAATCTCTCTCATAGAGGAGATTCACATAATCTAACCACAACGCAACTAATATATTATTGTTTGTTTTCTTTGTCTTTTTTTGTATCTCCCGCCAAAAACATTTAGGGTTTTTCTTTCCCAGATAAATTAATTCATTCCTTCTCACAACCACGTAACTCTTTTTTTGAGTTTTAATCTTATTTTTATACTTCTTCAAGATTTCACTCATTTTCTCCTTCTTAAGAGACCTTTTAGCAACCTTTCATTCTTCATCATACCAAGGATTAGTTGGAAAAGTGTTTGAGACCTTATTCTTAGGTCAAGATCTTTTTCACACCTATAAGGATTTGTGGATTAGAGGGATCAACATATTGTTGTAAAAGCACTCTATTCCTACACTATGTTCTTTGACATCTGCATTGTTTTTTGTCACTTGAAATTGTTGTTCTAGGGCTGCAACAAAGAGCTCTTGATTTTCCTGGTTCATGAGGATTCTTCCACTTGCATGCACTTTCTTTTGAGATTCTTGGGTCTGCACTTCCTATAGATTAGTTGTGTGCATTCCCAACTTAATAAGGAGAGGCAAATGTTCTGAATTCATCTCAATAGGACAAACCCCAATCTTGAAATCCGACAAATTGCAAATCAAGCTCTGGGAACAATGGACTAGTCCATCACACTTTGACCATTGTAAGTTTTACATGTGATGGATGAAAACTTGACTAAACTGAGATGGGGAGGGGGGGGAAGGGGCAAGGGGCAAATTAGTTTAGTATCTTCATGGACATTAAAATTATTTTCATTAAACTCATTAACTAAAACATTACATGAGAAAGTTAACAAATACTGACTAGCAAATTGAATATGTGAACAACACATAATAAGAAAACCAAAACATCACATCAACACGTAATAACAACACATATTGACACCAGATATATGTGGAAACACATAAAGGGAGAAAGCTATGATTTTATTATTGTTGTGATGCAAAGGAAAGATCGTACTCCTTATTACATCTAATTATAGGCTCCAACCTACAGGAGACTGCTACCTCAATTTTTTGCAAGCTGCAACATGCAAGGAAGATCCAACTCCCATATGTTTTCTGTAGGCTACAACCCACAGGAGGCTCCTACCTCAACAGGCTCCATCAATTGACTAATTGAAAGGAGACTACCATCCCCTGATGCAAACAAGAAAAAACAGCCTTCTGGTCATAAATTCTACATATCTCCATCTCCATTTTTGCATCTTCTTCCCTTCAAATTTTCTTCACATAAGCTTCATATGTTCCTGGTAACTAATGAATAATAACTCAATTAGCTCTCACACATTCTCCCACTCCCAGAAAAACCTCCCATGCCTTCCAAAATCACATCTTTTATAAAGATAGTGTGCTTGTTGTTTGTATCCCACATAGGAATATGAAGTGAATAGGCTTGACTCTTTTCCTTCCACTCATTGGGTTCCAAACTCTTCATATCTTGAATATTAGCACACAAAAATAAATAATCCATCCAATATTAATTTCAGCCACATGTAATGATTAAATGCACCAATCTAATGCCAACATCAAATAACAATATTTATCATTAATGCATCTCAACAATCTTTGCAACATCTTTGCCTTTGTCTTGGACTTGCATCACAACATCTTCATGTCATTGTCTCAACCTCCTTAAGTCTCATCTTGTTTTGCTGTCATAGATTTTTTCCTTTGTTGTCATAGAGTTTTTCCTTTGCTGTCATGGAGTCTTGTCTTTGCATCACAACAATTCAACTCAACAAAAAATTAGTGTCACCACAATTCTTCATTAACCAGTCTCTGCAACATTATCCAAGCATATCACAACTCCTTTATGATTTTACTTACATTTAATCATCGTGACTTATCAAAGCCATCAACACAAGCATCAAGCCATCAACATGTGGACATATCACCATATGCAAACATGCCAACAAATCACCATGCCATATCACCTATGTTGCCGCTCCTTTACTTTGTTTCTACTACATATCTTCAATGCTCTTGCATACCTTGTTGTTACTCCTTGCCTTGCTAGTCTTGTGCTGCTCCTTTGCATGTTGCTCTTGTGATGATCCTTTGCTTGTTGTTCCTTGTGCTTCTCCTTTTCTTCTACTCCAAGCTACTCAAGATTGTCCTTCATACCTTGATCTTCCTTTACTTCTCCTTTGCCATCAATGGAAATATTGCCAACAATCTTCCCCTTTGGCATTGATGGCAACATTATTTCTTGAGAATCAAATTCAACAACCTCTGCTTACCTCCCCCTTTGACATCAATGGAAAGGGGGTTATAGATGTATTATAGCCCTCCAATCCACATTTATATGTTCTTTGTTATCAAGGCATTGAAATATATGGTCCTCAATGCAGTTGTCTCCAATGCATTAATGCTCTACAACCTGCAAATTAGGGCTGCTCCAAATTGAACACTACTCCAAAATGAATGTTGCTCCACATGTCATATAAAAATTGCTCCAAATATGCTTCAAAATGTTTTAACATTGCAAGAGCACCACTGTGATAACACTCTGTAAAATATTGCAAGAAAGCATTGAATGAACTCACTTTAGAACAAGTTGCAAGAATATTGTTGGGAGAACACTTTGTAAGATATTGCAATTGTATATAGATAAAAAAATAAGCTCTTGCACATTATTGTGAGAGGATATGAACACATAGATCATTAATTCTATGAGACATTGAATATGTGAGGGAAGTATTTGAGAATCAACATGTAACTCCATAACCCTGTATGTAATAGGCAACAAATATGCAAGAATGAACATTGCTCCAATGCATATAAACTAATGTATATGTTGTTTGCACTAGGAATGATTATGTGAAATAATTGGTCCAAAACTCTATTTAGGACAAACAAATCTAAGAAGAATATTAGTAATAGTAGCACTGCTACATTAATGCATATGAATATTTCTTCATTAAAATAAAAACAATCATATTGTTGTAGGCCATGTAGCATATAGACAATGTTACATGTTGTTTAAACCACTCCCAACACTGCTTCATCCCAAGTTGATGTTGTTGAAGATATTGTTCAATGCTTGACGATGTATATGCTCATCATACGCAATATATACCTCTTGTTTAATAATACATGCAATATATATATATATATATATATATATATATATATATATATATATATATATATATATATTCTTTCTTGTGTTCCTAACCTTGTAGATGCGAACCTGTCATTAAATGGAACAGTCCAAAACTGATGTATGCATTATAGACAATGGGAAGCATGTAGGAAACATTGCAACATGTTATCTGTGCACAATTTGATTTCAAAATAGTGGTTGTGGTCATTCAGATAATTCAATTACTGGGAAAATTTAGGTATGAAATGAGAGAGAATGATGAATCCCAAGTTGAATAGAGACTCTACAACATTCAAACTTCTGGTTTCTAGTTTCAAGAGGATTATGATTTACATCTTATTTGGGCATTTCAATTTTTGTGGATGTCGAATAGCTTCGTGCTCCAGTAGTGTTATCATGCGTATAATCATTGTATTAATCACCGCCTTTCTAAATTTTGACATTTCCTTGCAAATAGCCTTGGAAACTATATATACAAATGATTATAAATAATTCTAGAAAATATATACACAAACACTGGTATAAAAATTTGTATTCTCCATGAAACGAACACCATATGCACTATGTATTCAATATGCACACCATGAGTCCATGTACATTATATCTAACAGGATATATATATCTAAAACGATCCCGCTCGGTCTCTCTTAAAAAGATGCGTCTCGATTTCTCTTAAAAAGTGTGCCTCCAAAACTGCAACTTGATAGTGAATCTTTAAACCTTTAAACCACAATGATGATACCTCCATAACGATGATAACGATAATGCCTCCATTCATAGTCACGTATGCAAGGCATGCACACATTGGTCTACTATATGTTAATATGTTAACAATGTCACTTTTATATGACCATTACTAGAGTTATTATAACATCGATATTACTGCAAAAATGTTGTTAATTCCAATTTAACCTATTAGCACTCCAAGAAACCCTCCTAGGTTGTAGATCGGAGATGTCTGGTAACATATAATCTTCAATATTGTTCTCTGAATTATTTGAATAAATGATGGTTGGGATCAAGTTAGATAGCCATTTCAACTCTGTTTTCACTCAATGCATGCATGAATGATCTCACCAATACAAGGTTTTAGACCACTAATGCTCAATAAGTTATAAATTCAATGGATAGACGGAGAATACTGAATATACCAGTAGATTGCATACATAAACATACATCAATGGCTAGCTACAGGCAACAAAAGGGAATACTGACTGTACTGGCAGATGCATATATGGGCACATATGGATGGCTAGCTACAGGCAGCGAAGAAGCTTGCAAATCTAATATATCAAAGCAGAGATAAGATGACAGTTATCTAGCCTTAGACACAAAGAAAACATGAACCAACTGTTTACGTGCAGCATAGAACAACAAAGAGAATGGAGATTGAACATATAATGGCAAAAGAAGCTTATATTGCTTAGAATGAAGATGAGAAGATTGAATGAGCAGAGGAGGAATAATCTCCAAAATTTGAACCCCTATTACATCTTACTAACAACTATTTATAGCCTGTTTACAATGACGCTGAGCCTTCTGAGGCTTTAGAGGTCTTGATCTATCCCTCTATCTTGTTAACTGTTTGATTCCCTCAATCGGAAAGCATGGCTTGGAGGTTTTCCTCTTCTGACAGAGGAATAACCGCATTCAAATATTTTGGGTAGTTGTTGCGCTGTCTGGGAGCTCTCTCATGCCAGAGATGTTCCACGATCATTCTGTTTGTTCTAGCTGTGTCATGCTGGGGCTCCACGATTGCTTTGGGTTGATTCAGTTGTGTTGCGTTGTCTATGCTCCCTGATCACTTTTCGGCCTCTGCTATGTGGTGGAATGGCTCTTCGGGCCTCTGTTAGGTAATGGAAAGGGTCTGCGTGCCTTTGTTTTCCCTTTAAACTGCAAACAATGACTGTTTCTGTTAAAAACAGAAAACACAGCAATGTTGAGAAATCCCGCCCTTCTCTATCCTTTTCGGACTTCAAAGGTCTTCAAAAATGGTTTAATTATCCCTCAGGTCCACCCTCATCGCCATCGCAAGTCGCATTTGGCCTGGCCTGTGTATTTCCTACATATAATGAAATATGTGAAACACTGAAAAATGCATGAAAGAATGCTTTGGCAGACTTCAACTATCATACATTCCACTTCCTGGATCCTTTCGGGTCCAGGGCTCATTGCAATCGTTGTCGGCCAATGCTCCCTTCGTATTTTCGTTATACAACGAAAATACATGAAATACATTAAAAATGGGCCTTCCGCGGATTTGAAAATATATCCATTTTGCTTCCCGAAACCCTTTCGGGTCTGGGTTATATCGCATTGGTGCTATCCCCTATTCCCTTTGTATTTTTTTATATAACGCAAATACATGAAAAACGCTTTAAAATGGCTTTGGAGTGGACTTCAAAAGTTATCAAATAACGCATATAATTACGTCGGGTCCGACCCATCGGGTCTCACACATGCCTATGCCTAGGCCCCACCCGTGATATATTGACAATGTGACATAGCAATGCAATAAATCGCAATCTCTAATCACTCAATGCCTGGGCCTTGATATAACATAACATATGTTCTCCATCACTGCGACTGCCGATGCGACCCGCCGATCTGATCATCGGCAATTGCTGATCGACGGTGTCATGCGCTCGCCTTTAAACTATCCTCTCTACTTGGTCAATTGCAATTAGCTGCTTAGATTTGGGTCGTTGATCGGCCATATCTAATGGCAGTTGTGCCTTACCTTGTTTATGCTTGTAATACATTTTTTTTTCACTTTTTTGGATTGTTTTAGCCTCTTGATAGTGTATTTCCGCCCTTCCAAGGGCTCTCCTCTTATGCCGATTTTGACCCTTGGATGATTTTTTAGCAAATGCTGAAGATTTCAAGAGCATACATGGATCCCATGGGATGATTTTAAGCAATCTTGGAAAATTTAAGACCATATATGGATCAAATTTTGGGCTTAGTGCTAGCGAGGCTAACACTAGCTCCTTCTGGGGATGAAATCCTCCCTGTGAAGTTTCAAGGATCGCAGATTAATGCTTTCCTGTAAAACAAAAATTAAATCTTCCTTTTAGTGTTCCATTGGGCATGGAGTCTATTTTGTAATGAAAATAAAAACTGGAAAAACATATTTACAATGACAAGGCTTTAAAGCCTTAAACGAAATAAAGTTTCAAGAACCACCCATTTACTGGGCTACCAAAAGTATCTCCTCCTTCCAAACTGTGCAAAATGAATGTATTGTTCTATTGAACTTGAGCAATGACAAAAGGACCTATCCATAAGGGGTCAGACTTGCCATGATTACCTCTCTTTTCCTTAAATGCATCCCATTTAAGAACCCAATCACCAACTTGGAAATTGTCCACTTTTGCCTTCCTGTCAAAGGTTTCTTTGATTGCCTTCTGATGAGCCTTTGACTTCTCAACCAGCTGCTCTCTGATCTGATGTAGTTTGACTAGGTTATTCATTCTTCTTACCATGTCATTCTCTTCCTCTTATTCTTCTTGCAAGAATTTAGCCACAGGGGAACCAGCTAGATAGGGAAAACAACATCAGTGCCATAAACCAGTTTAAATGGAGAATTCCCTATGGACTTTTTTATGGTAACTCTGTTAGCCCATAGTGCAAACTTCAACTTGGAATCCCAGCTCTTTTTGTTGTCCTCTAACAATTCTTTTATTACCCTTACCAGACTCTTATTAGATGATTTTGCCAGGCCATTGCCTTGAGGATAATATGAGGTAGAATGCACCACTTGAATGCCCATGGATTCAATCATGTCCATCAATTTTTTTGCCTTGAAAGTTGCTGCATTATCAGTGACTAATTTGGTTGGGCAACCAAATTCAGTGAAAATATTCTCACTCAAGAACTTTATGACAACTCGATGATTGACATTCTTAATGGGTATAGCATCAATCCACTTGGTGAAATAATCAGTGGCTACTAAGATCCATTTATGTTGGTCACTGGAATGTGGGTTGATCTCACCTATAAAGTCCAAGCCCCACTGTTGGAAGGGACCATTGACATGTATTGGCTTCAAGGGTAGAGATTTTAATTATTGTCTTCCTGCAAACCTTTGACACTTGTCACAAGATTTTACAAAAGAGAACACATCAGAGAACATAATAGGCCAATAATATCCAGCCCTCAAGATTTTGTGAGCTGTGGTTTTCCAATAATGATTCCCTCCACAGATGCTAGAATGGAACTGGTGCATGACTTCCACAAATTATTCTTTATCTAAACACCTCAAGAGGATTTTTGATGGGTCTTTCCAATAAAGCATATTTTTATTAATGTAGAATTTGGTAGATCTAAGTTTAATGGCACAAGCTTGACTTGAGCTAAGCCCGGGAGGGACTTCTAGCTTTTGCAAAAAATGAACTATGTTGTAATATCATTCACATGTGGCTAGATTTTCAGCCAAACAATAATTCTACTTTTGCTCTTCTGCTGCTCCCTCTGCCTGCTCATAATTTGAATTTAGACCCATGGAATTTATATCTAACAAGCTGCAATTTTCTTCAGCCATAAGTTTGGCCAGGCCCTAGCCTTTGACAAGCTTAGTGGGCTTCACCTCTATGTTCAACTATATGAATTTTGCAATCCATTTAGCTCTCTTCCCATCAATATCTAGCTGATGTAAGACATCCTTTACTGAGGTTGAAGGTACATATGCAACTACTTTGGAATGCAGAATATAAATTCTGAATGCCTTTAAGGACTTTATGAGAGCCTAATCTTGTTTTTCAATAAGGTCATACCTTAGTTCAACATCCCTTAAAGTTTTGCTGAGAAAGGCCACGAGGTGCTCTATGCCTTCATCATTTTTCTACAATAGAACTGCTGCAAGTGTATCATAAGAGGCAAAAGAGAAGATACAAAACTCCTTAGTGTAATCTGGGTTGATTAAAGTGGGAGCTTTCATGATAGCTTACTTGATGGCTTCAAAAGAGCTTCTTAAAGCATCTGTCCATTTATGTCTGCTCTTTTCTTCAACATGGAAGTGATGTGCTTTACAAGCTTTGCAAAGTTTGGAATGAATCTCCTTACGAAGTTAATATTACCCAAGAAGGATTGAATGTCCCTTTTTGACCTTGGGATGGATAATGTCTTAATGGCTTGAACCCTTGCCGGATCAATCTTCACACCTTCAGCAGAAACAATATGTCTAAGAAGTTTGCCTTCTTCTAGAGCAAACTGTGACCTCTTTGGGTTCACTGAAATTCCAAACCGTCTGCACTTTAGGAAGACCTTCTTCAAATGCCGTAAATGGTCTTTGTGGCTGCTAGAGAAGACTGTTATGTCATCAAGATAAATAAGGACAAATTTGTCCTTCTCTCCCACAAAGGCTATGTTCATGGCCCTCTGAAAAGTAGCCCTAGCATTCATCAACCGGAAAGGAATCTTGGAGTACATGAAAGTGCCCCAAGGAGTAGTGAAGGTGGTCTTTTCCTGATCTTCAAGATGTACAACAATCTGATTGTAACCTGAAAATCCATCTAAGAAAGACATGACTCTAGCCCCTAAAACTCTTTGCAGCAAGTGTTCCATCTTAGGCAGGGGATAGTTATCTTTTTTAGAGCACTTGTTCAGATTTTTGAAGTCAACACAAAGCCTGATTTCTCCATTTTTCTTTCTCACTACCACAAGGTTAGGTATCCATTTTGAATGCCTTAGGGGCACTATAATTTTGGCATCCAACAGCTTCTTGATCTCTTTCTCAATCAAAGGCAATAAGAGAGGGATGATAGCTCTTAACTTTTGCTTAAAAGGGGTGGTATTTTTTTCCAGTGGAATCTTATGTTGTATGACGTCTGCGTCATAAGTTTTAAGATCACTATATTCCCAAGCAAAAATATCAGTGAATTGCTTCATGAGGGCACAATACTCGAAATTCTAGGCAGGAGACAAATGAGTGGACAGATTGATGAATTTCGGATGGGCTAGGCTCCCTATGTTATGTTTACGGATAGCAAACTCATTCTCTATTTTGGCCGGCTTATAGGGCACGTTGTTATGATCGAAAAGCTTCTCTAGAGGCACCAATCCTTTTGGTATGTGATTACTGGGTAGCTGGACGATGCTTCCTCGGCCGATCTCGCTTTTTAGCTTGGGTTGGCCGCATTCTCCTATGGCTTCATTTTTCTGATCAATGTGCGTTTTAGAAAATTCTTCCATGACTTGCAAAAGCTTGCTAATTTCCTCATCATCTTCAAAAACCCTCCAATATTTGACATTGTCAGGCAGAGCAGTCTGTATTTTACCTGAACTTCATATATCAATTTAGGAGGCAAAGGAGGAATAAACATGCTAGCAGAGATAGCAAGGGAGTCGGCAAGCTGGTTCTTCATTCTTGGAATATAAGAAATGCTGAAATCATTAAAAGAATCCTTGAGCTTCCATACCTCATCTTTGTATGCCTTCAACCTTGGATGCTTAGCTTGGAAAGTTTTATTTACCTACTGAATAATAAGGTCTGCGTCTCCAAACACTTTCAGGCCTTTGATACCCATTTCTTTAGCAACGCTTAAGCCTAGAATCAAAGCTTTGTACTTTGCGATGTTGTTTGTGACCTGAAAGGCTAATTTGAAATATAAATGAATGTATTCCTATGTTGGGGACACAAGGACTAAACCTGCCTCCGTAGCTTCTTTAGAGCAAGCCCCATCAAAAAACATATCCCAAATTTGTGGGTTTTCTTCCTTAGCGATCTGGCAAACTAGTTTCCTGAGTTGCATGAAGGCCAACTGAGATTCTTCAATATGAAGGATACAAGCTCCAAAATCAGTTTCGATAGCATATATGGGATGATTGGTGGTATTCTTTTCATCGTTGATTATATAAGCCAATTGCGCCTCTCTATATAATCTCTTACTCTCACCTCCGAAAACTGGGACAGTAGTATAGGATAGATCATTTTCTAATGATCCACCTAATCTCTTGATCCAACCTCTGGAAAGTAACATGCCAAACGTGGGAGGTAAATCTACTACGACAATGTCCATCATCGCACTTTTCATAGGCCGCTGAGACAAAGTGATGGCTAGGTCCTTGATTAATCCTGGACATTTCACTTTTCTAGAGTCAAAAGAAAACAGGTCATGATAAGGCTTAGTGATGTCAAGACCCAACTCATCCATGACAGTCTTGGGCATTAGATTATGGCTGGCTTCAGTGTCCAAAAGGCAGTTGTGAAGGATTTTTTCATGAATAGTCAAAGAGACATAGAATGATGGGGGGCTGTCTTCACAATTTTCAATCATTGGGCTGAGAATAACCGTTGGCTTGTCATCTTGCGGATTTACATAGTCAGTGGAGGCTTGGATGGCTTTAGGCTCAAGGGCCTCGAGGATGGATCTTTTGAAGGACTCATTCTTCTCTAGTTCAATGAGAGTCATAGGTATTCTTAGCTTCTGAATTTCTGATCGAAAATTGAAAGGAGAAGAAGACTTGTCAAGGCCTTTTACCTCATGAGATGGAGCTTTAAGGATGATGGGATCAACTGCCAATTGCTTTTGCTTATTAGCTTGTTGTACTGCAGGGAAAGTAGCTCTTTGAACAGGTGTTTCCTTGGCATTATTTATCTATGACCTCAAATTATATCTTTGCTGATCTACAGTTTGTAGAATAGCTTCACCTTCCCATTCCTAGCTGACCTGGTCATTGCATAATGACTTTTCATAGGTAGCTGAGGTCAAAAAGGAAGCATTGCCTTTGTCTTCCAGACAATGAATCTCATCATCTTCTTCAAACTGCTCTTCTTCCATGTCTACATTTTGAAAAGGAGCCTTCACCCTTTGGTCTTCATTAGCATCTTTATTTCTTTGCAAAATCTGCAACTGCTCATTTGTTCTTCTATATGGATTTCGATTTGGATTTCTAGGAGCAAAGGTATTAGGCACTCTTCCTTTCCCTGGGTGTTGCTCAACCTTTAATTTAGAGATTTCGGAGGCTAATGACTCGATCATTTTGGTCATTTTATCTATCTTAGGATCAAAGGATGATGAAGACTCGCCCCTCTGTCTTCTTCTATCAACATTTCCCTTGAGCTTTTCTGTAGCTATGATGTTTGATTCCACTTCCAAGGCTACATCCTGCATGTCAGCCAAAGTAGCACTTTGCCTCTCTCAACAGTAGGTAATACTCAGAATCAAAAGCACTGGCATAGGTGAGTTTAGCAGAGGTAGTAGTAGGTTTTACTTCGACTGGTATCTTGATGTACATACAATTAAACCTCTTATTAAAATCAGACAGCAACTCATCATTTTCCCTCTTTAAGTTCCCAAACTCAGTGTGGTAGTAGAGGAGATCCTTCTTATCCCCC
Source organism: Pinus tabuliformis (assembly GCA_031772625.1). Lineage (NCBI taxonomy): Eukaryota > Viridiplantae > Streptophyta > Pinopsida > Pinales > Pinaceae > Pinus > Pinus tabuliformis. The sequence continues at coordinate 1,371,663 of CM062819.1, forward strand.
CAATGCTTTAGGAATGCATCATCTAAATCTTCAATATTTGCTATAGATCTTGGGGTTAGTTCTCTAAACCATTTTCTAGCCTCTCCATCTAGGCTTTGGACAAAGACTCTCATCCACACATCATCTTCACTAATGTCCAGATTATCAGCATAGCTATAGAATGACTCAAGATGTTCTTCAGCAGTAACACTTTCAGTCCCAGTGAACTTAGGCCTATATTTATGATATTCTCCAGTAGGCATGGAATTCAAAGGAGTAGGCAGTATTATAGGTCCATACCTGGCAGCTATGATTCTTTCCATTTTGGTAGGTGCTTGTGGACCTGCCATAGTTGTGGTGGCTAAAAGAGTACTGGCAGTCTGAATGATAGATGGCTGAGGAGTGACTGACAGGACTAAAGGAGTATGATGGGTAGGAAGTGAGGTTTCCTTTGGGCTTAAAGCAAAAGGAGAACCTAAAGAATAAGGAGCGTTATGAATCTCTGAGAGTTTTTCTTCACTGCTAATATTAAATGCTATACTCTCAACACGTATTTGTTCTATTACAAGCCTTTCTTGAAGATATATAGGATATTGTTTAGGTTCACCTAAACCTGATGCTCCTTTCTGGAATACCTTTCTCTCTTTGATGATTTTTTCAGGGTCAGGCACTGGGTCAACTTGTAGCTTTTGAGAATTTCTCGGAGTATGCCTCACAAACTGATCCATAACTATGAAGTGGAGTTGCCAAGAGGTTCGGCCTCCATTAGAGTTGCCAGATAGATGATTACAACCAAAAATGTGCCCAAACTTTGTCTATCATCAAAGCTGGATCTGTGTCATTTCCCAGGGAAGCTGAGCTTCAGTTTCCTCTCCCCAGCAACAGCGCCAATTATGTTAGCACTCCAGAAAATTCTCCTAGGTTGCAGATCGGAGATGCCTCGTAACATATAATCTTCAATATTGTTCTTTGAACTATTGGAATAAATGATGGTTTGAATCAAGTTAGATAACCATTTCAGCTCTGTTTTCACTCAATGCATGCATGAATGCTCTCGCCAATATAAGGCTTTAGACCACTAATGCTCAATAAGTTATAAATTCAATGGATAGACAGGGAATACTGACTATTCCAGCAGATTGCATACATAAACATACATCAATGGCTAGCTACATGCAGCAAAAGAGAATACTGACTGTACTGGCAGATGCATATATAACCACATATGGATGGCTATCTACAAGCAACGAAGAAGCTTGCAAATCTAATATATCAAAGCAGAGATAAGATGACAGTTATCTAGCCTTAGACACAAAGAAAACATGAACCAACTGTTTAAGTGCAAGCATAGAATAGCAAAGAGAATGGACATTGAACATATAATGGAAAAAGAAGCTTATATTGCTTAGAATGAAGATGAGAAGCTTGAATGAGCAGAGGAGGAATAATCTCCAAAAGTTGAACCCCTATTACATCTTACTAACAGCTATTTATAGCCTGTTTACAATGATGCTGAGCCTTCTGAGGCTTCAAAGGTCTTGATCTATCCCTCTGTCTTGTTAACTATTTGATTCCCTCAATCGGTAAGCATGGTTCGAAGGTTTTCCTCTTCTGACAGAGGAATAACCGCATTCAGATATTTTGAGTAGTTGTTGCGCTATCTGGGAGCTCTCTCATGCCAGAGATTTTCCACGATCATTCTGTTTGTTTTGGCTGTGTTGTGTTAGGGCTCCACGATTTCTTTGGGTTGATTCGGTTGTGTTGCACTATCTATGCTCCCTGATCGCTTTTCAGCCTCTGCTATGTGGTGGAATGGCTCTTTGGGCCTCTGTTAGGTAATGGAAAGGGTCTGTGTGCCTTTGTTTTCCCTTTAAACTGCAAACAATGACTATTTCTATTAAAAACAGAAAACATAACAATGCTGAGAAATCCTGCCATTCTCTGTCCTTTTCAGACTTCAAAGGTCTTCAAAAATGGTTTAATTATCCCTCAGGTCCGCCCTCGTCGCCATCGCAAGTCGCATTTGGCCTGGCCTGTGTATTTCCTGCATATAATGAAATATGCGAAACACTGAAAAATGCATGAAAGAATGCTTTGGCGGATTTCAACTATCATACATTCCACTTCCCGGATCCTTTCGAGTCCGGAGCTCATCGCAATCGCTGTCAGTCAATGCTCCTTTCGTATTTTTGTTATACAACGAAAATACATGAAATACATTAAAAATGGGTCTTCCGCAGATTTGAAAATATATCCATTTTGCTTTCCCAAACCCTTTTGAGTCCAAGTTATATCGCATTGTCGTTGTCCCCCGTTCCCTTTGTACTTCGTTATACAACGAAAATACATGAAATACGCTTTAAAATGGCTTTGGCGCGGACTTCAAAAGTTATCAAATAAAGTATATAATTACATCGGGTCCGACCCATTGGGTCGCACACATGCCTGTGCCTACGTCCTGCCCGTGGTATATTGCCGATGTGACATAGCGATGCGATAAATCGCAATCGCTAATCGCTCAATGCCCGGGCCTTGATATAACATAACATATGTTCTCCACCGCCGCAACTGCCGATGGGACCCACCAAGCCGATCATCGGCGATCGCTAATCGACGGTGTCATGCGCCTGCCTTTAGACTGTCCTCTCTGCTCGGCCGATTGCGATTAACCGTTTAGAACTGGGCCATTGATCAGCCGATCTAACTGCAGTTGTGCGTTACCCTGTTTATACTTGTAATACTTTGTTTTTTCACTGTTTTGGAGTGTTTTAGCCTCCCGATAGTGTATTTCCGCCCTTCCAAGGGCTCTCGTTTTGTGCCTATTTTGACCCTTGGATGATTTTTTAGCAAATGCTGAAAATTTCAAGAGCATACATGGATCCCATGCAATGATTTTAAGAAATCTTGGAAACTTTAAGAGCACATATGGATCAAATTTTGGACCTAGTGCTAGCGACGCTAACATAACCAACACTCCCATATTATAATAATAATCTGCCAAAAATAATATGATGCGAATAATATGTCACCCTCCGACCGAGCACATCACTGAATATATATATATATTTGGCAGAGATTCGGTGTAACGTTCTCTGTAATATGGCAACTATCATTTATAATCTATTAGTGTGCTTATGTGTCTCTGTCAACCTGTATGTAATGCATGTCATTATTATACCATTCAAACTGGTCCGCTGTCAACCTGTGCACTCTCCTGACGTTCTCATTTCCAGACTGTCCAACACTCATTTTCTATAACATTCAAGTATTTTATTATTATTCATTGCTCACACGGACTTGGTTTCAATCCACCCGCCTTTTTCTCCTCTCTAACCGTCATTACTTATGTAACACTGGTCTGTCTTCATTGGCCCTGGCATATAGAGCTAGTAACGTTATTCTGCATACATTGATTAATTAACTCTTTGCATTCAATTGTTACGCAACATCGACCTCCATGGGTCACCAAAGACATTGCCGAGGTTATCTCTGAGGGTTTCCAGCACGTCGTTGCTAAATGCCATTTCAATTTCGCAATAACGTGAGTCACTGTCATCACCGACCCTCTGCCCCAACGACATTTTTTCTCTTTAAAACAAGCTTCAAAAACACCTCAATTCTATAGAAATTGCTAGCTCAACAACGGTGTTATGCTCAAATTTTGTCTCAGTAAACGCCCATAACTACTGTCATAGAACCTGTAGAGAGATGTCGCCCCCTAGATACAATCTGTCAGCTATTATTTTATGCCACCGCCGTCAATCACATCATTTTCAACCATCTCATCCTCAAAGTCATCAAGAGTCGAAAGAGAAACACCACGATGAGTAAGAATGTCATCTTCTCCATTTGATAAAGTGCATCTTTCCTTCATGACTGTCGCTCATGCTGGAATCTAATAATATCCTTGTATGCATCGTCAAGAGTGTCATCATTTTCCCCAAACCGTCTGTCCAAGAAAACATTAGCTTTGCCACTTTGTTTGTATTCTTGTAGGAGAGTCTTCTTCCTCTTTTCTATGGCTCTTGAACAGGCCAAGTCCATGCGCTGCCCTTGGATTTTGTGTTTTTTTTTCAAAGAGGCCTGAACCAGTAGCGTTTGCCTTCAATGTCACAACTTCCGGAGCGAGGGCTCGAATCTTCTTCTTCTTCGGTCCATTTTTCTTCTTCACCATTGTGAGGTGGAACTCTAGTTCTTAAGCTCCACGAACGAAAGAGGGATATTTGAAATTGTTGTGTGAGAGTTCGAAAGACGCTAGTAGAATGAAATCTCTTTTTTACGCCCAACTGAATACGATTTCACGATCAGCTTGTGTAAGATTTGGGAAGACGCTGGGAGAATGAAATCTTTTGTTTACGCCCAACTGAAAACGATTTCACAATCAGAAAAGTAACTTCCACACACAACCTTTTGTTGGAATATCACTGTCATTTTCTTTTCTTTCTTCGTATGAAAAGAATGAATCACCGAGATCATCACCAGAAATAAATTTCATCTTCCCTTTTTTTATGCTTATTTTTGTCTCCTTGTAAAACAACAACATTTGGGATTGTGTCTTGATCAACACCCCACCAAAATTCAGCTTCCTGGTATATACGCAATTGCAGTCCTTCTCTCCATAACCAATTCCTTCACTGCATCCTCTTTCCAGAACTGGTCGATGAAATCCATTACGTCCTACTCAAAATATTCTCTTTTCTGAATTACTGACATGTCAACTATGTCTCCAAGTTGTTAATTTGTACGTTAAATTTAGAAGCCGAGTCATCGAAGCCTATCCATCCTTCACACAGTAAATATTCTGAATACTTCTTATATCTGTCTGAATGATCCATCCTTCACACTTGATGCTTAGAGTCACATATTCCTTCATTTGCTTTATTCACATGAACAGGATTATTTAAATGTTTATTTTATTTTAAGAAACATCTCTTGTCTCATATAGTATTAGTTGTCATTGTCACTGGCCTTGGAGATAAAGGTAAAGCTTTCACCAAACTTCTTGCAAATTTGTTGTTATTGGAACACCATTTTTGGAACAAATGGTATACATGCTTTGACGGATGAATCGAATAATCTATTTTTCTCATGTACATGAAACATCCACCTCAATCGTAAATTTTATATTTTCCTAGATATTTTGGGTTTTCTCTCCCCTACGTGTTGCTCCTCTAAAACTGATTAAATTCGTTTGTTTCTTTCTTTAGCAGCTTCCCCGAGGCTATGTTGACTTCATTTTTCTATTGAAATCTCAAATAACTCTTTTTTATTCCCTTTCCATCCTTTCATAGATTGATTTATGTTATTTGCAGTTTCTTCATTGTTTGGTCAGTTTGCAGTGTCCTTCATAATCTATCTAGAGCTTTTTAGGGTCTTTTCCAGTTTGTAGTCTTTGGCTTTGTGTCCTAAGATTTTACATAACTAGCATGTTATATGACCTAGCAAAGGAACAAATGATGTGTGTTTTTTTGAGTCATTCTATTTTTCTTTACATACTTTTTGCATTCAATAGCTCTATGTCCCAATTCATTGCATATATAACAGTGACCATAGAAATGATTTGTGTACCTGGTATATGGTTGTCTTCTCTGTTTGTTTGCTTGAGGGAGTCTTGTCATTTGCTGCATCTTTTGTTGATTAAAATTGATTTTCTTTCTCTTACATTCTGCTTCAATATGTCCATGTTCATGGAAAGAATAACATGTGATATTTTTCCTAGGAGAAAAGAAACTCCTTTGAGATTTTCTGAATTTGTTCAACTCATTTTCAGGAGAGAGTGATCTTTTGATATTGCTGCTTGTTTTTGTTTTCTTCTTTATTAACCATGGTGTTTGTCCCTTCTCCTACAAGTCCTTTTAGGAAAGCTTCATTATCTTCTTTAATGACTACCTTTTCTATATTCTTCATGGAGGCAACCTCCTCTTATAGCTGCTTACACAATCTATTCTTTTATTCTAACTTACTTCTAGCTGAATCAATCTCATCTTCTACTATTTTACAATGTAGGTCTCTCCTTTAATTTACTGTTCATCACCTCTTCTCATCTCCTTGCTTCTTCAAGTTGTGTCTTCAAGCTGATAATTTCCTCCTTGTACTCATGCTCTCTCTCATCACATATCTGCACCAGTTTCTTTAGATATTTGTTTTCATTCTTCAATATTTCTATGCTAGCCAAAGATAAGTCAAGCCTAGCTTGATTTTCATCTATATTTTCTTCATGAAAGTCAGGTACATTCGCACATGTAGAGGTTTCATTTAACTGAACATTTTTGTTTTGACAGGGGTTTTTCTCCTTCCGCTTTCTCTTTTCTTTCTCGCACTATTGTTCCTAGCCTCTTCATGCATGAGCTGCAATATATCCCATAATTATTTTGCAGAAGTTAAATCTATTATTGTATCAAGATCCTTATTATGAAGATTGTTAAATATGACACATTTTTCCTTAGCATTCCATTGTTGTTCTTGCACAGAGGGGGGAGTCTTTACAGTAGCCATCACATACAAGTCCATAAACTATCAATTCATAATTTACCTTATCTCTCCATTCATGAAAGTTTTTGACACTTAACATAGGTACACTTTGATAGTCCATGACTCAACCAAACCTACTTTCAAGTTGTTAGGTTTATACAGAAGGAACATGTTTTGATACCAATTGATGAAATCTTGACTACACTGAGAAGGGATTGGGGGGGGGGGTGAATCAGTTTAGCATATTCATGGACATTAAATTTCTTTTCATTAAACTCATTCACTGAAACATTACATGAGTAACTTAACAAATAATGACTAGTAGATTGAATATGTGAACATCGCATAATAAGTAAACCAAAACATCACATCAACACATAATAACAACACATATTGGCACCAAATATGTGTGGAAACCCATAAAGGGAGAAAACCACGATTTTATTATTGTTGTGATGCAAAGGCAAGCTCCTACTTCTTATTACATCTGATTTTCTAGAGATTGCTACCTTAATTTTTTGCAAGTTGCAACATGCAAGGAAGATCCAACTCCCATATGTTTTCTGTAGTCCAGAACCCATAGGAGGCTCTTACCTCGACAAGCTCCAACCTAATGTTTATCAAACCACTACTTGAAAGGAGACTACCATCCCCTAAGGCAAACAAGAAATAACAATGTTCTGGTTTACTTGGTCATAAATTCTGCATATCCCCATCTCCATTTCTGCATCTTCTTCCCTTCAAATCTGCTTCACATAAGCTTCATATGTGCCAGGTAACTGATGCATAATACCTCAATCAGCTCTCACACATTCTTCCACTCTAAAAAAAACCTCCCATGCCTTCCAAAATCACATCTCTTATAAAGATTGTTTGTTGGCTATTTGTATCCCACTTACGAATATGAAGTGAATAGGCTTGACTATTTTCCTTCCACTCATTCATTTTCAAACTCTTCATATCTTGAATATTAGAACAGAAAAATAAATAATCCATCTAATATTAATTTCAGCCACATGTAATGATTAAATGCATCAACCTAATGCCAACATAAAATAAAAAATTTATCATTAATGCATTACAACAATTTTTGCAACATCTTTGCCTTTGTCTTGGACTTTCATCACAACATCTTCATGGCATTGTCTCAACCTCCTTGAGTCTTATCTTGTTTCTTTGTCATGGAGTTTTGCCTTTGTTGTCATGGAGTCTTGCCTTTGCATCACAACAATTCATCTCAACAAAAAATTAGTGTCACCACAATTCTTCATTAAACAATCTCTGTAACATTATTCAATGATATCACAACTCATTTATGCTTTTACTTACATTTAATCATCATGACTTATCAAAGCCATCAACATGCCAACATATCACCATATGCAATCATGCGAGCATATCACCATGCCATATCACTTTTTGTTGCTCCTTTGCTTTGTTGCTATTGCATATCTTCAATGCTCCTGCATACCTTATTGCTGCTCCTTGCCTTGTTGGTCTTGCACTACTCCTTTGCTTGCTGCTCCTTCATACCTTGATCCTCCTTTATTGCTCCTTTGTCATCAATGAAAATATTTCCAACAGTGATGCCATCGGATCTTGGCCAAGCTTTCATGTCGTTGCAAATACCCATGTCGTAGAGGCTACATAAGCCTAACAATTCAAAGCCAAAGTGGGACACACTCTCATTCTCATCCCGAGAGGTCCTTTTCCACATGTTATCCTCAATCTACTCAAACCAAAGAAGATCGTTGTCCATATTCTCATCACTTCCCAATTGAATAGACTAATTGTTTGTCATCCTAGCATTAAAGTCCCAATTAACACTATATCTCCTAACATCTTGAAGGAAGAGATATCTCTTTTCAAAGCACCAAAAGGGTCTTCATTATCTAAATTTGTCTTCTTGTAATACTTTTTTGGGGCAAAGTAGCATGTAGCTAGCCTGAATGTGACTCTGTTGTTAGTTATACTCAACCATATAAATTTCTTATTTGGATATTCTTTTTCCACTTTTGCTATTATACCCCACAATTCTCTTATTAGCAATGTGATCCCTCTATTCCCTTTGCCTATTCTTGTTTCTTCATTCCACACTGAAACCTTATTGAAAATTTCATATTCTAGCACCTTGCAACCCTCGTGCTCATGAGTTTCTAAAAGGATAATGATGTATTTCCCTTCTGCTATGGGCCCCAATCCTGGTCATCTCCTCCATGGGAAACCTCTATAGTTCCAACTTACCATGCTTAAATACTCCCGGGGAGCCCTAAATCCCTATTTGTGATTTGTTAAGCGCTCGCTGATTTGAGCTTTCCCATTTTTTAGCCACGCCCACTTTCTTGCTTCTCTTGATTCTTTCACCTTCTCCCATTCCTTCCTGCGGTCTTCTTGTTGGTCCCATGTCAAGTCATCATATAGATAAATGCGAGTGCCTCTAAGTAGCCCCCTATTTTTTATGATATCTATTTTGTCTTCTGTGCTTCTTAAAGTGACTCTCACATGTCTATTCCTTCCGCTTTTTTATTTCCTACCTATCCTATTTGCTTGTTGGATATAACCTATCCATTTCAATTCGTCCCTGAGAAAATCCCTTGTTAAAATATCTGTTCTTTCTTTCTCTCCATAACCTTCCAAACCTTTGATGATAAAATTTGTGGCCTTGTCTTGTCTATCTTTTTCTTCTCTTATTTGTCTCTTGATTTGTCTCCCTATGGTTTCTTTTTGCTTCACCAATGGTTCCTTTACTATTTGAGCCCAGGGTTTATCCTCTTCTATTTGTTGGCTTATTTTGTTTCTTTCATTTCCCTGTTTGCAAGTGTTGACTGAAGCTCTTCCATCTGAATTTCTTTATTAGTTGTCCTTTTCCTTGCGTATTTTTCCTCTACCCCTTTTGCTTGCTCTGCTTCTTGTTTTAATGTGACCAATTCTTGCTACCCTCTTTACATATTGATTTGTAAGTTTATTATCTTCTCTTTGAAGGTCTTGTTTTCATTTTCAAGTTTATGCTTGGCCTCTGAAATTTCTTTTAACTTAAGATCATTGAATTTCCCTTTTAGATCAATGAATTCAATTCATTTTTTCATGCTCATGAGTTCGCAAACATGGAGCTCAGATGACCATAACAACGGAGTGATGGTGGGGTTATATGTGTCCATGTTTTTTTCTTCTCCCTTTGTTGGTGTAACTTTGCTTTCAGTCTGCATTGAACTAGACCCCTCATGTGTCGATAAGCTCACCTTGTTTTTACCATTGTCCACCCTCCTAGGATTAAAGTCCCCAATTAACACTATATCTCTTAACATGTTGAAGGAAGAGATATCTCTTTTCAAAGCACCAAAAGGGTCTTCATTATCTAAATTTGTCTTCTTGTAAGATTTTTTTGGGGCAAAGTAGCATGTAGCTAGCCTGAATGTGACTCTGTTGTTAGTTATACTCAACCATATAAATTGCTTATTTGGATCTCCTTTTTCCACTTTTACTATTCTACCCCATAATCTCTTATTAGCAATGTGATCCCTCTATGCCCTTTGCATATTCTTGTTTCTTCATTCCACACTGAAACCTTATTGAAAATTTCATATTATGGCACCCTGCAGCCCTCGTGCTCATGAGTTTCTAAAAGGATAATGATGTATTTCCCTTCTTCTATGGGCCCCAATCTCGGTCATATCCTCCATGGGAAACCTCTACAGTTCCAACTTACCATGCTTAAATACTCCTGGGGGGCCCTAAATCCCTATTTGTGATTTGTTAAGCGCTCGTTGATTTGAGATTTCCCATTTTTAGCCATGCCCACTTTCCTACTTCTCCTGATTCTTTCACCTTCTCCCATTCCTTCCTGCGGTCTTCTTGTTGGTCCCATGTCAAGTCATCATATAGATAAATGTGAGTGCCTCTAAGTAGCCCCCTATTTTTTATGATATCTATTTTGTCTTCTATGCTTCTTAAAGTGACTCTCACATGTCTATTCCTTCCACTTTTTGATTTCCTACCTATCCTATTTTCTTGTTGGATATAACCTGTCCATTTCAATTCATCCTTGAGAAAATCCCTTGTTAAAATATTTGTTCTTTATTTCTCTCCATAATCTTCCAAACCTTTGATGATGAAATTTGTGGCCTTGTCTTGTCTATTTTTTTCTTCTCTTATTTGTCTCTCTATGGTTTATTTTTGCTCAACCAGTGGTTCCTTTACTATTTGAGCCCAGGGTTTAGCCTCTTCTATTTGTTGGCTTATTTTGTTTTCTTTCATTTCCCTGTTTGCAAGTGTTGACTGAAGCTCTTCCATATGAATTTCTTTGTTAGTTTTCCTTGTCCTTGTGTATTTTTCCTCTATCCCTTTCGCTTGCTCTAATTCCTGTTTCAATGTGACCAATTCTTGCTGCCCTCTTTCCATACTGCTTTGTAAGTTTATTATCTGCTCTTTGAGGGTCTTGTTTTCATTTTCAAGTTTCTGATTGGCCTCTGAAATTTCTTTTAACTTAAGATCATTGAATTGCCCTTTTAGCTCAATGAATTCAATTCATTTTTTCATGCTCATGAGTTCGCAAACATAGAGCTCAGATGACCATAACAACGAAGTGGTGGTGGGGTTGTATGTGTCCATGTTTTTTCTTCTCTATTTGTTGGTGTAACTTTGCTTTCACTCTGCATTGAACTAGACCCCTCATGTGTCGATAAGCTCACCTTGTTTTTACTGTTGACCACCCTCCACCCTGCTTGTTCCCCTACTGATGATTGTAACTTGGTAGTAACACTTGCATTACTTTTAGTTGATTTTGGTAGGATCCAAGTGATTTTATTTATTTATTTATTTTATTTTTTATTTTTTCTGTGATTGCCTCAACTTTTTCTTTTTGGCCCGTCTCTGCCTCAAAATCCCCTTATATTGCTTTTCATTCGCAAAAATCAACTTTTCCTTTGTGTCAAATGCATTAGCTTGATGCACCCCAGGCAAAAAGGGTCTCCAAATCTCGCTTACATTCTTAGTGAGAGTGTTGGGGTAGGGATCCCTATCTCCTCCTGAGATATAGAAAGTGTGGTTCTAGGGGGTGCACCAACCCTCCTATGACAACCCCCTTAAAATGAAACCTGGTATTTGCATTTGAAATCCTTTACTATTTCTAAACTGTTAGATATGAAGATTCCTGGATTCTTATTTTCCACCAAAACCAATGCTTTTTCTGCATTGGACTCCCTATCTCCATACTAAAATACTTTTTCCTTTAAACTTTTCTTGTTAACAAAAATTTAATGGGCCCGATTTTATAGAGCTCTAGCTTGATGTTTTGAATTAAAGACCAAAAAACACCCAAAAAGTAATATAAAAAAGGGGGAGATGTGAGTCCAACCTTTCCCTTCCGATGAAGCAAAAATTGTGGGTACAGACCCCTAAAAAATCTCCCTCATAGAACACCCCCTGGCTACTACCTTGTCGAACCAACTCGAACCCTCACAACTCCCTCACATAAACTCTCCTCGTCACCGCTCTCCTCTGAAGGAACTCCCCTCGTAGAACACTCCCTCGCAGACCCACACTCACAAACCCACTCTCCTCTCAAACCCAAATGCGACCCACACTCCTTGCAGAAACTCCCCTTCTCGCAGCCACAAAAACTCCCCTATTATCGATTATGCACTATGCATAGGTTCAACCATCAAGGACAACCTTCAATGATTCTTTTATCACTTGATTTTGTGTAAACATGCATCATCTTTACTTTTAATATCTCTTCATAATTTCCTACTAGGTTAGAAAAGTTTTACGGCGGGGCGATTCATTGTATTTACCTACATGATATATCCATAGATATTTTATTACATGACTTGAACTACAATTCTTTTAAATGTTAAAAAACCATTATTCCATTTTTATATCTTTCTATACCAATAATATATTTTTTCATTTGAATAATCTCCTTTATCTCTAACTTTCATTTCATGGTGTGATTATTTAAGTACTTCTGATATTCTATGCACAAAACTAAGTGTTAATGCATTGTTTGGTTTGATTTTTTTAATAGTAACATTCTATGTGATTCATGTGAATTAGTTTAATTTCCAGCATTTTATAATTGAATCCCTAGATATTTTTCACTCTATTGATATTTTTTTCTTTTAATGATGCACCACTAAATCAATTCATAATCGTCCTCCATTACATTATCTCTATCATGTCTAGCTTGCTCTAGTATCCTAACATGACCGCAAATGATCTAAAAGTCCATTGTCCATTCTTAATGAATTGAATGTTAATGTGCATAATGATGATTTGATCTAATCATGGACTTTGATCACTGATATTAGAGGCAGACACTTTACCTTTAATATATTCATTTGTCATTTTCAAGCACTTACTATAGGTTTAATAGAAGGAAGCAAAGTTTGAATGCCTAATTGGACTCAGTTCATGTACCATAAGCATGAGGTCAACAATACTTTCCCTATAAGCTTCTAAGGCACTCAACATAATGCCAAGATGACGATGTATAGTGCCAATCCCGCACGATATGGTAACAATGATGGAAGAACATTCTAATCTATGATTGGGTTTGTTGAAGCACTTCAAAAACAATGTGAGGAAATATGCAACCAGTTTGAAGAGTTGTTCCTCAAACAACACTTGAGTATCCACTCAGCATGGATTGGGATCACTTAATAACTAAAATGCCTTCAAAGTATCACAAGATTCCTTTCTTTGAGAGGATATAAATTCTAAGTTACATGACAATTATTTAACATTTAGATATACTTTGAAGTAGATGACCTTAGTGATGTGGAGAAAATCAAGCTTAGTATCATGAAGAGTACTTGATTTGCAAATCTTCACTCGTACTAGACAACCAAAATTGTGAAGTGTGTGGTGAGCCTAACATTATTTGAGAAAGCTTTTTGAAAATGATTCATAACATTAAATGACGAAAAAGAAAAATTGAAAATTATGTGGAAATCAAAACACAATAAAAATAAATAAAACAAAAACACAACTAGAAAATTTCAAAATAATTACTCTAAAAATATACTCATAGTTAAATATATCCTCTTATTAATGAAAATAATTATCATGCTATATATTTTAACTTTTCTAACTTTTCTATCTGTTCTTCTCTCCCCCATCTCAGCATGGTAAAGTTTTATTCTCCATAGAATCTTCAAAAGCAATTTTCAAGATAGAGTAAGCATGGTAAAGTTTTATTCTCCATAGAATCTTCAAAAGCAATTTTCAAGATAGAGGAAGCAAATTTTAGTGTCGATTCTAACTATTATACAAGCGCAATTTTCAAGATAGAGTAAGCAAATTTTAGTGTCGATTCTAACTATTATACAAGTAAATCCAATTTGAACATGTGTAAGTAATAACGCCTTTTTAATCCCGTGCCTCTTAACCACGTTTTTTTAACCATATTTGATCACTTGCTTTTTAATCCCATGTTTCTTTTACCATATTTTGATCACTTTCATTTATTTGTAACCATGCAAACTCCATTTCAGTTGAAGAGGAATATTTGTATATTTACCTCATAAAAATATAAATGTTTTTTACCCATTCATCATAAACTAATCTCCTTTTCAGTTGGAGTGGAGGAAGATTTGGATGTTGGCCTCTCATAATAATATAGATGTTTGGATCAATTCAACATAAGTTAATCTTTATTTCTTAGTATATTTTGTATAGAAATTTTTAAAAATTGTATTTATAATCTGCATTTATGATTAAAAAAAAGGTTTATAAGCCAGACACTTAAACTATATATTCATTGTTAAAAAATATTCATAATTAATAGAATAAATTTATTTCAAATCCTTATTATTTTATTACTTACACTAATTATGCATAGATTTTTCCTTTTATTTCTCTCGGGAGATATTAAATTTGCTTGGATTTTATCTTTATTTCTCAAACTTATTGTTTAAGAGAGGATAGTAAATTAGTTTAATGTTATTATTAATTGATTTAATCAGTAAAATAAATAAAACATTATTTTTTTTTTACTTTTCATTTTACACTAAATATTTATATATTAATTTAATCAGAGTCCCTTCTCTAGCTATGACTTCCCTTTTCTAGACTTACTCTACCCATATGTTGTTGATCTGGGCACACATTAACCTCCAAACAGTCCAACGACACCCTTGTTCTTAGGTATTAAGGCATACGACTTACCTACAACAATCTCCAAGTCTTACAACATGTACAAAACAAAGAATCCAACACTCAATTGACACCAAAACATACCTGGGATTTACCTTCTCTCCTCGGCTTTGTTGTAGGATGAACTTTCCCTTCAAACAACCATGAAAAGGTTACAAAAGAAGCCTTTCCTGCTTCGCTGAAGTGCCTCCTAGCCTGCAGCGAAATAGAATGTCTCTTCTTCCCTTAGACGAGTTTCTTCTTCACTCCTTTGTTGCCCTTGTATCGCACTCTTAGATGTGTAGAAATGAAGCTTCCTCACCTTCTATTTTTATACATAAGAAGGGCTCCACGAATTCACCAATAGACATGAATTTTGGACATAACTACTTGAAGCTTACATGACTTGACTGTCCAAAAACCCATTATTAACTTCAAAAATTCATAACTCATCTTCTACAGCTCAAATTTCGACATTTTTTGTTGTGTTTGATTCTCCTCGCCATCCTCTATTATATCCATCCATCACATGTAGAAAATGCCTCATGGTTTTGGCCAAAACATCAATGGATGCAAAACCCCAACCTTGGGTTTCAAGCACACAAATGACTTTTGTGGTGCTCCAACCTCCAAACCTCGAACCCTAGGGCTTGGAGTACCTCCCAAGCTATCAAAAATCAACAATACTTGACTTTCTTTTTTATGAGATGAATGAAGCAGCCTCCCCACTATTGAAGCAGGGCTCATAGACGTAGTCCATATTAGATGAACTACGTGATCAAACGTTTGTTTACATTACCTTTATGGTCTCCTTTATGTTGCTTCGTCTTTAAGTATTTGCACATATGGTTTTTACATGCTCTTTCATGCAATTCTGCTAACATCAACCAGAAATAAGATTTTGGACAATGCCGATAAACCAGAGAATCCAGATCAAGCTACCCTACTGCATTCTCTAACATAAGGGACCAACATGATGGAAATCCACATATTTAGTATATAGATGTGAGGAGATCGTGGACTCATGAGTTACCAACTTGACCTTCATTTTTCCACTCCTCTTGTGCGCTTTTCACATTTTCTTTATTTTTCTTTGTGTTATTTCTCATATCTCAAGGGTCAAAGCTTGTTTTAAATGATGTTGCAATTGTGATACCCCTTAATGATGAGTCAACTCATTGCTCATCGAGGTTGCGACATGCAAGGGGACATGTTGACGACGCAATGGAACAACATGTGCTTAGGAATCGGGTGATGACCATAATGAGTGAGGTAGAGCTCATTCTAGGCTTTTGCGCATGTGTCAATTTGTATCTTCCAACCATCTTTTTCATTTAGATATTCCTCCTTTTGATTTTGTTTTGTGGTCATGATATGCCCTTTCTTTTTCTTTTAGCGAAATTAACCTCCCAAGGAAAAGTTTCGAGCCCTACCCAGGTGTGTTAATGTATGGGTTCCAAATCCCAGAGAACCAATGGTCAATTGAACCTGAAGAATGGATGTAAGATAAAGGGCTTGTAATGCATGATGGAAAGTGGTAAGTATGACATAAGGTTAGATGGAACTACATTATCTCAATCAAGGCTTCCCAAGTAGTGTCCCTCCTATACCCACTGGGCCTTTAGGGTTGGTCCCACTAGACTAGGATTGAAGATTACCCCCCCATTTAAGGGGAGAGAACAAGATCACATTCAAAACCCCTCCATCTTTCAGGTCACCCCATAATCCATATCAAATTCCCAAATACAAACAAGCATAAGCACTAGATTGCAAAATGATTAAAGTGCCTTTTGATCAGAAGCCCACCTTCGTCCACGTGCTCATGTTGGATGGGCTAATGCAAGTGGCAGCGATATAACGACACATCATTGGCTAGTGGTGGCTATCAAGGGCTGTATGGTCAGTTGGATGGTTATCACAGATAGGAAAGAAGCTTTCTCCTATAGGGTTACCCATTTTAATGTGTAACATCAAGCTCCCACTCGAGGAAATGAGCTCGTTCTAGAGTACATGATCCATAATGCTCGAACAAGGAGTTCATGAGAACTCCAGTAATCCCTAGGCTTGCAAACCTGTAGCCTGCACAATGCAATCAACTTGCTTAGGAGCATGTGCACTAGTTGTAGTTTATCACCCATGTTTTATATGAAGGTATAAAATATGTACAAAAATAAAATCTATTTTAAATGCAATCTATTCTAGCATGAAACATGATATGAATGGCATTAAAATGCTCGCATAAGATGCAATGCAACTAAACTACTATGTAATGATAACATAGGATACATGACCTAAGTATAGCCATAACCAATGTGCCAACATATCATTAGATCAACATAATGCCCTTCGCCTGTATGGTTAATCACAAGAAAGAACAAGAAAGCATCACAATCATTCATACAACACTCACATATTGAATCACAACGGTGGGAGGTGGGAAAATGAGATGATTATACATCACGAAAAGGAATCACGGATGAAGGGGGAAAGAGGAATCATGCCCACACCATCAAAGCTTCTCTTCTAGCCTGAATATGGAGAAATCAATGATCAAGCTCAAGAATTTTCACTCTAGAACTTTCTCACGCGTAAAACTTCCATTGATGTCCTCAACAAGTTATGAGTAGCAAGAGGAGATAGATGGCTGGAGGGCAAGATCTCCATACCTAGGCCACTCATTACAACATTCAAATTCAATATGATCAACCAATGTCTATTCATCATGTTCAAAATTTATGTGGCTCAAATATGATTCAGGGATGACAATAGGAAGATCTAAGGATGGCTCAAATACATCAATGACCATATCTTCTTGGACATATGGTGTATAAGGAAGGACAAGGTCATTGCTAACATCACCATCAATGTCATACATTAGATCCTTGTCAAAATGATGGCTACTCATATCCCACTTCCCTTCTTCGATGTACATAAAAGCACTAATCTTAACATCTAGGAACTCTTGAGGTCACCCGTTTCAAGCTCTTTGTAAAGTGCGTCATCAAACTTAACATCCATGGAGAGAGTGTAGTTTCAACTCCACTAGCCATGGTATCATCCTCATCATGATCCTCACCATGCTCCCGCCCTATATCATCTTCAAGGTAACTCCCAATGTGTTTATCTTGATTATCCATATTGGACTCTTCTTCATCACTACCCTGATCTCCATCAATAAAATGACCAAGATCATCAAGGGTGATGTTTTCTTTTGGATGGTAATGATCTTCTTCAACTTCTTCGACGTAGTTGAGGAGGCACTCTTCTTAGAGAGAAACAACCAAGCCATCAATGACAATGTCAACATCACAAATTGGTCCCCAATACTTCAAAAAATCTTCAATGAATACCCCAATAGAAGGGATACTCTCAGGTCTGCAAGAACATCTAAGCCAATCTCTTTAATTATCCCCAAAGGAATTAATGAAGAGTCTTATGAGAGCATCCTCATGAACTATGTTGTTTTGTGAAGTATACTTGATAAAATTTGCAACATGATCAATAGTTGAAGAAGGATCACCATTGAATTTTGGGACACTTGTCATATAATTTATATCACAATGATTCGAATATCCAGTAATTTCCTTGTCATCCAAAGCAAGGAATATCTCATGCAAATCCCAAGGAGCCATTGCCTTTAGTCTTTCAGAATAACCAAATGGGCGGTCACTTTGGTGAATTCAAAATGCCTTAAGAAATGCTTACTTCTCCCTACAATCAACGAAACTTTTATGCTCAATGAAGAAATATGGCTTCATTCTTCCAATGGAGTCACAAGAAGAGAATCTATCTTGTCGTTTGAAATATTATCTTCAAAGGAGCAAATCTAAAGCTTCAAATTACAGGGAAGAAGACTCTCTTGGTCCCTAGAAACGATGCCAAAAATTTTTCTGCAAAATCTAGCAAGCCTTGTAGAGGGGTACCCTACAAAGCTATCACAAGACCAAGTGACAACAATAAGGTAGACTGCCCACTGTCACCACAATGACTATCCCATGCTCTTTATGGATTTTCACTAATGGGAAGAGTTCCAACTTATAAGTCACTTAAGAGATATTTTGGACTCAAAGGTATATGGTGACAAAATAAGCTTTTAAGGGATGATGCGACTTAGGCACAAGGCTCAAGCAATGAGGAGAGGAAATTCGCTTCCCTTAGAGAGGCCAAACCAAGGCATGCTAGACCCAAGGGTTGTCTAATAGTGTCGAAAATGGAATGACTCAAAGTCAAGGTACCAAGAAAACGTTTCCTACAATGTATTCTAGGAAGGCATTGACACATGAAACCTTCAAGAAGCCTTGAAGGTGAAGCCCAACCAAACTAGAGTTTCTCCTAGGGAAAATAGCTAGGGAATGAGAAATTATAGATAAAAATGGATAGATTAGCCACCAAGAGGATTAATTTTGAATCAACCACTTCAACACTTGTTGCATCCTTTCAAGACCAAAGATCTCTTTCCTAGACCAAATCACACTAAACCCTAGATGAGGCCACTTATCCTTAAGAGGGTTAAAACGGAGAAAGAGGAAGAGCAAAATTGATCATCCATTAGACAAGTCCAGTGTTTAATCCTTGGGTGGATGGAATCTATGGATTCTTAAGATTGGCTAAAATTTGCAAAGGAGTAAGGATGTCTTGATGCCCTAGCAAAAAAACCCTTAGTATTATCTTTGTGAGGGATCAAAATTCACTTGGGAGAGCTATGTAAGATTCACCAAGGGGATTGTCTTTCACATGTCATGCAATGAGTAATGAATGCAATAATGAGACCTACCTTCCATACAACTTATCTCCAATAACAATAGTGCAATACAGATCCCTATATCATCAATTTATTTCATACATTAGACACAAAATAAAAATAAAAAATCAATAACAAAGCTCTCCTATAAGACAATATCTACGAACAATCCAATTATTGATCCAAGACAACTTCTCCAAAGAAAATAATATAGCTCCAATAAGTAATGCTCTCCATATATCACATCTTCTCCAAGATGCAAAGAGGCTGAAATTATCCTGAGGGTCGAAATAGTCCAAGTGATGATGATGAATAGAAATAATCCTCTCCTCTATTTATATGAGGATGAGTTCTTATTATTAGCATACAATACCCTAATAACAAGTTAAATAACAAAAATATCTTGGGTTACAGGCCAACCCACTAGCTCTTGACATAAAGTGCAAAATAAGTCCACATGTGTGAGTCGTTGGCCTTCTAAGGCTAATGTCATGCATGAAATGTGCTCCAAATGCCAAGTGTTGGTGCTACAACATGTCAAGTGTGATGCAGTGGCAAATAAAAATCATGATTTGAGGGTTGGCACTAAAATTAGCATTAATGGCTCTTTGTGGTCCACGAAATCCAATTGGGGCACCATAAAGGGATCTCCCTAGGTCTCCAACTGCTCATAATTTCCACCTTGACTCTAACCCTGAGGGCTTTACAATTGCTACTAGCCCTCCCAAGTATCTAAAGGTGATATCATCCTCATATGGGCCCTAAATTAGCTACCATCCCTCGTAAGGTGCTAAGGTTGGCCTAGGGCACGTTGGGTCCAGGTGTGTCATCCTGGAGAATCATCAAATCCAGTGCAAAGTGGTAGAATGTCCGAGGTGTAGGAGGTGCCCACAATCATGTGTGATGTAGTATTATTTCTTAGAGGCCCAAGGCTCTCAATGCCTCACCTGTGAGTGCCAATATACTTCTCTAATGGCCTAGGTACCTATGGGTAAGGTGTTGAGGACTTGGGTTGTTGAACTTGACAATCACAACATAAATTCTAATGAAAGAAATCAGTCATAGTGACAATAATCATTATTGCATCTAAGTGAACCAAGCTTAAATGTAATGGGCTATTTGACACTTCAAATAAGGATTCCTTTCACAAAATCAAGGTCTTGAACTCACAATGATATTTCCTCCCTAGGTAGGTGTGGCTAAAGGACAACCTATTAGGTGTTTCAAGCCTCTACGAGGAACAATTTCCTTAGTTGACCCTTCAATTGATAGGTGTTGGTGAATAATAATGATGGTACGAAGGGGAGATGAATTCAAGGCCAAGTACCATGGTCAAAGGGACCAGCATGATGAGGATTCACATCCTAAGTGTATAGATGTGAGGATGTAATAATTATGGATGCATGACTTACCAACACAACCTTCCTTTTCCAACCCTCTTGTGTGCCTTTTACTTTTTCTTGATTTTTCTTTGTATTATTGCTCATAGCTTAAAGGTTAGAGCTTTCTTTCAAGGATGTATCAATTGTATTAGCCATTAATGATGAATCAGTTCATTACCCACCAAAGTTGTGACTTGCAAAGGTTCCTTTTAATGATGTAATAGAGCAACATGTGCTCAAGGTGATGGCCGTAATGAGTGAGGTAGAGCTCATGTTAAACTTTTGCCCACACACTAATTTGTATGTCCTGGTCATTTTTCACATTTTCATATTCTTTCTTTTGATTTTGTTTTGTGGCCATGATATGTTCTTTCCTTTTCTTTTACTTGCATCAATCTCCCAAGACAATGTTTCTAGCCCTACCCAAGTGTCTGGATGTATGGGTGCCAAATTCTGGAGAACCAATGATCAACTGAACCCAAAGAATGGATATGAAATAAAGGGCTTGTAATGTATAATGAAAAGTGGTAAGTATGACATAAGGATAGATGGAACTACGTTATCTCAATCAAGGCTTCCCAAGTAGTGTCCCCCCATACCCACTGAGCCATTAAGGGAGAGCCCATTGGATTAGGATCAAAGAGTAACCCCCTATTTAAGGTGAGAGAACAAGATCACGATCAAAATGCTGCGTCCTTCCAGGTCACTCCATAATCCATATCAAATTCCCAAATACAAACAAGCATAAGCACTAGATTGCAAAATGATTAAAGTACCTTTTGAAGAGAAGTCGACCTTCCTCCATGTGCTCATGTTAGATGGGTGAGAAGAATATGTCTAATGCAAGTGGCGGAGATATAATGGCATGTCATTGACTAGTGGTCATTGTTAGGGTCTATATGGTTGGCCAACTTGCTATCACAGATAGGAGAAAAGTTTTCTCCTATAAGGTTAGCCATTTTGGTGAGTAATAGGAATCACTACCCCAATGTTAGTCATTCATGTATTATTATTAAACTCAACGTGTGTCTCACCTCCCACTTTTCTTTTTCCCTATCCCACCATAATGGAAACCATGGAATTTCCACATCTTCTAGCATTGGTTAATGTACACTATCTACTACGCTACAATGCCCAACTTTCCAAATCTAGTGAATTTTTGTTCTCTTCAATCTACTTGAATGTTGATCAAGTTCCTTCCCCTAGCTAGTTTCTATAGCGTTATTAATTTCCAACAATTTCTTATTTTTCTCTTTTATCTGATCCTTCTTTATATATTTTTGTTGTTTTTACTTCCTCACTAATTTGTTTTTGCTTCTCTAACCAAACTGTCAGCTTTTGTTTTCTCCTTACTTTCTCAATTTAAGCTTCTTTATTTTTCGCATCTCTAATAATGTCATCAAGGTTTCCTCTATTACCTCTTCCTTCATTTTCTTCTTTGTCTTCTTTAATTTGCTTTTCATTGTTCTCTTCGTTTTATCCCTCTGGCTCCTCATTTTTGTACCATGTAATAAATATACATTACATTATTCATCATTTTACACTATCGAATTCTATAATAGTGTATCACCATAAAAATGTTACTACAAATTCGTATGGGGTATTTTCTCACCTTTTTTATAATGCCACAAACATGTGAGGAATGTAATGTTCATCTTAACTAGAATGTATAAAATTCCTCTGAACCCTACAACTTTACATAAATTAGTATACACCTTCACTTTTGTTTACATGTATTTTTTGTGGTTAAATTTATATCATTCACTTTACCTCTTATATTTATTATCTTGCCGCCGACAGTATAACACATTCAATCTGCCTTTGACTTCTAATTAGTTGTAGAGTGGACTAAATATTAAATTTTTATCTCTAAAGTAAATATTATGAAAGCAATTCAAATTATTATTTTTAATATTTTATTGTATTTATATGGCATTTAATTGAATGCAAAATTTTTCCTCTTATTGTGTAATCATTGATAAAGTGTACTCCTCATGCAATAAATTGTACTAGTTAGAAATTGTAAATGACATGAAAGGAGTCGTCGATTGTACAGGTTGACGCATCAGTTCATAAATGCCAAAAACTTAGTGTTATTAATGATGCTATGGAAGCTTGGTCCAACATGGAATTTAATATTATTTAAATTGAACACAAACTATTGAGCATTTTGCAACATTATTACTTGAATTAAAGCATTTGTAAAGCCATCCTAGAGTTCCATTTTTATATTAATTATTTTTACAAGTTAATTTTAATTTTTTCAAAAATAAGAAATAAAAAAATGATTTTGTGGAAATACATTAATAGATATCATTTTTGGGATTCAACTGCGTTAAGTAAGTCATTCAAACGTATGACCATTTCATAGAGTTATTTTTTTCAAAATGGAAAATTATGGTTAACTCAATAATGGGCCAATTCCATAATTAATAATAAAGTACAAGAAATATGACGTTTGTTCTAATATTTACATCATCTCACAAAAAAAACTCACCATGTAGTGGAGTAGCTAATGTGAACAAACTTCCTTAGATCACATGGAGCAACATGAGCAACATTTGGAAGATTAATTTACTATTATTATGGGATAATGGTGAGAATTAACGACTATTCAAAGAGGAGTTACAAGATCATTTCAACTTCTTGAATTATTTAATTTTTTATTTTTTTTACTCAATACCAAAGTGTCTAATGCAATGGCGTGTACCAAGTTTCTTTTCTAGGCTAGTCTCTATTAGAATATTTCTTAATTTGCATTTATTTTTGGAAAGTTGCATTGGTTGCTTTCTTTCCTATAAAAGTAACTTTTATGGTAGTTGATAATGATCTCATCTAAGTAGAGATATTTGGTCACAAATTGCTTTATCTCTTCCTTTCTTTGAATAGTGTGTCCTCTCTAGTTTATGTGTAGGAGTGTTTTTCTTTTCATGTATTCAAAAAATGCATTTTTCTAAGGGAAACATTGACAAAAATACATGAACACCACCATACAACAACTGTAAAGAGAGAAAAAACTCTCATAAAGTTGTGATAAAAAAACTCACATTGTAGATACAATTTCTCAATGCACCCATGAGAAGCATGAAAGTTCTTGAACCAACTGGCTCGATACATGACACATTAAAAGAAAGTTTTTTAAACTAATAACATTTAACAAAAACTAATTACATCATAGAAATACAAAGTAAATTAGTAGCTAAATCAAACTAAGCGACAAGAACGTTAGCTATGAAGTCTTGTTTAATAATGTGATGATACATTTTCATTTTAACTTTTGGTTTTATTTTCAATTTTAATTTCACTTAAAGATATTATTATACTTTCTATATGAATGGATGGTTGGCATTACCTTTTATGTTTAGTGTCATAATAATTAATTCCTTATACTCTGTCATGTATTCCCTCATCACAATGAAATGAAATGATATTTTAAGCTACACGAGACTAAAAAAAGTCTGAGACCATTAGTTCCCTGTTTTTCGCTTTTTGCAATTCAATCCTTTTTCAATTCAAATTGATGGTGAGCTGGCCCAACCTTCCAACAATCCCCTTGCTAAAAAGACAATGCCAAGAAATTGATGCTAACATGTTCTCATAACTTTCTCTGATGTCTTTGAATGCATCACATTCCAAAATGAAATGTTTTTCCAATTCCACAGCCCCAGACGTGCAAAATGTACACACCCGTTCTTCCCAAGCTTCTTTAGGCCTTTCCGATTCCACAACCCCAAACATGCAAAATGTACACACCCGTTCTTCCCAAGCTTCTTTAGGCCTTTTCCACCATCCTGTTTCACACCGAAGTTGATGTGAGTTGGTCCTTAATTGAGCAATAAGAACCTTTGCCCTCCACGAAATGCTAGCTCCAATGAACTCTTTTTGTTGTCGATCACATGTAGGTTTGAATTCCTCAATGTAATATTTCTTCTTTCTATCGAACTCTTTTCCCCATACCTTTTTACGAAACTTCTCCATAACAAAATCTTTTAGCTCCTTGCTATTTGTGGGACATGCATTGAAGTAGATATTCCATTTTTGCATCCATGTGTAGTTTTGTTTCATCCATGTTTTCTTTCTTTCACTCATGCCTTCATTGAAGATAACATTAGGCCATCTACCTACTCTCATTTGCTCAATTCCTTTTAGATATCTTATGAGCCGCACCATAGCAATTTTTTCAATGGGAGTTGCTCTTGTTTCACTCAACATTATCTCATAAGGTATTGAACTTTTTATTTTGAACTTGCTCATGCTCAAGCGTTTTTGGATTTTCTCAATTTGTTTCCATTTTGAGACGGGAGTGCTGCTAGCCCACAATTCACACTCACTCTATCTCTCTACATATGTTTTGAAGAACATATAATGCTTTCCACCCTCCTAAAATTCTCTTCTTTATGCAGTCCTCCCAATTGAGTTTGTTGTTGAAATCAATCCCAAGGTACTTGTACTCATTTACTTATTCAAGAATGTTGTCTTCAAAGAAGAAAGTATGCTGGCTCTACTTCCTTTTATTAGAGAAAATCATTATTTTGGTCTTGCTAGTATTGACTTGCATCCCCACTGCTTTGCAAAAATGCTCAAGAGCATTTAAGTGCATTTGCAATCCATGGGCCGATTTAGAAATCAATACAATATCATCAGCATATAAAAGAAGCTTTATCACAAACTCCCCCAATCGAACACCATCTCCACCTTCTAGATTTAGCCACTCTTCCAATTTATCAATATATAGACCAAAAAGAGTAAGGGATAGAGGGCAACCTTGCTTGACTCCAATGTCACTTCTAAAGATTTCTGAAATACCTGCTGAGGTTCTAATTTTGACTCTCACTTCTTCATAAAGTTTATGGATAGCGGCTCTATAACACATGGGAATTTCAAGTTCTTCCATTCTACACCACAACTTATCCCTAGGGATTGTGTCAAATGCTTTTTTGAAGTCAACAAAATAGCAAAATACTTCTTCCTTGTCCTCCCAAAAATTTTCAACAATGTGTCTCAACGTGATACCATGATCCACTGTAGAATGTTTCGGCCTAAAACTTGCTTGTCCTCTTTTCCTCGTCTTTTACTTCTGCCCACTTATTAATTATGTCTTCTACCATGCTACTGAAAAGCTTTGCAAACAAAGGATTGATCATAATTGTTCTATAGTTGGATGGATTATTATGTCTCCACTTTTAAAATGGGGTATTGCTAGGCTAGTTGTCCAGTCTCTTGGAAATCCTTGCTGAATGATGTTGAATATTTCCATGATGTGCAGAGCAAGAGCGTTCATTCCCCATTTTAGATACTCTGTTTGAAGTTCAACCAAGTCCTTTGCCTTTCCTATTTTCAGCTTCTTAATTCCATTCTCCACCTCCTGTAACGTGAAGAGCTTTGAATTTGTGTTGAAACTTGATCCTGGGGGGGCTCCACCTTAAATTATTTCTCATAGAGTTGCCTTGCATATTCAAACCATTGATTGGCTGTAATATTATTTTCAATTTGCTTCTTCTTTGGTTGCAGTCACTGCCAGAAAAGCTTTGGGTTATTCTTGCTTAAATATATTAACTCTTCTCTCCTTGTTTGCACAAACTAATCTTTTTTCCTTTTTAGTATCTGCTTATATAACTTTACATTCATCTTCTCCTTTCCTGCCTTTTTCAAGGTCCTCCTTGCCATCTTGCATTCTTCATCAAACCAATCATTTACAGGAAAACAATTTGATTTTGATTTCCTATTTTTTGCTCTTTTGCACTTCTCAAGTGCACTTTGAATTATATTTGTTAACTCATGATTGTTGAAGCTTTTGAAACCAGTTTTCTCCTTCCGAATTAATCTCTCTAACATTGTCTTGAAGATAGTACAATTTTCTTGTGTTAGAAGAATTTTGCCCCTTGATAGTGATTGTCGAGATCATTGGGTTTCATTCCTATGGTGCCTTTCTTCTAACCATGACAACCTTTCACATATATAGTACTAAAATTGGTGTAGCTTTTATAGTAGAATACATCATATTTCGCTTGTCATGATCTTTCCCATTCAAAATGAGACAGCCCCACGTGTAATATAATTGCTAACTAAATATTACTTGCTATCATACGTATCATAGAAAGCTTCCATTCTCACTTTTAACTGTTATTTTTTCTGGTTCACTTATGTAATGAACCATCTGATTTATGGATGCATGGTGATTTCTAGGTGGAAAAGCATAAATTCCTATAAGCTTCTTAGTTTTAATCACTTTTTCGAAGTTGACTGGTACTACAAAATTTGGTTTTTGTTGAATTTACATGGACACAAACATTACCAGTAATCTCTTCCAGATATGATCACTTAAGATGCATGTGACTCCCTAGTATGCAATGGCAATAGGTAGTCACCCATACTGTGGACGATTAGGAAATTTAACACGTTAAGGATGTCGTAACTTGAGAATTTAAAGTGTTGTAGGGTTTTCAACCCCACACTGCAAATTCCCAAACCTTTATATGTTGCTTACAATTAGTTTTTGTTGTTTGCTGTCACATTCTCACCTAACAAGCTACCTTCCAACGCCGCACCAACACCCTCATGTGCAACCAGCACCCTAGTAACTAGGGATGACTTCCATTTTGAGGAACGATAGTTACAAGAAAAGCATTATAATCCAATGACTGCTAATTCCCTTGTAGAATTTCTTATGCGAGAATACATCCTCACACTACAATAATTAATTTTAAAATGATTTCAAATTGACAGCCACAAATTCACAAAATGGCCAAGGGAGATCGTAACAATCATAATAATGTCAGGAATGCCAGCCTGACAGATACATGTAAATTATATTGAAACGGTGCTGAATATGCCATCTGAGTGCCCACATTGAAGCTTATCATTGCAATGCTATTTCCTACAATGTATACTTAATTTTTGGAAACAATCAGATGGTATTATTTACCCTCTTACTACATGAGTTTTCTTTCACAGGTCACATTGCCTACCATGAACTGCTCTCTCCCTGTCCTTGCTGCATGATGTCTTATTGTT
The DNA here is from genome assembly GCA_031772625.1 of Pinus tabuliformis. Lineage (NCBI taxonomy): Eukaryota > Viridiplantae > Streptophyta > Pinopsida > Pinales > Pinaceae > Pinus > Pinus tabuliformis. Next base: position 1,399,383 of record CM062819.1, read on the forward strand.
ACTTGACTTGGGCTATTGCATTATTGATTCCCCACGACTAAACTCTCCAGATAAAAGTCGTTAAAGAGTCTCATATTAATGTGCAACAAAAGTCTCATCAGGGGATATGCTACTTTTATTTTTCATAAACTCACAATGCTCAGGTGGGGAGGTTTGGTCCCCACAGGTCTTGTGGTCCAATCTGGAACAAGAGTATGCACATTTAAGAGTTGCTCCAGGTGCAATTTCTTTAGTTGAAAAAAAAAAACTCAGCATTAAGCAAGCATCACAAAGACAACAATTAGAAGGGAGCCACAAAACACACCATGAACTTCACATATATATAGAAAGAGAGACCTACAACAGATTATTACAATCAAAGTGGATTCAAGAGGGACTTGAAGTATATGTGACCAACAAAAATGATCAAACAGATTGATCTGTTATTCCTTCTATCTACTTCTTAATCTTTGATTGCTTTCGGGCAAGAAACCGCTCCCGAGCTGCCCGGATATTGTTTTCAAGGTTCTCTGGAGGCTTCTTTGAAGATGTCAGGCTTGGATTCGAGTTTGATACCTCTTCGCTTACAGTATTTACTCCACCAGAAGAAGTAACCCTTCCACTAAGACACACATAATAAAAAAATTAGCCTGCAAAGTAACAAACATTGGAGATTTACCACAACCAATTTTTGAATTTTAAGAATAAGAGAAAGCTCGAATTCAGTAGGTATATCCTATGGCCATAACATGTGCATGTTGCTAAGAAAATGGATTTAGATTTAAAGGAGTCTCCCATGCCCTAATCTGGCATCCCAATGCATACATTAAGCACAAGAATATGTACCTGAGTTTATTGATGTCAAGATGTTGTAACCTTCCCCATATTGGGTTCACCCAAGATGCCTCCACGGCACACAAGTTACGTATATAAGGACGGGATGTAACTAGCATTTCATTATAGAGAACATATTCAGGATAGAGCCCATCATCATCGACCTCCAGTGGACAAGCAGTCGGATGCACCTGCCTCAATGAATTCACTAAATTTACTAAATTCACTAAATTTAAAATAAATACAACGCGTATGTTTACTACAGATGTGGTAACAATTATAAAAATAAATAATGAGTGAAAATTGACATTGAACCTGGACTAGCTGTGACTTGTAGCACAAGGTTCTGTAACCATTATGGCGTTCCATTCGCTGTGCAAGTCGATTTGCAAAACCAATGCATAAAGCTTTCCTCAAGTTTTTACTAATTCCCCCATTTTCTCGTGAACTTTCTTTTGGCCGCACATCTAGAGATTCTGATCATCACAAACCAGAAATAATCTCAGGACTCCATATCACCTACTTTGTGCAAACGCTATCATATGCAACATCTAAATATAGGATTCCTTATTTATGCACATGCACAAGTTTACTGAAATAACAATCACGATCCATAGTTGTGGTTCTGAATTTGATCACAAGGTTTTTGCTTGCTAGAAACTCAAAACATTGACATCCAATTGGCAATCTGACTTGGGAAGAACTTCGATATTCACTGAAATAAATCTCCAGCACCAGGTCTCAAATATATAACAAACAATTCTGCTAGCATGCAAAACAAATCTCTGAGAAGAAATGAACAAAGTACTCAACTGCACTTTTTCTCTGTGGATTTAGTCCCAAAACATGAGGCTCCACACATCTGCACTTCTCATCCTAAAATTGGGTTTAAGAAGTATCTATTTCACATATATCCAAATAGCATCCAAGTAGTTGGCATGATCCATTCAAAAAAAAAAATATCCTGCTTTTGGCGAGAACGGTACTTCTGATTTGGTTCTACATAGGTATGCTTGACTATGTTAGCTTTTGGGGTTACTCTGAAAATGTTTACACCATGTTTTGGGTCTTCATACGACTTGGGTTCCATGGTCTATGTTCAACACCTAAATGCTCCGCGATGGATTTGCACATGGTAAATGATCTATGATGGATTTGCATTGTGGAAAGAGCTTGCTCAGTGATTGCTTTATCTCAATTAAGTCTTGGCAAGATATTCTTCCTTTGGGAGTTGGAGTTCTCTTGCTTGCTTCATAAACGTCCTTCATTGTTGCTACATGGAGAGGTTCACTTGCATGGAGAACACCCAACTTGGGAGGAGGAGCATTGTGCATCTTAGAGAAGGGCATCAGACATTGAATAGCATGGTGTTGCTTGGACTCCTGTTTGGAGGCTCACAGTTAGCTCGAGGGCTCATAGGCTGCAACAGTGTTCTTGCAATGGGCAGCTCAACCAATGAAGTAGATTGCATGGGAGGATATATGGAGTCCATGGAGGCTTGTGATGGAGTGATGTGGACATAGCTTGAGGCTTGAGTAGTTTCATCATCTTGAGTCTTTATTGTGTGTGACATCACCTTGGAATATGATATGTGTACTTTGGAGTCAAGTGTTTCACTTGTTTGGCCTAGAAGTGCTCCCACATTGTACTATTGCTCTCCCTTACCTCTCATGTAAATAGAGGAACGACAGAATCCTCATTCATGTCATTGTGTTCATTTTTATATCCTCTCCCAAGTAGAGACATGAACTCGAGAAGAGTGTGTAGTGGGGTCCTCTCTCTCTCTCTTTCTCAGACTCACTAGGGTTTGTCATTCTTATTGGAGTATCCTAAAGTGTCTTGGAAGTGTAGGGTTAGGGTTTATCCCTTGGAAGTTTAAGATTAGGGTTTTGTGATAAAACCCTAGGGTATATTTGATGGAGAAGAAGAGAAGAGGATGTCTTGCCTTGCGGGGCTTGTTAGAGTGATTATGTTGGAGCTCTGCGGTTGAGCTAGAGCTCTTAATGTTTTCCTTAACTAGGTTGTGGAGAGCAAGTGATTTGTACTAGCCTTGAGAGAAGGCTATGGTATGTACATTAACTTCATTTTGAGCATCTTAATGAAGTTTTCAGCTGTCCAAAACTTGTGCAATCTTCATATTGATTTACAGCCATATGTTGTTCATGTATTGTAATTTACAGCTATATGTCTTAATAGTTTGACATAAATAAAAGAGCAATTGAGTGATTTGACATCATCATTGAAGAATTAAAGCTATGTTTTGCTGCTCTTATAACTGCTGTAAAAGTGAATTTACAGATCTGATTTATGTGAGAGAAGTTGCCCTAGAGGGCTAAAACTTATCTACACGGCTTGATATCCTTTATCCTTGGAATGCCTAGAAGACTGGGCTGTTAGGAAGTGAACCATCGTTATCTTCCTTGCTGTTTTAGATTCTATTTCATAACAGCCCTAAGGCTGAAATTCACAGGGATAAGATCTGGGGAAACTCTAGTCAAAGAGGTGAAATTCTTTGTTTTGCATTAAATTTCCAACAGTGGAAAATTTCAACAGGCTAGACGGTGTAAACAATGGCCTTTCAGAAACCCATTGAGTGCTCAAGCATCGGGACTATAACAAAGGTAATATCTTGCTATCAGATGATAGTGCTTTCTTCTTAAATGGAATCTAGGCTGATGACAGAACCCATGCATTAGAAAAGAATTGGTACTAACTGGGGTATAGAATATTACAGAAGCCTAGAGTTGTGTTACAGACCCGTGATGGATCAATCTCCCATTCAGGATATCGCCTTACAACCACAATGTGTGTGTCTATATATATATATATATATATATATATCAGAACCCACAGAGGTATGCATGGCCCTAATAATTAAAAAAGTAAAGTCTAGAAAAGGGACTGTTGAATACATTTGAAAATATTTGTGTACCAAATAGAGAGGTAAGACTAAGGTATGTGCAGGAAGTTCATAGCACCAAAGTCACAGGACATTTCACTCATCCATGAAAGTGATCTGTGAGCATCGATGAATAGTTTCAGTATGAGCACAAGATGTGTGTGTAAAAGATAAGTTAAATTGAGTCAGTGAGAAAGCACAGAGTCAAGTCAGATAGAACAAGTGCAGGCATGACAGAACTTGTATGCAGGAATGTTGATTGCGTCAACATGCAGTTTTGAAGGACCCTCCCAGAATAGCACCCAAGGCAGAATAAGAGGACAAGCACGGAGGATGGAAAAGCACTTGGAGACAAGTCAGAAGGCACAAGAGTGAAGGAAGACAACAGCGTGTGGATTAGAGATGAAGATCACCATGTGCAGAATAACATATGCATAAAAGCACAGAAAAATGCAACGCAGAGCGCATGGATGAGTGCAGAAGGTAGGGCATGTTAATTTTTCAAGGGCCATGCTAGAACAATTCTCTTATACAGATAACAAAATCATTATTAGCATTACCATTATTATCACGTAGCAGTAATAAGAAAATTGATTCATAAGCACGAAAGAGCAGTAGTAAATTGCAGTAGAAACAAAAGAAATAAACAAGAAACCATCAGACAAGAGACACAGAAACTAGGCCTGAGGCGAGGGGAAAACCCAGAAATTCTTCCTTATATGAGAGAGAGAGAGAGACTTCATTGTACATCATTACATCAGAAGCAGCATCAAGAGAATAACCAAACCGGTAACCAAGAGCAATAGAAACCCTTCCAACCCTTCCCTCTGAAATTCGGCTCTCTATGCTTCTTCCTCCTTCGCTAGATCAGAGATGCACAAGACAAGTTCGATAATCAAATGGAGGAGGAGGTCTCTCCATCATATAGACTTCCAAGAAGGGTTGAATAGGTGCTTCATAGGGCCCAGCCATCCTATACAAAAGGAGGCCGACTAAAATTTATTATTTGGAGGGAAATAATAAATTCAAATTTGCAATTTAATTTTGTTCTCTCTTTTATTTTTCATTAAAGGAAAAGCCAACCATAGCTACAACTTTCAACATCCCTCTTTGCCAGGGAGGTATTTTCATTCTATCATCATAAGGAAAGCTTATAGCATTACAATCCAATTTCAATCCTCCTCAGCTACGAAGGAATTCTTCTGACTGCTCCATAGATCTCATCTTGGATGAACAATGATGTCTTGATCCTCAATGGATGATAGGGGACATCAATTTACCACAACCACGTCCATGGCAATCACATTTGACCTTGTTAAAGATCTCACACACCCTATTCGTTTCCAGGTCAAGCTCCATGACCTAAAAGAGTACATCATAGATCTTATCTCAGATTTACATGTCTCAACATAAGGAAAGCTAATAGCTACATCATCATCTCTTCTCATCTCATCTCAGAAGAATGATCCACAATGGCAATAGGGAAGGTCGATTTACCATAACCAAGTCCAGAGGTGCGGGGGAGCGCTCCCCCCCACCTTGCTCTCGCTCCCAATCCGCACTCTGTGCAGGAGCGGCTCGGGAGTGCGCTCCCGATAAAAAAAATTCCACTCCCTGCCAAAATTGGGAGCGATATCAGGAGCGTCGCTCCCGTCGCTCCCGGAGCGAAAATTACAGCTCGGGAGCGATCGCTCCCGAGCTTTAAATTTTCGCTCCGAGAGCGATTCGGCCGACGACGGGAGCGATCTGGCGAAAAAAAAAAAATTGCAGACACCAAAAAAAAAATCAAATTTAAAAAAAAAAATATGTTTTAAAAACACAATGGGGCCAAAAATATTTCATTATCACTTGAATGAGAGCAAGAGCAAAGGAGCGAGGAGCAAGCGCCGAGGAGCAAGGAGCAAGCGTGCAAAGAGGTAAGTAACTTAGTAATTTAGTTAGTTTAGTTAGTTTAATTTAGTTAGGTAGTAATTTAGTTAGTTTAATTTAGTTTATTTAGTTTATTAACTATATTTAGTAAAAAAATCATAAATCTAAATTAAATTAATAAATTAAATTAATTAATCTAAATAAATTAAATTAATTTGCAGATTCAAAAGCCTACAAATATCAAACATCATGGACCTGGCTATATTTCTTGGCATTTTCCTCTTCTTGGTCCCTTTTATGGTTATTATGGTGCTGGAGAGTAGGAAACGGAGGGGCCAAAATGAAGAGGGGGATGAAGAAGCTGGAGAAAGTGGATTTGATGAAAACCCCGGTGAGGAGGAGCTGGAGGAGGGTAAACATGACTCTCAAAAAACTAAACAATACCAAACCCCATTGTGGAGATATGTTAACAGGCCTGAAGCAGGGAGAGGGGATGGAACCACTAAATTTCATTGCCCCCATTGCAACAATGATTACACAGGTTCATACACCCATGCCAGAAAACAACTCTGCGGGAAAAGGCCATGGGATGGAGACAAACAAATAGGAATCAAAAATTGTCCAGCGGTGTCAGCAACGGATAGAGCCAAATACACAAGGGAAGATGAGGAAGCCCAATACAAATCAAAAAAATCAAGGGATTTCTTTGAACCAAGCTCACAATCACAAGCACAAATAGTGGATAGAACAATTATACAAATGCACAATGAAAGATAGCCAAGAGACAAGACACACAATATTTGGTGAATGACCTGGGAATAACCCCACAAGGGGGGAAACCCTTTGCAAATCTTCTTATATTAGATTGTCTTCAAATGTTCAACAAAGAGAGTACATCATCGAAGAGTCAAAGTCAAGCTTTGACTAGCAAATATCCAATATCCAATAATGTTAATATGCCAAGCAACTATCCAAAGCAGAGACAAGAGAGAGAGAGAGATGAAGTCAACTAGAGTCAAATCTGATCTTCCTGCAATCTGCCCAAGTCAACAACAGTCAACTGTAACCAAAGTGTGCCATAACCAGAAATAGGTCAGCAGTCAAAGAAGTCTCCAAAAGAGCTCGATCCTGGTTCAATTAATGCGGCCCCCTTTGCTGATTGAAATGACCCCAAAACAGTCCACTTCCAGACAGTCAAACTTGGTCAACTTAGAGAGGTCACTTGAAGTTAAAGTTCTGCAATTAGGGCTGCAGTCAAAGTGCCCAGATTGTCTTGGATTTTGTGCCAATAGCTGCAGGCTGCTAGAACAGAGATACTCCACCCAAAACAGCAGTAAAATCATATCAAATCCACCCAAGTCAGTGCTGGTCAATGTCCTAGAACAGACCTGAAATTCGGCCAACATGAAGGTGACACTTGTCCTTTGCACATGTGAAAGATTCCCTGCAATTCTAAGCTGTACAAACCAATCAAATGAGGAGAGAGAAGAGATGTGTTGAGTTGATAAGGTGCCAAATGAAGTTGAGGGCACTTGTATTTATACATAACTTGAGGTGCACCATCTTGTCCTTGAAAGGTGCCATTAGACACAAGGCTGACCTTGAAAATTTTGAACTTGTGGGCTTGACTTAAAAAATCCACTTTCAATTTTGATCCTCTCGGAAAGAGAAATTTAATGCAATTGTTGGAATTTGCCACTGAACTGCCAAATTAACACTTTCTCTCAGCTTGGGAGATATTATAACCGAATCATGTGACCACCATATGTGTCTCATCATTATGTCATGTACTTCCCTACTCATCTTTGCATGTCTCTGCTCATCTCATGTTGAACACTCTCGAATCTAAAGAAGAAGAAATGTTGCAGGGGAGCTCCAACTACCACCCTGACTCTATCACCATCGGGGAGTCTCTCCTACCACCCAGAATCACCATCATCGCCATCGGGGAGCCAAAGCTACCAGCCGAAACTAAAGACAATGGGCAAGATCAACCTACCTACCCCAATGCATAGGGATCACACTCTATCCCAAAGTCCCTGACAATAGGTGAGATCAACTTACCAAAGGCAAGGATCACGCTCTACCCTATTGTCTAATAATGTTTCAAGTCAAGAAACACTACAGAGGTCACAAGAGAAGTATAAGGCCAAGCATGATCAACACAAAACGTAGAAGTATAAGGCCAAGCATGATCAACATAGAATAGAGAAGTGATTTAAGGTGGGAGACAAAGTATGGTTACAGTGGAACAAGGAGAGGCTGCAAGGTCCTGGTAAGAAAAACAAGGCTCCGAGGTATGGTCCCTTTGAGATACTGGAAAAGGTGGGTGATAATGCCTATCGATTCAGTTTACCACCATATATGCGCATTTACTCAGTTGTGAATGTAGAAAATTTGAAACTCTATGAGCCTTCCATGCTAGATCAGGAAGAGGAACAGGTCCTACCTTCTATGGAGGATTTGACAATAGATGCTCAGCCAGAGTTGACAAAAGATATAATTATGTAAAAATCAATCTCTCTCGAAAGAGTGGTGTACAATGTATTAACATTATTTTTTGTACGCAGTTTTTCCAATTAATCCAAAAGATCGTGTTATCGATTTCGTCTTGCATTAAAGGAAAATGCAAAAATCCACATTTTAGCATGGCAGATGGTGTCAATTTTGACTCAAATCAGACCAATTGCAGACTTTGCGGTTTTGTGATAGGGATTAATTATGTGTGTACTAATTGTTTTAATTATACGTGGACTCATGCCAATGAGTCGAAACAAGATCTTGAAAACCAACACAGGAGTAATTCATTGGAATTGGAAGCTCTTCGAAATTTGAAAGAAGAGGTTGCGTTTCTAAGAAAGTGGAGATTCACTCCTGGTGAAGCATCCGTGACTGCTAATATTACCATACTTTGCACTTCAAAGGGAACCTTGCTTCACGCACACTCTCTAGTTCTAGCAAATAAGTCAAAAGTATTCCGGGAAATGGTAGAAGGAAATGAAACAAAAGAAGTGCACATTGATGGGGTTGGAGGAGAGAGGATGAAAGCACTTGTAAAGTAATTGTACAGTGCCAAAGTTAGTAAGGAAGAAATGCATGCCCATCCCAGGGAACTTGTTCAGCTGGCCCATCTCTATAGAGTCAAAGGACTGATTAAGAGGTTGGACAAGTACATCTCGTAGGCTAATATCATAGGAAGGAATTCCCTTATCAAAATTGTAAAGATGGCCTACTTACATGGGTTGAAGAAAACTAAGAAGATGATTCAACATTTTATGGTTGGCGGAAATGAAACGAAAGAAGTGCACATTGATGGGGTTGGAGGAGAGAGCGTGAAAGCACTTGTAAAGTATTTGTACAATGCCAAAGTTAGTAAGGAAGAAATTCATGCCCCAACCCAAGGAACTTGTTCAACTGGCCCATTTCTACAAAGTCAAAGGACTGATTAAGAGGTTGGACAAGTACATCTCGCAGGCTAATATCATAGGAAGGAATTCCCTTATCGAAATTATAAAGCTGGCCTACTTACATGGGTTGAAGAAAACTAAGAAGATGATTCAACATTTTATGGTTGGCGGTGATCCAAACAATGAATTATTTAATAGGGCCTTGAAACAACTGTATGCGGTGAATACAAGGATTGCTCATGAGTTTTCTAGAGATATCATCAGCCTAATACAAGTTCGAAATGATTAAGAAAACTCATGAAATTTGATTTTATCTTGATCACGAGCTTAGAGTGATAAGATTGGTTCTCTTTTCCTTCGATATATGTTACTTTAATTTATGAAATTTTCTTGTTAACCCAAAAAGGAAAATATATCAAATTGCAACGTTCATTAGATAAAAAAAAATAAAATAAAAAAATAAAAAATTTATTATTATTATTATTATTAATTAAAAAAAATAGACAAATTAAAAGTTGGCGAACAAATATACACCCCCACAAACCCGTTCAACGTCGTCGATGACAATGACCAATTTCAACAAAACACTGATTGATCTGGAGAATAGGATTACTAGCCACTCTGATGATTTCAACCAAAAATTAGTCGAACTGGAGAGTAAGGTTATTCGACATTCCAATGATATCAAGAAGCTACAGGATACGACAAATCGAATAGAACAACAGCTTGAGCAAAAATATATCAAATCTGAAATAAATCATAATCAGACAATGTCATTGCTGAACACTTTGTGTGACAGGATGAAGGTTACACCCGAACAACTACTCCAAGATGATGGAGGTAGTCACCAACACAATTCATCATATTCAACAAATTCAACAGATTCTCATGAAAAAGCGGAGTGTCCAAAAAAATCATCCACACACCAATCAAGGAAATAGTAACGCTACTTTTTCAAATAAGCGGCTCTAATACCAGATGGCACAAACAACTTAAATATTTGGCAAATTCATATTTATTATTATTAGAAAAGATAGAAGATGATTACAATTTGTGGGAGGCCCCTGGCTTTATACCGCCTGTTGACCACTACTGGTCAACTGCCCATGCAGTCCACCTCCTTCCTGTTGGCAGAGAAGGGTAGCTCCTGAGCGACATGTCCGTGCCAGCCTACAGTCATCGACAGCTTGATCATTTTTGTTGTAAACCCAGTCTGCATGTTTGAATTGTAAATAATCTAAGCAGATCAGAGTCATGTATGTAAAATTGCCTAGGTGGACCTAACTTTCTAATGATGATCTGCGTCCCGGGAGGTTTTTAGTCTCACCGATCCATGGATCGGCAGAGTTTTCCTTCAAACCCGACCCCAAAGCCGGGATGCATTTTGTTATTAGGACTTTAGGAGAACCCTAGCATGTTAATCTGCTAGATTATAGCTGTGTCGCAGAACTGGGTGGTCTATGAGGGTCTGTATTAAGTGGATTCATCCCTTTGAGATGTAAATTGTAAAAATTGTAAAAAAAAAAATCATGATGAAATGTGTCTTGAGGGTTGAAAATGTTGTAAATCCCCTCATGAGTCCTAGGTCCTAGGTGCTAGGTGATGATTCCAACGGCTGGGTTTGATGATCCATCTTAAAATAAATTTAAAATTTTTTTTTTAATGAATAAAAATAATAAATAATAAATTCATATAAAAAAAAAAAAAAAATTAAAAATTTGAAAAATTAAAAATAATAAAGCAAAAACCCTAAGCAATAAAATAATAATATTTTTGTGGATCACCCAAAACTAGCCGTTGGGATCATTTCCTTTATATAGGGTCTTAGGGGGTCATTTTTAGGTTTATCTGATCTGTGAGTTTGTACTGAAAGCTCTCTTGTAAACTGATTTCTGATTAATAAAAAGACTTTGGGGTTCAAACTGGCTGGTGTTACTCTCTGGGATTTGCTGTGAGATTTTTGCTTTTCTGCATATTTCAGTTTTCAGCAGTTAAAATAGCTGTTTTTTTTCAGAGCATTGTGAGTACAGGTACCTTGCTCACGTGCTAGGGTTTGAATGTTGTAGGGTTTCTGGAAAATGGCAGGTATCTCCATTTTCTCTTGAAATCTAGCAGCATTTCTTGCCCTTTTTTTGCTGATGCTTGCTTGAGGTGTGCAGGAAACTTTTAGGTGAAGGTTATTTGTGGGCGTTTGGGGAAGTTCTGGGCTGAACCAGCCGACTCCCACAAGCTTTTCTGTGCAGAGCCCAGCTGTTTGTGCCCTGGGTTAATCTTTTAGGGTTTATTTCCTGTTTTACATGAGGGATTTTCTTTATTTTCACAGTAAAGTTCAAATGTTTGATATCTTGAAAATGTTACTGCAATCATTGTCAAATCTAGCTGTACCAGAGCTGTAAGTTTTTTGTGATTTTGGGCAAATTTGTGAGGGTATTACTGCAAATGTTTGTGTATGTCCGCCAAATTCCGTTCTCAGTTTTGCAGGTTACAGCACCAGCAATATCGTCAAAATCTGGATGAGATATCTGCGAACCAAGGCAAGGTCATCTTTGAAATCGATTTCCATTCATCAGCGACTGAGACAAGGCCCACTCGTTCTCGTGCAAGAGCAGCAACAGGTGAAAATTTTGCGTTTCAGGTGAGTACCCTTCTGTCCATCGCTGCCATTGAGAAATCTCGTGCTACCCATTTCCTTTCACGCCATTTTTTAAAAAATAAAAAAAAAAGAAAAAAAAATAATCATAATAATCCCTTTGAAAAGTATGCACTGCTCACTGGTCTGCGTAACTCTTTGAAGCGTAATTGTGAGTTTTCGATTCCATAGTATAATTTCAAACCCGGATTTACGCTCCAGCGTTCTCCCCTTTTAAAAAAAATTCATTCTCGCTCTCAAAAGCCGTCACGTAATTCTCTTTCCGACTGTGTATATGCTCTTACCGTCTGCCATCCAATCCGTCCAGGCTTCTGCGTATATCAAATTGGGCAATCTTCAAACCGGTTTCACGTTGTCACTGTACACCTACGCATTTGATTTGCAGATCTAAGCATCGTCAGCAGGTAATCCGACTTCCATTTATTCGATTTCCCTCTGGCCTCCATCCCCGCGTGCTGGTCCGATTGTCATTTCCTCACGCCATCCCTCTGCTCTAAACACCAGCAAAATCGAAACCTTGCTCCTGTCAGAGAAGCTCTTGCTGCGTTATCCATTTCTGTGTGCTGGTTCGACTGTCGTTTTCATACCTGTGTTTTTCTGGCTGAGCGTAGTCACATTTCCGGCTTCGAAACTCGCATTTCCATTGGTCTGCCGTGAAAGGATATACGCCTTTTTCCTTTTGCATAACCGTAAGATAGGTTACAGCTTGTGAAATTTTCATAATAAAATTTACGGTTCAGCTTGTTTCAATTCTCACGTATAAGAATGGGTGCCCGCGTAGTTGTCATTTTTTTTATGTAATTTCCTTTGTTATGTCGTTTAGGTTTTAGTCATAGTTTAGTTCATTTAGATTTCTTATTAGTTAGTTTAGTTCATTTAGTCTAGTTGATTTTAATTAGTCACGTATGCTTAGATTTTAATTAATTTTTTTTTTTACTTCGGTTAGATTTTAAATTTTGACTTTAATTTGGTTATAAAAAATTCTAAAAAAAAAAAAAAAAAAAAAGCATAAAAATTTCTTTGTTGTGGAAAATTACTTTTACCATCTTCAATTGCTTATCACTGCCTATCTTTCACGCTGAGATCTGAGCACAAAACAAATGTCTGGTTTCACTGTTGTTTAAAGCAATTTATTTCTCTTAGTTTGCTGGATATCGTTATTTGAGGAGCGTTGCGGTTTTATTGTTCTCTGTATCTGATGATTGTTGTCCGTGTTTCATGTGCTTATACCATCTAGCTAGTGATCATTTAGGTCTCTTTAGGCACTGGTCTATCAAATCAATAAAACCATTTTAGTGCTTATCTCAATCGTGCATCTCGTCTCCCGGTCCAACTGTCTGGCAGTTGGCCTTCATCTTTCCTCAGGGTCTACCCCCCTTAGCCGTGGGAGGCAGGCTTAAACGGAGAGACCGGGGATCAGAGTGACAGCCCCCGTCTGAGCGTTGTCGTGTCAGTTTGCGCGACAACATTTTTTGGCGCCGTTGCCGGGGATAGAGTTTTTCTGTCCTTGGTCCTTTTTTTTCAAGCTTTTCCGTGCTTAGCTTCTTGTTCAAGTGGCGACTCCACTTCCCATATTATCTGGAAGAGTGTACACTAGAAGACATCCAGGCAGTCTGTGCAACCCCACTCCGGATCCTGAAAAGGTTTACAGGGTGCGATCACACAAACTCGCTTCTCGTGCACTCCTTACAAGTCTTGGACAAGAAGCCCTTTCTGACGTTCATCTGCTCTTTAGGGGTCAAGTTAGGCGCAACACCATGAGTCTGTTTGCCCCTTGTGATTTTTCCAACATTCCTGGAGCCCCCAATGATATTCCATCTGTTGGGATAGACAAATTGCCTAGCTTTCATGGAGATAATGCCATTACTGTTAATTCCCATTTGCGTGATTTCAACATATGGATGGCTAAGTATGCTAGATCTCCTGATTTTGATCATGAAGATGTCAGGATGACCCTTTTTATCTTGACTCTAGGAGGTGATGCTCATGACTGGTATACAGAAAAACCTCCTAATTCTTTTGACTCTCTACAATCACTCATTAATTCATTTAGAGAAAAATTTGGAGATAAGAGAGAGGGAAGACATCTTGTAAGAGCTCTTACTCTGATGAAAAAGAGAGAAGACGAAACTGTTGAAGAATTTAACAGAAGGTTTAATGGTATTATTAGAGAATTACCTCAAGACTATAAACCTTCAGATAAAACTCTCCAAGATTTTTATATCGATGCCTTTGGTCCCGAACCATCTTATGAGTTAAGGCGTGCTAAACTTACTGATTATCGTGATTGCCAAGCCTTAGCTGTAGAACTTGAAAAGGACAAGGCAGCTTCTGGGAAGTCTGAAATCCCAGGCTTTGATAGGGCTGCTACGAAACTAAAGGAACCTAAGGGAAAAGCAGCCCAGGAGCCTGAAAATGAACTTGTTCTCAAATTGCTTCAGAAAATTGAAACCATGGAAATTAATCATAACAAGGAGATAAACACTTTGCAGAATAGGCTAATTCAAATGGAAAGAGCGCAACCGCAAAATTTTCAGCCTCGAAATAATAATAATAACAGAAATAGTAACTGGCAAAGAAAGGGTCAATCTAGTGAGCAGAGGCCCCCTAATCCGCTTACCAATCTGGTGGATGATGCTCCTCCTTACTGTCGTGCTTGTGCTGATTTTCACGAAGAATCCTCTTGTCTCATTATCAGAAGACTTTTCGATAATGGAATGTTTGGGACAGGTGAGCAAATAAACGTGGTAGGGAGCAAGTTTCCTTTGCCCATGAATGATTGGATAGAGGTTAAGGAAAGAAGCTATGATGTTGTCAATCCTAAATCTGCCTTTAGTATAAATAACCTTGAAAACGAAGATGACATTTTGGCCAGGTTATATGGTGAGAAACCCTCTCCTGAGAAAATTCTGGAAATTGCTAGAGATAAGGGTATAACATACCAGAGAAGGGATAAAGATCAGAGCGGGAATCAAATTCCTCCTCGAACTTTAAACCCTGGTATAAACTCAGGAATAGATGTCGACTTGGGGAGTTGGTTTAATAATGCTAAAATCTGGGTTCCCGTGTCTGAGATCGCTAAGATCCCTTCCCAAAGAGACAAATTACTAAAGGCAATTCAGGGTCCTCAAGTCAACGCTTCTCAACAGAAGATTCGTGAGGTTGACTATCAGGATGCCCCTATTTATCTGCAAAGCGTAGATGCTGATAACAAGGATCATCAACCCTTCTTTATCACCTTGTTAGTCAATGGTTATAAATTGAATAACTGCATGTTGGATTCAGGTGCATCTGCTTGTGTTATGACTAAAAGGGTTATGGAACAGCTTAACTTAAGAGTTTCCAGACCCTACTATAATATATGCGCCATGGATTCTAAGAAGATCGAAGTACATGGTTTAATCAAGGATTTGCAAGTTCATCTTTCGGTCTACCCAGACATCATGGTGGTTATGGATATTGTTGTTGTTGATGTACCTGATGCTTGGGGCATGCTGTTATCTAGAAAGTGGGCCTCTGATCTAGGGGGAAGCATTCAGATGAATTGGTCATATGCTATGATTCCTTCTCCCAGCGGTGACGGTTTCGTTAGACTAAATAGAGAGCCTGAGAGGAAATTTCATGTTGAAAATCCTAAAAAGCCTCATAACGAAATAATTAGAGAGCAATCTGACATCGGGAACTATGCTATCCTGTCTAACTCCATAGCTCCTCCCGACGAAAAGGTCAAAAGTCTTAAAGATGAAGTCTGGTATATGTATTTCGATGGTGCGTTCTCTAGTCATGGTAAGGGTGCTGGGATTGTGCTCAAGTCTCCCCTTGGTCACGTATTCAAGTTTGCCTATCGTCTAGAATTTGAAGCAACCAACAATGTCGCTGAGTATGAAGCCATATTGTTGGGCCTTGAATTGGCCAAAGCCTTGAAGATTAGGTTGCTTAGCATAAAGGGGGATTCCGATCTGGTTATCATGCAGCTTAAGAACAAATTCACATGTAGAAATCAGAGATTAAGAAACTATCGAAATGCTGTGTGGGATACTATGGAGCACTTCGATGCCCTTAGCCTTGAAGCAATTCCTAGAGAGCTGAATAGTTCGGCAGATGAAATTGCCGTAGCTGCTACCACTTTCCAGTTGTCTGATGAGTTAATTAACGATAAAATTAAAATGGAGGTAATATTCAGACCATCTGTCCCAGACAACTCAGAGCATTGGCAAGTTTTTAATGATGAAAAGCAAGTCGTTCGTTTTCTCAATAGTTTAGACGAGTTTGAGGATTTCCGGTTAGTTTCTGACGAGGATGGGTCTTTAGATCACAGACATATCATAAATCCCACTCCCAGAAATGTGGTTGCCTTAGAGCAACATTTTGATCGGCATGATGCCACGAAGCTGAGAGAAGAAAACAAGATGGACCCAGGTGAGTACCTTGAAGTCAACATGGGCACTTCTGAAAATCCGAAGATAGTTAAAATCGGTAAAGGTACTAGTTTGGAGGAAAGGAAAAAGTTAACCGATTTACTTCGCGAATATCGAGATGTTTTAGCTTTTTCCTATGATGAATTGAAGGGCTATAGGGAGGATATTATGGAGCATACTATTCCATTAAGGGACGAAAATGCTAGACCTTTCCGGCAGAAGCTCAAGCAGATTAATCCTAAGTTAGCCCCCCTGGTCCAGAAAGAGCTTACAAAAATGCTTGCAGCAGGGATCATCGCTCAAACTAGGCATTCGACATGGTGTTCGAATTTAGTGATTGTCAGGAAAAAGAATGGTACAATAAGACTCTGTGTCGATTTTAGAAACCTTAATCTAGCATGCAAAAAGGATAATTACCCTTTGCCAAAAATGGAAACTTTGTTGCAAAGAGTAACTGGGTCTGGAATGATGTCATTGCTAGACGGTTTTTTTGGGTATAATCAAGTTTGGGTTAAAAAGGAAGATCGACACAAGACCACATTCACAACACCGTGGGGCACTTTTGAATACATCAGAATGCCGTTTGGGTTAACAAATGCTGGAGCTACTTTCCAGAGGGCCATGGATTATGCCTTCAAAGGGTTAATCGGGAAAATCATCGAGATTTACCAAGACGATCTTACTGTTTTCTCTAAAGATGGTATCAGCCATATAGATCATCTTAGGAAAGTTTTCGATAGATGCAGAGAATATGGAATTTCTTTGAATCCGGCTAAATCTGTCTTTGGGGTAACTGAAGGGAAACTTCTGGGTCATATCATTTCTAAGGAAGGAGTCAAGGTCGATCCTGAACGAGTTGAAGCAATTCAAAAGATTCCTCTCCCGCACAACCTCAAGTCCCTTCAGTCTTTCCTTGGAAAGATAAACTTTATTAGAAGATTCATCCCGAATTATGCGGAAATAGCTAAGCCCATTCAAAGTCTTCTGAAGAAAGATGTGAAATTTGTCTGGCAGGAAGAGGGCAAAAGGGCTTTCCAAGAAATCAAGTCTGCTATCGCGAAAGCTCCTGTCCTTGTTAGTCTTGATTACTCCAAAGATTTCATGATTTTTTCTTTCGCTTCCGAGGATACCATTGCCGGTGTCTTGCTTCAAAAGAATAAAGATGGTCATGAGCAGCCTATCGCTTTCATGAGTAGAGCACTTCAAAACTCCGAATTGAAGTACAATACCATGGAAAAGCAGGCTTACGCCCTGGTCAAGTCTCTTAAGCATTTTAAAAC
This sequence comes from Pinus tabuliformis, assembly GCA_031772625.1. Taxonomy (NCBI): domain Eukaryota; kingdom Viridiplantae; phylum Streptophyta; class Pinopsida; order Pinales; family Pinaceae; genus Pinus; species Pinus tabuliformis. Next base: position 1,416,719 of record CM062819.1, read on the forward strand.
TTATGTGGGTTACTCTAAGATCATTGCTTTCGTCCCACATTCTGCTGTTAAGGACATATTAACTCAAACTGATTGCTTAGGGACTCGTGCTAGGTGGGTTACTAAGATACAGGAGTATGATTTGGAGATTAGACCCACTAAGCTGATCAAAGGCCAAGGTTTAGCTCAAATGTTAGCTGAAAGTAATGAAAAGACTCTTGGTTTGTTCTGCCTTGACGATCTATCTTCACTAGAATTAAGAAGGTTAGCTGAGCATGAATGGTATAAGGACATAGTTTACTACTTAACAAACCTTGCATGTCCTAACCACTTAATCGCTCATAAGAAAAGGGCTCTTAGACTAAAAGCCACTAAGTACTGCCTTATGAAGGATGGCCTTGGATGGAGAAATCCAGAGGGCATAGTGCTTAGGTGTGTTGACGATGTTGAGTCCAAAAGATTAATCTCCGAATTTCATTCAGGATTTTGTGGTGGTCATTATGCCGCTAGAACTACTGCCCACAAAATCCTGAGAGCTGGCTATTATTGGCCTTCGATTTTTTCTGATGTGCACAAGTATGTTAGAACGTGTCAAGCCTGTCAGCTGTTCACTGGGAAACAGAAGCTTGCTGCCCTTCCTCTACAACCTGTTATTGTAGAGGCACCTTTTCAGCATTGGGGTCTGGATTTCATAGGGAAGTTCCATGAAAATTCTAGCAATGGCTACTCTTGGATTTTGACTGCTACTGATTATTTCACTAAATGGGTCGAGGCCATTCCTGCTAAGAATGCCACTGAAAAGGTGATTATGGATTTCATTGAGAATAATATCATTACTAGATTTGGTGTCCCCGCTAAGATCACTACCGACAATGCCAAGGCTTTCAGTTCTTCAGAGTTTACATCTTTTTGTTTCAAATATGGTATTGTCTTATCTCATTCGTCGAATTATTATCCTCAGGGTAATGGTTTAGCTGAATCAAGTAATAAAAATCTCATAACCATTATCAAGAAAATAGTAGGAGATAACAAGAAGTCTTGGGACAGCAAAATCAAGTATGCTTTGTGGGCAGACAGAATTACTAAGAAGAAATCTACTGGTAAATCTCCCTTTGAATTGGTTTATGGCTTGGATGTTACCTTACCTGTGCACCTAAAATTGCCAGCCTATCAGCTTCTCCAAAAATTTTCCACTGATAAAGATGTTGTTCAAAATAGGATAGATCAGATTGTGGAATTAGATGAGACTCGTCGGACAGCTTTTGAGACTACATGTAAAAATCAATCTAATATTAAGAAAAGCTTTGATAAATGCTCTAGATCTAGATCTTTGCAGGTTGGAGATATGGTTTTACTTTGGGATCGCAAAAATGAAAAACCAGGAAAGCATAAAAAGTTTGACAGCTTGTGGCTGGGACCATACATCATTAGAGATATAGCTGGGCCAAACTCATTCTACTTGAGCAGATTGGATGGCGAACCACTTGATCTACCAGTGAACGGCCAAATGCTCAAGCTGTTCTTCAGAGATGATATCTGATGCCATGGGGCATCTTTTGTATTGTATTTCTATCCCTACTCCTTGTCTTTTCAGCATTTTATTTCTGTTTTTTGGGTTAGATTTACTTTTCATGTTATTAGTTAGTCAATAAATGAAGAGCTTTTATCCTTCCTGTGCTTAATGTATATGATGATTTTGGGATGGACGCTACTTATTTTTATTTGTGTGTTGTATGGATGCAGATTCTGGATTCTCACATTCCTACCAGTGCAGCAACGTGTCCCCAAGTAGAGCCAGATGTTGACCACTACTGGTCAACTGCCCATGCAGTCCACCTCCTTCCTGTTGGCAGAGAAGGGTAGCTCCTGAGCGACATGTCCGTGCCAGCCTACAGTCATCGACAGCTTGATCATTTTTGTTGTAAACCCAGTCTGCATGTTTGAATTGTAAATAATCTAAGCAGATCAGAGTCATGTATGTAAAATTGCCTAGGTGGACCTAACTTTCTAATGATGATCTGCGTCCCGGGAGGTTTTTAGTCTCACCGATCCATGGATCGGTAGAGTTTTCCTTCAAACCCGACCCCAAAGCTGGGATGCATTTTGTTATTAGGACTTTAGGAGAACCCTAGCATGTTAATCTGCTAGATTATAGCTGTGTCGCAGAACTGGGTGGTCTATGAGGGTCTGTATTAAGTGGATTCATCCCTTTGAGATGTAAATTGTAAAAATTGTAAAAAAAAAAATCATGATGAAATGTGTCTTGAGGGTTGAAAATGTTGTAAATCCCCTCATGAGTCCTAGGTCCTAGGTGCTAGGTGATGATTCCAACGGCTGGGTTTGATGATCCATCTTAAAATAAATTTAAAATTTTTTTTTTAATGAATAAAAATAATAAATAATAAATTCATATAAAAAAAAAAAAAATTAAAAATTTGAAAAATTAAAAATAATAAAGCAAAAACCCTAAGCAATAAAATAATAATATTTTTGTGGATCACCCAAAACTAGCCGTTGGGATCATTTCCTTTATATAGGGTCTTAGGGGGTCATTTTTAGGTTTATCTGATCTGTGAGTTTGTACTGAAAGCTCTCTTGTAAACTGATTTCTGATTAATAAAAAGACTTTGGGGTTCAAACTGGCTGGTGTTACTCTCTGGGATTTGCTGTGAGATTTTTGCTTTTCTGCATATTTCAGTTTTCAGCAGTTAAAATAGCTGTTTTTTTTTTCAGAGCATTGTGAGTACAGGTACCTTGCTCACGTGCTAGGGTTTGAATGTTGTAGGGTTTCTGGAAAATGGCAGGTATCTCCATTTTCTCTTGAAATCTAGCAGCATTTCTTGCCCTTTTTTTGCTGATGCTTGCTTGAGGTGTGCAGGAAACTTTTAGGTGAAGGTTATTTGTGGGCGTTTGGGGAAGTTCTGGGCTGAACCAGCCGACTCCCACAAGCTTTTCTGTGCAGAGCCCAGCTGTTTGTGCCCTGGGTTAATCTTTTAGGGTTTATTTCCTGTTTTACATGAGGGATTTTCTTTATTTTCACAGTAAAGTTCAAATGTTTGATATCTTGAAAATGTTACTGCAATCATTGTCAAATCTAGCTGTACCAGAGCTGTAAGTTTTTTGTGATTTTGGGCAAATTTGTGAGGGTATTACTGCAAATGTTTGTGTATGTCCGCCAAATTCCGTTCTCAGTTTTGCAGGTTACAGCACCAGCAATATCGTCAAAATATGGATGAGATATCTGCGAACCAAGGCAAGGTCATCTTTGAAATCGATTTCCATTCATCAGCGACTGAGACAAGGCCCACTCGTTCTCGTGCAAGAGCAGCAACAGGTGAAAATTTTGCGTTTCAGGTGAGTACCCTTCTGTCCATCGCTGCCATTGAGAAATCTCGTGCTACCCATTTCCTTTCACGCCATTTTAAAAAATAAAAATAAAAAATAAAAAAAATAATCATAATAATCCCTTTGAAAAGTATGCACTGCTCACTGGTCTGCGTAACTCTTTGAAGCGTAATTGTGAGTTTTCGATTCCATAGTATAATTTCAAACCCGGATTTACGCTCCAGCGTTCTCCCCTTTTAAAAAAAATTCATTCTCGCTCTCAAAAGCCGTCACGTAATTCTCTTTCCGACTGTGTATATGCTCTTACCGTCTGCCATCCAATCCGTCCAGGCTTCTGCGTATATCAAATTGGGCAATCTTCAAACCGTTTTCACGTTGTCACTGTACACCTACGCATTTGATTTGCAGATCTAAGCATCGTCAGCAGGTAATCCGACTTCCATTTATTCGATTTCCCTCTGGCCTCCATCCCCGCGTGCTGGTCCGACTGTCATTTCCTCACGCCATCCCTCTGCTCTAAACACCAGCAAAATCGAAACCTTGCTCCTGTCAGAGAAGCTCTTGCTGCGTTATCCATTTCTGTGTGCTGGTTCGACTGTCGTTTTCATACCTGTGTTTTTCTGGCTGAGCGTAGTCACATTTCCGGCTTCGAAACTCGCATTTCCATTGGTCTGCCAGTGAAAGGATATACGCCTTTTTCCTTTTGCATAACCGTAAGATAGGTTACAGCTTGTGAAATTTTCATAATAAAATTTACGGTTCAGCTTGTTTCAATTCTCACGTATAAGAATGGGTGCCCGCGTAGTTGTCATTTTTTTTATGTAATTTCCTTTGTTATGTCGTTTAGGTTTTAGTCATAGTTTAGTTCATTTAGATTTCTTATTAGTTAGTTTAGTTCATTTAGTCTAGTTGATTTTAATTAGTCACGTATGCTTAGATTTTAATTAAATTTTTTTTTTACTTCGGTTAGATTTTAAATTTTGACTTTAATTTGGTTATAAAAAATTCTAAAAAAAAAAAAAAAAAAAAAAAAAAAGCATAAAAATTTCTTTGTTGTGGAAAATTACTTTTACCATCTTCAATTGCTTATCACTGCCTATCTTTCACGCTGAGATCTGAGCACAAAACAAATGTCTGGTTTCACTGTTGTTTAAAGCAATTTATTTCTCTTAGTTTGCTGGATATCGTTATTTGAGGAGCGTTGCGGTTTTATTGTTCTCTGTATCTGATGATTGTTGTCCGTGTTTCATGTGCTTATACCATCTAGCTAGTGATCATTTAGGTCTCTTTAGGCACTGGTCTATCAAATCAATAAAACCATTTTAGTGCTTATCTCAATCGTGCATCTCGTCTCCCGGTCCAACTGTCTGGCAGTTGGCCTTCATCTTTCCTCAGGGTCTACCCCCCTTAGCCGTGGGAGGCAGGCTTAAACGGAGAGACCGGGGATCAGAGTGACAGCCCCCGGTCTGAGCGTTGTCGTGTCAGTTTGCGCGACAACACCGCCCTAGGTGCCTCTTGGTGAATGGGCATGACCTTTGATCATGCCCTTTGCCTAATAACTACTTTAACTAACTAATTTTTATATAACACCAGAACTACAAGATAAGGGATGCATGACCTTTGGAAGATTAGCCTTCCAAAATGGGGATCCAGATTGGATCACTATATTGTTTGTCATCCATCTCAATGCATTTGGAGTGGATAAAGTGGAAGAATTAGCTCACAGGACCATTTTTACCGACGACATCATGTTTCGGAAAACGGGGTATGAAACTTTCTGGGAGCATTTTGAGGCATCAAACAACTTCTTTTGGGGTGAAACTATGTTGCTTTGGCCCACACCATTTCATGTTATTCAACACACACAGATCTTTCCAATAGCGCAAGAAGCACATCAATCGAAGCCTGTATGAAAAATTTATGCCACTCAGAAGTTGAACTTCATGTTTTAATACCTATAGTTTGGGAGGATGTCACGTCAACCCCCATTATTCATGGAAAAGGGGCTAGTCACTAGGAGGAAGAGGCATTCCATGCTTTCGAGAGCATTTTGTTCCATAGTTGAGCAAAGATAGCCAGGAGAGATAGGAGGTAGAGCACACAGTGAGGATCTGTGCACTGTAGCAACCCACGGGCCACAGGCATTACTTCTTTGTACTTGCAGCCATATTTCCAACCAGAGAAAGAGAACGAAGCAGCCTCACCTTCTAGCTGGGTTTTCTCCTGAAAGGGTTTCCTAGAGAGCATATCTTGTGTCTTATGTGTGTGTGAGCTTATTTTGTAATAGTGTAGAATCTACACATTTTTAATATAATATTATCAGATCTGTTGTGATGAACTATCCAATGGAATATCCACAACAGTTCACAGATCATATGCGGACCATATATGATATAAGTGAGCCACAAAAGATGTAAGATACAAAGAAATATAGAGAACCACAGCAAATGCGAGCACAAAGACTAGAGCAAATTATAGAATAAATATGGATCACAGAGAATGTGAGACACAAATATGATACCGAACCACAAATCTGATAGCAAGCAATAGATATGGTAATTGTTACCTCTCAAAAAAGCAGGAGTCCTAAATGGGGTTCCTAGAAGGGCAACTGTTGGGTCAAGGGCAACAGTGGAGCAATACCCCACTATCGCCTCAGCTAAAGCTCCCTACTCTTTATAGACTTTCACCGATGGGAGGAGACCCACAATGAAGGGAATCACCTACATGAATTGGTCAATAAAGGGAAAAGAGTGATTCCTAAAGAGGTCTATTCACAAGAAAGGTTCAATATATGGTTTGCTTGCACAAGAAGCAAGATGAAAGGCTCTCTAAGAAGGGCCAAGAGGGTGTTAGGGGCTAGGTTTAGGGAATGAGACTTCTTGGGGAGGGACCTAGTCCTAAAAACCCTTATGAAGACTTGGTTTCCAAATGGTCTTTGAAGAATTACCTTACCAAAGTTATGGAACCACATGAGGACCAAGTGGACCCCAAGTTAGGTCAAGGGGATAGGATTAGGCAACCAATGATGTGCTTGACCTAATAAGGGAGGAGAGGGGGGTCAAAGAAAGAATTTTCAATGAAAGGTAATGAAATGATCCCAATGACGCCACTAGCCAAGGGAAACAAAGGGCAAGATTCAATCTTGAGGCTAGGGCTTGAGATATCTCAAATTCCAACTATCGGAATTTCTTCAAAATTGGAGGCCACCTAGGAGACACGCCAACACAGAGGATGCCAAGAGATCAAATATTTTTGAGTGGGTGTTTGCGAGATAAATGATGCCCTAGGGGACCTAACGGGCTAGGCCTAGAAAAGAAGAGGGAGGAGAGGAAATAAGGTGTAAGGTGATCACCTTTGCGTGGACCAGTGAGTAATCCTTTGGGGAGATTGGAGTCACGTAGAATTATGATGTGGACCTTTGAATTTTCTAGGTCAAGGAGGCCTCAAAGACAACTTTGCTTGGCACTAGGGCAACAACAAAAGCAGCTGCAAAGACTGTATACTTCATTTTATAAGATAAATGGCTTGTCAAGACGAATTTAAGTAATAAAACATCCCTAGGAACATTCATTCATTATACATGGCCCATACATGAAGCATTCACTATCAAGAACCAAAATTTCCACAACTTTGCATAAGAGATGCAACAAATAAGCCCTAGTATAGCAAAATGCTAGCAACAACGTATGTGACAAAATTAGAAACAAAGAACAACAATAAAATGTACTTACATGTATAAGAATATATCCAACAATCTAAAGAGATAATAGTTCCAAATCCAAGTGATGATGCGAAAATGAATCCTCTTCATTTCTATTTATACACCTCTTGGCTTACATTAGCCCCTAAAATAAAATAATGTGCAAAACAACTAACTTTTGGTGACAAGCCCACCAAACTAGCTCATAAACAAAAGGATAAGCCTTCAAGAGGTCGAATGATCAATAATACATGTCGTTGGGCCTTCTATGAAACCTGATGAAGTCCATAAGTGCCACAAAGATGAATAGGACTCCCAAAAGTAGTGGACAAGGGGTTGGCCCCTTATTCTCCAAATAATAAATCTGTGGTGCTCCCAATGGGTGTGAGGGCACACAAGCAACCTCATGGGTCTCCAATTAGATCGAAGATGCCTGCAGACCATCTATAAGGGCTCAGATGATGGTGTAAGTGATATCACATCAACATAAAAGTCCAGAGTCATCTGCCAAGTGCACGGCACAACAGTGGGGCCGATTAGGCATCGTGAACCAGGTGCATCTTCCTCGTCCAATAGGTGAATCTCGAGCAATCTTTGAACATCTCTGGGGATCCATCGAGTGTTGTCTACTACTGTGGAGACCCATGGCTCCTACACACACCCTACATGTGCCAGTGTATCCCTCTGGAGGGTTAGTACCCCGTATAGGGAGATCAAACCCAAAATGGAGACCATCTATAATCCTGCATAGGATCCAATGCGTCCCCTAGCCTTCCAGTGCAACAAGTCATAAAAGGAAATTGAGTTAACGAGCTTACAAAGCATGGACAACAAGTGGGCACTTCATAATGGCATGCCCTTTCATAGTGGGCTTTGGCATGCGCTAATGTCTCCAACCTCCAAATGGGTTAACCAAGTATCCTATTAGGTGTTTCTACGTTTAAAGGGGATAGTATGTCCAAAGTAAATCCTTCAAAGGGGGGCGGCATGTGATAAAGAGATGAATGGAGTAGGGAATGAAAGGGGCAACCCTAGGCCACATGTTGGGGTACAAAGGTAGCTAATAAAAGGGAAGCCCACACGTGAGTATATAATGTATAGGAAGGAGCAATCGTGGTGCATGAGATGCCCTCGACCTTGATTTTTCCACCCTTCTTTATATGCCTTTTGCCTTTTATGATTTTTCTTTGATTAACTGCTCGAGGCTCAAGGGATAAGAGCATGATGTGTAAGGTAGAGAATTGAATATCCCCTTTAAGGTAGGGCAGTTCATTGCCCACTAGGGGTTGGGACGGTCATCGGTTCCTGAATGATAAAGGAGGCTCATCTAGGGCCTATAGGAACCAGGGTGATGGCCATTAGAATGGGGTCGAGCTCATGTATTGGCTTTTTCCCATGTGCTAAATTTGTTTGTCCCGACCATCTTTTGCATTTTTTTCCTGTTGAATGTGGCCAATTATGCCTTTACTTTTCTTTTCAACTACATCAACCTTCGGGACATCATTCCAGGCCCGACCCAAGGTGCGGACAAGGGGAGGGGAAGGCTAACCTTATGTGGACCCAGTGGAGGAATGTGTACCTAGGTGGGGGAAATGTTGAATGGGGTTATAAAGAGTGGAAGGGTAGAGATATATGTGGATGAGGGAGCGGGACCACGCAACCAAAATCAAGGTTTCCCATGTACCATCCCCAAAGCCCAAAGATCAATAAAATAGATCCCAGGGGACTAGGGTCCAAGCTTAACATCCAAAAGAGGTCTAGGGGACAAGAGCACAGACCTAGCCCACTCTTTCTGCCGAATCCCCACATTAATCCATGCCCAGAAGTATCCATGATAAGCAAACTACAATACTCAATTACCAAACGACAATGCATACCTATAGGTTTGGGAGACCCATTTTCAAATATATGATCATGACAGATGGGTGAGGGACCACATGGCTGGCTTAGGTGGTTGAGAAATGGCACAACGAGCTAGTTGGTGGCTGCAAGAGGCTGTTGGTTGCCAGCCGAGGACCATCTTGGAGAAAAATTTTATCCCAGGGATATCACCCACAAAATGGTGGGTAACATCTAGCTCCAACTGGGACGTGATCTCTGGGAAAAGTGGACAAAGGTACTCGAACGGGAGGTCACGAGAACTCCAACAATCTCTTGGTTACCGCAAACCTATTACTTGCACATATAATAAATGAAAAACACATGGGAACATGCTTTCGCAAAGTCTTATGATTGCACATGCTTGGATTAGACCAATAAAAGAAACTCATATAGATAAACTTTCAAATACAGTTTTAAATCTAAATGCAGCTAATCTATCATGAGAAATATCATATGACATTAGTTCTAATGTGAAAATCAGTATGCAATGCATCCTACCCTAACATGTAAATGGTACAAAACGACATAAAGACAGTGCAACCAACATATCATCAAATCAATATAAATATGCCAGCCTATATGATTACTCTGGCAGACAATGCTAAAGCAGTGTTGCGAAAACCGCAATTTTCTTGCGCTCCTGATTTAATCGTCGATTTTTTCAGCGATTTCTTTTATTTTCAAAAAATCGTGAAAAAATTGGGGCTCGATGCGAAAAAATCATGGAGGTCCAAATGCAGACAACGGGCTTGTTTGAGAGCTGAGGAGGAAAGGAAAGCAACTATAAGGGCAGAGGAGGAGAAAAACGAAAGATTTTGGGTTTGAATGTGCATTTTTTCTATTATTGTTGCATTGAGTTGAGGTTTTTTTTTTGTCAAAAATTCAATGTGTTGTATGTAATTTTTTATTTTATTTTTTTAACTTGCAATTCTTCTTGTGCCCTAGGTTCAACTTCAAACTTCATCTTACATTAAAACTCAAGAGTTCAACCAAGTTACAAACATGCCAAAGAAATTGGACCCTCTATGGGAATTTGGTGAACTTGATGGAGGGTTTGATAGAGCAAACTTGTCTTGCAATTTGTGTGGGCATCATATGACAGGGGGGTGTATAGATTGAAGTATCACCTTGCACAAATCCCTGGACATGAGGTAGGGCCTTGCACCAATACAACTCCGGAAATCATCTGAAGAGCCCTCAGATCATTGGAAGAAATAGAGCAAACCAAACAGTCCAAGTCAGATCTGAGGAATCAACTAGTAGGGAATAGAGTGTTAAGAGGTGAATATGAGAGTGGCACTGGTTCTACTTTAGCATCAATATCTACAACCAACCCTATAGCTACCTCATCATATTTTGTTCCTAGAACCACGGCTAGTTCACAACCATCTATCTCTTCAATGCTTAGAAAAAAGGAGAAAGAAGACGTTGACAAGTTGTTGGGCAAGTTTCTTCTTTGGAGTGATATTCCTTTCAGCGTTGCAAGGAATAATCCATTTTTCCAGCCTGTTGTTGATGCTATTGCAATTGTTGGCCCAGGGTACAAAGTCCCTTCTTATGATGACTTTAGAGGCCGCATTCTTCAAGATGAAAAGGTTGACTGCACCAAAAGATTGGAGGAGTTTAGGGCATCATGGGCACAAACAGGATGCACTGTGATGTCAAATGGTTGGACCGATCAAAAGGGAAGAAGCCTTATAAACTTCTTGGTTAATTTCCACAAGGGGACAAAGTTTATGAAATTTGTTGATGCATCTGCACACATCAAAGATGCAAAATTATTATGTGATTTGTTGGATGTGTTCATTTTGGAGGTGGGTCCAGAACATGTTGTCCAAGTCATAATGGACAATGCTGCAAATTATGTTGTTGGCAAGATGCTTATGGAGAGGCATCCCACTTTATTTTGGACACCTTGTGTTGCACCTTGCATTGATTTGATGTTGGAGGACATATGAAAAATTACTTTTTTCAAATATATTGTTGGCTCATCAAAAAGCATTACAAAATTTATATATAATAATGCATCTGTGTTTCATTTGATGAGAAAATTCACTAACAACAAGGAGTTGGTGCGCCCCGCCATTACACGGTTTGTCACCAATTTCATATTTCTTCAATCCCTCTTGAATTCTATGTTGGGATGCGAAGAGAATGTTTCTTTCAGATGAGTGGCGTGCTTTGGCATTTTGCCGCAAAACAGAGGGAGAGGCCATATGCAGATTAGTTTCATGCCAGGAAAGCTTTTGGGCGGGAGTGTAAGAGGTGTGCAGCGTTACTGAACCTTTGGTAAAGGTTCTTCGATTAGTTGATGGTGACAAGCCTACAATGGGCTACTTGTATGACGCCATGGACAGGGCCAAAGAATCCATTCGTACCTACTATGATGATAAGGGAGATGAGGGGTTTCAAAAACAACTCCTCATATGAGAATTGATTGATGAACGATGGAACAACACACTCCATCGTCCCATTCATGCTGCATGGATCTACTTGAAAAGTTGAACCCCGCATTTTCTTACCTCTGTGGGTTCTTATTTGACGCTGAGGTCATGGATGTATTCTTCACCTATGTTCAAAGGATGGTGCCATCTCCAGCAGAATGTGCAAAAATCTCCAAAGGAATGGAGATATACAGGATGGCAGGTGGCACATTTAGCTTTGAAATGCCTATGGTTGATAGGAAAACTAAAATGCTAGGTATTTTTTAGTTTGTTTCAAATTTCATTGTCTCTTCAAGTTCATTACTTCATACTTTGCTTCAACTTTCAAATTTCATTTTTTTCTTATGTTTATCTTATTTGTAATTTTGTTGTATATGCATGGTGGAGAATCTATGGTGCCAGAGTACCCCATCTGCGAAAGCTTGCCATTTGAATCCTTAGCCAAACATGTAGCTCCTCAAGATGCGAGCGCAACTGGAGTGTATTTGAAAAAATACACACCAAGAACCCCAACATGTTAAACTTAAAACTTAAAATATTCCAAGTTTCCAATTAATTTTTTGAATTCATTAAATAATATTATTTTATAATTATTATTTTATGACCTTTGTATAGGTTGGAGTCCCAGCGAATTAATGACATGGTCTACGTCTACTACAATCTTCAATTGTGGGTGAGGCAGCTTGAGAGGACACCTGATATGGACACCATCTCGGATGGGATTGACACCACTACTGCATGGAGGGTTGAGGCTGAGAGGCCTCTCCTGGAGTCTGCTGATGATTGGTTAGAGAAGGAGGTAGTGGAAGGAGTAGAGGGGGCGAAGGAGGAGGAGGAGGAGGTGACACCACCTACCCAGGCTACCCTTGTCACCAGTAGAGTACATGGTCTACCTCCTATAGCTCCTAGTTCTTCAGCTTCTAAAGCCCAACAAAGTCCACTACCAACTCCACCGGCATCTACATCTAAAGGGAAAGCTATTGCATTTTCTCTCAAGAGGGGCAGAGGAAATCAGTAGTATTAGTTATTTGGTTCATTTCATTGTATATGACATTATGACTCATGATATAAGATACATTATTATATTTTTTGTTGATATTTTGAGGCTGAGTTGGGACTCAGGAGTCAAGACTTACTATTCAGGCCATGATTCACTGTTATGTGTGATGTAGCACTAGAAATGATAGTACACATCTTATATATTAGTTCTTTTATCATATTTATGTGTCAATGTATTTATTTTATGTTATAAATGCTTTAGATATTAAAAAATATGAATATTTTTGTATTTGCCGATTTTTTCCCAATTTTTACGAATTTTTCTTATTTTTTCCCCTCGCCGATTTCATCTCGATCATGATTTTCGCAACATTGTGCTAAAGTGAATGTGGAGAGAATCACATGGATGATAAGGTCGATGAGAGGTAGAAAAATAGAATGCCCACACATGGATGATCATGTGAGAAGAGGTAAGAAAAGGATGTAATCTAGTCCATGAGATCCTCTCTTCTAACCAAAATATAGAGATGTCAATGATTAGGCCCATAAACTTTTGATGGATGGCAACCTTGGGCATATGATGGTCCTTATCATTTATGTCATATTTTATGGCCTCTACAAGGTTATGATTAGTAGGAACGAGAGACTGATGAGATGGAGAAACACAAGTAGGTTGCCTATGATGATCACACTAGAAAGGGGAGGTTATAGATTGATCATGATCCTGAGGGGGCACCCAAGGAGATAAAGAATATTCAATGAGGGGTTCTTCCTTGACACTATACTCAAAAAGGGGAAAGGGATCAAGGTCACTTGAGATCATATGAGAACAAGCACGAGAATCACTCTCAAAATCATGAACAAGGGAAGAAGGCAAAGGGGAGGGTGGAGTGTTATATCCAATAGGTTTCTCTTCCCCAAAATCATAATCTAAAGGCTTAGGTGATTTGAATATAGAATCATAAGGAGGAGCCTTATCGATTTCCTTAGTATCATAGATTGGGCCTCTCCTAACAAGAAAATTGATCACTTCCAACTGCCCCTCCTTATGCAAGGGAAAATAAAATTTCTCCTTCCCAAGGGCATTAATGGACATGTCATACCCGAGAGAAAGGGAGGACCAATTTCAGCCTCATCCTCCTTGTCAGTATCATAAATGGGACCACAATCAAATTGAGGACCAACAATTTCCCATTTCTCCTTTTCAATATGGAAGTAATCTCCAATATCATCTTCTAAGGGGAAAATGGGATCACCTTCCTCAAGGTTCTCAAAAGGAGAGTCATCAGGAGTAATATCCTTGAGAAAGGTAAGGTTAGTCTCAACTTCATCCTTCCCAACACGTGTTCTCAAAATCATCCTTTTCGTCATGCGGACCTGAGAACTCGTCTTATTGCTCATTACTTAGATTCTCAATGTCCTAATGATGGTCAAAGAAGGCTTCCTCTTGGATGCTTAACGTGGGGTATACTTGAAAATGCCTAAGAAAGCCATCAACGAACTCCTCAATAGATGAGATGCTCTTAGGTTCATGATCATGCAACCATGAGTTATGACCAATGTTGCACGAATCGGAAGCGTTTTTTGGAAGCGGGGACGCCGAAGCGTCATTTTCCAAAAATCTAGGAAGCGAAGCGTCCGCGGAAGCGTCTGCTATATATATATATTTTTATATTTTTTTGCATTTATACTCAAAACAAACATCCCAAATACCAAATTAATTGTAGAAGACATGAAAACATGCATATTTTTGCATAAATCAAGATAGATATAACATCCATTGTACATTAATGATCTAGAATCTAGATTCTTCTCCTCTTGTCTAGCCTTTGCCTCTACCTTGATTGTCTAGGGATATTAGTCAACATTGCCCAATTTTGATCAAACTACCTAATTCAAGAGTTAAAATATGGTAGAAAAAGCTTAACATGTTTGATCGATGATTTTGACTTGATTGAAAGGTAATTTTTTGCTAAGGGTGTGCCGCGTGACAAAGGAGTTCAACAATTAACACCACCAACACCAGGGTACATATAGGGCTTGGTGCTCTTGATTAAATGCTAATCGCATACCTTCATACTTGATATAATCTAATGAAATGCCACAATCCCATTGATCCTGAATACCTGAAAACTGTTAAGTCTGCTGAATTTTGAATAGGATATGAAATTTTATTTTCTCCATATGAAGTCCAATGAGGCTAGAACCACTCTCAAACATCTTGAGTCATTTCATGGTAATGTTAAAAATTTAAGTAAAAGGATGAAAATGAAAAATAAAGGAGAATGTCACTTTTACTTTAAGAATTTAACATTACCATGAGGGAGCATCTGCTATATTTATATTTTTTTTGCCTTCATTCGTCACCCTAACCCAAGGTGGACCCACCCCCAACAAGCAAACTCACCTAAAATTTAAAAATAAATTGAAAAAAAACGATTTTCTAAACGCTTTTCCGGAAGCTTTTCTGGAAGCGTACGGAAGCGCCTGGGAAGCGTACGGAAGCGTCTGGGAAGCGTACGCTTCCTCCTCCGAAGTGCCACGCTTCCAACGCCCGAAGCGCCGTACGAAGCGCGCTTCGGCGCTTCCGTACAGCGCTTCCAAATTTCCAGGAAGCGGCTAAAAAAGCTGAAGCGGCGCTTCCGAATTCGGAAGCGCCGCTTCCGGCCAAGCTTCCTAGGCGCTTCCGTACGGGACGCGCTTCGGGGCTTGGAACCGGGGGGGGGGGGGCGCTTCGTGCAACACTGGTTATGACCACCGAGAGATCCCATGAACAACAACATAAGGACATCTTGGTGAACAACCATCTCTCTTGAAGCATGTGCATTAAATCTTTCTACGTGATCAATTGCAGAGAGTGGATTACCATCAAACACGGGCACCCCACGTACCATCCTTCCCGTGACAAGATTATGGTGCCCAGGGATGCTAGTAATGTCCAAAGAGGGAAATTTACTAAAGAAAGACAACCTATTTGAGATATACATGAAAAACATGTAGGAGCCACTAGGGTGAATTTAAAGATGCCTAGAAAAATACTTGCTTCACCCTACAAGCATTGACCTTAAAGTTCAATGAAGAACTAGGGCTTCGTTCTTCCAACTGAGTCGCCAATAATGTTATGTCAATATGTCGTATGGGGAACAAAACACACATTTCGTGTCCCTGACAACGGTACCAAAATGTTACCACTCAAACTAGTAGGGGTCCTAAAAGGGGATCCTAGCGGGGCAACTGCTAGGTCAAGGGCAATAATCGAGCAATATCCCACTTTCACCTCATCTAAAGTTCCCTACTATTTACGGACTTTCACTAATGGGAGGAGACTCGATATGAAGGGAATCACCTAAATGAATTGGTCAATAAAGGGAAAAGAGTGATTCCTAAAGAGGCCTATTCAAAAGAGAGGCTCAATATAGGGCTTGCTTGCCCAAGAAGCAAGATAAAAAGCTCTCTAACAAGAGCCATGAGGGTCTTAGGGGCTAGGTTTAGCGAATGAGAATCTTGAGGAGGGACCTGCTCCTACAAACCCTTATGAAGACTTGGTTTCCAAATGGTCTTTGAAGAATTACCTTCCCAAAGTTATGGGACCACACGAGACTAAGTGGACCCCAAGTTAGGTCAAGGGGATACAATTGAGCAACCAATGATGTGCTTGACCTAATTAGGGAGGAGAATGGGTGCAAAGAAATAATTTTCAATGAAAGGTAATGTAATGATCCCAATGAGGTGACTAGCCAAGGGAAACCAAGGGCAAGATTCAATCTCGAGGCTAGGGCTTGAGATATCTCAAAATCCCACCATCAGAATTTCTTCAAAATTGGCAGGCACCTAGGAGACACACCAACACAGAGGATGACAAGAGATCGATTTTTTTTAGTGGGTGGTTTGCGAGATAAATGATGCCCTAGGAGACCTAATGGGCTAGGCCTAGAAAAAAAAGGGAGGAGAGGAAATAAGGTGTAAGGTGATCACCTTTGGGTGGACCAGTGCCTAATCCTTTGGGGAGATTGTGGTCAAGTAGAATAATGACTATGGACCTTTGAATTTTCTGGGTCAAGGAGGCCTCAAAGACAACTTTGCTTTGCACTAAGGCAACAACAAAAGCAGCTTCAAAGACTTTATACTTCGTTTTGCAAGGTAAATGGCTTGTCAAGATGAATTTCAATAATGAAATATCCTTAGGAACATTCATTCATTATACATGGCCCATACATGAAGCATTCACTATCCAGAAACAAAATTTGTACAACTTGACATAAGAGATGCAGCAAATATGCCCTAATATAGCGAAATCCCAACAACAATGTATGTGACAAAATTAGAAACAAAGAACAACATTAAAATGTACTTACATGTATAAGAATATATATCCAACCATCCAATAAATTGCCATCAAGAAGCTCCAAGACATGAAAATTATCGAAACATCAAAATTCATTCTATGCTCCAAAAATTCATCCTTCAAGAAGGATAGCGAAAATCTCTAAAGAGATACTAGTTCCAAATCCAAGTGATGATGCTAAAATGAATCCTCATCACTTCTATTCATACACTTCTAATGAGTTCGATTTAGTTTCTTGGGCCTACATTAGCCCCTAAAATAAAATAATGTGCAAAACAACTAACTTTTAGTGACAAGCCCACCAAACTAGCTCATAAACAAAAGGATAAGCCTTTCAAGAGGTCGAATGATCAATGATACATGTTGTTGGGCCTTCTCAGAAGCCCGATGAAGTCCATAAGTGCCACAATGATGAATAAGACTCCCACAAGTAGTGGACAAGGGGTTAACCCTTTGTTCTCCAAATAATAAACCTGTGGTGCTCCCAATGGGTATGAGGGCACACAATAAGTGCCACAATGATGAATAAGACTCCCAAAAGTAGTGGACAAGGGGTTAACCCTTTTTTCTCCAAGTAATAAACCTATGGTGTTCCCAGTGGGTGTGAGGGCACACAAGTAATCTCATGGGTCTCCAGGTAGATCGAAGATGCTTGCAGACCATCTGTAAGGCCTCAGATGATGGTGTAAGTGATGCCACATTAGCATACAAGTCTTGGGACATCTGCCAAATTCATAGTACAACTGTGGGGTCAACTGAGCATGGTGAACCAGGTGCATCTTCCTCGTCCAATAGGTGAATCTTAAGCAATCTCTGAACATCTCTGGGGATCCATGGAGTGTTGTCTACTGTTGTGGAGGCCCATGGCTCTCTACACACCCTACATGTGCCAATGTAGCCCTATGGAGGGTTAGGACCCCATATAGGGAGATCAAACCGAAAATGGAGACCATCTGTAATCGAGCATAACATCCAATGCATCCCCTATCCTTCCAGTACAACAAGTCATCGAAGGAAATTGAGTTAAAGAGCTTACAAACCATGGACAACAGGTAGGCACTTCATAATGGCATGCCCTCCCATAGTCAGCTTTGGGATGCGCTAATGTCTCCAACCTCCAAATGGGGTTAACAAAGTATCCTATCAGGTAGTTTCAAACTTTAAAGGGGATAGTATGTCCAAAGTACATCCTTTAAGAGGGGGTGGCATGTGATAAAGAGAAGAATTGAGAAGGGAATGAAAGGGGAAACCCTGGGCCACATGTTGGGGTACAAGGGTAGCTAATAAAAGGCAAGCCCACACTTGGGTATATAATGTATAGGAGGGAGCAATCGTGGTACATGAGGTACCCCCAGCCTTGATTTTTCCACCCTTCTTTATATGCCTTTTGCCTTTTATAATTTTTCTTTGATTAACTACTCGAGGCTTAAGGGATAAGAGCATGATGTGTAAGGTATAGTAGTGAAAATCCCCTTTAAGGTAGGGTGGTTCATTGCCCACCAAGGGTTGGCACGATCTTCAAGCATATGATCATGACAGATGGGTGAGGGACCACATGGCTGGCCCAGGTGGCAGAGAAATGGCACAATGAGCTAGTTGTTAGCTGTAAGGGGTTGTTGGCTGCCCGTTGAGGACCATCTTGGAGAAAAAAATTCTCCTAGGGATATCACCCACAAAATGGTGGGTAACAGTAGCGAGCCATAGAAGATGTGAGGTACAGGAATGATGGGAGTCATAGGAATTGTAATGTGTACCATAATATTATGTCAATGAGCCATAGATAAGATATTTGAGCCACATTGCAAACCGTAGTTTAGCGTATATGAGCCATAGTATTATGTGATGTGAGCCATGAATATAAGTGCGAGTTGCAAGAAGTATTGCGGGCCACTGCTAGATTGATACGTGCCACAAATTATAGGAATGATCCATATGAAAAGATGTGAGCCACAGTGAGGTGCCTTATGAACTTATCATTCGAGCTTCTCAAGAGATATGCCATAAGAACCACAAAATTTGTCAAGCGAGCCAAAGGTGTAGTGATGCGAGCCACTCAAAATGACATACTAAATAAGCCATACGATTGGCTATTTATAATTAATTAGGCATATGATGGGACTCGTCCCTTAGGGCTGGCTGACTTGTAAATGGAGGGAAATCCTTAATTTCAAATATGCTCATAGTAAAATTTAAATATACTTTGCTACATGCCTTTAATGATGTCACACCATATTTTACTGCCAAACCAATTTGATCATATTAATCATAACATATCTCTTTGTTCAATTGAATTCTTCCTGTGACCAATATAAAATGTCTTGGAGTAGATTAGGCTTTCCTTGGGGCAACTGGGTTTCCCTTTGGGGAAATTCATCCCAAAGCTACCCAAATTTCAACAATTGCTTCTCATTTTTCTCCTCGTCTAAGAATATCTCATCGTTATATGATAGTCTATTCCCTCTAAATAGGAGGTCTCTTTTTAGTCATATATCAAACTAGAACACTGGAATCCTTCCTTCACAGTCTGAGCTCTCATCCATTTATCAAGTGTCACTCTAATCATGGGATGGCTCTACATTTTCCTTAATCCGGATACTAAGGACTAAGTCCTTTCTTCTATCAGATGTACCAGATGACCCCAAAACATGAGCAAGAGCAAGAATAACAAAGTAAATAAACATAATGAAAGTGTACCTAATGATAAGGCAAGACTCTCTTTCTTCTCTGAATATGAGAATGGCTCCTTCATTTTCCTACACCAACTCCCTCTTGGAGAAAACTCCTCCTGCACTACTCTACATCTTGATGATCCTCAATATGGATCTTTCCTTGATCACATTCTCATTCAAGAAGTTAGAAGCATCATGCAAGAAGAATAAATAATAGTCTAAAATGATAAATCTAAACAAGAGCAATGTTACAATGAAATAACAAGCTTTAAAAGTACTTATATTTAATGAGGAATGTTGGAAGCAATCAACTCCCTCTTGATCCTACCTCTATGAGTCACCACTGTCCATCAACCATATGTCAAAGTTGTCTTCAGAAGAAATGCTTCCTCTTGAGCTCCACCTTTATTCCTATTTCTAGATCCGTGATCTCCTTCTTCAATAGTCAAGCTCAATTATCAGTGTATATGATGACCATTGAATCAACGTCATACCCTCTCCTTGGGTTTCTCTAAATTTGTCACAAGCTTCTCACTAATCATATCATATCATGAAGTTTCATACTAGGGTTCCAATATGATAGAACCCGGGGCTTTTGCATACCAACTCCTAGGGTTTCTCCCAAGCCCTAGCTTCTATTTGAAAGAACAAAGGACTCCCTAGGGTTTCCTTCAAACCCTAGCATTCTTTTAGGTCTCTGACATCTTCATCTCTTTCACTCTACTTGCTTAAGAAATCCATCATATGTGTCTATGGGGGTGATCCCAATGACTCTTCTTCAGCTTAGCTCTGATACCATGCTAATTTTTAGGGCTAGAATGTTCTTTGTTGTATATAATTGCATGTTTAAACTTTTTCAACATTTTCACATTATATTCACCCCATAACATCATATCATCATTAACAATTATGAAGAGAGAATAATAACATCAACAATGAAGCAGAACAATAAGTAAGAATGGAAGAAAAGCATACTAAAGGGGGAAAACCCACAAGGGGGGAAACCCATAATCAAATTTTTCTTCTTCTATTACATGTTCATCAAATGTTTAGCTTTAGTACAATGTACAAACATCATCAGACATAAGTCTTTCATCATCCAACACATTAGTCCTACTAGGACAATCCAACAGCAGGGAAGCCTCCAAATCACATTGTCAGAGGAACACAATATACATCATTGTCATTGTCATGTAGATCTCTGTCACATATTAATGACACTATAATATAGATCACTATCACATATCCAGAGCACTGTCAAGAAGATCACTATAATAAAGGATGCTGCCATAGAATTATGTCATACACATCATTGTCTACCATACATCAGTTATTATGAGGATTGTCATACATTACTGTCATGTTATACTGTGTCATATATTATTGTCCTACACATCACTGTACATTGTTATATATATCGTTGTCATACAAAGACAACATTTCATCAAAGAAATACTTCAAGACATAAGGTCACTGCCATATTAATAGATAACTCAAGGTCATTGCCATATACATTCATGTTGAAGCTTCTAAGTTTACTTAGTTTAAAAACCCTTCATGCACTTTTCTGATTTGTTCCTACCTACTTGTTATTTTTTCTTTAATAATACAAAATAAATACTGAAAATAAACACCAGTGCATGCTCAACATATTACAGATCAGCAACTAAAAGAAACAAGAACAAACACACCACATGACACCATTATTTTTGGACCAATGTCCCCGGAAAAACCCAATGTGGGAAAATCGGTGCAGCTATCTGAGAGTTTTCTTATTAAGCAATATCAGAGTACAATTTGGGTGCCAAAACTGGCCTACCCAACAGAGAATTTCCTTAGCAGCTATAACTCATAGTTTGAGAGAAATCTCCTCGCTAAAACCCTGGAAAACCCTTTTGGCAGCTCCTTAGCACAAACTGCTCTGTAACCCCAGTGTCAGCTCCTCTTTGTCTCACGTTGGCCCTGGATCAGCCTTTCTAGGCCTGCGTCAGCCCCAGGAGGCCCTGCGTCAGCTCTGGGAGCCTCTACATCAGCTATGTTGGCCCCTCTGGTACTCTGCGCAGCACTTGGCTGCCTCCGCGTGGCGCTGCGTGAACCCTTGTTGGCACTACGTCACTCTCCTTGGCTATTGCGCTGCTCTCCTGACACAATCTCTGCCTTCTCTATTTCTTTGTACTCAATGCCCCTCAGCTGTTGTCCCGATCACTGATTCTATCTCTCTTAGCAAACCCCGCTCTAGAGAATAGAATGACTGATCATTTGGTGTCCTCTCCAAGTGACCCTCAAGCCTCCTCTTATACATTTCTTGTTGACATCTCAATAGCTAAGATTAGATCTGGCTTGATCCATGTCTTTTGGACCACTTTAACACAAATTCATATTAATACACATTAATATTTTATTTTCCATAAGTTTAGACTTAGGGACTCCATTAAAAATATTAATTATTTTAATATCTCCTAATCTCTTTATAATCTGCCCAAACCCTTTCTGGGTATTGGAGATCTCATGTGCCCTAACCTCTCCACCAAATTTCGTGGCTAGAGCACATTCGATGCTACCCCAAATCAACACTCCCTCTTAGCGAGGACTGTGCTCTAGCAATACTCCTCACTGAGTATTACTTTGATCATCCGGCATCGGTACCTGTGCTGATGCTAGGCCTTCTTGCCCACCATCCTCTGCATTACTGCCTCCTGTACTGCTGCCCATAGTTCTGCCACTACTGCATCTCTACGATAGCTCCCTCTGCATCCGTGTTGTTGCTGGTCCTTTCTCCCAACACTGCATCTGCACTGCACCTCCTCTCATCATGTTGCATCGTGCTGCCCACTGCTGCACTGCAATTCAGTTACTGAGAAGTAAGTAATTGATCCTCCAACTGACCTCCCTGTTGGACTAGAAACACCCTTTGATGCTAAAGCTCCCTCTGCCGTTGACAAGTGCTCCCTCTTTGACCTTTGCGATGCTGAAACAACTCCCTGCATCTTGCACTGTTGCACACCTCTCTGTGCCATCCTGCACTGGTGCAACATTCCTGTGCCTCTCGCACTGTTGCAGCCTACTAGCTCTGCGCTATCTCAGGACTCTTGCACTATAGCTCTCTTTGTCGCTCCATCCGCATCCGTTTCTACCCACTCAGCTAGTCCTAATAATCCTCGTCGGGGCTCGTGTAGCAAGGTATAATCCAAGAGGCTGGGTACCTCAAGGATCCTGCCCCTCATCGCCTGTAGTCCTCCTGACTACAGTTCGATGTCTCCCCACTTCCGCTAAAGTGTTGCATGTGCACTCATGGCACAGTCATCATCTGTCAAAACTTCCTTCTTTGCCCGTGCTGGCACTGCCTTAGTCTCAGAAGACTCTCCCTTACTCTTCTTCCTTGGGCACTGGGTCGCATGATGACCCATCTCCCCACAGTGGAAGCACCTGATCTTGGAAAGATCTTTCTTCTTCTGCTTCTCCTGCTTTCCCTCAAATTCTAGGGCCACATCCTCCTCCTCCTACTGAACCTTGATCCCTTTGTTGCTGCTACCTGTCTTTGACTATCCTCTGATCTCTTCCTGGCGAAGAGCTGCCCACATCTCGTCCCAAGGTAGGAGAGTCCCTCTGCCCAGGATACTCTGGACAAACACTTCCCAATCTTCTGAGACAGCATTCAGAGTTGTCCTCACCATAAGCTCTTGATCCGGTGTCGCTCCTATGTCAACTGGTCTCGGATCTCGTTCAGTTCTCCGAGGAAGGTGTCAATCAATTGACCCTTCTTCATCTGATACAACCTCATCTTGTTCTCGAGCAACATTATTCTCTACACAGAAGTATGTTGGTACAAGTTCTTGAGAGCCTCCCACATGTCAATTGTTGTTTCCTTCTCGGCTGTATGTGGTACCACATGATCCTTGACCCTGTCAAGGATAATGCACTTGGCCCTCGCCATCGCCTCTTCGTACTTGTCATTATAATTTGGGTCGACTGGGATAGCTATCATCTTCAAGGCGAAGTTCTTGACATGATTCCTGTCTAGCACTGATAAGATTCTAGCTTTCTAGACTGCGAAGTTCGATGCTCCGTCCAGTGTATCCTGGTCTCTTACCCCGTGAAGTGCCACGACGCTCCTCTACTTCCCTCCTGGAAGTTCTCTGTTCGAATACTCTAAGTCTCTAGTTCCCATCTAGAAGTTCTCTTTTGGACTCCCTCTGAGCCCTGATTTCCCTCCTGGAAATCCTTCTGCCGCTTGTCAAGATGCCCCCTACTCTGATCGTCTTGTGCAACTGCATTGCTGATCCAGGTTCCTCGGCTAGAAACCCTCTGTAACAACTCCTCTGGCCTTGCTCTGTCAGGTATGTTATGACAACAGTAGCTCACCAGCTCCACTCCGCAATATCTCTGCAGCTTCTAGAGTCCAGCAACTGCCTCTCTGTGAACTGCGTCAGCCCCTCTCTGCCTCACGTTGGCTCTGCGTCACCCCAAATGGGTCTGCGTCACCCCTGGGATGCCCTGCGTCAGCCCTCTGGCCCTCTGCATTAGCAACGCTGGCCTCTCAGAGGCTCTGCGCAGCTCTCGGCTTCTTCTGCGTGGCTCTAGCTAGCTCTGCGTCACACTTCTTGGCTTCTGCACTACTAGAAATAGTTTCTATCACCTCGGGACAGCTGTTTTCTACTGCTATTGCTCCGCTCAGCTGATTTCTTTTAGTCCTCTTGTGATCTACAATCACGCTCTGATACCATGTTGAAGTTTCTAAGTTTACTTAGTTTAGAAACCCTTCATGCACTTTTTCTGATTTATTCCTACCTACTTGTTATTTTTTCTTTAACAAGTTATTTACAAAGTAAATACTGAAAATAAACACCAGTGCATGCTCAACATATTACAGATCAGCAACAAAAAGAAACAAGAACAAACACACCACATGACACCATTATTTTTGGACCAATGTCCCCGGAAAAACCCAATGTGGGAAAACAGGTGCAACAATCTAAGGGTTTTCTTATTAAGCAATATCAGAGTACAATCTGGGTGCCGAAACTGGCCTACCCAACGAAGAATTTCCTTAGCAGCTATACTTCACAGTTTCAAAGAAATCTCCTGGCTGAAACCCCGGAAAACCCTTCCGGCAGCTCCTCAGCACAAACTGCTTTGCAACCCCAGCCTCTGCCCAAACTGGACTGTGTCAGCGCCTCGCTGTCTCACGCTGGCCCTGTGTCAGCATTTCTAGGCCTGCGTCAGCCCCAGGAGGCCTTGTGTCAACTCTGGGAGCCTTTGTGTCAGCTGCGTTGGCCCCTCTGGTGCTCTGTGCAGCACTTGGCTACCTCTGCGTGGCCCTGCGTGATCCCTTGCTGGCTCTACATCACTCTCCTTGGCTGTTGTGCTACTCTCGCGGCACAATCTCTACCTTCTCTGTTTCTCTGTACTCAATGCCTCTCAGTTGCTCTCCTGATCACTGGTTCTATCTCACTTAGAAAACCCCACTCTAGAGAATAGAATGACTGATCATTTGGTGTTCTCTTCAACTAACCCTCAAGCCTCCTCTTATACATTTCCTGTTGACATCTCAACACTTGAGATTAAGTCCCTAATCAATGGCTAAGATTAGATCTGGCTTGATCCATGTCTTTTGGACCACTCTAACATAGATTCAAATGATTAATATTAATTATTTTAATATCTCCTGATTTGTTTAGAATCTGCCCAAACCCTTTCTGGGTATTGGAGATCTCATGTGCCCTAACCTCTCCTCCAAATTTCGTGGCTAGAGCACATCCGATGCTACCCCAAATCAACAATTCATCACTACCATACAAGGTTTACTGCCATAGATTGTCCCTTACCACTACTATTATCATTGGAACATCAAAGTCATACAACACAGTACTGAAATAAATAGTGAGTCACAGAGAGTCTCATATGAGTCATACGGATAAGAATATGCGAGCCTTTGATAAATTAATTGTGAAAATTTCTAACACGAAATTCTACTACAGTAACTGATTTATTTCACCTACTTATCTCTCACAATAAGTTATTTACGAAACCCTTTAGTAGACATTAAAATAAATTTTACTGCAGTTATCACATAATTACATAGAGAGAATAACAGTGATATACAAGCACAAGAATCAATCACATCAACACAGTTGTTTTTGGACAATTGTCCCCAGAAAAACCCAATGTGGGAAAACTGGTGCAGAAGAAGAGAGTTTTATTAATCTTCAGCAACAATCGCTTCACAAGGAATGATTCCACAGAAAAACTAAGACACTTCTGAGAGAAAACACCTGAGACAAAGTTTCTCCTCCTGCTGGAGAAGTTCTAACACCCTCGAGACCCTTCACCCACCTCTACGTCACTCTGCGTCAACCTACGTGAGGACTACGTCTCCAATGGTGTTGTCTCCCTGCTCTTCCCTCTGCGCTGTCTCTCGAATGCCCTGCGTCACCTCCTCCTTAGTCACTGACTGCTATTGATGCCCTCCTCTTCCTTCACCCTGCAACTCTCCCTCTGAAATCGAACTCCTTCTCCTTGAGAATTGATTTCCCTCGGGGTATTGTGTATTTGCCTGGTGCATCTCCAAATGACTCTCAAGTCTTCTCTTATACTTTTGCTATTGATGAATCAATGACCGAGATTAGTTCTCTAATCAATGAGTAAGATTAAAACAAACTTGATCCTCGTCTCTTAGAAGCTTCTCACCCATATCTTTATTAATACCCATTAATATTTTTATTTTCCTAAGTTTAGACTTAGGAACCCCATTAAAAATATTAATTATTTCAATAACTCCTCATTCGAGTGGAATTTCTCCAAACAATTATGAGTCTTGGAGATCTCATGAGTTTTAGCCCCTCCACAAAATTTCGGAGTTAGAGCACATCCAATGCTACCCAAAATCAACACTCCTTGTTAGCAAGGAATGTGCTCTAGCAATACTTCCCAACAAAAGCATCACACTGATCCACAGCATCGGTCCTCTGTGTTGTTGATGCTCGGCGAACTACGCCTCATCTACTGCGATGCTGCAATCTGTATTGCTGCCCATGACACTGTAACTATCACTGCTACATTTGTACCGCAGCTCCCTCTGAATATGTTGCATCATGCTGCCCATAGCACTGTCACTGCTAACTATTGCACTGCAACTCCTTATATTATCCGCTTCTACTACTGAAACAGATTCTTCACCATCCCCATCTTCTCCCTAAAGTAAACAAACTTTGTTCTTCCTAAGGCCTTGGTGAGAATGTCTGCCACCTGTTCTCCTGTTGGGGTGTACCTCAACTGTACTGCCCCTCATTAGATATAGTCTCTAATAAAGTGACACCTGATATCAATGTGCTTCGACCGATCATGAAAGACTAGATTCTCAGAGAGCTTGATGCAACTCTGATTATCACACAAAATATTGGTCGCTTCCATCTTTCTCCTGAATAGATTCACAAGCAATTTCCTAAGCCATATGGCTTCGCACAAAGCTGTGCTAGCTGCCATATATTCAACTTCAGTTGAGCTCAGAGCCATGAATTTTTGTTTCCTACTACACCAGGAGGTCATTCCTGATCCAATGCTGAAACAGTACCCAGTGGTACTTTTCCGATCTACTGAACTTCCAGCCCAATCTGCGTCAGTGAACCCACTCAACCTGATGTCATTGCCTTGGGTGTACATTAGTCCATGCTTGATTGTTCCTCGTATATATCTGAGAACATGCTTGGCTGTTGCCCAGTGCACCCTCTTTGGTTCTACCATGAACTGACTGAGGGTGTTGATAGCAGAACAAATGTTCGATCTGGTATTGACTAGATACATCAAGGACCCCATGAGATGCCTGTACAAGGTGGGATCAACTTCTTTATCTTTGGATGAATCAATCTTCTTCCAGTTGGTGATCATTGGAGTAGCCATAGGTCTACAGCCCTGGACATGAACCTTTTCAAAATCTCTGTAGTGTATCTCCCTTGCCTAAGGAAAATTTCACCCTTCTACTGCCAAACTTCCAACCCCGCGAAATAATGCATCTGGCCCAAATCCTTCATGTCGAATTTTGTGGCTAGGTTCTCCTTGCAATCTTTTATGAGCTTGGATGATCCTGTCAGAAAGAGATCATCCACATATAAAACTAGGATTAGAGGCTCATTCTCTAAAACCATATACTAGAGGTTAGGATCTGCGTCACTTTTGGCGAATCCCATCTTCTACAAGTAGCCATCAATTCGACCGTACCATGCTCTAGGTGCTTGTTTAAGCCCATACAGAGCTTTCTTCAATCTGCATACATGAGATTCCTTCTCATGTGTCTCAAAACCCTTTGGTTGTCCAATGTATACTTCTTTATCACCCCGTTCAAGAATGTTGTCTTGACATCCATCTAGTGAATCTCCCACCCCATCTGAGCTGCAAGGGATATCACGGATCTAATAGAAGTATACTTGGCTATTGGGGCAAAGGTTTCTTCGTAGTCTATCCCTTCCTTTGGAGCAAACCCCTTAGCCACAAACCTGGCTTTCCCTTTTTCTACACTTCCATCAACAGCGTATTTGACTTTGTAGAGCCATCTCGACCCTACAATTGACCTATCCTGAGACCTAAGTACCACTTCCCAGACATCATTGACCATTATGGAACTGTATTCCTCCATCATAGCATCTACCCATACTTGATGCTGAACAACCTCGTGAAAACTAGAGGGTTCTCCAACCTGAGCCACCAAGGCTTGGTATCTGTCTAGCTATCTACGCTCCCTTTTCTCATTCCTGGGCGCCCCAACAAAATCCTCTGCATCTCGTAGTATCTGTCGAAGTTCCCGGCTCGTTCTACCACTAGTAGTGGGTATATCTATCTGCTCCTCCTCTTCCTGAGGCTCCACCTCTAGAGTTTTGTCTTTAGGAGAAATACTAGTGCTAGTTTCTGTTGGTCGAAGTGGCTGGACCAACGGATCATCCTTTGACTACTCTTTGGAAGGCATTTCTCGAGATTTTCTGAAGGCTCTGTCCTCCATGAACTTTACATCCCATTGAATTATGATCTTCTTATTCCCTAGAAGACAGACTCTATATGCCTTAGTATTCTCGCTATATCTTACAAGATATCCTTTCTCCGCAGTCTGATCCAATTTCTTCCTCTTCTCTTCAGGTACATGGCAGTATGCCAAACTCCCAAATATCCTGAAATGACTCACCTCAGGCTTCCTATTGGTAAAGACACTCTTCGCAGTAATCTTACCTAATGCCCTGTGAGGAGTCTTGTTTTGGATATACACTGTCGTGTTGCATGCTTTTGCCCATAGAAACTTGGGCATATCCTGATCATACAACATTGCCCTGGCTGCTTCAACAATAGTCTGGTTCTTCCTTTTTGCTACTCCATTATGCTCCAGATTATAGGGGGTTTTCCACTCTCTTCTAATGCCTTCCCTTGCGCAAAAATCAGTGAAGTCCTTGTCGATGTATTCTCCACCATTGTCTGAGTGCAATATCTTTATCTTCTTTCCTGTCAGATTCTCAACTAGAGCCTTGAACTCTTTGAATCGACCAAAAACCTCATCCTTGGTTTTTAGAAAGTAGATCCAAGTCTTTCTAGAACAGTCATCAATGAAGGTGACGAAATATTCAGCACCACTAAGAGCTTTTGTGGACATGGGTCCGCAGATATTTGAGTGTATCAATCCTAGAACACTCTTAGCCCTATTGTTGCTTCTGGAAAATGTTGCCTTAGCATACTTGCCTAGTGCGCATCCTCTGCATACATCATCTCATTCAGTACTTAATTCTGGAACTCCTGATACTGTTTTCCTGAGAATTCTTAGAGCCGCATGGTGTAAGTGACCCATTCTCCTGTGCCATAGTTCATTCAAATCTTTATCCTCATTGTTGCCTATCAGTGCCATTGGAGATTCTAGTTGTAATCTATACAACCTGATACTTTTGATTCCAATATGAGCCTTCTTTTTCCAACTCGGGTGTTTGACATATAATTTCTCCTTAATGAAGAAAACGTCATAGCCCTTGTTTTGAAGTTGAGATACAGAGAGTAAGTTCATCCCCAATCATGGCACATGCAGCACATTGGTTGCTCGAAGTCGATCCCCTGCTTCTATTTGCAAGACTACAATACCTCTTCCTACGGGGGTACACTTTGCCTTTTTTCCCATGGTGATATGAAAATTCATCCTTTCTTCTTGATAATTCAAAAAACATTCTCGTATTCCTGTCATATACCAAGAAGCTCCACTATCTACATACCAAATCTCAGAGGAGGCGAAACTCGCTAGGCAAGCGACTTCTCCTTCCAGTCTGGAAGTTAACATAGAATAATCGTGATCCATGTTCTTCATGCTCTCTTCTTTCTCTAGAGATCTGCGTGAGTCCCTCTGAGTTGATGCCTCGACATCATGCTCCTGACTCATAGCAAATTCTTCAATCTTGTTGCCCGATCTCTGCTCTGATACCATGTGAAAATTTCTAACACGAAATTCTACTGCAGTAACTGATTTATTTCACCTACTTATCTCTCACAATAAGTTATTTACAAAACCCTTTAGTAAACATTAAAATAAATTCCACTGTAGTTATCACATAATTACATAGAGAGTAACAGTGATATACAATATAATGGTCCCAATTTTTGTGAGTGCAAAATTCACTAAGGAGTTTTGCCAATTTTTGGTGATATTAAATAAAAAGAAGAAAATATTATTTTGTGGGAGAAAAGTGGAAATTATTATTTTAATGAAGAATAGCAGTGAAGTAATATTTTATTAGTGGAAGGTGGGCACCACCAAGGGAGAGAACTAACAATTATAAATAGAGCTTGGAGGCCTCCATTTGGTCTCTTTGACTATTTGACAATTCAACATTAGTTCTCTTGAGCTACTTAGCCAAGACATCCGTGTTGTTTAGCACGAGGAATTTCTGAACGGGAATTCCACCCTCATTTCGGAGAACTTCGAGTGTCTCCCTAGTGAGGCAATTTGGGGAGCTCAATTTAGAGTTTCCTTTGGGCATATTTGCAAGTTATTTCAGCTGGGCTAAGTTGAGAGAATTCTTGTGGTCGAAACTCTACATTTCTGCAAGTGCAGAGGGGTTGGAGGAATAGAGGTTGAGAAGAGATAAAGGTCGGAGATTGGAGGTATTCCTCAAGGGAGAATTTAGCCAAAGTTGGGAGAGATTTCTAGTGGTGGATTTGGGCTTAATTCAGCAATATTAGTTTTGTGGGGAGCTTTCTGGCCAAATTGGGCAATTTGCACTTATTGGGGGTCACCGAGGATTGGTGGATTCAGCCAAAACCATTTCTGGGTTTATTGAGAGGAGTCTATAGATAATTTTACAGAATTTTTCGAGTGATATTCGGACCTGAAATCCTAATTCTTATAGTAGGGCAAATTGCTAGTTAGTTGGGGAATTTGCACCATTTTGTGGGTTTGACTTTGGCTTGGAGATAGGCCAAACCCTTTTTGGGTTTTTCTAGGTTTTGGGCAAGGAGCAATCTCCTAATTTTATAGAATTTTCTGGGCACTCTAGAGTGGGAAAATCAGGGGGTGAAGTCAAGCAACAGTGTAGTTTTGGAGCAACAACGCAGTTTTCTAGAGGAGCTTGCTATTATAGTTGTTGAGCTTTCTTGTATTCATCACTTGGTGCTTGTAGCTTGCCTTGTGCAAGCCCAGGTGCATTTTCTCCAACTCATTTGTACCAAAACACTATTATTAATAAAATCTTGGCCAGTTTGTGGATTTGGAGATATTTCTAGTTTATGTGTATGCATTTTTGAAAAAATTTGTGTTATTATCTTTGCATGACTTTGTTATCATTGTAAAATTTCCATTAGGAATATTACAGACAAGCACAAGAATCAATCACATCAACACAGTTTTTCTTGGACAATTGTCCCCGGAAAAACCCAATGTGGGAAAAACAGTGTAGCAGATGAGGGTTCTATTAATCTTCAGCAACAATCGCCTTACAAGGAATGATTCCACAGAAAAACTGAGACACTTTTGAGAGAAAACACCTGAGACAAGTTTCTCCTCCTCCTATAGAAGTTTTGACACCCTGGAGACCCTTCACCCACCTCTGCGTCACTTTTGCGTCACTCTGCATGAGGGCTGCGTCTACAATGGTGTTGTCTCCCTGCTCTTCCCTTTGCATTGTCTCTCGAATGCCCTGCGTCACCTCCTCCTCAGTCACTAACTACTGCTGATGCCCTCCTCTTCCTTCACCCTGCAACTCTCCCTCTGAAATCTAACTCCTTCTCCTTGAGAATCAATTTCCCTCGGGGTACTGAGTATTTTCCCGATGTATCTCCAAATGACTCTCAAGTCTTCTCTTATACTTTTCCTGTTGATGAATCAACGACCGAGATTAAGTTTCTAATCAACGACTAAGATTAAAACAGAGTCGATCCTCGTCTCTTAGAAGCTTCTCACCCATATCTTTATTAATACCCATTAATATTTTTATTTTCCTAAGATTAGACTTAGGAACCCATTAAAAATATTAATTATTTCAATAACTCCTCATCCTTGTGGAATTTCTCCAAACGATTTTGGGTCCTGGAGATCTCATGTGTTCTAGTCCCTCCACAAAATTTCGAAGCTAGAGCACATCCGATGCTACCCAAAATCAACATTAATGCGAATCGCAATAGAAGTGAGCCACAGTAGAAGCGATCCATAGTTGAAGCGAGCCACAGATAAATAGATGTGATCCATAGTAGAAGAAATCCACAATTGAAGTGAGCTAGAGATAAATTAATGCGAGCCACAGTGGAAGTGATCACAAATAAATTAATGCGAGCCTCAAGACTTGATGCGAACCATATTGTGAGCCATAGAGATTGTTACGTGCTACAAAGATAATATGAGCTATAGACCTTAGTTGATCTGCCTTAGAGAACCACCAAAGGTGCCAATTTATAGTCGTTGCCACCTATGAAGGGTCACGACCCTTGGGCAAGCCGACATGTCAATTTGGATGGCCGACTTGAAATATTTAGAGGAAAAATTACCAATTCAAATTTGCTAATTAAACATTGCCCAAATACATTTCTCTTATATTTAAATAATAAAGATAGAAGTGCCAAACTAATAATAATTTGCTTTATCCAATATAAGTTCTCCCTTAGGGCAAGGTGGGATTCTCTTGGGATAGTTGGGTTCCTATGGTGAAATTCGTCCCATAGCTGCCGCAATTTCCAACATGGAGGAGGCTCGATCCTCAACTCTATAGATGTATAGGAATCTCGACCTTAATATGCAAACACCCTAAGGGCCTCATCCCTCCTTGATACAATAAACAATACTCTGTCCTATTCCACGGGGATAAAACACATGCTTTTGATAATTTTGGGGCAAGATTGTTCTCTGTTGTAGATAATTGTATTTTCAAACTTTTTCATCCTTTACATATTACATTCCCCCCATAACATCATAACATCATTAGCAATTATGTAAAGAGAACAATAAACATCAACAATGCAACGAAACAATAAGGAACATTAGAAGAAAAGCATGCACAATAGAGACACCAGGATTTAGGTCAAAGACCAGAGCAAAACCCCACAAGGGGAAAACCCAACCAAATTCTTGTTCTATTAGATATTCATTAATTGTTCAACTATGATACAAAGTACAATAAAATGAGATACAATAATCACTTAGAAAAATATTTTCAACATCCATCACATGAGGCCTCCCAGGGCCAACCTAAGTCAATTCACAACTTCGTTTGTGAACTGAATGAAACAAGTCCAAGAGAGCTGCTACAAAATCACATCTGGCATAGAGACATTATCACATCGGCCATCGATAATGTTATCACTATCATCAAGAGTATGTTATCATCAAAGTCACTATCACAACCATACTGTCACAACATGGACACTGTCATATCAAGATCATTGTTCTTCATCATTCATCATCATGTCATTGTCTTTATCTATCCAACATAAGCAGGGTTATTGACATCATGTAACATAAGCAAGGTATTTCTCATATATTATATATCTCAGCACTAGTCATATGTCATTAGGGCATTGTATGGTATCTCTGCCAACCTATATCACTATCGTATAATTTGTCATATATCTTGTCTCCCATTGCAAACATTAAAGCCATACAACAAGAGGATTGCCAAAGGGTCATGATCATTCATCAATACCGAGTCTTAGAGTATAGAATGTGAGTCACTGCAAATAGAGTCATTGTAATACAATGCCACTTTAACAAAGCCTCTATACATAGCACAAAGTATAGAGATGCAGGGTATAGAGATAATGATGCCACTGATGGAGAGTAATGCCATAAAACATTTATGCAAGTTGCAATATCATTAACAAGTACAATCCACTATCAAGTCAATACGAATCACAACGGAGAACTGAGAGTTCAATGCAAGTCCATTATGTATGCGAGATGCAAGTCCACAATACATATGAGTCACAAATAAAGGGTGTAGGCCATAGGTAAGACGAGATACAAAATAGTAATGTGAATCCACACAAATATGCGGGCCATAGAAT
The DNA here is from genome assembly GCA_031772625.1 of Pinus tabuliformis. Lineage (NCBI taxonomy): Eukaryota > Viridiplantae > Streptophyta > Pinopsida > Pinales > Pinaceae > Pinus > Pinus tabuliformis. The sequence continues at coordinate 1,450,589 of CM062819.1, forward strand.
CAAACCATATAATCGCGATCTATAGTAATAATAATAGAAGATCAAGTCACATAGTCAATAGAAAGAGCCACTATGACTAGCGATTCCACACTGAATATAAGAGTGACGCCTTTGTGATGAATATGAGCCACCAAGACACTATTGTAGCGAACCACAAATAATAATTACATGCCACAAAAAACCAATAGAACGAGCCACAAAGAAGCAATGTTACTATTGCAAAGAACAAATGTCACATAGAGTCTTGTCATTGTTACCGAGTGTGATGCCACGATGTCGTTGTCACCGAGTGCGAGCCACAAATCATAAGTGTGAACCATACTAGCCACGAGATACAAAGAAAGCGAGAGACACAGGATACAGGACATGAGAGCGAGAGCGACAAATTATAAGTGCAAACCATACAAGCCACGCGCATATGATGTGTCATAAAATGCCAAATAAGAAGTTGTCCAGAACTGTCACAAAATGGCAATCTATCACAGGAATGTGAGTTGCCCTTATATATAGCAATTTTCTCAAATGTGATCGAACTTCCTTAACGGAAGATAAGAAATCCATATATATAATCTTTTATGGTCGTTAAAATAGATTCCTTGAGGGATCAGGCCGACTACGAAATTTCGGAGGGAAATGCTCCAATTCAAATTTAAAAATACTTCTTTTAATAGTTACAAACCCAAATTTGTATAATAATATTTCTTTCTTTCAATTAAATTCTCTTTGGGGCAGTAGGGCTCCATTTGGGGCAGAAGGGTTCTCTTGCGAAATTCAACCCATAGTTGCCCAGATTTCAACAAATTTTGTCTAGAATTATATGGATTTTCCAGAAGGAGTTGCCCACAGACTCTCATTATTTCATAGGTACATCCTTTTGATTTCCCATTCCTTCCTCATGGCTTTAGATAATCCACAGAGAGGCTCGCATGATAGTGCCATCATGGAATTACATTATGGAAAAAAAACTCGCATAGGGAAAACAAAGAAGTGATAAGAGAGCGTCATTATTACAAAGAATTTACGCTTCAGTCAATACAACGAATGCTAAAGGACCTCGCATGAATAAGGCCACAAAACTCATACCTTTGAAGCCACAATAATCACATCGAAATGCCATAGTTAGTCTTCAATATCATCAAAGTTTGGATGCCTCGGAATTTGCACTTGCAACAGAGGTTAGTAACTCGCATGACATAGGAAGAATTTGGCTGACCCCCGTTGAAAATTGGTGCAACTATGGGATGAATTTCCCAACTACCCCAAAAGAAGCCCTAAAAGTAGAATCCAAATTGGACAAAGGAAAATATTATTTTAATGTGTTTGACTCTCCTCGTATCATTATATTGCGTCACAAATTTATTTGGGAAAACCTTCATTTAAATATTTGGAAAATATATTTAAATTATATTAAGAATAAACGTGAAGGGTCTCTTCCAAGTCGGCCTTATTAAAAGTAAGGGTTCTATTTGCATTAAATGACTCCCCATCAATTAGAATAAATAAGGATTCATGGAAGCTCATTCAAGCATCATCGAACGATAAGATCATCAAGATCTAAGGTTTCATTTGGCATGTCTTTGTGGTTTGCATAGATTTTCTATGGATCACTATTACATTGCAGTTCAATCATATCTTTGTGGCTCGCTGACCTTATCTGTGGCTTGCATTCAAAATGGTTCGCATTACATTTTATAATGTTCCTGTTGTATCTGTGGATCACATATTTCCTGTGGCCTGTTATCTCCTAGTGATTGCATTCACTAAGGCCCGCACTATTATTAGTGGCTCAATATTTTTTATGGTTCGCTATATCACATTGGCTCACTCGCTATAATTCCTGATTGTGTGGCTCGAGGCTCCTACACTCTTACAGTCGCATCGCATTGCTATACTTTGTGCACGGTGGCATCGCTATACTCTTACAATGGCATCGCATTACTATACTCTATGCATCGATATCGCTACACTCTATGGTGGCATCACTATACTCTGTTATGTGGCTCATCTATCACATTGGTGTTAGAAAATCAGAAAGGCAAAAGGATTTTCTTTATGTTGATAATTACTAGTGATATTTTATGTTCTTATTAACTTGATTATGTTCTTCTTTTAACTTAGTTCATCAAGAAATTAACAAAGACCTTAACAAGAAGATCAAAGACACCTTTAGAAAAGGTGTTCACTTGGACATTTCTTTCATTAAAGCAATTTTAATGTCAAAAGTAAAAACACCAATAAATCATTTATCCAATTATGAGTTGTAAATTTCCCAAAATAAATAAATAAACCATTAAATAATAATGATGATGTCTCCATTCATAAAATGGATATGTTTTGACGCAACAAGAGCCTTTGCATAAACACCAAACAAAAAAAGTGAGGCTTTCTGCTTTGTTATCTCATATTCATATCCATAAATCATTATTCTCACTAGATTTTCCATTAAATTTTTCTGATAAAAAAAAGATGTGTTTTAATTTTGAATACAGTCGATCGTTTAATTTCCAATGTGAAGAGGATGCATTCATTTGGCATACTGGGTTACCAGAACATAACCTCAGTTGCGAGAACATCAGACTAAAGATGTAACATGCAATACATACATCATACAAGGCATTCCATATTTCAGTTTAAATTTTTAATTAAAAAACTATATTTCCCTACACACGAACCCTAACGTCCATGATTATGGGGTTCCACGCACCTGTTATCGTGGTTCGGCACACCCAATTAGACAAAAGAACCCACATTTTGGTTGCTAAGAACCCAGTGCTTATTCGAAGAACCTGGTTCTTTTGGGTTCGATTTTGAAGCCCCTGTACCCGAACCTAGTTCTTGGGGACAAGAACCTAGGATGGGTTGTGAACCTGTGCAACACAGTTTCTACATTGTATCTCAGCTGAACATTTGATGGACATCTAATACAAGAAGAATTTGGATGGGCTTTCCCCCTGTTGAGAATTCAGTAGGGCAATATATATGTTAATTCTCTTTTCTTGATAACTGCTTGTGTTAGCCTTTTACTTATTAGCTTTGATCTTTGTTAGTTCAATATACAAAACATCAAACAACTACCAAAACAGTAAGAACAATGACATAGTATGTAAGTTCCAAGCCAGGGCCAAAACCCCTCCTCTTGAGGGGAAATCCCGTAAAATCTCTTCTTATCTTTTAGATCTTTCAATTGACAAATACCATGACCTAGACTCAAACAAGTATCCTCCAAGATCAAGTCTTCCTCGACCTCCTGCTACGATATCTTCGACCTCCTCAGTAAATCCAAAATTCTGCCCCAGTAACTATTGCTGCTTCACTAGGAGACTTCGATCTCCCTCTTGTTGCTCTTCCCTTGACCTCGCTTGCCTTGATTTGAGTCTTAGGGCTAGTAGGAAACCCTAAGAGACCTTCGCTTTCCTTATGGCTCTTGCTTCTTCCAAAATCGAACTTCTAAACTTCCCCAACACAGAAACCCTAATTTTGCATTCCTAGAAGAAAGTAAAGAGACCCAAAACACTTCACACTTCTTTCTTCGTCCTTTTGGTGCTTCCTTCTTGGTATGAGAGATGCGTGAGTGAATGATCCAAATGGAGGACGAGTTCCTCTTATATATAGGCTTCCTTCAAGGTGTTGAAGAATCTAGGGCAAAGTAGTGTAAAGTGATTCTTCGTTACTTGATAACAATTTGTGATGCACTTTGACAATTTATCTTCTTCTTCTTATTAGTGTGTGTGTTTCATCAAACTGCTACCAAAACAAAATAAAAAGAACACAAAGTTTGGCTCTCTACCAGGGACAAAACCTCTCCACTCTTGAGAGGAAAACCCTTTGTAAGTTTTCTCTTATTGAAGCTTCTTATTTGAACAACTGCCAAACCCTAGACCCTTGACTAGGATATCCTCCAAGCATAAGTCAAATCCTTCCTCTTTTTGCACTATAACTTCCAGCACATGGACCTCTTCCTTCTGACACTTTGCTCCTTACTACTTCTTCCTTCTTCTGCTGCTTGTCCAAGTCAGGTTATTCTTCTTCTTAGCAGAAACCCTAGAACATTAGGGCTTCTTTACTTTGCTATAGGGAGAACCGTCTTTGCTTTCCTTAGAGACCTTGTAGACCCAGTTATACATTCAAATGAGGCCTCTCAATGTGCTACCTTCATCTATTGTCAAATCCGCACGTGTACAGAAACCCTAAAACAGTCCTCTTAAATTCGTTGTCTTTCCTTCCTTCTTCATTGGATGGGGAGGCCTTATAGGCCTTGTTTATTAGCCTAGAACAAAGATATTTTGCCACTGTAGTTTCCTACTGTAATGACCATAGGCAGACCTTCCTTCCCTCGCACGTGTGACTATGTGAACCCTAGAGACAATTCCTTTAAACTTCGTTGTTCTTCCTCCTTGCTTCGCTGCCCTTGTAGACCTTTACCTTGGCTTTTCTTCGTCCTTCTTGTTCTCTTTTGCTTGCAGATTTCAGAGCACAATTGATGTGTTGTCTTTGGAGTGGACAACCTCTATAAATAGAGGTTTGTCCCTCCTCTTTAGGCCGACTTGACTGTCCATTAGGCCGACTAGACAGTTTCATCATAATTCAACTTTTATTCATTATTTTGTTGCTTGGAGACTTCGTTGATGCTAGGAGAGGATTTGACTTGGCTTGGAGGTGTTCCCATGACCTTGTATGTTGACATACACGATGTAACATGCCCTAAAAGGGTCTCATCATAATTACATTTTGACTTTGACTCTCTAGAAGCACTTCAAAATGTGCTTGACCTATTTTCAATGAGCAAGAAACTCATTAACAAATAATATCAAAATAATATTTCTTTTCGTGAATAAATACAAATGTCAAAATTACATTTATGAAGACCTAGCCTAGTTACATTTCCTTCAACACGGGGGTGGACATATGTTAATTTGAGGTATTTTCTATGCTCAGAGCAAATTTACTTCATTTTTCCATATTAGCTCAAGATCAATTCCAGATTAACAATCACATTTAGCATGATGGTAAAATGCAAATAGAACATAAACATAAACATCATAAAACAAGCCAAGACAAGAGGACACAAAATATGGTGCCAGCCAGGGACAAACCCCAATGCGGGGAAACCCTTGATGAATTCTTCTTATATTCTTCAATAGTTCAACAAAGAGAGAGATAGTACATATACATCAGAAGTCAACACTTTGACTTGACAATATAAGAGCAAAGACCTTCACCATGAAGATGACACAATAGTTTTGATGACAAGGACTGCAGATCTGAACTCAAGTGAAGGCACACTTATCAGACCTCATTCTTCAACTGATTCTCCAAGGTGATTCCATCACCATGCTACATCCATCATCACTATGTTTCACTTCACTACGCTGCACTCATCATCACTATGTTACACTTCACTATGCTGCAATCATCAACACTATGTTGCACTCATCAACACTATGCTCCACATCACTGTGCTGCAATCATCAACACTATGTTGCACTTCACTGTGCTGCACTCATCATCACTATGTTGCACTTCACTGTGCTGCACTCATCATCACTATGTTGCACTTCACTGTGCTGCACTCATCAACACTATGTTGCACTTCATTGTGTTGCAATCATCAACACTATGCTGCACTTCTACATGCTGCATATTGCAATACTGTTTCCTCTCATTGCACTGCGATTGATGGACAATGAGATAAGGACAATGACTTTACAAACCGTGAAGGAGCACAGATACACACACACACACACACACATATATATATATATACCGAGACTATCATTGATATACATATTAATATTGTAAGGAGGCAGATCCTTTTACTGTGAGATAAGGCTTTATACACAGAGCTGCTGAGATTAATATCACAGAAATTGTGACTATGTCAAGAATGAATCTAACCCATAATTCATATTAATACAGTGCCTCGTTTTTGCTCCATCCATCCGCGGATTATCTTGATTACGACTTTAATTTACAGGTATGTCGAGAATGATACAAGCACAGAACTCCTTGCATCCTTTTGTCATGCATTCCTAGTGCACATTTAAATGTTGTGTTTTGGAGTCTCCGTTAACTGCATATAAAACCCTTACTGATAGCGTCCTAGTGCACCATAAGTGTTGCGGTTAGGAGCTTTCTCTAGCTACCGTGTGTTTCCTTATATAGCGTGAAAGGATCTCCCCTTACTGCGGATTAGATCTCCCCTTGAGGACTGCGGCTAGGGCAGCATAGCAACCCTCATTAATTGCGGACTAGATGTCATCTTCATTTGCGGTTTATATGACTCCTTCATAACAGTGTTAAGGTTTATCCTCCATGACAATGTTAAGATGACAGTGTTAGGATCTCTCCATGACAACAATAGTATCTAGCCTTCATGACTACGTTATGGTCAAGGGCATGCTTTATTGATTGTGCATCGATCTCAATTAGAACAGTAGTTAGGGCATCCCTCATTTAGGACAACGTATCCTCTTGGGGACTTCCCCTTCCACTAAAACCCAAAACAGCGGAAAGGAAGAGATCACAAGGTGTGTCTAAAATGACTTGAAGGCCACCTATATTTATACTAAAACATGCAGGACAAGTGGGGGTAATTTGGTTGATAGCCGACCTTGACAAATTGTCACATAACACAAATAAATTCATATCTCATTAAGTTAACCCAGGTGTTTCTTGAGTGATCATCTATGAATGTGACATAATAAAGATGTCCTCCAAGTGATTTTGGAGTCATAGGGACACATACATCCAAGTGAATGAGATCCAAGATTTATTTCGACCGTGAATCACTGCTTCCAAATGGTTTCTTGGTATTTTTCCTAATGCACATCCTTTGCATACACCTTCATGATCCTCGTTTAGACTTGGTATTCCATCTACTATAGAATTTAGGGTTGGAAGAATTTTGAAATGTAGATGACCAAACCTTCTATGCCAAAGTTCACATGGACTAATCTCAATGTGAACTAGGGCATGATTTACAGGAGATATTAATCTGTAGAGTCTTCCTTCTCGGATACCAATTACTTTAGCTTTTTCTATGCTTGAGTCTTTTGCCCAAACAACTACTTTTCCATCAATGAATGCTACTCTATCTCCTTTATCTTCTAAGCTTGAAATAGAAAGTAGATTTTTGTGCAAACCTGGAACAAACAGAATGTTGTTGAGGTGGATGTTGCTTCCATCTTCTAGCTTTATGGATGATGATCCAATGCCTTTCACATGATAGCTCTTGTTGTCTCCAAGTTCCACAAAGTATGCGGATTTTCCTTTTGATAAGGTCTTCAATTGGTGAGAGTGACCAGTCATGTGCCTTGATGCACCACTATCAATTACCCAAATGTCTTCGTCTTGAAATGTTCCAGAGAGAGAAGAGAAGTTTCCTTCATCTTTTTCTGCGATTGATTCCTTTGTTGAAAAGAATATGAGACTACGATTGATTCCTTCTTTGAAGAGAATATGAGACTCCTTACCTCTTTGATGTTTTTCTTGAGATCGCTTGCAATCCTTTTGATGACCTTTTGGATTATAGAGGAGATCTTCATGATGCCCATAGATAACCAAAGCTCTGACACCATGTTGAGAATTCAGTAGGGCAATATATATGTTAATTATCCTTGCTTGATAACTACTTGTGTTAGCTTTTTTACTTATTAGCTTTGATCTTTGTTAGTTCAATATGCAAAACATCAAACAGCTACCAAAACAATAAGAACAATGACATAGTATGTGGGCTCCAAGCCAGGGCCAAAACCCCTCCTCCTGAGGGAAAAACCCATAAAATCTCTTCTTATCTTTTAGATCTTTCAATTGATGAATAACATGACCTAGACTCAGACAAGTACCCTCCAAGATCAAGTCTTCCTCAACCTCCTCAGTAAATCCGAAATTCTGCCCCAACAACTGTTGTTGCTTCACTAGGAGACTTCGATCTCCCTCTTGCTACTCTTCCCTTGACCTCGCTTTCCTTGATTTGAGTCTTAGGGAAAGTAGGAAACCTAAGAGACCTTCGCTTGCCTTCTAGCTCTTAATTCTTCCAAAATCGAACTTCTAGACTTCCCCAACGCAGAAACCCTAACTTCGCATTCTAAGAAGAAAGTAGAGAGACCCAAAACTCTTCGACTTCTTCTTCGCACTTCTTTCTTCGTCCTTCTGTTGCTTCTTTCTTCGTATGAGAGATGAGTGAGTGAATGATCCAAATCGAGAACGAGTTCCTCTTATATATAGGCTTCCTTCAAGGGTGGACGTGTCTCTTCTCTTAGGCTAATTTGACAGCTCATGTAGGCCGACTTGAACTTGGAGGTGTTGAGAAATCTAAGGGCTTGACTAATTAATGATTTCTCTGTCTTGATGACTACTTGTGAAGTAATTTTATTCTTTAAACAATACAAACAAAATCTTTTCAATGTTAGAGATTATTAACTTCATCAACCAGCGACCATGCATGATAAACAAAAGAACAACATAAGATATAGGTAGCAACCAAGGAAAACCTCTCCAAACCTGAGAGGAAAATCCACAGTAATTATTCTTATAGTTTCTTCTCTTCACAAAATTTCCAAGATCAATACAAAGACCCTTGAAATCAAGTGACTCCAAGATCAAGGCTAGAATCTCTTCTTACTACAGCAACATGGATCTGAACTGCGACCAACCATCAAGGATTTTTCTCCCTTCTCCCTTCCTCTCCTTCTTGCAAACTTCTCTTGCTTAAGGTAGTTCGTTGGCCAAGGGTGATCTGATCCCTTCAATTGACTATCTAGAAACCCTTACTTCAGTCCTGAAGCGACTATAGGTTCTCCACGTGTAAGTGAACAATTTGCTCTTATAATCCTTCTCTTACTTCGCCATGATAGTGGCTCCTAGCCCAATATCTGAACCTTTTTGGATCTAGAATCAAACCTTATTACAGAATTATTCTAGGACTATGTCACAACCCTAACAAGAATCAGATTCTTTGCACGTGTGGAGGGTTTGGGCTCTTCTAGCCCTCCTAACCCTTCGCTCTACCAGCCAGACTTCCTCGCATAAATCTGCCTTCAAAATAGACCCAAAACCGAAATGTTTCCTTGGTGATGAGGGCAGATTGAACGATGCCCTAACTTCGCACGTGTGGCAGACTTCTGCGGCTATGGAAGGGCTTCTCTGTGGTCATGAAGAGACTTCTACTGCGGCTGCGTTTCCTCGCTCTCTTGGACAGACTTCTTTGCTTGGAATGAGACCCAATAGACTTCGTGATATAGGAGATGAACCCAAGTCAAGTTGTGTGTCCGAATTGGAATGAGGGAAGACCTATTTATAGTGTATAAGGCCTTCTTATGATCTGTTCCTTAGCCGACTTGAAGCCGACATGATCATCTATTATAAATATAATATATATGCCGAAAATATATTATTTCTTTTGCATTCGTTTGGAGGGATCATTTAGTAGCTCTTTTGATCTTGCCTTTGAAGGAGTTTTTGCCACATGATTCTACCCTTGATCTTGGAGTCATACTTGTACATTTCAAGTGTAAACATTAATGACACAACCTATTACCTAGAGCTCATAATGAGAGCTACAAAGACAAATACATTTTTTATCATGAAACCCATGATTCAAATTTACAAAATACTTTGCTAGATACAATTTACATCATTTGTATTGGCTTGTGTCATTATGAAGACTGAACCTAGTTACACTTTCTTCAACACTCCCTCTTAACTAGGGAGGTATTCATACATAAATGATCATTGGACAATTTTTCAAGTTCACAGAAGAATTCTCAAAAGAAGATCGAATTTGCAATCCATCTGTTATAACATCATTTCAACCAACATTGTTTCCATGTAGCAAGACCTTGACTAACAACTCTTTCTCTCACATAGATCAGAGCACACAATGTTGGCGAGACCAATGACTGATAGACTCGCATCATCATTGTATCTCTTAGGGTCATAACCACCCGGGTGTTCTCTGAGTATGCCCTACTAGGACTATTTTCATCTTGGGTTCCCAGCCCTCAAGAATATCGGTCCTCTTGCCCACTCTTGTCTTGGATGCCCTACCACATCCTCAAAGAGTGTCGGATGCCAGATGATTACACAATCCTCCATTCTTTCTTCCAATCTGAAGGCAAGAATGTCGTGTCTAACTCTCCCCCTAACCTAGGGATTAGTTCTGAGTTTCTCTTTATTCAGAAACTTACTCAAGTTCCTTTACTCATAAGAACCTTCCAGAGCTCCCTCTTAAACAAGGACTCTATCATCAGTACTTTATAGGGTCTTCTATTTGCCTGATGATCCAGAACCTTGATGTCATCAATTTCTTCATATGTAGGGTCCAACCATCCATCACTTTCCTTCATCATGTCATTCCTTCTTTCATGTAAAGTATCTTCCTTGGAACTGCATCTGGGTATTTCTTCATAGGGCCACCTAGCTCCATCTCCTCTCAGTGGTGATTTCTCTAGATCACGACGTACACAGTAGTGATATCATTCACAACTCCATGGCCCTGCATACATACCTAGACTTATCAAAGGTTAGAAATCAAAAACCAAATCATATATTACCTTTTAGGTGATGGCCTTCTTTCAGTGACATCTTCTTGTAGGCATCAATCATCCTGCATACATGTTGACATATCTCCCAATGATATATGTTTGTCAAGGGGTATTCATTCTTTCAGATTTCTATTAGAGTCTTTCACATCTTTCTGGGAGATTTCCTGGTCAAGTCTTCTTGATCCTTTGGATGTTGATTGTCTTCATCATGGTTGCATATCAAACGATCTCCTCACATATTTCATTCCCAGGAGCTTACAATTAGTGTTCCTCAATTGTAGACAACTACCTCATAATCCATATGAGGACATATTATGTTGATTTCATCTAGATTGACTTCTGTCTCTTTGCTTCTTTCGAAGGGGGAGATCCTTTCCTTTTGACCATGCCTGATTTAGTCTGCAACCACACAACATGTCATCATCATATCAAATATAAATACAACTACATACCTCAGATTCTTGCACTCATCCTTTTGAGGAATTTTTTGACCTACACTGTGGTTGGTTGTATCCTTACAGATTCTCTTGGTGCCATTACCTTGACCTGGATTCTCTACATAGAATATTTGCTTGTAAAATCCTTCAAAGATTCGGAGAATCGAATTGTTCTCATCTTAGCATTTTACTATACATAGCAATCTTATTGCTACCTAGAATTCATATATCAAGAAATACAATATACATTAAACATAATCATTAGCAATAGTTCCAGAGGATTCAACATGTCCTCATCCACCAAGAGTTTATCCATGGAAATTTCACAATACTAGTTATTCCATCAAACCAAAATCTTTACATAGTAAAGTTCACATCATATCATTAAATGTTACACTAACTAAGACCTACGAAAGAAAAATCAAAAGGTGATCTTTTAATCATAGTAAAGATCCTTGGGTTCCTCCTTCTTTGACTTCTTCTCATTTTCTTTAGTTTCCTGAGCAACATGAGCTAATTCATGTTTCCTCTTGCCAATCTTCTTTTGCTTGGGACAATCTCTTCGGTAGTGTCCATATTCATGGCATTCAAAGCATTGAATCTTTGACATGTCTTTCTTGGGATGTTATTGCTAACCAGATCTTTCAAACTTTCCGAATTTCCCTTTTCTTTTGAACCTGGCAGCAAATTCTTGCTATTTGGATCCAACTGCAATATCTTCCTTGGCCTTTAATCGTGCTTCTTCTACTTTGCATATTGCCCATAGATCATTGAGTGAGGATGCCTCCTTCTTGGCCCATATGCTTGCTATAAAGTTTGCCCACTCCTCAGGTAATGCATTCAGCACTATCATAGTCATCTCTTGATCAGACATGATTTCTCCTCATTCTTGCAACTGATCTCTTATTTCAGAGACCCTCATGAAATATGAGGTTATACCTTCTTCTTTGTTGATCTTCATTTTGTATAACTCATTCCTCAGAGAGATCCCTTCTCCTGTGGTGCTGACGGAGAGTCCTTGATAGATTCTATGAGAATCTTTTGAGCTCTCACTTTGTTCTTGTTATTCTTAGCTAGTTCTTTACTATCAGAAGGAGCAGCAATTTTCTTTTGTACATAATCAATAACTTCTTGTTCTTTCAAAGTGATATTAGTCCTATTCTTCCAAGCAAGGAATTTGGCAACTCCAACTAACTTATTGCTTTCCTTGCAAGAAGACATCCTTTTTAAGATTAGATTTGCTCAAAATAATAAGATACTTGATGTAATGATCCTTGAAGCTTGACTTTAGATGGCTACCTTGAAGGAGCTTGAGGAAGCTTGACTACCCTTAACTGTTAGGAAACCTGAGATATGCTTGCCTTATCCTTGAGGATCTGTTGTTCAACTGAAGTAAGAGGATTCTTTCCTCTTATAGATCCCTCACTTTGATAGATCTTGGAGTTTCAGAATGTGGATCTGAATTTTAAATCTTGTTTTTCCTTCAATTTCAGTTGCCTTGCCTCTTCCTGAATGTTCTATATCAGCGCTTTCTTGATCTGCTACCCCCCCCTCTGATACCATTTTGAGAAATCTAAGGGCTTGATTAGTTAACGACTTCTCTATCTTGATGACTGCTTGTGAACTAATTTTATTCTTTAGACAATAAAAACAAAATATTTTCAATGTTAGAGATTATTAACTTCATCAACCAGCTACCATGCATAATAAACAAAAGAACAACAACACAAGATATAGGCAGCAGCCAGGGAAAAACCTCTCCAAACATGAGAGGAAAACCCACGGTAATTCTTCTTATAGTTTCTTCTCTTGAAAAAATTTCCAAGATCAATACAAAGACCCTTGAAATCAAGTGACTCCAAGATCAAGGCTAGAATCTCTTCTTACTGCTGCAACATGGATCTGAACTGCTACCAACCATGAAGGATTTTGCTTCCTTCTCCCTTCCTCTCCTTCTTCCAAACTTCTCTTTCTTAAGGTAGTTCATTGGCCAAGAAGATCACTTCAATACATGCATTCAACAAGGGTGATCTGATCCCTTCAATTGATTGTCTACAAACCCTTACTGCAGTCCTGAAGCTACTGTAGGTTCTCCACGTGTAAGTGAACAGTTTGCTCTTATAATCCTTCTCTTACTTTGCTATGATAGTGGCTCCTTCCTAGCCCAATATCCGAACCTTTTTGGATCTGGAATCAACCCTTATTACAGAATTATTCTAGGACTGTCTCACAACCCTACCAAGGATCAGATTCTCCGCACGTGTGGAGGGTTTGGGCTCTTTGTTGAAGTTTCTAAGTTTACTTAGTTAGAAACCCTCCATGCACTTTATCTGGTTTATTCCTACCTACTTGTTATTTTCCTTAACAAGTTATTTACAATGTAAATACTGAAAATAAACACTAGTGCATGCTCAACATATTACAGATCAGCAACTAAAAGAAACAGAAACAAACACACCATATGACACCATTATTTTTGGACTAATGTCCCCGGAAAAACCCAATGTCGGAAAACCGGTGCAGCTATTTGAGGGTTTTCTTATTAAGCAATATCAGAGTACAATCTGGGTGTCAAAACTGGCCTACCCAATAGAGGATTTCCTTAGCAGTAATACCTCTTAGTTTCTAACAAATCTCCTAGCTGAAACCCTAGATAATCCTTTCAGTAGCTACACAGCACAAATTTGCCCCAGAAACCCCAGCGTCAACCTCTCTCTGGACTGCGTCAGCCCCTCTTTGTCCCACATTGGCCCTGCGTCACGCGGGATGGGTCTGCGTCAGCCCTAGGATGCCCTACGTCAGCCCTCTAGCCCTCTACATCAGCAACGCTAGGCTCTCTGAGGCTCTATGCAGCTCCCGACTGCCTCTGCATGGCCTTGCGTGAGACTTGGCTGGCTCTGCGTCACTTTTCTTGGCTACTGCACTGCTCTCCCGACACTATCTCTGCCTCTTTGTCTCTCTGTACTCAAATGCCCCTCCGCTGCATCTCCCGATCACTAATTCTATTTCTCTTAGCAAACCCAGCTCTAGAGAATAGAATGACTGATCACTCTGGTGTATTCTCCAAGTGACCCTCAAGCCTCCTCTTATACTTTTCCTGTTGACATATCAACAGTCGAGATTAAGTCCCTAATCAACGGCTAAGATTAGATCTGGATTGATCCATGTCTTTTGGACCATTCTAACACAGTTTCATACTAATACACATTAATATTTTATTTTCCCTAAGTTTAGACTTAGGGACTCCATTAAAAATATTAATTATTTTAATATCTCCTGAATTGTTTAGAATCTGCCCAAACCCTTTATGGGTATTGGAGATCTCATGTGCCCCAACCTCTCCACCAAATTTCGTGGCTAGAGCACATCCGATGCTACCCCAAATCAACACTCCCTCTTAGCGAGGATTGTGCTCTAGCAATACTCCTCACTGAGTATTACTCTGATCATCCAACATCGGTACCTGTGCTGATGCTAGGCCTGTTGTCCACCATCCTCTGCACTGTTGTATCCTGTACTGTTGCCCATGGTTCTGCCACTGCCACTGCTGCATCTATATGACAGCTCCCTCTGCATCCGTGTTGCTACTGGTCCTTTCTCCCAGCACTGCATCCGCACTACACCTCCTCTCATCATGCTGCATCGTGCTGCCCACTGCTGCACTACAATCTGCAACTCAGGTACTGAGAGGTAACTAATCTCCCAATCTGACCTCCCTGTTGAGCTAGAGACACCCATTGATGCTGAAGCTCCCTCTGTCGCTAACAAGTGCTCGCTCTCTGACCTCTGCACTGTTGCAACAACTTCCTGAATCTCGCACCATTGCACACCTCTCTGTGCCATCCTGCACTGGTGCAACACTCCTGTGCCTCTCGCACTGTTGCAGCCTGCTAGCCTCGCGTTGTCTCGGGACTCCTGCACTGTAGCTCTCTCTGCCGCTCTATCCGCATTTGTCTCTACTCACATCAGCGAATCCTGCTACTCCTCGTCAGGGCTCCCATAGTAAGGTCTAATCTAAGAGGCTGGGTACCTCGAGGATCCTACCCCTCATCGCCTATAGTCCACCTGACTACAGCTCAATGTCTCCCCACTTCCGCTCAAGTGGTGCGTGTGCACTCATGGCACAGTGATCGTCTGTCAAAACTTCCTTCTTTGCCTGTGTTGGCGTTGCCTTAGTCTCGGAAGACTCTCCCTTACTCTTCTTCCTTGGACACTGGGTCACATAATGACCCAGCTCCCCACAGTGGAAGCACTTGATCTTGGAGAGATCTTTCTTCTTTCGCTTCTCCTGCTTTCCCTCAGATGTTAGGGCCACATCTTCCTCCTCCTACTTGACTTTGATCCCCTTGCTGCTGCTACCTGTCTTCGATTGCCGTCTGATCTCTTCCTGGCGAAGAGCTGCCCACATCTCGTCCTAAGGTGGGAGAGTCCCTCTGCCCAGTATGCTTTGGACAAATACCTCCCAATCTTCTGAGACAGCATTCAGGGTTGTCCTCACCATCAGCTCTTGATCCGGTGTCACCCTTATAGCAGTCAACTGATCTCGGATCTCATTCAGTCCTCCGAGGAAGGTGTTAATCAGTTCTCCCTTCTTCATCTGATACGAACTCAACTGATTTTCAGGCAGATTCTTCTCTGCACAGAAGTATGCTGGTACAACTTCTTGAGAGCCTTCCACATCTCAAATGTTGTTTCCTTCTCGGCTATGTGTGGTACTACATGATCCTTGACCCCGTCAAGGATAATGCTCTTAGCCCTCGCCATCGCGTCCTCATAGCTGTCATTATCATTGGGCTCGACTGGGATAGCTATTACCTTCAAGGCAAGGTTCTTGACACGATTCCTGTCAAGTACAAATAAGATTCTAGCCTTCCAGACTGCGAAGTTCGATGCTCCGTCCAGTCTATCCTAGTCTCTTACTCCGTGTAGTGCCATGATGCTCCTTTACTTCCCTCTTGGAAGTTCTTTGTTCGACTCCTCTGAGTCTCTACTTCCCATCTAGAAGTTCTCTTCTGGACTCCCTTTGAGTCCTAATTTCCCTCCCGGAAATCCTTCTGCCGCTATCGAGATGCCCCCTACGCTGATCGTCTTGTGCAATCGAACCACTGATCTGGGTTCCTCGGCTAGAAACCCTTGGTAGCAACTCCTCTGGCCTTGCTCTGTCAAGTACTGTTCTGACTGCAGTACCTCACCAACTCCACTCTACAATATTCCCGCAGCCTTCTAAACCCCAACAACCTAAAGGTGAGAGCTTCTAGGCTCTACGCAATCCCGGCACCAGCAACCCGGCCTCCACAACCAACTGCATCAGCCCTCCCAGCTACTGTGTCGCTTTGCGTGAGGCTTCTTTTGCCTTCCTTAGCCTCTGCGCTGCCTCTTCCCGGCTCACCCTTGATGACACAGGCACTGCGTCACCCTTCCTTGTTGTTGCTCTGCTAAAAACAACTTTTGTCACTTCGAGACAGTTGTTTTTTGTTGTTATTGCTCTGCTCGGCTGATGTCCTTTAGTCCTCCTGTGATTTGTAATCACGCTCTGATACCATGTTGAAGTTTCTAAGTTTACTTAGAAACCCTCCATGGACTTTATCTGATTTATTCCTACCTACTTGTCATTTTCCTTAACAAGTTATTTACAACGTAAATATTGAAAATAAACACTAGTGCATGCTCAACATATTACAGATCAGCAACTAAAAGAAACATAAACAAACACACCACATGACACCGTTATTTTTGGACTAATGTCCCCGGAAAAACCCAATGTGTGAAAATCGATGCAACTATCTAAGGGTTTTCTTATTAAGCAATATCAAAGTACAAGCTGGGTGCCGAAACTGGCCTACCCAACAAAGAATTTCCTTGGCAGTAATACCTCTCAGTTTCTGACAAATCTCATGGTTGAAACCCCAGATAATCCTTTCGGCAGCTACTCAGCACAAATCTACCCCAGAAACCCCAGCGTCAGCCTCTCTCTGGACTGCGTCAGCCCCTCTTTGTCCCACGCTGGCCCTGCGTCACCCCGGATGGGTCTACGTCAGCCCTGGGATGCCCTCTACATTAGTAATGCTGGGCTCTCTGAGGCTTTGCGCAGCTCCCAACTGCCTCTGCATGGCCCTGCATGAGCCTTGGTTGGCTCTGCGACACTTTCCTTGACTACTGCGCTGCTCTCCCGGCACTATCTATGCCTCTCTGTCTCTCTGTACTCAAATGACCCTCAGCTACATCTCCCGATCACTAATTCTATCTCTCTTAGCAAACCACGCTCTAGAGAATAGAATGATTAATCACTCTGGTGTATTCTCTAAGTGACCCTTAAGCCTCCTCTTATACTTTTCCTATCGACATATCAACGGCCGAGATTAAGTCCCTAATCAACGGCTAAGATTAGATCTAGCTTGATCCATGTCTTTTGGACCACTTTAACACAGATTCATATTAATACACATTAATATTTATTTTCCCGGACTCCATTGAAAATATTAATTATTTTAATGTCTCCTAAACTATTTAGAATCTGCCCAAACCCTTTCTGGGTATTGGAGATCTCATGTGCCCCAACCTCTCCACCAAATTTCGTGGCTAAAGCACATCCGATGCTACCCCAAATCAACATTCTTCTAGCCCTCCTAACCCTTCGCTCTACCAGCCAGACTTCCTCGCATAAATCTGTCTTCAAAATAAACCCAAAACCGAAATGTTTCTTTGGTGATGAGGGCAGATTGAACCATTCCCTAACTTTGCACGTGTGGCAGACTTCTGCAGCTATGGAAGGGCTTCTCTGAGGTCATGAACAGATTTCTACTGTGGCTGCATTTCCTCGCTCTATTGGACAGACTCCTTCGCTTGGAATGAGACCCAATAAACTTCGTGATATAGGAGATGAACCCAAGTCAAGTTGTGTGTCCGAATTGGAATGAGGGGAGGCCTATTTATAGTGTATAAGGCCTTCTTATCAAGCCGACATGACCTGTTCCTTAGCTGACTTGAAGCTGACATGATCATCTATTATAAATATAATATATATGTCGAAAATATATTATTTCTTTTGCATTCGTTTGGAAGGATCATTTAGCAGCTATTTTGATCTTGCCTTTGAAGGAGTTTTCCCCACATGATTCTACCCTTGATCTTGGAGTCATACTTGTACATTTCAAGTGTAAACATTAATGACACAACCTATTACCTAGAGCTCATAATGAGAGCTACAAAGACAAATACATTTTTTATCATGAATCCCATGATTCAAATTTACAAAATATTTTGCTACAATTTACATCATTTGTATTGGCTTGTGTCATTATGAAGACCAATCCTAGTTACACTTTCTTCAACAGGACGTAATTTGACATTTTCAAGACAAAATAAATTTTCTTTTACAATTTACAATGTGTCCATAGGGTCTTCCATATATGACAAAGACTCTTATACCTAGGACAAACCCTAGAAGCACTCAATGGGTGCTTGACCTATAAAATAAAAGATCTTGAGCATGAAACCCATGCTTCAATAATAATAATAACTTCTTTTTCATTTTATATATACACGAATACAATTCATACTAATGAAGACCAAACCTAGTTACACATTTTTCAACACCCCCTAGTGGAGTTTTGCCTTGGTCTCTGGCCCAAATCCTGGTGTCTCTATTGTGTATGCTTTTTTTTTGTTGTTTACTGTTTCAATGCATTGCTGATGTTATTGTTCTCTCTACATAGTTGGTAATGATGATCTGATATTATGGGATGAATGTAATATAAAAATGTTGAAAGAGTTTAAAATCGCAATTACCTACAATAGAGAACAATCTAGCCCTAAAAATTAATAACCCCTAGTTCTTTCAAACTGCTCTTTAGTGCCACCCCATCTCTGATACCATGTTAATTTTTCAAGGGCCATGCTAGAACAATTCTCTTATACAGATAACACAATCATTATTAGCATTACCATTATTATCATTAAGCAGTAATAAGAAAATTCATTCATAAGCAGGAAAGAGCGGTAGTAAATTGCAGTAGAAACAAAAGAAATAAACAAGAAACCATGAGACAAGAGACAAAAAAATTAGGCCGGAAGCCATGGCAAAACCCACAACGGGAAAACCCAGAAATTCGTCCTTATATGTGAGAGAGAGAATTCAATGTACATCAATACATCAGAAGCAAAATCAAGAGAATAACCAAACGAGTAACCAAGAGCAATAGAAACCGTTCCCTTTGAAATCCGTTCCTCTATTCTTCTGCCTCCTTCGCTAGATCAGAGATACACAACACAAGTTCGATGATCAAATGGAGGAGGAGGCCTCTCCTTTATATACACTTCCAAGGGGGGGTCAATTAGGTGCCTCTTAGGACCCAGCCGACCAATACAAAAGGAGGCCGACTTAAATTTATTATCTGGAGGGAAATAATAAATTCAAATTTGCAATTTTTTTTTTTTTCTCTTTTATTTTTCATCAAAGGAAATGTCTACCATGGCTACAATTTTCAACAGTGCAGGCATGACTACATGGATGGGAAGCTAAAGAGATGAACACAAGACAGAGGAAATCAAACTGACAAACACGATCTAGCAAGGAAGAAAGGAAGCCAAAGAGCCATGCAGGTAGACGAGTTGGAAAATGAAAAGTACGAACAATAAATAGTTAGATTGGACTGTAGGGACAAACGTGAAAGTCAGATTATAGACCAGGATATGTCATCTGCGAGAGTTCAGAAGCCCAAAGAAAATGTAAATTATGTACTCTTGAAAATTTACATTAATAAGTAGTGACATTGCTCCAATACCTTTGAACTTGATTCTAATTCGTGTGAATGCTTGTGATATTTTTAGTGAATGGTTAACACAATCTCTATGTGACAGTTAACTTGCAGGTTGGTACATATGGAAGTTATTTAAATGGGAACACCATGCCCAGGATACATCAGAAAGCCAATGCCGAAAATTTGTAGATGGTGGAGTTATGAGTATTAAAAACCAGCAAAACAGAAGCTGGGATTGTACACTTCGCTTTCTATCCTTGAAAGCCTTGAGATTGAATGAATAACCTAGAAGGATTGCCAAATACTAGCCAAGGAAGTGACTGTGCTAATCATTGTGGATAGTTTTAGTAAGATGGTAATTTTACATCATGCAAGAAATCTCTTCTTCACTCACGTATGGCTACTTTTTGAGTTTCCTCTTATTTATGACAGATTATAGATGTTTGAGCAGTTATTGGATTATGCAGATATTAGACTATCTATGGACAATGACAGATGCAAAGTGAACGGAAGTACAACCTTCCATCAGAAAAAAGATGGACACTTTGTCATGAACTGAAGAATGGTACACTTGCTCTGCAGCTACACAGATAAACATCTCAATACCTGGGATGACAACTAAACATATTGATATATTTAGGAAACACGTTCTAGAAGATTGTGATTGAGTAGATGCCCTTAATGCCATTGTAGGTTCAAAACTTTTCTCGCTGGATCCACGTGCCTTTCATTCCAAAAAGGTCAGAATGTATCAATTTATCAAAGCATGCCAACATGCTAGAAAAAAAGGAATGACCGCTTTATAGAACAATTCAAATCCAAAAAAGAAATCCACTTTGCAGTGAAATGTCATTTTATTCATAAATAAATCCCCATAAAAAGGAGACAACAACCATTTTCTCGAGCAGATATCCACACCACAAAAAGATGAATATGTTTGTCTGAATTCATTATAGACAAATGCTAGATATTCATGATTGTCACACAACTATTTATTCTCTTAAAGTGGAGACTTCTAACCCATAAAATTCCATTATGACAGATCAATTCATAAAAGAAAAAACACAGTCAAACCTTCTAATTGCTATCAAAGTAAAAACCAAATAAGGTGGACTTCAATTCAATTCCAGTATTACTATTTACTTACATATAGATCTTCTTCATAAGTAAACTGCAATTATTATGGCTAAGACTCGAATCGATACCGTTTGTTATTTTATGCATTATGGCTGAGAGTTGCTGCCTCACATCTTTGGAAAACATCATAGATCTCACCTACAAAGATAAAGAATTCAATTGTTGTGATTCATCAAAATTTTGACAAAAGCATATAATTTATCTAATAAACATTGTAGACAGTAAATATAAACAAAACTTTTATCATGCATACTCTGGTAAAAAGATGCAGCCATGTTGCCTTTAAAAATGAGAAATTGAAATTCAAGTCATATTAACACCCATGAATGATTTAAATAGGTAATGAACTAAAGTGCATCAGCCAGAGAAAATGACCAACAGAAGCACTCAATAAGGGGAACCACAAGGCTCCACCAATGCACAAATGAATTGAAGTACAAAAGGGGATTAAAAATAGTCCCCTGAGGGAGCTCACTATGCAAGCCCATGAAAACATAAAGTAAGAGTACAAGGTCTGTAATATTCCTAATTAGCCATGGGTAGTTGGAATATTTGATTTTGCTCAATTTTGCCTTGTATAGCTGTTTATAAATAAAAAGGTGAGGAGAGGGGGACATACTCACTTCATCAATAAAGACACTCCCTAGTAGCACTGTTGTCGCGTGGATTGGCACAACAACGCTCAGACCGGGGGCTGTCACTCTGATCCCCGGTCTCTCCGTTTAAGCCTGTCTCCCACGGCTAAGGGGGGTAGACCCTATGAGGTGATGGAGGCCAACTGCCAAACAGTTTGGCTGGGAGACGAGATGCACTAAAATGATTTTATTTATTTGGTGGACCAGTGCCTTATGAGATTAGTGCTTAAATGATTACTTGCTAGACGATACAAGAACATGAACCACAAACAACAATCATTTATCATCAAATAAAGAGAACAATGCTTTAAATATCCAGTAAAACCACAAAGCTCTTCAAATAATGATATCCAGCAAACTAAGAGGAATAAATTGATTTAAACAACAGCGAATTTAACCGGATATCAATTTCGTATTCCGCCTCTAAAAATTTTAGATCTCAGCATGAAAGATATAACATGGTAAACAACTGAAGCTGGTAAAAGTAATTTTCCACAAGAAATTTATGCTTTTTCAAATTTTTTTTTTTTTTGTTTTTTCTTTAATAAAATAAAAATATATATAAAAAAAAAAACAAAATGATTTATTTAAAATCTAAAAACTAAAACAAAGATTAAAGACTAAGTATTAAAATTATTTTAAAAAAAAAAAAAGACAACTTAATGGAATTAACGTTCTAACATAAAATCTATCTAAATTATAAAATCAAAACTATATAAAAGCTAAAAAAAATCTATTTAAAAAGGAAACTACGTAAATTCCAAAACATTAAAACTAAAACGCATTTAAAAAAAAAAAAAAAATCTAAACCCTAAGCTACGGCTATGCAAAATGACAAATGCATGAGGCTCAAAATCAAAAAAACGCAAACGATTTTCGGATGTATCCTGAAGAAATGGGCACCATAAAAAAAAATTAAAAGGAAAACGGCAGCCGCAGACCAGAACGACAAACAACGCAGCAGATTTTCGTGACAGGGTTCAGAGGCGAAACGAGGGCTTTCGGGCTGGAAAAGACACACGCTAATACGTTCCCAGCAAGATGTGACGGCGAATGAGGGAAAAACGTGATCACTACAACAGCAGAACGTGAGATTTCATAACGCAGTGCATGAGGGTGAATGAAAATCGGACCAGAAATCGAAAGCGAGAGTGATCATGAGGTTTTCACGTGATGGCTCAATGCGTAAACCAGTAAATGAAAATCACGACGGCGGAATGTATTCAGACTTGGGCACTAAAACTTAAATGAAAAACGCCTCAAGAGGAAACCGCAGATTAAACCACAAGGAAAAACGACGCAGTCACAAATCAGCGTATGCGGGTCAGCTATGTCACGATTTTTTGTTTTTATTCTGAGAAAATAAAAAGGATGTGAAAAACAGCTCCACGCATAAATCAAACCCTGCGCACTAAAATCACAATCGTAATCGTAAATCAACCTGTTGGAGATTTGTAGACTTACCTGATGCCTGTATGTAGCACTTATCCCACAGAGAATTTGTCACGCCAAACGTATGAGGCACCTGATCTGCATGGAATGTCCGATCCCCAGGCAATTGCGGGTGGAAAACTTGAACAGCGAAGAGAGAAATTTAACGTTTATTTCTGAGGAGTATGACGTGGGGCAGCGTTTCCTCCGAAGCTTGGTTGAAAATCCTTTAACTGGACTGTGTTCTTTTCAGTGCACAGTTTGTGGAATTCAATCCCTCAACAGCCAGCCCAGCAGATGGGCAGACAATCAACACAGTACTAGATGAAAACCCTTTTCTCGATTTTGTCTTAGTAATCCTGCAGGAAAAGAACACTGGCAGATATACACAAAATTTTGCAGTAAACCCTTGAAAATTTGCCCAAAATCACAAAAAATTATAGCTCTGGACAGCCAGATTTAACAATAATTGCAGTAATATTTTCTATATATCAGAAATTTGAACTTTACTGTGGACATAAAGAAAATCTCTCAATGTAAAACACGAAATAAAATTTAAAAGATTAACCCAGGGCACAATCAGCTGGGCTCTGCACAGAAAAGCCTGCGGGAGTCGGCTGGTTCAGCCCAGAACTTCCCCAAACGCCCACAAATATCCTTCACCTAAAGATTTCCTGCACACCTCAAGCAATCATCAGTAAAGAGGGCAAGAAATGCTGCTAGATTTCAGGAAATAATGGAGATACCTGCCATTTTTCCAGAAACCCTACAACATTCAAACCCTAGCAAGTGAGCAAGATACCTGTACTCACAATACTCTGAAAACAAGCTATTTTTAACGGCTGAAAACTGAAATATGCAGAAAAATAAACATCTCACAGCAATTCCAGAGAGTAACACCAGCCAGATTTGAACCCCAAAGTCTTTTTTATTAACCAGAAAATCAGATTACAAGAGAGCTTTTTCAGTATAGACTCACAGATCAGATAAACCTGTAAAATGACCCCCTAAGACCCTATATAAAGGAAATGATCCCAACGGCTAGTTTTGAGTGATCCATGTTGAAGCGATCTCGACCGTCGATGAGGGTTAAGACATCTCTTAATCTCATCCGTCGATTTTATTAAAAAAAGATATTTTGCATGCATTCACAAAAATATTATTATTTTATTGTTTAGGGTTTTTGCTTTATTTTATGAACTTTTTGTTAATTATTATTTTTTTTTTTTTTTTAATTTTTATTTATTTTATTATTTTAGTATTTCATTTATTTTCTTAAATGGATCATTCGAACTAAGCCGTTGGAAATATTACCTAGGACCTAGGACTTAGGACTCATGAGGGGATTTACAACATTTTTCAACCCTCAAGACACATTTCATCACGATTTTTACAATTTACATCTCAAAGGGATGAACCCACTTAATACAGACCCTCATAGAACACCCAGTTCTGCGACACAACTATGATCTAGCAGATTAACACACTAAGATTCTCCTAAAGTTCTAATGACAAAATCCATCTCGGCTTTGGGGTCAGGTTTGAAGGAAAACTCTGTCGATCGTAGATCGGTGAGACGAAAAACCTCCCGGGACGTAGATCATCATTAGAAAGTTAGGTCCACCTAGGCAACTTTACATACATGACTCTGATCTGCTTAGATTATTTACAATTCATACATGCAGACTGGGTTTACAACAAAAATGATCAAGCTGTTGATGACTGTAGGCTGGCACGGACACGTCGCTCAGGAGCTACCCCTCTCTGCCAACAGAAAGGAGGTGTACTGCATGGGTAGTTGACCGGTAGTGGTCAATAAGCACAACATTGTAACTTAAAAGGTGAGCCAAGGGGGACCAAAAAACCACGTAGACGAGGGGCCCACATAGACACATGGAGTGACTGCGCAAATGGTGAGAAACACGCGGCAAGAGGAAAGCTACGTTGAAGGAGGTGAGCCTTGGGATTGAGAAAGGCCAATGCTATAAAGGAGAGAGGAGCCTCCTCATTTTGGCATTCGATTATGTGCATTTGAGCCAGTCACTTCGACTTAGAGCACGCTGGCTATTTAGCTAGTCTGCAGCACTGTTTAGTGCATTGAGTGTATCTATTCGGAGATCTCACGCTTAGCCCCGGGGGACTTCGAGTGCCTGTTCGGGCAAGGTATTTCCATCAGTATTTTTGTAGTAGTTTCATCAGTATTTTGGCAGGAGGATTGAGCATCTTGGATGACTCTGCGCAGTCTTGAGAGGGATGACGCAGTTCTTTCTGGCAGAAGTACTGGATTGAGGTTTTGCAGGTGGATTTGTGCTGGGAGGTTGAGCAGGGGATCAGCCCTTGCATATTAGAGGATTTTGGTTGAGTTTCAGGCAAAGTTGTGGTGGATTTATTTCAATGGCAGCTCAAAGCCTTGAGGGATTGCATGGTTCCTCATGGGGGCGATTTTCGGGGGTTGGCCATTTCAGAAAAGCTTTCTGAATTTTTTTGGGTTTTCTGAGTAGAATCTGATTCCAGAGTTTCAACATTCTTTGAGGAGGGGAACAACCACAAATCCTCATTTGATTTCTGGTAGTAGCAGCAACACGGTAGTTCTCCAGCAGCTTGGACGTAGTTCAGAGAGAGGCCATTCCTTTGCTATTCTGAGTGTATTTCTTCACTTGCCTTGTGCAAGTCGAGGTGCCATCTTTCTAATCACCTCCTGTACTCATTCTATTACTCAGTATAATAAAATGACTGTAAAAATTTCTCCTTTCCCACCCCGGTTTTCAGTTTCACCTTATTTCTCCCATATAGTTAAATGCCCTTTCCCATATCCATACATTCAACAACTGAAAAATAAAATTTTGCTGAAAACACAAATTCTGGAAATTTTACAGAATGTTGGAAAATGCAGAAATAAAAAATCAGCAGGTACAAACAGCGATTTAACACATTTAAACACAGTGATTTTTGGTCAAGGTGACCCTGGAAAAGCCCCCTACAACTCTTGGGGAAAACCAGTTCGAGAGCTCTTTCTTATTTCTGGAAAATGCTTTTTACAGTGAGAAATATTCAGCAAAAAAATCAGCAAGCAAATTTTACAACTTATCTCGTTTTCCGTGCCTCACAGCCAACTGGAAAAACTAGCAACAACAAAACAGAACAGCAATAAATGCTGTACGTCCTCCTCGATTTTCATGCCAAATTTGTTGTACGGCCTCCTCGATTTTTGTGCCCAACTACTATACGGTTTTCCTAGAAAAATCGTGCCCAACTTGCAGTACGATTTTCCTAGAAAATCGTGCCCAACTACTGTACGGCCTCCAAAAATAAACTGTTGTATGGATTTCTAGAAAATCATGCCAAATATCTGCCTTTCACTGTGTGCTCACTCAACTGTACGGATTTGCTAAACTATTGCCTTAAAATGTGTTCCAAGCTACTGCCTCCTTCTCCTCCCTATCCAGAAATCTCCCTTGCTCTCTCTCTCTCAATCTGCTCATGAAAGAATGAATGACCTTTTCCTCCTTTTCCTCCCTTAATCTAACCTTAAGTGACTTTTGGGTGATCCCTAAATCTAATGGCTGAAATAGATTGAGATCTAGAGCTGAAATTAAATGCTCATTTAAATTTCACTTTCTATTTTTTAATTCACCCCACTTTTAATAAAGACCCACTTAGTCATTTATTTCCAAAGTCACTTTTCCTTTCTAATTTTACAGTGACTTTATTAAAGTCACTTTAAAATTAGACTTTAGTAACTTTATCACTTAAAGTCACTTTTAAATTAGATTTGACTTTATAAAAATTATAAAGTCACTTTAGGAGAAAAATTAAATTCTTTTGGACACTTTTCCCTAGGCCAAAGATCAAAGCCTTAGGGAACCACTTGTCCTCCAGTACCAAATTTCAACACTCCCTCTTACCGAGGAAGGTGTTCCTCACCAAACCCATCTTGTCTTTGAAGTAGTCATGCTTGCTCCATGGTAAAGCTTTGGTAAGAATATCTGCAACTTGCTCATCAGTGGGAATATACTCAAGCTTCACAGTGCCCTTCTGAACACAGTCTCTGATGAAATGATATTTGATCCCGATATGCTTTGACCTGTCATGAAATACTGGATTCTCCGTGAGTTTAATGCAACTCTGATTATCACAGTAAATCACTGAAGGTCTCAACGGCTGACCAAATAAGCCAAACAATATCTTGCGAAGCCAGATGGCCTCACAACTAGCTAGACTGGCTACCATATACTCTGCTTCCACTGAACTCAATGCTACTGACTGCTGCTTCCGGCTGAACCATGACACTACTGCCGAACCCAACCCAAAACAACACCCTGAAGTGCTCTTCCTATTAGAAGCACAACCTGTCCAATCAGAATCAGTATAACCTGCCAATCTCACTCCAACCCCCTGCCTGTAGTCCAGACCATAATCCACTGTCCCCTTCAAGTACCGCAAAATGTGTTTTGCAGCCACCCAGTGAACCTTCCTAGGCTCACACATAAACTGACTCATCATGTTGACTGCAAAACAAATATCTACTCTAGTGTTGACCAAATACATCAAGGAACCAATCAGCTGCCTATACAATGTCGGATCCACCAACTCAGAATCCAAAGCATGAAGCTTCTTCCAGTTGGTAATCATCGGTGTCAACATGGGTTTACAATCCTCCATGTGGAATCTGCCAAGGATGTCCACAATATACTTCCCCTACCTCAGGAAGAAATGCCCCTCCTCCTGCCACACCTCCAAACCCAAAAAGTAATGCATCAAGCCGATGTCCTTCATCTCAAACTTCGCCGAAAGATCTCTCTTGCAGTGCTCTATGAGTCTCTCTGCACCTGTAATGACCAAGTCATCCACATACAACACCAGAATGAGAGGCTCCTCACCAATCACAATAAAGTAAAGGTTCGGATCTGCCTCACTCTTTGTGAAACCCATCCCCTGCAAGTATGTATATATCCTGGAGTACCAAGCTCTTGGAGC
The DNA here is from genome assembly GCA_031772625.1 of Pinus tabuliformis. NCBI lineage: Eukaryota > Viridiplantae > Streptophyta > Pinopsida > Pinales > Pinaceae > Pinus > Pinus tabuliformis. Next base: position 1,478,509 of record CM062819.1, read on the forward strand.
TGCTTCAGGCCATAAAGGGCCTTCTTCAGTCTGCACACATGGGACTCCTTCCCATGCACATCGAAGCCCTGTGGCTGCTCAATGTACACCTCCTCCTGTATGAAGCCATTGAGAAATGAGTCTTCACATCCATCTGGTGGATCTTCCAACCCATCTCTGCTGCTATCGATATAATGGAGCGGATCGAAGTATATTGAGCCACGGGAGCGAAGGTCTCCTCATAATCAACTCCCTCTACCTGGGAGAACCCTCTAGCCACAAACCTCGCTTTGGATTTCTCAATGCTGCCATATGCAGCATGCTTTACCTTGTAAAGCCATCTAGAAGTAACCACGGATTTGCCCTCAGGCCTCGGCACCACCTCCCAAACATCATTCTTCATGATAGAAGAATACTACTCCTGCATGGCCTCTCTCCAAACCTATTGGCTAGCTGCCTCCTCATAGCTAGAAGGCTCAGACTCAAGGATGTTGGTAGCCATTGCCATATAGCTACAAAACCTCTCAGGTGGTCTACTCTCTCTGACCGGCCTCTTAGGATCAGCAACCGATGTGGCATCTCTCAAGGTGTCCTGAAGCCACTTGGGCTTCCTCTTCCCTGAGTGCACTGCTCCCATAGGAGAATGAAACTCCTCCCCATCATCATCAGGAGCCTGAACTCTTGACTGTCTGTTTGCTGTACGGAACCTGTAGAAGCTGAGGTACCGTGTGAACTGTCCATCAGTGGACTCCCTATTGAACTACTCTGTGAACTGCTCTGCATGTTGCCCGAAGCACCACCCCTCTGGCTCAGCGAGCCACTGCTCACTGACGGACCTAACATCCTCATAGATATACCTCCAGATCCTCCTAATCCTTGCCCACCGGATCCCTGCAACTGACTCAACTGCTGCTGAGGGTCTGGCTAATCCAGATACTCTAACTCCCGTGACCTCCTAAAGGCCCTGTCCTCCTCGAACTTCACATCTCATCTGACAACAACTTTCCTCTGTGCAGGAATGTAAATCCGAAAGGCCTTTGAGGTCTCACTATAGCCCACAAAGATACCCTTCTCTGTGGTGGGCTCTAGTTTGGTCCTCTTCTCCTTGGATATGTAGGAGTATGTAATGCATCCAAAGATACGAAGATGACCAATATCAGGCTTCTTCCCAGAAAAAGCCTCCTCCGGAGTCATGTGCCCCAAGGCACAATGCGGACTCCTGTTTTGCAAATAAACAACTGTGTTGCAGGCCTCTGCCCACAAGAACAATGGCAACCCCTGATCATGTAACATGGCTTTGGCAGCCCCTACGATGGATCTGTTCTTCCTCTCCGCAACCCCGTTCTGCTGGGGATTGTAAGGAACAATGAACTCCCTCCTAATGCCTGCCTCCGCACAATAGTCAACAAACTCTCCAAGGGTGTACTCTTCCCCATTGTCCGACCTTAGGGACTTGATCTTCCGACCTGTCTGTGTCTCCACTCCTGAAACCGCTTGAAGACCTCACTCAAGGTCTTCAAGATATAAATCCAGGTCCTCCTGGAGTGATCATCAATGAATAAAACATAGTACTCATATCCACTCAAAGAAACATGAGACATCCGACCGCTCACATCAGAATGAATCAAATGAAGTATCCCAGTCGCTCTACTGTCACTGCTGGGAAAAGGGGATTTGGCAAACTTGCCCATCGCACATCCTCTGCAAGTATCAAAGTGATCAGTACTGAAATCTGGCACACCTGTAGTGATCTCCCGCAAGGTCCTCAAGGCTCTGTTAGCACTTGAAATTTCACCTCAGGCTGAGAAAGGTAAACTTCAAGGCAACATCAAACCACTTAGCCTCGTAGCTAGCCCTACGGGGCAGGAGAGGGCTCTCTCCGGTCTATCTCGGCAAAGATCTTCAACGGGCAGAGATAACCAATATAAGAACACTGATTTTAGGCTAGTAAACTGATAAAAAGGTTTGATTTGGGATTTTTAGGGTTTTGGTGGAAAATCGGGGAAAAGCAATTTTGGGTGCGGGGATTGGACACAGTTTTTGCAGGGGGTTCTTTGGGGCAAGGTAGGAGACTGTATTGATGCCTTTAAATTAAGTGAATGAGTAGGAATGACCGGTGAGGAGCTAAGGAGAGCAAGCAATCACCTTGAGTTCTCCTTAAACAGATGAAAACGTTGACATTAAGCAAATTTAAAAGCAGAGCATGGAAATCATGAATTCTACTTTAACACTTCATTTGCGTAATTTCAGAAGAAAAAGAAAGAGAATGATTTCACATAACACACTTACAAGTACAAAGAGAAGCACACCATCAATACATGTAACCACAGGAATCCCAAAAAGGACTGCAAAACCCTGGTCTTTCTTCCTTTGCCAAAATTGCAGAGATACAATGAATAATACAATAGAGCTTTCTCCCTCAAGAGTCCAACCTCTCCAACCATGAAAATGATTGAGAAAATACATAATATAGACCATGCCAACCCATTCCCTAGCCTCTAGGGGTCGAGCTCATCCTTCTAGGAGCTGTTTCAACCAATTCTAAACTGAGCACTAAAATCTAGGCAGTCAAAACAACTTGCCTTTATAAGCTAGAAAACCAATTCATTCATTAAATGTTTGCTATTTCATGAATGAATCTTCTAGAATAGGTAAATAAGTGTCGTCAACATGAAAATACATTAATTACATCGAAGAGGGTGAAAAATCCCATCACAAGTCAAAACTGGTCAAAGTTGGGCGAATTCCTGCGCTGTAGGTGAAAAATTATGAAAATTGCTTGATAGGTCGCGCCCTAATCCTGATAGGTTGCGCTTCTTTGGAGCTGCTTTTGAGGCACTTCCAGGTGTCCAAATGAGGCAAAAGTGGGCTTGTTGGAAAGGTCTGGATGTCTACTTTCCAACCCAACTGGAATTTCTGAATTTGGTGGCCATTTGCCCCTCCAAAATTTCAATCTCCCAAGACTGCTCCCTGTTTGTCAAAAAGGTGGCAGAAAGTCAATTTTTGCATGTTTTTTGACCTTCTGGAGGTTCACAACTTGATGAAATCTCTTGGTAATTGCTGAGCAGGTGTATCTTTGCATGACAAATCCAGAAATGCTGAGTTTTCCCAAAATGAAGTTGCCCATCGAATAGGTCGCGCGCGGCGCGCGACCTATCAGGGAGAAAAACCTGTTTTTTGCCCAAAAATTCATAAGTGACCAAAAATGCTCAAAATTTTTTGAAATTTGTGTTGTAGTGAGGTCATTTAATATCATGCTCCTTCAAGGAAGCCTCAGCCAAGATGTGGAGGGGATCGGGCCTTTTTCGTCGTTTTAGTGCCTTGGCCAACCGCCCTTGAATCACCTTCATTTTCGCCTTGCATACGTGCATTCGGGCCCAATAGTGGTTTTTCATATTTCGGAGCAGGTCCTTATCTTTGTTGGCCTTAGCGAGCAGCCTCTCCAAATGAGCATTGACCTGGAGAAGCATAGCCTCTCGCTCAACGGGTACTAAATCGCCGGGTCTCTTTCGAGCCAAGTTGCGGTCCTCATGAATCCTCTGCAACACATCAAGAGTGTGCTCATCCTCCAACTGCTTGTTGCGCTGCTCTAAATATGTGATCGTCCATTGTGCTCCTTCCAATCTTCGCTGCAATGAATCATTTTCAGCTCTTAGGTGCTGAATGATCTCCTTTGACTCTAGACTAGGAGAACTGATATCAAGGTCAACAATCTCTATGTCTGGAACACCTGATGGCCCCTCATCAATCCTGGGCTGTTTGCCCCTCTCTGATACCTGTGCTGCTGTCGGCAACGAGGCCCCTTCCACCTGGTGTGGAGATAACACTCGTGGTGCTGATGAAGAAGGCGAGACCCCTTCCACCTGGTGTGGAGATAATATTCGCCTAGCTGATGCAAATAAGGCTCTGTGGCCTCTCTGATAAGTGACCAATGGAGGAGAGCTGACATGTCTGGTCTCAGGACTATCATGCTGTTGTGAAGGCCCTCCCTCCTCATGAACAACCTCAGGGGGAGATGATGCTGATGCTGTGAAAAAATCCCGAGAGATAAAATTCTCCCATGGGATACCCTGCTGAGCCAACTGATGCATGACCACAAGCTGGATCAAACCATAATGATAAATGCTCCTATGTTGCTGTGCTGGGCTCCTTCTCTGCACCAAGGGCACCATCCTCTCAATATCCCGGCACATGAACCATGGTATGTTCATCATTCGTACCCGTGTGAAATGCATCAACAAGCGAATATGGTACGAATACACATATACAAACCTGCCCTCACAGGTGAAATAGAGCATGATGAGCCTCGTCAAGGGAGCATACTCATCCCTCAAAAATCTGAAAGGAAACACACCAGTTATGGACCTCATGTAGACAGGTTTAACGAAGGGCTCATAATGAAATCTGTCCAACACTTTGCGTTTGTTCCACTCTTCTCCCACATTTGGTATTCCTGTTGCTTGAGCAATACTTTCAGATGACAATATAAAATCCACCCCTCCAAGGTTTACATGCCCATTATGCAAATGCAAAACAAACAAGCGAGCCAATTCCCTATGATGCTGAATTTGAGAAATCCTCTCGCAAAATTCATAACATGAGAGGTAGCAGAAACATGTGACCGCAAGTGGACAAGCCTGCAAATCGGTCAAAGAGGTGGGCTCCTCCCTCTTATGGTGTCCACTCTTACCACCCCTGTGAGGCCTCCTTTGTATCTCAATTTCTGGCGTTGACTCATGGTCATCACTTTGCTCATAGTCGGTTTCGGTTTCTGACATGGTTTCAGCAGCAAAGTGGCTGAAATGTACTGCTGCTTCTGCTCAAATGACCTGTTGTTTTTCCCTGTTTGTAATGCTGTTTCAAGGGGACAAATAGCACAAGGGAAATGTTAGGGAAGGGAGACTTTGAAGGGAAATTGGGAAAAATATATGAAATAGGGAAATAGGGAGTTAAGGGGAAGAATCATGACATACATATCATCATACAATTCCATTTGCAAGGATGTTATAGGAAGTAGGGTTTAGGGTTTGATTCTTGATTTTTAGGAATAGGGGTAGGGTTTTAGGGGCTTTTGATATTTTGGTAGGGAGATTAGGTAGAAATGATATAGGAGGTGGTAAAGAGAAGTGGGGAAAAAGTGGGGTGACAAGGATGACCTTGAAACAACAAAACAAACCATAGTTCTACAAGCATTTTGACATTTTTAAAGCAAATATACATGAACCTCTCATTTCAATTTGACGACATTAAAACACCTTTCCCATGCTCATTTTTCTTTATCAAGTAAAATACTTTGATGATCAGAGGCCTACCTGCAATCTTGAAGAATTTTGAGGTCGTTTGGGAGTTTACTGGCGGTTTTTGTAGATGAATTCCCAACAGGTCGCGCGCAAGTGCTGATAGGTCGCGCGCGCTCAATAGGTCGCGCCAGTGTAATTTTTCAACTGGATGAACCCCCCTGATAGGTCGCGCCGGCTCAACAGGTCGCGCGCGGGCTCAGCTTGCCAATTTTGCTCAATTTCTCTCCAAATCGCCCAAATCGCTCTTCACTATTGTTTTGAGGCAAATGATGATCAAATAGAAGGAGAGAGGGGCTTTATAGGCTTGATTTAAATTAATTTCTCCTCAAACCCTCTTTCTAATGTTTTTTAACTTGACACTTTTTCAAAATTTAAATGCTGTTGACTTTATGGTTTCCTTTTGTCCTGAAATTGTTTGAACTGATGCTTTGTCTTTGAAAATTTTTGTAGGGATAGCTTCTGAGGAATCTTGGCAAAGGGGACCAAGGCTGCATGCTGTCTCTCGAAAAATTTTGAGAAATGACCTTGCCTTTAAAAACAGGGTTTTTAAATCCAAGGTAAAAAAATTAGTTGTACAAGATGAAATCTTTTAAAGAAACACTTTGATAATCATCCCTCTGCCCTACTGGGCATTTATTGACTTTTAGAGACATGACCTCAAAGACAAATTGGACCTAAACCCTAGACCTAAGACTTTGACAAGACAAGGGACCTTGAAAGAATTTATAGACTGAACAACTTGATCCAGCAATGCCAAGAGGGGAATAAAGACACCATCTCCTCCATCAGGGTTATGGCATGCCTAATGGAATGCAATGAAATGACACTGATGAGACACCTACTTATGCACATGCAAAGAGCTTTGATCGCTGATGGAGGGCTACTAGACCGACTCTAACAGGCTCCATGATACATATGTCCCATCCTGCGGTGCCAAATCTCACACAGCTCAGAACTGCTAGCTCTGCTGTCGGTACTACTGCTCAATGCCAAAAGGGACTGGAATGCAAACTTGTACACCTTTGCATGGCGTACACCTATCACTCTATCTGAATCAGCTGGAGTGCCCCTGGGATATATCAACACCTATCCTCCACTAAACAGTACCTCATATCCTCTGTCCTCCAAAGCTGAGACGGTTATGAGGTTCTTCCTCATCCCTAGCACATAAAGAACATCTAACACCTTCAAGGGAGGTTTGGACTCCCTCTGAAATGTCAGTGTCCCCACACCGACTGCTCTAACAACTCTGTCATCACCGAGTACTACCTCTATATCAGTGACACTCTCTGAAAGCTCTGAGAAGTACTCACGAACTCCTGTCATGTGACGCGAAGCCACACTTTCCACATACCAGATACCTGAAGATGCTCCGCTAATCAAGGGAAAAGCATGCTCCCTCTAAACCTGTCTGGCAGGTGATCCTGCACTAGAGGACTCATACGCAGTGAACCCAAACTCCCGGTCAAAACGAACTACAAAGTCCTCAACCTCTGCTGAAGCTGCCACGCTCTGGTTCTTCCCCTTCTTCTTCTTCTTCTCCGGACACACAACTGCATAGCGTCCCATCTTTTGACAATTCCAACACTTCACCTTGGAATAGTCCTTCTGTATGTTACCTTGTTTACCTTTACCTTTGCCTTTGCCCCCACCATTGCTTGTGGAAGCCTGCTTCTTCCCTTTGCCTTTCTTGCCTCCTGCCGACAGTACTACATCCTCATCCTGCTCAACTAGCTTGGCTGCCCCAAGCTGACCTTTCCTAATCTCTGTCTGAATGCAATCATCCCAAAACCTCTCCCATGTGGGAAGGGTCTCACGTGCACAAACCCCATCAGCAAACTTCATCCATGAATGGGGGAGGCCATTCACTGCAATCCGCACCAACTCAGTGGGTCGAATGTCCTCTCCAACTGCTGCCAACTCATCTCTCACATTGGTAATCTTTGTGAGATATCCAGCTGCACTATCATTACCCATCTTAATGGTCTTCAGCTTCTCCTTCAGGACCATTTTCCGGTTCTCATTGGTACTCTGGTAGAGATTGGACAATGCTGTCCACATCTCATGGGCATTTCTCTTTCCTCTCACATGACGAATGCAATGGTCTTTGACTCCGTCTAGAATCAGTGTTTTACCCTTGTTGTTCTTTTTATTATACTCAGCCAACTGAATGGCATCAGTAGGCACAACAACAGGGTTCTGTGTGGTATGCACCATGATGTCCCAAACTTCTGCCTCCTCAAAGATACTCCGCATTCTCTCCTTCCAAACGCTGTAATTTGTAAACCCATCCAGCCTATCCTCCACCCTCAATCCCAATGACATCTTGTTGTCCTAAAACTGAAAAATAGCACTACTCTAGTAAAGATAAAATTGTTGTTTGTGAAAAATCAGCTTGCTAAAATTTTCTAAGTGAAAAATCAGCAGGCTATAATTTTCCTCCTTGCTGTCCCAAACTGCACTTCAGCACTCAAGCTCTGATACCATGTAAAAATTTCTCATTTCCCACCCCGGTTTTCAGTTTCACCTTATTTCTCCCATATAGTTAAATGCCCTTTCCCATATCCATACATTCAACAACTGAAAATTTATTTTTTACTGAAAACACAAATTCTGGAAATTTTACAGAACGCTGGAAAATGCAGAAATAAAAAATCAGCAGGTACAAACAGCCATTTAACACATTTAAACACAATGATTTTTTGTCAAGGTGACCCTGGAAAAACCCCCTACAACTCTTGGGGAAAACCAGTTCGAGAGCTCTTTCTTATTTCTGGAAAATGCTTTTTACAGTGAGAAATATTCAGCAAAAAAATCAGCGAGCAAATTTTACAACTTATCTCGTTTTCCGTGCCTCACAGCCAACTGGAAAAACTAGCAATAGCAAAACAGAACAGCAATAAATGTTGTACGACCTCCTTGATTTTCGTGCCAAATTTGATGTACGGCCTCCTCGATTTTTGTGCCCAACTATTGTACGGTTTTCCTAGAAAATCGTGCCCAACTTGCTGTACGGTTTTCCTAGAAAATCGTGCTCAACTGCTGTACGGTTTTCCTAGAAAATCGTGTCGAACTTGTTGTACGGTTTTCCTAGAAAATCGTGCCCAACTGCTATACGGCCTCCACAAATAAACTGCTGTACAGATTTTTAGAAAATCGTGCCAAATATCTTCCTTTCACTGTGTGCTCACTCAGTTGTACGGATTTGCTAAACTGCTGCCTTGGAATGTGTGCCAAGCTGCTGCTTCTTTCTCCTCCCTGTCCAGAAATCTCCCTTGCTCTCTTGCTCTCTCTCTCTCAATTTGCTCATGAAAGAATAAATGACCTTTTCCTCCTTTAATCTAACCCTAAGTGACTTTTGGGTGATCTCTAAATCCAATGGCTGAAATAGATTGAGATCTAGGGCTGAGATTAAATGCTCATTTAAATCTCACTTTCTATTTTTTAATTCACTCCACTTTAATAAAGACCCACTTAGTCATTTATTTCCAAAGTCACTTTTCCTTTCTAATTTTACATTGACTTTATTAAAGTCACTTTAAAATTAGACTTTAGTAACTTTATCACTTAAAATCACTTTTAAATTAGATTTGACTTTATAAAAATTATAAAGTCACTTTAGGAGAAAAATTAAATTCTTTTGGACATTTTTCCCTAGGCCAAAGATCAAAGCCTTAGGGAACCACTTGTCCTCCGGTACCAAATTTCAACAATGGCTTAGCATTTCTCTCTGCATTTCTTGAGTATCTGCTTATGGTTATATTGTTATATGTTGCACCATTGTTATTTTTATCTCTTTGAGCTTCCCAGCTACTATACCACTTGTGTGTTTTCTCCTATACTCTTAGACAGAGTCTAGAAAGGGCCAGGTAGTCTCCAGATCTCGTCCTCTTTTCAGAGGCGACATATTTAGTAAATGCCCTCTCAGTCCATCTCTGGTTGGAGTTTGCTTGTGTTTGAGGAATATTCCTGATAAGGGATATTACAGTGGTATCAGAGCATAGATCTGGCTCAGCCTATGGAGCTAGCAATCTATGACACCGGGGGAAAAGCCCTACATTTGTTACAGAGGTAGGAGATACAGAGACACTGGGCGTAGGTTGGAGAACACTTACGGAGAGGGAGACTGTGTTCCGGTGGTGGACGCAGAACAGGAGGAGCTTGTGGTGGACACAGAACAGAAGGAGCCTGTGGTGGATGCAGAGCAGGAGGATCCGATGGCAGATGATGACGGGAAGAGATTTGCGGACATGCTCCTCAAATCAGTACAGGATCTGTCAAGGCAGATTGAGGTGATGGGGCAGAGATTCACGGCAGTAGAGGCTAGACAGCGTGAGAGCCCACGGGTTTTCCAAGTTGGTGAGGGATCGGATGCATCCCACCATTTGACAGAGCAGCATGATACTACTCAGCAGGTGGCCTCACATGCCGCTACACGCTCTACCATGCCCACGTTCTTAGGAGCAGACATGGGGGCCGGAGCCCAGCAAGAGGCAGAGCCTGGTCATATGGTCGATTATTTTGCAGAATACCAGGCCTATGGGCAGGAGTTCAAGGAGGCTCTCTCATTCAGAGACTTTGTTCAGTTCCAGCGGGATAGTAGACCCCGCGACCATCACAGAGGGTACCGGAAATATCATGATGGTGACACCCACCGTGCAGCTAGTAGATTCCACTTGCCCACGTTTGATGGTTCATCAAACAGTTCGACAAATTCTTGGGTGGAGAAGTTGGACATTTACTTCCAGCGTAACCAGATGTCGAAGACGGAGGCCATCAAGGTGGCGACATTACATTTGGATGGTGAGGCCCAGGATTGGTGGTTCCATGGGACGGTTACACTCGGACACTCCACAGTGATGACATATGCCGAGTTCACCAGGAGATTGATGGAGAGGTTTGACCGGAGGGATCCGGAACAACACTTTGTGGAGCTAACAAAGCTCAAACAGGCTGGGAGCCCAGAGACCTACAATTCATATTTCTTGAGGGTTTCAGTAATGGTGCCAAATCTGTCCGTGGCACGGGATTTACATGTATGTTGAACGGTTAGCAGAGCCACTTCGGGGTCTAGTCAGATCCGCTAGACCAACCACCCTTCAAGATGCTATTAGCAGGACCCGAGACTTACAAGATGTCTTACCCAAGACCCGAACACCTTACCCCCAGCAACAGCCTTTCCAACCTAAGGGGAAGGATGTGAGGATTCCGCCTCCGAAGGGGAATCTAGGACGAGTACAGATTGATGATGATGCCAGAAGGGAGTTGAAGAAGAAGCGGTTGTGCTTCACCTGTCAGGAGCTATGGACACTGGGACATAGATGTGCTGCTAGCAAAGCACATTTTATTGAGGTCTTCTTCGAGAGCAACAGGGAAGAGGATGAGGAGGATGATGTGGAGGCAGGAGGTAGTCATGTCGCGCAGGATCGTTTACCACCTCCACCACCAGCAGTGAGTGGTGCAACTTTTGCACCTACCGGAGGAGCCCTTGCAACATTGCAAGGAGTTCCCAAGTATTTGACGCTGCGCGTACGGGGGACAGTACGTGGCCAGCGAGTGTCAGTTTTGGTTGACAGTGGGGCAACCCACAACTTCATCGATGCACAGATGGTTGAGCGAAGAGGTATACAGACAAAGAGCTTTGATGGGTTTTTAGTTTTGGTCCCAGGAGATCAAACCATGGTGTGTGCACGTTATGTACCAGAGTTATCCGTGATGATGGGCACTTACACATTGACTGACCACTTTTTCATGGTCAATATTCCGGACGCCAACATGATACTGGGTGTTCAGTGGCTCATCACTCTAGGGAAGGTCACGACAGATTGGAAGACCCTAGAGATGGAGTGGGATGATGAGAAGACAGGGAGGCATGAGAAGATACGGGGACAGCATACATATCTGCCTCAGACTGTTTCGACTCATCGGATGGAGGCAGTCTTCCGGAAGGGAGACATAGAGTGGGCAGTAGAGCTGCGTGCATCAGAGACAGGGACTACAGGGCAGACAGTGCACCCGGAGATACAGTCCATCCTTGACCAGTATGCCATAGTATTTGGGGAGATTTCGCCAGGACAGCCACTGGACCGGGGGTTTGAGCACACTATTGAGCTTGAGCATGGCATACAGGCAGTTATTACTACCCCCTATAGGCATCCCAAGGCCTATCGGGATGAGATTGAGCGGGCCATTCAGGAGTTGTTGGCTCTTGGGCACATTCGGCCGAGCACGAGTCCTTTTGCTTCTTCCGTGGTGTTGGTGAAGAAGAAGGACGGCACCTTGAGGATGTGCATTGACTACAGGGCCCTGAACAAGAAGACCCTGAAGAACAGATACCCCATACCCAGGATCGATGAGTTGATGGATGAGTTGAGAGGAGCACGGTTCTTCTCAAAGATTGATTTGAGATCTAGGTACCATCAGATTTGCGTGAGGGAGCAGGACATTCCCAAGACCACCTTCAAGTGTCACTATGGGCACTTTGAGTTTTTGGTGATGCCCTTCGGGCTAACCAATGCCCTAGCTACATTCCAATCTTGCATGAATCACATCTTCTGCAGTCACTTAAGGAAGTTTGTGTTGGTGTTCTTTGATGATATCCTCATTTACAACAGGACTTGGGAGGAGCATCTCCAGCACATTGAGACAGTATTGTGCATCTTGGAGGAGCAGTAGTTCTATGCCAAGCTCTCCAAATGTGAGTTCGGGTTGACGGAGATGTTATACTTGGGACACATCATAGGAGTGGACGGAGTGAGGGTCCATGAGGAGAAGATCAGGGCCATCAGAGATTGGCCGGAGCCAAGAAACGTGACGGAACTTCGAGGATTCATTGGCATTTGTACTTACTACCGGAAGTTCGTCAAGGGTTTCTCACAGCTTGTTGCACCCCTGACAGATTTGACGAGGAAGGGGGCATTCAGTTGGTCGGATACAGCGCAGCGAGCCTTCGACAGGCTCAAGGAGGTTATGAGCAGCTGCCCAGTGCTTGTGTTGCCGGATTTCACGCAGCCATTTGTTTTGGAGTGTGATGCGTCGGGAGAGGGAATCGGCGCAGTGTTGATGCAGGGAGGTCACCCTATAGCCTTTGAGAGCCGGAAGCTCCTTCCGCACGAGAGGTTGTATTCTATATACAACAAGGAGATGCTGGCCATCATGCATGCATTGGCTAAGTACTGACAATATTTGGTGGGTAACAGGTTCAGGGTGAGGACTAATCACAACAGCCTCAAGTTCTTTTTGGAGCAGAAGCAGCTACAGGAGAGGCAGCAGAAGTGGATCAGCAAGATCCAAGCATATGACTTCGACATCAAGTATGTCAAGGGTAAGAACAACGTCGTAGCAGATGCCCTTTCACGTAGGCTAGCAACGTTGTCTCTTATGAGCTTGGACGCAAACTGGAGGGCTCGACTCTTAGTAGAATAATCCAAGGACATATTTGCATGTGAGGTTCTGGATGGGCAGGTGGCGGATGATAGGTACAGGGTGGTCGATGAGATCATCTACTACAGGAACCGGATCTTCTTGACTGAGGGGTCTCAACTCAAGAAGAAGATACTTAGGCGTCACATGATTCACCATTGGCAGGTCATCAGGGGTTTACCAAAACCTACAGGGCCATTAGAGAGAGGTTGTCATGGAAGGGCCTCAAGGAGGACGTACTCCAGCATGTCCGGGAGTGCAATGTTTGCCAGAGGAACAAAGGGGAGATGAGCCATCCCGCAGGATTATTGCAGCCTCTTCCCATTCCGAAGGGGAAATGGGAGAGTATTTTGATGGACTTCATCACAGGGTTGCCCATGGTGCAAGGCAAGGATTGTATCTTTGTCGTCGTTGATCGACTAACAAAGTACGCACATTTTTTCGCCATATCCGCACACTACACAGTAGCACAGGTGGCCGAGATGTTCTTCAAAGAGGTCTTCAAACTACATGGTCTTCCTAAGACCATCATCAGTGACAGGGACAGCCATTTCATGGGCGGGTTTTGGCAGGAGCTTTCCGGTTGGTGGGGATGGAGTTGACATCGAGTACCAGTTATCACCCACAGACAGACGAGCAGACAAAGATAGTTAACAAGTGGTTGGAAGGCTACTTGCGTAACTATGTCAGTGGGCAACAGAGGGCATGGTTGAAGTAGCTGCATCTAGGGGAGTACTTCTACAACACTACACATCACATGTCCATCAGTATGTCACCATTCTATGCTTTGTATGAATATCATCCTTTATCTTTTGTTGACGTGATGTTTGGTGCTAGCAAGCCTCTGAGAGCCAAGATTTGGATCCAAGAGAGTCAGGTTATTCTCTGAGCTCTCAAGGATAATATGGCTACAACGCAGAACCAGTAGAAGTTGTATGCTGACAGGGGTCGGGTCGACAGACAGTTTGAGGTAGGGGATCTGGTCTACCTACAATTACAGCCATACTGACAGTCGTCAATGAAGCAGAAGGGGGCTGAGAAGCTCAAGCCCCGCTTTTATGGGCCATACAGGGTGATACGCAGGATTGGACAAGTTGCATATGAGTTGGAGCTGCCCCAAGGCAGCAAGATTCATAACATTCACGTATCATGCCTGAAGAAGGCATTGGGGCAGCATGTGACAGTGACAAATGAGCTACCACCCATAGATGATGAGGGGCATTTGGTGTTATAGCCAGAGGCTATTATTGATACCAAGGAGAGGCGGCTGCGGAGCAAGATAGTCCGGGAATTCTTGGTGAGGTGGCAAAATTTACCGGATGAGGATGCCACTTGGGAGAGTGAGAAGATCTTGCAGCATCCATGACTTCAGTAGCTTGAGGACAAGCAACATTTTGCCAGGGGAGACTGTAATATTCCTAATTAACCATGGCTAATTGGAATATTTGATTTTGCTCAATTTTGCCTTGTATAGTTGTTTATAAATAAAGAGGTGAGGAGAGGGGGACATACTCACTTCATGAATAAAGACACTCCCTAGTAGCACGACGTTGTAACTTAAAAGGTGAGCCAAGAGGGGCCAAAGAACCACGTAGAGGAGGAGCCCATGTAGACACATGGAGTGACTACGCCGATGGTGAGAAACACGTGGCAAGAGGAAAGCTACGTTGGAGGAGGTGAGCCTTAGGATTGAGGGAGGCCAATGTTATAAAGGAGAGAGGAGCCTCCTCATTTTGGCATTCGATTATGTGCATTTGAGCTAGTCACTTCGACTTAGAGCACGCTGGCTGTTTAGCTAGTCTGCAGTATTGTTTAGTGCATTGAGTGTCTCCGTTTGGAGATCTCACCCTTAGCCCCGGGGGACTTCGAGTGCCTGCTCGGGCAAGGTATTTCCATCAGTATTTTTGAAATAGTTTCATCAGTGTTTTGGCAGGAGGATTGAGCATCTTGGATGACTGCGCAATCTTGAGAGGGATGACGCAGTTCTTTCTGGCAGAAGTTCTGGATTGAGGTTTTGCAGGTGGATTTGTGCTGGGAGGTTGAGCAGGGGATCAGCCCTTGCATATTAGAGGATTTTGGCTGAGTTTCAGGCAAAGTTGTGGTGGGTTTATTTCAGTGGCAGCGCAAAGCCTTGAGGGATTGTGTGGGTCCTCAAGGGGGCGATTTTCGAGGGTCGACCATTTTAGAAAATCTTTCTGGGTTTTTCTAGGTTTTCTGAGTAGAATTTGATTCCAGAGTTTCAACATTTTCTGAGGAGGGGAACAACCCTAAATCCTCATTTGATTTCTGGCAACAATAGTAGCATGGCAGTTCTCCAACAGCTTGGAAGCAGTTCAAAGAAAGGCCATTCCTTTGCTATTCTTAATGTATTTCTTCACTTGCCTTGTGCAAGTCGAGGTGCCATCCTTCTGATCACCTCCTGTACTCATTCTATTACTTAGTATAATAAAATGGCTTAGCATTTCTCTCTGCATTTCTTGAGTATCTGCTTATGGTCATATTGTTATATGTTGTACCATTGTTATTTTTATCTCTTTGAGCTTCCCGGCTACTACACCACTTGTGTGTTTTCTCCTATACTCTTAGATAAAGTCTGGAAAGGGCCAGGTAGCCTCCAGATCTCGTCCTCTTTTAAGAGGCGACATATCTGGTAAATGCCCTCCCAGTCCATCTCTGGTTGGAGTTTGCTTGTGTTTGAGGAATATTCCTGATAAGGGATATTACAAGGTCCCATGTTCAAATCCCCTTGGACGCTTGCCTGTGGCCATGTCTTGGGGGCAGCGTGGACCACCCAGGGGTTACAATGGTAGCGGTCCAAATTCAGCCCGTGTCACACAACTACACGACTAACCTAGTTGTTGATTCCTCTATTCAAAAATAGTCGTTTAGAAGATACTTCATCCACAACATTAGTACCACTAGCAATACTAAAACACATGTTGATACATCAACCAATGTGAAAGAGGACAGAGCTAGTCCTCCTCATTAATGGAAATAATAATCATAAAATTACCACCAAGTGCTTTCTCAAGAATGCCATTTGGAAAATGGCCTAGACTAATGGAGTCCTAGGGATTAACTCCTCGTGGAATAAACTTGTTACTAGGAAGAGGATAAGACGAAGTGCTCCCAGCGTCCACGGTTGAAGAGCTATTAGTAGAGTTGAGAAAGTTGATAACATGTCTTGGAATTGGAAAATAGAGCCATTTTCAATATAGTTGACCTTTCCCTATGTCTTGAATCTTACAAAATGGTTATTAGTTGTTGAGTAGCCCAAGGCCAAACGGCAATGTCCAATAGGTCTATAGCTATCATCGTATATGTTCAATAGCTTCAAGTACTTTCACATTGTCAATTCTCAAAATAGAGGGAAAAAAGGGATAATCCATTGACCTATCACAATTCACATCAGAGCTCCAAAGTGGGTGATAATTGATGGTAACCCTTCTGAGGAACAAAGTTAGACTTAATAAAGTGTATTGCCAGGACAAGTTAATGAAATAACAGGACAAAATTATAACAAATCATTGTGACGTAATAAAACATGTCCCTTATAGTAATAATGGACCATGTCTCACATAGTTATATAGATACATACACAACATATGAATGACATTAATGTATGATAAATGCACATTTGATTATTTAGACATGCAACCAGTGTTGCACTTATTGCGATATTATTGGAATTATTGCGATAATATCGTCAAAACCAACCTCGACGATAATATTAGTAGTGATTATCACAATAATTTTCTCTTTGAAAATTATCACGATAATTTAGGTAATTATCGTGATATTTCGAAATTATTTCCCTGTGCCTATCAATTTCAACTTATTAACAATTTTTTTCTTGACCCTTATTTTTTAAAAGTGAGTTAGGGGTTTGAGCTGTGAGGATACTCTGACTATTTCCATCAAACAAACAAGGGGAAATCTATTATTTCATTTCCCATGATTCATCTCATGAGATACATAACCTAGTAATGAATGCTAGTATTAAATTTTTAAAGTAGAAGTGACATTTTCGTTTGTCTTTCATTTTCATCCATTTAATTAAACTTTTAACATTACCATTAATTGACTCTAGATGTTTAAGAGTGGTTTTGACCTCATTGAATTTCATATGGAGTGTTTTTGCCTTAATCCACACCTATGATTATCATGGAGAAAATAGTTAACTCCACTTGGTGTGACCTTCGGGGCAAGTTTCGAGTTGAGATTTTCACTGAATTCTCAACTCCTTCGTCTAGGCTAACTACTAGCGACGCCACGGGGGGTGGAACCTACAAATTATCTAAGCCTCAACTAATTAAAATAAGCTCTAGGAGTTAGTGAAGATGACCAAAATATAATTCACTATATAAAGCAATAAAAACAACAATGCATATCCATGGGTTTAACGAGCATATACATCACAACTATAGAATGTAATATCCCCATTTTTAGTTTTCCCCATAGTACAGCGAGCGTGGATTTCCAAGGAAGGGGATGGCCAGATCAGTGGAGCAGGTTTATGTCATCAGGGGTCCCGATGGAGTTTTGAGCAGTTTTCATGAGGTTCGATGGCATTCACTTGGTATATTCATCATCATGAGCAGTCCCGCACACTTCGTTTGTGGTTCCATGACTTTCTGATAATTCCCGTAAAACGGGGTTATTATTGGCATAACTTAATTAATTATGCTCGAGGTGGCATTTCGGGAAGATTAATTGATGGAACACCTCATTGTAATAGCTCATTAGAACCGGAACGAGAAGATCTACATGATTGGGATGCTGAGAAGTGACTTCCAATGGCCGAAGAGAGTATGGTGGGTACCATTTTCCTTAGTTAAAAATGACTTTAATTAGTCATTTAATTAAGGAAAAATAATTAATTAGAGGAAATGGGCCAAAAGTGACTTAAGTAAAATAAAATAAAATAAAAGGGGTCACTTAAGATAAATTCAATGGAGGAGCTTCTAGAATAATAATAAAATAATAAAATAAGATGCTTCTAGAGGCTTGGAGATCTATCCATCAGATCTATAAAAAGAGGAGGAGAAGATCATTTGGGACATCTTGGAGTTGATATTGTTTCTTGTATGAGAGGTTGAGAACGTGGTTCTCTACTCCATTGGTAGCCCCAGGATGAAAACCCTCGGGTGATTTAGAGAGATTGGGCAAGCACCCATCTCCCCTTGGTGGATTCATTTAGAATCCATAGGTGTAGTGATTGTTTTTCTGTTTCAGTTTGGAGACCGGAGGGTCATTCCCATCTATTGTATTGGCATCTATCTATATATAATAAAGTTGGATTTTGGTTGCGACGTTTCTCATTGTTCCTCATGTTGTGATTTTTAATGAGATTTTATGCAATTTGTGGGTTTATGGTTTCAGTGAAATTTCTAGTGTATGGGTTTCCATGGCAATTTCTTGTTAAGTGCTAGTTAATTTGATTTGAAGGGTTTATTCCAAATTTCCTTCGTTTGGGACATTATAGTGGTATCAGAGCTGGTTTTCCTGTCAGCCTGAGGATTTAATTGCAAATCGAATCCATGGGTCATTTTGAGGCCAACTTCAAGTTTTTTCGGTTGTGGCTATTATGGTTCGAGGGTTTTGGGATTATCTGTGGTAATTCCACAAGGTGCCAAATTCATTTATTTGTCACAGTTATCATTCTATTGGAGAATATATATGTTACCGAAGAAACAAGAGATCAATTTCGTGTAGTAGAAATGATAAGTCGTTGAAGAAAATCTTCGAGCCACTATTATGACCTAGGTTCCATGAACATCAAGCTTATTTTGTTTTCAATCAACAAACCTAAGGGGTAATATATTTGAGAAGGCGAATCGTTGTCAAAAGTCGAATTCATAAAAGGGGTGGTGGAATATTAAGTGAAAGTCGTGCAAATTTTAAAAGATGACCATGAGTGATTATAACACAAACAAGGCCTTCCACATATCATAGGCGCAAATTTGTTCATTGCCAAGCCATGGTAGAGATCGAATTACCGTAGTTGAAGCCAAGATCCCATTAGTGAGCCCGTCATCGATTCAGGAATCGCCTCGTTATCTTCACGTAAGACCTGGTAGTAAATCAATCTCCAGCGGCAGGACACGATGGAATTTGGAGTGCACTATGGTACCTACGCGTGGAATTAAAGGTGTGTTGTGTCGGTGCTAAAATTGGACAGAAGCTTTGGGGTTGTCTAGTCGTGCATAGCTACGAATCCACCATCAACCGTTAGATGTTGAGTGATCAATATACACTTGTGCGTTTAATAGAGTGTATGCGCAGAGCTTGTCCAACTAGTTTTGATATTGGGCCTATTGTGGTTGTGATCTGGTCAACAGTGAACATGTTGGAACGATCATTATGGCCAAATCACTCACTTGAAGCACGTGGGATTATTGATTATGGTGGATCGAATGCTTAAAGACTAACAAATGGCTACTGGCGCAGAGGGGTAAATCAATCAGTGTCACCTCAAAGTTTATTGGTACATTGGTTGGGAAGGGAAGATCTAAACATGGCAATATAGCGGTTCAAATATGAGCACACGCTGTTATTGGTTGTGACCGATTTGTTGAAGGCACAACGGATCTTCTCAGAGTCGCTTATTCTAGATTACAGATGCTTGTGTATGATGCAGTAGCAGGTTGGAAAGTATACGTATTCTTTGCAATGCATGAGTATGTACGCATATAGAAGATCCATTAGTCTGAAGACAAAGTAACCAATCTACATTTGGGCCAAATAAAGAGTTGCAGTGGTGGATCAGTTCGTATATTATAATCATTAGTGCAGGTGAAGCCCATAATGGAGGTTAGGGTTAGAGTCCTGCTTTCTTATGAGTCCAATTTTCTCTTGTGAGATGAGTTAATGACTAAAGTATACCTCTGTTTGAAGACCAAGACCATTGACTTGCTGTTAATTTTAGGTATGTTCTATGCTTAGAGCAATTTATTTCAATTTTCACAGTTAGCTCAATATCTTTTCCAAATTAGCAATCACATCAACATTAAAGTAAATTGCAGATAGAACATAAACATAGATTGCAGAAGACAAGCCAAGACAAGAGGACACAAGATGTGGCGCTAGCCAGGGACAAACCCCAATGTGGGAAAACCCTTGATCGACTCTTCTTATATGTTCTTCAATAGTTCAGCAGAGAGAGAGAGAGAGATAGTACATATACAACAGAAGTCAACACTTTGACTTATCTAAGTAAGAGCATAGATCATCTCTAAGTAGATGATACATGAGGTAGTTGAACTCAGTTGAAGACATGTTGCTTCAACTGATTCTCCCAGGTGACTCCATCACCATGCATTGTGTTGTACCTCGTCATCACGCTCCACCTCACTGTGCTGCACCCTTCATCACTATGCTGGACCTCATTACCATAGTGCTGCACCTTATGTTGCACCTTCCTGTACTGCAACATCTTGTTGTACCTTATCATCTTGCTGCACTCACCAGTGCTGCCTCATACTGTACCTCATTGTACTGCATCATGTACCATTGTTGTCCCATGTGCCATTGTTGTCCCATGTGGCATCTTGTACCATGTTACCATATTGTTGTTCCATGTACTTGCAGCATCATGCTTGCCACCATGTGCTTATTGCACCTTGCCCAATGTGCTTGCAGCACCATGCTTGCCACCATGTGCTTGTTGTACCTTGCTTACCGTATTGTTGTCCCAATTGGCTATTGTTGCACCATGTCATAGCATTGTCCCATTTGTATTGTTGTTGTCCCAATTGTATTGTTGTTGTCCCATCACAGTTGTTGTCCCAATTGTGCCATGCCATAGTTGTTGTCCCATTTGTATTGTTGTTGTCCAATCACAGTTGTTGTCCCAATTGTCCCATGCCATAGTTGTTGTCCCATCTTCCTTTGCTGCACCATCTGACCTTGTTGTCCTATCTTCCTTGCTACCAACACACCATACAAACGCTACTGATTTTCACTTCATTACTGTTGTAATTTATGGGATTGGTTAGGGCACATAACAGTCCCTAACCGTCCTCAAATTTGGCCCAGAGTTGACCTCATGAAATGTGGCCTATGCTAGTGTAAACCCTTTGCCTCCACACTAAAGATGAGAGTATAACATGGCCCCAAAACATCCCACGTTGTCCCATGTGTCTTTGTTGTAGCTTACGGCCCACACATCAAACCTAAACAGCGCTCCTCTGCCTCGGCCCTATAGGAAGATATCTCGGCCCTCCTAACAGCAACTTGACCTTCACATATGACCCTGAAACAACCACCAAAAACCCACGTTGTTTGGTCTTCCTTACTGCGGCTAGGGTAGGATAGATCTGCGTATTTGGGCAGCGTGAATATGTCTTCTTCACCGTGCTATGTCTCTCCTTTAGGCAGCGTAGAGGGCAGGTTGTGCAACGTATAGAATCAGGGGTCTTCTCCCTTGGACTGCGGCTAGATCATCTACTTTAGGACTGCGGCTAGGGCATCCTTCTCCTAGATTTCTCTTCCACTAAAACCCAGAACAAGTGGAGAGAAATCAAGAGTGAAGTGTGTGTAGAAATGACTATCAGGTCACCTCTTTTTATACTAAAACGTGGAACACATGTGTGCGTTATTTCGTTGTTGGCTGACCCCGATGAATTGTCTTATAACACAAATAAATTCATAGCTCCATGAATACTTATCGAAATCAGATGATCTTTAGATCAATCTTATACCTCTCGATGAGAAGGATCCAAGAAAAATATCAGCTGCCATAAATAAGATGACCCACATGGAGTTTGGCCCTTGTTGCCAATTTTAACATTCCCTCTCGAGTCTCAACTAGGGAGAACTCTATTTGCTGATCCATTTGCCAGACTGTACTATTTCTCCCAACTGTGCCCTGCACTGCTCGGCTCAGCTCTGCTCTGCTCTGCTTTTCTCTACTCTGCTAAGCTCTGCTCTGTTGAACCATGAAGAAGAAGAATTGATCGAGAATGTCTCATACCATTCTCTATTGACCTGAAGTCAATTCCATATGAAGAGAGTGTGTCATACCACTCTTACTGATCCTAGATCAGTTCCAAGAGAGTGAGTCATACCACTCTTGTTGACCCGAAGTCATTTTCATTGATCCCAGATCAATATCACAAGAGAGTGTCTCAAACCACTCATACTGATCCTAGATCAGTTTCATTGATACCAGAACAATGAAGGTCATTCTAGCATAGGGAGTACAGTAGATACAACGATGCGTCCATCGATAGTACTACTATGGTCCCTAACCCCATTTCCTTGCTCATTGGGCAGATGAGAGGTACTTCCCATAAGTCCCAGACTGCATGGGTAGGATGCCTCGATAGGAGAACCATTCATCCTGTCCCTAAGCCGCCTCGGGGTATCACAGGGGAAGGTTGAGCCATTCACCTTGTACACAGCGCACCATTAGGGGAGGGTGAGTCGCCCTATGGTCGCGTGTTGCTCCAGTAAGTACCACAAGCACCCCAGAGCTCCCAGAGCTTAATGCATGCAACAAGCAGGACACTTATAAGAAGGTCCCTTAACGACTCCAAGTCATTTGAAAAAGTCACAAATTTGACCTTTCCCCAGGGCTTAGACAGAATGTCTGTGACCTGTGCATCAGTCTCAATGTGATGGAGCCTCCTAGCTCATCGACGTACCATATCCCATATAAGGTAGTATCTGATGTCTATATGATGGAGCAATAGAATACGAGATTCCTCAATAATCGAATCCCCCTCTGGTTGACACAGAAGATCACGGTGGTATCCATCATGTGTACAAACAGCTCACTGAAGAGCTTCCGCAACCAGGCAGCTTCACATGAGGTCATACTCGTAGCTATGTATTCGGTCTCAGTGGTGCTTATAGCAACCAACTTCTGCTTCCTGCTCATCTAGGATATCGAAGCAGCACTCAAAGAGAACTAGCACTCATAAGTGCTTTTGCGGTCCTCCAAACTGCCTGCCCAGTCACCATTCGAATAATCATGCAGCTTCATATTTCCAGCAGTGTATCTTAATCTATGAGTGATTGTTCCCCGAAGATATCTCAGAAGATCCTTGGCACCAATCTCGTGAGGCTCAACCATATATGAGCTCACCATGCTAACTGCAAAACATATATCCCGACGAAAGTTCACCAAGAACATCAATGTGAATGAGTTTATGAAACTCAAAGGCATTTCCCAAATCTGGTCTGGCATCACTACCATAAAACTTCTGAAAGTTAAGATCCTCGAGGTAGTCAGGGGCTTGCAGTTTACCATTCCACATCTGGAATCCAACTCCCTCTTACTTCTGCAAATGAGAGGGTCTGCACTTGTCAGAAATAGGTCATCCTCAGAAGGTGTCGGTATGAGAGGTCTATCATCCACAACCTTCGAGCAACGGTTTGGATCGGCTTCACTCCTAGTGAATCTCAGCTTCATCAGACAGCATATCAATCTTATCATACTAAGCCCAAGGTGATTTGCTTCAATCCATAGAGGACTTTCTTCCACCTGCATACATCAGATTCCCGATCATGAATCTCAAACCCCTCGAGTTGTTCCAAACCTGTGGACCTGCGACATGAGGGGAATGGTCCCCTTGTAAGATTTTCCTTCAGTACATCTTAGACATGTACCTTCATGCTCTTTTTGAATTCAGGCATCCCAATCACCATTTGACTCACATTGGGTAGGGTCCTATAATAAGTAGACCTCCGGTGCTATAGATGAGATATGTCAAATGACATGATCCCCAATGGACCATCCTGCAACTTGATACAAATTGCCAACCCTGAACCCATGAGTAAAAGCATCTTTGAAAATTTTATTTTCAGACACGTACCTTTCCATCAATGAATGCCACCCTGAAGCCTTTGACTTCCATTGCCGAAATGGACACCAAGTACTTCTTGCGATCAGGTACATAAGAGAGATTCTTGTAAATGAATCAAGTTACCCTCGTTCAATTGAGGGGTAACATTCCCCACACCCTTTCTGAGATAGGTGGCATAGACTCCAAGTATAATCCCACAATTGTTTCCATCTCTATCAAATTAGAGATAGCACCCTTCTACCCGATGAAGTGCCTTGAAGCACTACAATCAATAAGCCAAATTCCCAAAGAGTCTGAAGGAGAGGGCCAATATAAGATAACGCTTCTTTATCTTATTAGAAACAACATTTGATTCTTCATACCTGGGGTTCCTTTCTTTCTTTGAAGAGTCAGTCATTTCCTTGATGACCCATATTACTTGTCATTCCTCCGATCATTGAAGATGTCCCTAGAATGATTGTTATCATCATCAACTGATGTGTCCCTACCTCGGACATTCCTCAGCATAATGGTCGAACTTATTAAAAACAAGGCATCTGCCTTTCCTTCCACCCTTAGATACGGACTTCCCATTGAAGTGATCTATAGGTAGGCCATTAGAAGCTTCCGCAGCGGCATTCTGATAATATTCTGCTTTGACTTCACACTTGGTGAATTTGAAGAAGGATGAGAAATCCACTGATCCTATTGTCCTTTCCCCACTGTCTTCGGTGATTGCTCTTTCACTCTTGCTTGGGCTTTGTCTTCACCTCAACTCTGGTACCATGTTAATTTTAGGTATGTTCTATGCTTAGAGCAATTTATTTCAATTTTCATAGTTAGCTCAATATCTTTTCCAGATTAGCAATCACATCAGCATTAAAGTAAATTGCAGATAGAACATAAACATAGATCGCAAAAGACAAGCCAAGACAAGAGGACACAAGATGTGGCGCTAGCCAGGGACAAACCCCAATGTGGGGAAACCCTTGATCAATTCTTCTTATATGTTCTTCAATAGTTTAGCAAAGAGAGAGAGAGATAGTACATATACAATAGAAGTCAACACTTTGACTTATCTAAGTAAGAGCATAGATCATCTCTAAGTAGATGATACATGAGGTAGCTGAACTCAGTTGAAGACATGCTGCTTCAACTGATTCTCCCAGGTGACTCCATCACCATGCATTGTGTTGTACCTCGTCATCACGCTCCACCTCACTGTGTGGCACCATGCTGCACCCATCATCACTACATTGGACCTCATTACCATATTGTTGCACGTTATCCTACACCTTCTTGTACTGCAACATCTTGTTGTACCTTATCATCTTGCTACACTCACTAGTGCTGCCTCATACTGTACCTCATTGTACTGCATCATGTACCATTGTTGCACCATGTTGCCACATTGTTGTCCCATGTGGCATGTTGTACCATGTTACCATACTACTGTCCCATGTACTTGCAGCATCATGCTTGCCACCATGTGCTTACTGCACCTTGCCCAATGTGCTTGCAGCACCATGCTTGCCACCATGTGCTTGTTGTACCTTGCTTACCGCACTGTTGTCCCAATTGGCTATTGTTGCACCATGTCATAGCGTTGTCCCATTTGTATTGTTGCTATCCCAATTGTATTGATGTTGTCCCATCACAGTTGTTGTCCCAATTGTGCCATGCCATAGGTGTTGTCCCATTTGTATTGTTGTTGTCCCTTCACAGCTGCTGTCCCATTTGTATTGTTGTTGTCCCTTCACAGCTGCTGTCCCATTTGTATTGTTGTTGTCCCTTCACAGCTGTTGTCCCATCTTCCTTTGCTGCACCATGTGACCTTGTTGTCCTATCTTCCTTGCTGCCAACACACCATACAAACGTTGTTGATTGTCACTTCATTACTGCTGTAATTTCTGGGACTGGTTAGGGCACACAACAGTCCCTAACCGTCCTCAAATCTGGCCCAGAATTGCCCTCATGAAATGCGGCCTATGCTAGTGTAAACCCTCTGCCTCCACGCTGAAGATGAGAGTATAACATGACCCCAAAACAACCCACGTTGTCCCATGTATCTTTGTTGTAGCTTACGGCCCACACATCAAACCCAAACAACCCTCCTCTGCCTCGGCCCTATAGGAAGATATCTCGGCCCTCCTAACAGCAACTCGACCTTCACATATGACCCTGAAACAACCACCAAAAACCCACGTTGTTCGGTCTTCCTTATTGCGGCTAGGAAAAGGTAGATCTGCGTATCTGGGCAGTGTGAATAGGTCTTCTTCACCGTGCTATGTCTCTCCTATAGGCAGCATAGAGGGCAGGTTGGGCAGCGTATAGAATCAGGGGTCTCCTCCCTTGGACTGTGGCTAGGGCATCCTTCTCCTAGATTTCTCTTCCACTAAAACCCAGAACAAGTGGAGAGAAATCAAGAGTGAAGTGTGTATAGAAATGACTATGAAGTCACCTCTTTTTAAACTAAAACGTGGAGCACATGTGTGGGTTATCTGGTTGCTGGTCGACCTTGACGAATTGTCTTATAACACAAATAAATTCATAACTCAATGAATACTTATTTAGATCAATCCTACACCTTTCGATGAGAGGGATCCAAGAAAAATATCAGCTGCCATAAATAAGATGACCCACATGGAGTTTGGCCCTAGTTGCCAATTTTAACACTTTTAGAGAGCAGTGATACCCATCAGCAATGGCAGAGATGTTAGAGATGTGATTGCAGAGTCCGTGAACCATCATCAATCTTTATGCAGGATGAGAGAGAATTTTCAAAAGTGTCAGGCCAGGCAGTAACTCCTCAAAGCAAAAATGATTCGTATGTTTATTCCTTCAGGTTGGTCTTCATTATATACATGAGGGAGAAACTGTTCACTTCATCTCCCAATGACTGTTCACATTACTTATTTATTTATTTACATTATGTTCACCCAATCCTGATGATTAGGTGTCAACATTCCCCCCCTTAATTTGAAGAGATGTTGGTGAGTCCAAGCATCATTCTGAATCGTTCAAGTTTTTCTCTTCCAAGTGCTTTGGTGAAGATGTCTGCAATTTGCTCATTAGTGGAACAATGACGGAGATGGATTGTTTTGGCCTCAACATGATGTCGAATCAGATGATATTTAGTATTGATGTGCTTCGTTCGATCATGGAACTTTGGGTTGTTCACCAACTTTATTGCAGAGGTATTGTCAATCATGAGTCGAGTTGATTGTACTTGTTTTACCTGCAAATCTTCAAGAATTTTCCTAAGCCACACAATTTCTTTTGTTGCTTCAACTTTTGCCACGTATTCTACTTCTATTGTGGAATCTGCTAGAAATGATTGTTTGCGTGATCTCCAGGAGACAGCTCCTGATCCAAGACTCATAGCATATCCTGAAGTAGATACCCCAATTTCTTTGTCTCCATCGAAGTCTGAATCAGAGTATCCAATCAAGCTAAAGTCGTCCACCTGGGTATACTTGATTCCAAAATCTTGAATTCCCTTCAAGTACCTTAGAACTCTTTTTGCAGCAGACCAATGTCCCTCACAAGGCTTTTGCATAAACCTGGAGAGGATTCAACAGCAAACGAAATGTCTGGTCTGGTAGTAATTAGGTAGTTGAGACTTCCTACAAGCTATCTATACTTTGTTGCATCCTCAAATACTTTTCCTTCAATAGATGTGAACTTTAAGTTTTGTTCCATTGGAGTGGTAAGAGGATTGCATTCTGTCATGCCAAACCTGTTCAATAGATCTCCAATGTATTTCTTTTCAGAAAGAAATATGGACTTCGAATGTTGGGTTACTTCAATACCAAGATAGTAATGAACATAGCCCAAAACAGGGATTTCAAAACTTTTCCCCAATTCCTTCTTTATGGATGCAATGTAGCTTTCATTGTTCCGTATCATCAAAAGATCATCTACATATACCACAAGATATACAACTGTTTTGCCAACTTTCTTGACAAATAAAGTTGCATCATCAAGATCATAATGTTTGAATTTGAGTTTCAAAAGATGCTCAGTTAGTTTTTCATACCAGGCTCACGGTGCTTGTTTGAAGCCATACAAGGACTTCACAAGTTTGCATACTTTATGTTCATGTCCTTTCATAACAAATCCTTCAGGCTGGGACATAAAAACATTCTCTTTTAGATCTCCATTCAAGAAAGTAGTTTTTACATCCATTTGATGGACTTTCCAACCGTTCTGAGCTGCTAGGGCAAAGAGTGTCTGGATGGTAGCCAATTTTGCTGTGGGGGAAAAGTCCCCTCATAATCGACCCCTTCCTTCTATGCAAAACCTTTTGCCACAAGCCTAGCTTTGTGCTTGTCAAGTGAGCCATCAGCTTTATACTTGTTCTTGTAGACCCACATGCAGCCAATTGGTTTGGTTCCTAATCGAGCATCAACCAACTTCCAAGTGCCGTTCTTTATGAGGGCATCATACTCCTTTTGCATCGCTTCTTTCCATTCATCATGAGAAGCAGCGTCTTTGAAGGAAGTTGGTTCAAAATCTGTAGATAAGTTCAATTCACAATCATAAGAAACATCCATATCAACAGGTGAATTAGAGTCATCTACATCACCTCCATTTTGTCGGTTTGAAGTTCTAGTTCCTGTCTTTCCAACCTCATAAGAATGAACAATTTCAAGTGTCTTTGTCAGCCACTTTGGGGGACCTTTCTCAGATGGTCCAGGCTGCTCCGTTGATTGAGTTGGGACTGAATCAAGGTTGAGTCTCCTAATTCTATCAATCACATCACTTAAAGCATCATCCGTTGTTGGAGTTTCATGCGAGGGAGAGTGTTCTTCAGAAGAAGATTCCACATGTTGATCTAGTATAGGAATCCCCCCTTCAAGATGTGGAATCTGATTATCAAATTCTTGAAATGATTTTGCATTTGCGAATCTATCCAAGCGATCAAGTTGCCGCTCAACAACATTGTCAGTTTTGGATGATTCAAGATAAATTACATCTCTAGATAGAACAAACTTTTTATTTACTTCATCATAGAGACGGTATGCTTTGGAGGTGTTTGAATACCCCAGGAAGATACGCTTACGACTTCTTGCACCAAGTTTGTTTCTATGTACCTTTGGTATCAAGGCATAACAGGTGGAACCAAAGACCCTGAGATGCTTTACCGAAGGAACATGTCCATACCACATTTCATAAGGAGTCTTGTTTCTAACAGCATTAGATGGACATCTATTCTTTATATATGCAACACATAGAACAGCATCAGCCCAAAACATTATCTTTACATTTTTGAAGAAGAGCATGGATCGTACCATATTTAAAATTGTCCTATTCATTCTTTCAGCTACACCATTCTGTTGGGGATTATAAGGTACATTTGTTTGATGTTTGATCCCATGTTGGCGAGGATAGGTTTCAAATTCATTTGATGTGTACTCTTTTCCATTATCAGTGCGAATAGACCCAATATGAGATTGTACATCATTTTCAATCCATTTATGAAAATTTTTGAATGTTTGAAAAGCATCAGATTTGTTCTTCAATAAATAAACCCAACACATTCTGGTGTAGTCATCAATAAATGTCATCATATATTTATTTCCATTTGCAGAAGGAACAGGCATTGGACCACATAAATCTGAATGAATGAGTTCAAGTTTTCTATGTGCTCTTAAATGTGAATCATCAAAAGACTGTTTTCTATGCTTTCCTAGAATACAAGCATCACATTGCTTAAATTTCCTAGGAATTGTAGGCAAACCAGCAACACCATTTTTCTTCAACAAGCGGAGACTGTCATAGTTCAAATGTCCAAATCTAGCATGCCATAATAAACTTGATGGAAGTGTACCTTCTTCATAATGAAAATTGTATGAGAAATGGTTTGCACGAGCAGATGTTCTTTGCAGCTTGAGAAGTCTTTCTTCTTCTATTCACCTCATGACAAGTGAGTGGTCAGATGCTTTTCTTACTTCAATCTTGCCATCAAACATATGAATGGAGTGACCTTGCTGGCGGATGTGGACCAAGGACAGCGAGTTTCTCTTGAGCAGTGGGAGATATAGAACATGATGCAGAAGAAAGTCTGGAAGACCAGGCAATTTAAGCCTGATTGTGCCAAGCCCTGATGGCTTGATTTTTGATTGGTCTACAAAGTATACTGCTCCATCAACATTGTCAGTAAATTCTTCAAAAAAATATTTTCTATGAGTCATGTGGCAGGTTGCTCCTAAATCAAGCAACCAATCGTTTTTCCAAGAAGCAAGTGAAGCATTAAATAAATTTTCATTTACTCCAATACTACATTGTGCCACAACATAGTGAGCGGATTCAGGTGCTTTACCTTTGTCTGTATCATCAGTTTTACCTTTCTGTTGGTTTCTTTGCTGCTCAATTTTGTCCCATGGTAACTTGCATGTAGAGGCATCATGTGATCCATTTCTTTTGCAGCATATGCAGTGCAAATCTGCCTTTTCTCCTTGAGAGTGTCTACCCCCCTGCCTCTGAAATATCTTCCTCTTTCTCTTCGACCACCTCTTCCTTTGGAAGAATCTTTAGCAGAATTCTTTTCTTTATGAGCAAGGCACACAACCTCTTCAGAAGATTCAGGGGTTGTCTTCTTTCCAAAAGCTTTCTCTTTTTCAACAAACTTTTTCACAAGAGAGTCAAAGGTGATATCTTCGAGATTACCATTTGCTTGCAATAAGTCAAAATAATTGGAGTAAGTAGGATAAAGTGCCTTGAGAAAAGCGATAAGAGAAATGTCCAATTCAACCTTAGTGCATTTGAAATCATGCATTATAGACTTTACTTCAGATGCAAGAGCAAGAGGATCATTATTTTGCAGTTCAAGAGTGAAGAGTTTAATCATGAGCTGAACAACTTGAAGTGCAGAATGTGAGTCATAGAGTTCTTTCAACTTTTGTAAGGCTTCAAAGGCAGTTGAAAATGGCGAAATATGTCAACTCACCTCTTCATTTACAGATGCTGCGATTAATGCATAAGCTTTGTTGTTCTTGTTTTCCCAAATGACGAGCTCTTTGTCTGAGGTAGGTTGTTCTGGCTCTTTGTCTCCCTCTCCAACACACACTCCTTTCCACAACTCATTGAAAATGAGCGTGTGTTTTATCATCCAGGACCACTCAGGATAGTTCTCTTTGCTAGTGATAACTATTCCCACGATGGATATGATTGAATGCATACTGTAAAAAAATACTTCTGCTGATAGAAAAATACTTCTGCTGATATACAGTAAAATTGTACTTCTGGTGGTATTTTTAAAAAATTACAATTCAAAAGGGCATTCTCTCCATATAGGGCTTTGTATTATCTTTGTCTTTAATGAAAATATAAAACATTTTCCAAAGAAATATTCAGATCAGCTATGCACTCTCAAAAAATTTCAAATCTCTTCGTCATCAATTTTTTTTTTTCGTAACATTCTTGAATTGTTTTACATGGAAAAGGCAACAGACCTATCGAAATTTGGTCTTGACCAATCTAATCTCAACGCATGTCTCAAATACTTATGAAATACCATGCAGTCAGCGTACCAAAAAAGGGCTCAATACAATGTCATGAACAGCGTACAAAAACGGCTCAATATAATGCCAAAAAACTTCAATCGTATACCATGTCAGCGTACCAAAAATGGTTCAACGCATGCCATGCATGGCTCAACTCACATGCGCATTTGTATGGAAGGGCATACTGGAGCAGCTGCAATGTGAAGAATGTGAAGGGCTATTGTGAAAATGAAATGCTTCTCTGCGAAAAATGTGACAGAGGTTACCACATGTATTTTTCCCAAATTGTAAGGCCGATTCCCTCAAAGAATTCCCTCTTGTGTAGACCAAAAATGTCGACTTCTTTCACATTCAGAGGTCTTCCCAAGCAGCACACACATCCCTCCTTGAGTCGAGAAAAACGAAAGGCGTTCTACAAGTCTAATTGTTTCTAAGAAAAAGAGACGGTTATTTCCCTTAACACCGAGCAAGGATCAAGCTAGAGTGTATTGTATTGGGAGCAACATATCTCCAATAGCGTGGAAGAGCATATCTCCAACAGCATGGAATCATATGATGCTCAGTTATGTAGCATATCTCCAGTAGCGTGGAATCATGCGATGCTCAGTTATGCAGCATATCTCCAGCAGCGTGGAATAATACAATGCTCAGTTATGCAACAATAAAATTATAAAAATACCACATGGATAGTACGACAAAGAGCCCAGAGAGCGCAGAGAATAGAGGGAAAAAATATGGCAAAAAACTGATACAAGGAGTTACAACACAAATGCTAATTTTGGGAGTTGGCTCTGATACCATGTCAAGCCAAGCAGTAACTCCTCAAAGCAAAAATGATTCGTATGTTTATTCCTTCAGGTTGGTCTTCATTATATACGTGAGGGAGAGACTATTCACTTCATCTCCCGATGACTGTTCACATTACTTATTTATTTATTTACATTATGTTCACCCAATCCTGATGATTAGGTGTCAACAACTAGGTCGAAGGCATTGGTCTGCATTAAGGAAAGTTGATTCCAGTCCTAAAGCAAGTCGTGTTGTGCATGCAAATAAAGGAGGTTGTGATAGTCAGCAAGCAAAATCAGCATTCAGGTCACCAGCTTGGAATTTCCTGTTGGGTCCCCTCAGTTGGAGGCATCACCTGAAAAACCCTTCAGATACCAGTGGCAACTTTAATTCTGGCTCCGAGCACATCATAATTTATTCCAATTGTCAGTGGGTGGACGTGTGACTACATTTGGAGTCTAAGTTGTTGCTTACCACTTGGGCATTGTATCTCTGTATCACATGTTTGGAGCATTGACGCAAGATGATTGTATTATATTTCTGTTGGCGAATACTGCACACCAGGTTCCTTTTTGTGTTTCTTGATATATATATATATATATTGAATACTATGTCATGCCTAACACTCTAAATATGAACTTTTATCAATTAGATTATCACTTTTCTCAGTTATGAATGTAATGTTAGTTGTTGGTTTGGGGCTAGTTCCTTCGTATATGTACCCCTGTATGTTCCTATCTTGCACCAGTGAATATACTTCACCTACAACCATGCATTGGTGACATGTTTGACAAATTAGTAGCATAATAGAGCTATTTCATGGGGAGGGGATATTACAATTTATAGATTCTTGAGGACAAATTCTGGAAGTAGAGATTTCTTGTAGCATCTTGAGGACAGATTGTCTTTTTGAAGTCTGTCAATGAAGTTATGTATGAAACAGTTTGATAAACTTGCCATCATGGACTCTATTAATAAACTAGCAGCAGCGAACATCAGACCCTTCTCAAAGGGGATCTATGCCATTTTTCAGAGAGAACAATCAAAGGATGTGCAGAAGGGGCAGGAAATAGGACACAAAATCCTTGCACTTGGGGCAGATCTCAAATGCATGAGGGTCACATGGAAAGTCCTTTTCAAGCTAGATGAACTGGATGAACTCCTTTCCAGGATAGACCAGTCAGAAGGGAAGAAACTCATTTGGGCTTTAAGACCAGCTATGCTTGCTCTCATACAACCCAAGTTCTTGGAGGAACCTTGTGAAGCGGTTAGGTTTCCACTTACATCTTGTCTTAGTCACATCATGAGACTGACTACACCTATACCTCCTTTGAATGATGAACTTATGAGGAGAGTTTTCAAGCTGGTGACAGAGACATTTCAAGACTTGGACAACAATACAGGCCCCACCTTTGGGAAGAAGCTGGAGATTTTAGAAGTTATGGCCATGACTAGGACTTACGAAGTCATGTTTGATACTGAGTATGATTATCTTATCTTGCAGATATTCCAGTGCTTCTTCAACATTAGGAAATATTATCTTGATACTGTCGCAGCACACATGCAGTCCATCTTGTCATCATGTATGACAGGTCGTGATGCCATTTGTCAGGAGTTGCAGTCTCGATTGTTATCCATTTGAAGGAGAGAACAGTTGGTCTCACCTACTACTTATGAAATAGCCGAGAGATTGGTTGAGGAGAACATTGGGTTATTCAGGAGACAGTTGACCAGGGAGGAGCAGCTCAGGTTTGGGGTATCATGCAGCAAGAATGAGATGAGGAAGGGACTTTGCTTTGTTTGCAACGGACCTTGGGGACCTGACCACTCATGCTTGAGTGACGCTGAGGAGGTGACAGAGGTAGACCAAAGGAAGATTCCTTCCGAATTTCAGGATGAGGATTCTTCTTTGGACGACTCCATGGGTTCATACGATGGTACTTCCGAGAAGCACGAGCAGTCATATGGACATGATGACAATAGACCAGATATGCATCCTTGTGTAGCAGAGGAGTATGATGAGCAGTGGATTGTTCCCATGAGGGAAGGAGATCCAGGAGCAGATGAGCGATGGATGATTCAGCATAGAGAGCGCATAGATGAGCATGAGACAGTTGATACACATAATG
Organism: Pinus tabuliformis; assembly: GCA_031772625.1. Classification (NCBI taxonomy): domain Eukaryota; kingdom Viridiplantae; phylum Streptophyta; class Pinopsida; order Pinales; family Pinaceae; genus Pinus; species Pinus tabuliformis. The sequence continues at coordinate 1,512,426 of CM062819.1, forward strand.
TGCGGGATGGGCCATTTTTAGATAGTCAGCTAGTGGCTCATGTTGAGCCCCTGGTGGAGGATGAGCAGACACTCCAATCATTGGAGTGGAGCTGATAGATGTGCAAGCAACCTCTAGGGAGGTAGTATTTACAGACATTTATCGTCAGGAGGTGTTGGAGATTGATGAGGTAGTTTTGTAGGAGGCTAGTAGGCGACAGGAGTTGGAGATGGTGGTGCATCCATCCTTGGGTCTACCCATTGATGAGGTGCAAACAGATATAGTGGCAGCTAGCAAAGTTGCAACATATTCAGGCCGCAGCCCTCTCTAGGAGTTCATAGACAGGGCTTGCAACACAGTTTGCCCACTTTTTCTCATTAGAGGGAGAGAGGCAGGATTTCTTGGACATGTTTTGATTGTCCAGGTGGAGCATCAGGAGTTGAGCATGGATCAGTGTCAGCATAGTAGATGTATTCCTTGCACAGGAATCCATGCATTGGATTGGCGAGAGATCATGAACTACCCTACTGATGAAGTATCATTTTTAGTCAAAGGCATTGTATTGCAGGAGCCCTTAGAGGTGAGGGATGTTACACGCTTCAGTTGACAGCAAGATGTAGGTTGGCCACTCATCAGTATCTCAGCACCGCATCAACATGACAAGATTGACCTTGGATTATGCTGAGAGTTGGATTGTAGAGAAGTTATGCGCTGGTACGCAGTTGATGGGGCAGCATTTATAACCGAAGCTATAGCTCAGCAGGAGCCATGGAGCATTGATGCTCCTTCTTGGTGGCATTGGGATCCAGGTGGATCTACTAGTAGCCGTTTGAGTAAGAGATGGACATGGGATCCAAGTATTGGAGGATCCAGTCATGTTTCGATAGCTTGGAGGCATGACGTGGACCAGTGGTTTGTATGGGATTCGGGCATTGGGTCTCAGTTGCGTTGGGCCACCAGATTGGTCCACAGATTTGGATTGCTTGAGGGCAAGCAATCTTGGGGCAGGAGGACTATAATGTCCACATTTTTTATTTTTCCCCATAGTACAGCCAGCGTGGATTTCCAGGGCAAGGGATGGCCAGGTCAATGGAGCAGGTTTATGTCATCAGGGGTTCCGATGGAGTTTTGAGGAGTTTTCATGGGGTCTGATGGCATTCGCTTGGCATATTCATCATCATGAGTAGTTTCGCACATCTTGTTTTTGGTTCCATGACTTTCTGATAATTCTTGTAAAACGAGGTTATTATTGGCATAACTTAATTAATTATGCTCGAGGTGGCATTCCGGGGAGATTAATTGATGGAACACCTCATTGTAATAGCTCATTAGAATCAGAACAAGAAGATCTACATGATTGGGATGCTGAGAAGTGACTTCCAGTGGCCGAAGAGAGTATGGTGGGTACCATTTTCCTTAGTTAAAAACGACTTTAATTAGTCATTTAATTAAGGAAAAATAATTAATTAGAGGAAGTGGGCCAAAAGTGACTTAAGTAAAATAAAATAAAATAAAAGGAGTCACTTAAGATAAAGTCGATGTAGGAACTTCTAGAATAACAATAAAATAATAAATTAAGATGCTTCTAGAGGCTTGGAGATCTATCCATCAGATCTATAAAAAGAGAAGGAGAAGATCATTTGGGACATCTTGGAGTTGATATTGTTTCTTTTATGAGAGGTCGAGAACGTGGTTCTCTACTCCATTGGTAGCTCCAAGACGAAAACCCTCGCGTGATTCAGAGAGATTGGGCGAGCACCCATCTCCCCTTAGTGGATTCATTCAGAATCCACAGGTGTAGTGATTGTTTTTTTGTTTCAGTTTCGAGATCGAAGGGTCATTCCCATCTATTGTATTGACATCTATCTATATATAATAAAGTTGGATTTTGGTTGCTGCATTTCTTATTGTTCCTCATGTTGTGATTTTTAATGAGATTTTATGCAATTTGTGGGTTTATGGTTTTAGTCAAATTTCTGGTGTTTGGGTTTCCATGGCAATTTCTTGTTAAATGCTAGATAATTTGATTTGAAGGGTTTGTTCCAAATTTCCTTCATTTGGGACATTACATAGAAATTCCAAGATGAAGTGAAAAAGGCCAATGCCAAATTACAAGTGCTTGCTAAGCAAATGATCTGAGTAAAGATAATAACTTTGAAAAAACAGTGCTTGGAAAGAAATGCTCAAAATAAATAAGCACACTAGCAAGCACAATGAATTGAAAACACTTGAAAATGTAATAAAATGCTCAAGAAAGGATACTTGAAATGATGATCATTGCTCAGATGAATAAGACTTTGCCAAATAAGAAAGCCAATAAAGCATAAATCCAAATACCAACCTTGCTTTGTGATGTAATGAATTAATCTCGGTAAATTTTAACTTAAGATAGTAAATTAGTCCTACAATTTAAAGCAAGTTTCAAAGTAACTTTCTTCCCCAGACCTTACCCTCACCTGGGTCCGGATCTTAGAGTAAGGAGACAATAGAGGATGGAGGGTCCCTAATTACTACTTCAACCAACCTAAGTCAGAGGTAAATTATTAATGCAAAAATTAACAAATTGAGAATGAAAGATTGCAATCAAATAGAAAATGCTTGAAAAGTATGGGCAAAGCAATCCAATTAGAGATTAGTGAAATGAGAGATACATAAGTGAGTTGCAAGAGTAAGTGAATCCATGAGTTAAACCAATTGCATGGAAATGAAAGTTGCACAAAGAAATTGCATGTACAACAGAATTAGCAAGTCAAGGAAACTCTAAATAAAATTGCATAACTAAAGAAATTGCATAGCAAGTAAAACTAAATACATGGAGCCCCAAGGGTTAGCTCAATCGGTCAAGTCGGGGCCTCGCCAATGGGAGGTCACAGGGTCGAAACCCGAAAGCTCTTGGGGTTAGGTCTGTGGTGACCGAGGGGTGGACCCCCTTCGGGTGGGGTCCACCCAGATTTATCGAACCTGGAGCAGCGGATCAACTGACCAGGGTCCGTGAACCAGCTGGATAAAAAAAAAAAAAAAAAAAAAAAAAAAAAAAAAAAAAAACTAAATACATGGAAAACAACTTAAAAAGGAGGTTAAATGCCTTAGCTTGCAGATCTATTCTACTCTAGTTAACTAAATCAAAACAAGAATGGAACCACTCAAGCAACACACAAGGGTCTTCCCCGAATGGGGAAGTGGATGCCTAAGGGGAAAACCTCCTAGCTCTCAAAACAAAATTTGTCTTTTATTAGATTAGATGCCCCTACTTAAAGTGACAGATAGAGAGTGTTGTTGGAGAGAGCTTACAAATGAGTCCCTCAAAAGGTGAAAGGTGTTCTTTTCCAAATGTTACAAGCTAGAAAATAGTTACAACACAAAAGCTACAAGTGATCACCTCTTGAAGAGTAATTGCAAGAGTTAAGAAAACCAAAGTTACAAGTTTCCTAAAACTCCCTTATAACAGATGGGAGATATAAAATGTTGCAAAGAAGGAAATCCTTAACGGATTTTCCAATGGAGAAGAAGATTTGAGGAGGATTCAATGGTTGAAAATTGGTGATCTTCCAAGGTGTTTGTGGTAACTGTCCAAAGAAAAAAATGATCACTATTCTTCCTTGCAAATTCTACCCAAAAGGACAGTCCCTGTGTCTGTAAACTCTGCCCAAAAGGACAGTCCAAAGGACTTTCTTTGCTGCCCCAAAAAATTAGTCTTAAAATTTGCAAGTTTGCCTCAAGTAGCAGCCTCAAAAGAAGCAGTCCTCACTGTCCCAAATCCAAAATAAGTGTATTTGAAATGATAGAAAGAAGGAATGATATGGGCTCTTAATGGCCTTTTCTTTTGATCCCCTTGAAAGTCTTAGGATGGCCTCAAGTCAATTGGATCGTGGGATCCTTCTCTAACTTGGAGTTGGCTAGTTTAACCAACAACGCACCCCTTCTAAAAGTATTTTGGTAACCTGCACACACTAAACCAAATTCTTGCAATACAATGATCAGAATCAAAAGGGGGGTTACTCACACAATGGCAAGATTCGACAAGATGTTCAACCGAGAACATACAATTCCCAACCCAACCTAGGATGAGCAATACCCAAAAAAATCTACAAATACTTGTAGATTTTCTCCCTTAGACAACAATGTCCCATTGCACTTAGATGAATAAAAAATGTAAGCATGAGGAAAAAATCATAGAAACAAGTACATGAACATCATTGGATTAAACCAATGTTTTAAAACTCCGACTCGGCCGAGGGTTGACTCTGACTCCGTATCGACTCAGCCAACTCGATTTCAATGACTCGGTCATTGTAAAAAATACATTAAATATTTATTTTTTATAAAAACACATAATTTTAAATATTTTCATTCATGTTTCCAAACACACAGCATTAGAATATAGATAGAAGACAATATATGATCAAAGTAGACTCATGAATATATCCATTATATCAAAATGGCACCCAATGCACTGTCCAATACATACACAATGATGATATAGAGATCAAAACAAGAACACATAACCAAGGAGGCTAGAAATGGCCTCTACAACAAAAGTCTGTGACCAGTACTACTGCTAGAGTTGCCAACATCATCTGGCTCAGTGTTACTTGGGAGCGAGAGCGACATTTTCAGAAGCTCCCAGTTTGGGAGCGAATCCCGGAGGAGTTCGACAACCAATGTCACTAACATCAAGGTACATAAAGGGATTGGTGCTCTTGATTAAATACGAGTTCCATACCCTAATACATGACAAAATTCAATGGAAACATTGCAATCCCCCAATCTTGAAATCCTGAAAAACTGATAAGTCTACTGGATTTTGAATGAAATCTAAAATTCTACTTTCTCCATATGAAATCCAATAAGGCCGGAACCACTCTCAAACATCCTGAGTCATTTCATGGTAATGTTAAAAATTTAAGTAAAAGGATGAAAATGTCACTTTTACTTTAAGAATTTAACATTACTATGAATAGCATATCAATACTAGGGATCAGAGTCAGACAAGGAAACCCATGAGTCAGACAGGGAAGCCCAGGGAGTCCCCAAAAATAAAAATTAAAATTAAAAAAGCCATTTTTTTGGGTTCACTGGCTGTTGTACGTAACCCAGTTGGGTTAATACCAAGCCGGTCGAGTTGTGTAACAACTCGGCCGGCCGAACCGCTTCAATGGCTAGGTTGAAATTTTTTTGACGACTCGAACCAACTCGGCCAAGTCAGTTCCGAGCCAGTCGGGTTTAAAAACACTGGATTAAACACAAGGTTACCTCATAAGCCAAAGCATGATGTTCATTTCTCTGGTGTTCCTTATAGCATGGTTAGGATGGACTTTCAGTGTTGGAGACAAACAAGTCACATGTGCAAGTTTACGTCATCGGTGGGCCCAAGGACTTTTGGAGATGTTTCATGGGGTTTTGAGGCGTTTCTATGGGATTCAATGGCATTCGCTTGGCGTGTTCCATCCTCTGCACTGCTTGCCTTTCGTTTCGTTGCATTCCAACAACTTTCAAAAAACAGGATTATTATTGGGCCTAACTCAATTAATTACGCTTAAGGTGGTGTTCTGAGAGGAATACTTGATGGAACACCTTAATGTAATAGCACATCAGAACCAGAACAAGAAGATCTACAAGACGGGATGGCTAAAAGTGATTTTCAGTGACTTGAGGAGGCATGGTGGCCAATTTACCCTTTTCCCACATTAAAAATAATATTTTAATTGAAATAAAAAGAGTGAAAAGTGCTCCATGATTAAAATAATAATCAAATAAGAGGTTCTAGAGGGTTCCATTAGATTTATAAAAACAGGAGCAGGAGGCCATTAGGGGACATCTTGGATTTGATCTTCTTCTTGTATAAGAGGTTTGTGAACCTGGTTCTCTACTTCATGTGTAGCCCCAGGATGGAAACCCTCGGGTGATTCAGTGAGATTAGGCAAGTACACATCTCCCCTTGGTGAATTCATATGGAATTCACAAGAGAGCTTCGCAGTGTAGCTCATGTTAGTTGGACGATCGGTGCAATGCAGCAGATTATCTTGGAGGTCAGCTTTTCATCTCAACTATTTTGGTTGTATATGCGTGTAACCCCAGTTTATCTATTATAATAAAAGTTGAGATTATTCATGTGCACCTTGATATTTTGTGTATTTTAATGATTATAGTTTACATGGCAATTTCCTGTTGAATGAATGGTAATTTTACAGAAAATTTCTGGGTGAGTTGGATTTCTGCAAAATTAGCCAAATATCACGTTTCGGATATTAACAAAGATCATTCACCACAAGGCAAGACAAGAGACCTCCAAAGTCTTCTCAATATTATTGAATGCAAAAGTATTTTCATAGAGTATGCCCAAGCATAGAGCTTCCAACCATGGGCAACAATCAACCCAATACGTTAATTTATACAAAAATTGGGAAGAAATGCCAAGAGAACTGATGCAAACAAGTGGTATGGTGATCATACCAACGTGAAGTCAAGTCTCCAAGTGTAGCAAAGTCTAGCCAAGTGTAAAGTAGCATTGTTGTAAGATCTCCTCTACTGGCAGCGTACTCTCTCCAACTGTTTTGCATATCTATATTGTGTACAAGTGTGCCAAAGAGTGGGGGATGAGGGGAGTTAACTCCATAAAACTCTCACCCAAAAAATGTGTATGGATTTCCGCGTATGGAATGTTCCTATAAATGCATGGACTCTGGTCTTTGTCGACAGCTAACTATGGAGAAGTGGCAATGAAGTGCAGTGTGTCTCCCACTCAACTCGTGGTTCATCCTTGAGTAAACTTCAAGCAATAACATGTGTGCAAACCATTGATAGATAGGAATGTATATGAATGCATGCAGACTGTTGCGTGGAGATTCCTTTTGTTGGTGTGTACCTTGTAGTGAAAGTTGTGTGGGTAATAGAGATTAGGGGGGGTTGGTGTGGAAATCCCCACAAACTTGTGATTAACCTCTAATCGAATCCGTGTTTGAACAGTTGTTAATTCAAGTGATACATGGGTTGTCAAAGTTTGAGCAGTTGTTAATTCAAGTGATACATGGGTTGCGTTGACACTCTTTGATTGGGTCTGCATGGATTGTGTAACATGTAGTGGATAGTTAGCGTGGATAAGTGGGAGTGAGGTCGGGCTAGCTCCCACCCACTTCTCTTTAACTTGGACTTTGATCTAAACCATATCCAAATAAAATTTAATTAAATTCTCAACAATTTGTGGATGTCTCCATAACTCGGCATGTTGCCTCCTTGACTTGACTTACTTGGCACTTGAACTTGTGGACCTTAGGAGGATACCCAATCACCCTTTAACTCAACCTTTGACTTCACTTGAATATCCGTGTCATTTTCCTTGTTTCCTTTAACTTGGAAAAATAATAAATATATCCACCACTTATTAATTTTTTTATTTTTTGTGTCCTTTTTACCACTAACATTAGAGAAAGTTGCTTGGGAAGAGGAAATAGACATTTTTTGAACCCCAAAGGTGGTTGTAAGATAACGTTGGGATTGTGAGCACGAATTTTGAATACCCACATGCCACCAACATATAATAGAGCCAATTATTTACAACTTTACACAAAATTAATTAGAATCTCATCCTGCGAGAAATTTTAATTGATTAAAAAAACCTTATAAAGACCTAGTCGAATTCCGCAACACTTTGAATATGACCTAGCATGGTAATATACATTGACCCTCGGCATTAAGACGGACCCAAGGCCTAGTCATTAAGTCGCACTCCAACTTTGGAAATATTGAGTGAAAATACTCAACTAATTATTTATCGCTAAAGAGCGAAAAATAAGCTTGTTTAACTGAGTCCCAAGTCGCATAAGCTTGTTTAAAACTTCATCATGCTAGCAACATTCATTACAATTCCCCAATAGGGGTTGCAGAATTTGAGAGAGTGTGTAGAAAGAGGAGAGAGAAAAGGGGCATAGATGCCTTGTTGACTTTAGAACTTCTAAAAAAAATTGTCAATCACCCATATCCATTAGGCAATGGGGTCTAATTCACTGCTAGGTACAAATTAGCAGGTAACAAGAAGAAAGTATAATTTTAGATCCTACTCAAAATTTAGCAGACTTAACAGTTTTTAGGATTTCATGATTGGTGGGATTGCATTGTTTCAACTACATTTTGTGACGTACGAGGGTATGGAACTAACATTTAATCAAGATCACCAAGCCCTACATGTGCCTTGATGTTGGCGGCATTAATTGTTGAGCTCCTCCTTCATGACCCTAGTAAAAATGTACGCTTCACTCAATTATTCATGACCCAAGTAAAAATCTACACTTCACTCAAGCAAAATCATTAATTAGGATGTCAAGCTTTTTTTATCTTATTTTAATGCTCAGAGAATGATCTTCATGAGGAGGATCCCAATATGGGCAATGACTTTGGGATTACGTAGCTATTTGTTGTAGCATGATTTTCTTTGGATTTAAGAGGTTATTTAGAGCCTCTATAATGATCCATTTTCATTCAAAGATGGATTGCACTCAATGATATTTTGGGTATATGCACCCTAGCTATATACACCAGAAATTTTGCATATTTTGCACAATAATTTAGATTTATATGGATGCACATGAATTATATGCCCTTTCCAAAATTTGATTATTTTATGTAATGTTTGCTCGACCAATCTTTTGGTCCAATTGAGCATGTTGTGACCATTTTCCATTTAGCAAACAAGGGGAAATATGTTGTTTTCATTCTCTTGATTCATCTCATAGATACAATCATTTTGTTTTGATATGATTTTGTATCATCCTATTAGATCTTATGACCCAGGACAAATATCATATTTCAATATCAATGGCTGATGTATCACTTGACATCTTATATATCGATTTTATTTACATATTTACATAGCAATGTGCTTGCTTGATGTTGATGTTTTTTTAGAAGTCAAAACATTCAGAAAAAATAAAAATAAATAAATAAATAAAAATATTATCTTTGTATTTTTAAAAGTTTCTCAATAATTTCTAATATTTTCCCCGAGATTGCCGATAATTTATATTTTGGACCACCCGGCAACCTCTCGTGTGTGTTAAGTACCTTTAATAGTATATATGAATGCATAGGGATTTAGAAGTCTCTTTGAGCAACCATGATACGTTTGATTCGGTCAATTATTGGAAGTAATGATATAACGAAAAGCTTAGATGTTGTGTAAACTCTTTTGTAGTCAATAGCTTATTCTTCTTCATATCATAGTATCATGATAATCAAAAATCACACACATAAAGAAAACCAAGATAACCTGAAAGAGTTCTCCATAATGCATTCATCAAATGAAAAGTAGAAGCTTTCTTCCAAGTGTAACATACTAGTCGAATCAATCCACTTTATGAATGTGGGATAGACTACATTAGGGGAATTTAAGGTCTAAAATGGGCCTCCTAAAGAAAATAATAAAATAATATTTAAGAAATTTTAAAGAAAAAGAAAGGAAACTACTTTTTTAATTGTATTTTCAGCTTATCTCCTTGTAGGCTTACTCAAATGTCAAGTGCAGACACTTGTTGGATGCAGAATTCAATTCCACATCTAATGGTTATCCACTCTACATACTTTCAAGTAGACCTACATCGAGAAAAATAGAAAATACATGAACATGTTTTTTTCATGTATTTTCATTTTTCTCGATGTGTGTCTACTCAAAAGTATGAAGAGTGGGTGCTTGTAGGATGTGGAATTGAATTTCGCATCCAATGGGTGTCTACACTTAACATTTGAGTAAGCCTATAAGGAGATAAGCCAAAAATACAATTGGTTCCTATTGGTTCTTTTAAAGTTAATTTTGTTAGTACATTTTTTTAGGCCCATTTTTTACCTCAAAATTCCCCTAATGGAGAAACATACTAATGTGAAACAAACATAAGAGTGCAATAAAACCTAAAGTTAAAATGACTTTATTAATGCCTATGTCTAATGTCTAATTCATCGTTATTATGTTGAAATTTGGGGCAGCGTCGAGATGTATTTCCCCAAGAGAAATCCAATTACCCCAAAGAGAAGCTCGGCTACCCCAAGGAGAAACCATCTTGCCCTGAAAAGAATTTAAATTTGTTAAAAGCAAAATGACTATTCGTTGGCACTTTTCTCTCTGTTATTTAATGTGACATAATTTAATTGGGTAAATATCTATGTCAACTTCAAAATCAAGGAATTTATTAGCAAATTTGAATTTATGTTTTACCTCCAAATTTGCAAGTCGGCCACAACATTTCAAGTTGGACTGCCCCAAAGGACATGCCCTTGGTATGTAGAAACAACTATAAATAGGCACCTATCCTCCACCATTTGCAATTTCAATTCAGACATTTGTGGTATCTTTATCTAAGGCAACCAAAGTCTATAAGAGCAATTCTATTAAGGATGGTTGTGATTCTTGATTTCTTTTTCTGTGATTGGATAGGTCGAGTTTGGTAGCTTGTTGGCCAAGTGGAAGAAGACAATTTTGGGCATGCGAATTTTCCGAACTCTCAGAAATTACGCTAAGTATCTTCTGTGTATGAAAGTTGCAACAAACCTTTGTGATTGGGCCAAAATATTTGTGGAATTGCAGGGGGGGCAAGACCCTTAAGTGATTGAAAAGAGGGTAGTCAAGTCTGCGTGAAATGTTGGATGAATGTCAAAGTTTTGTACAACAAGAAGAGGCCAGATTGTGATGAGATCTTGTGCCATCCAAACTGAGGTAACAGTTCGAACTGTGGCTATATTATTCACTATGACTAGGTTGAGTTTTGCACAGGATCAAGTATGAGCTAGAAACAAGTTTTGGAGGTTGAGTTGTAGGGTTGTCATGGGAGCTACAGGAAGCGCTAGCCAAGGCTGAAATTTCAGAGATTTGTGAACAATCCAAAGTATTTTTGAGGGCAGTAGCATGATGTTTTTCAGAGGAATGTAAGTGTTTTTTGTATTGATGAATTTGCTAGATGATGAGGAGTTGCTTGGTATTGCACAATCGTGACTTGAAGGGCATTTTGGAATTGGTTTGATGAGCAAAAGGGCATATTTGTCCTTGCGTGGGGATACCTGAGAAGTGCTAAGTATTGTCTCTTTGAGTGTGCAAGGAACAGTCAAGTGGGCTAGATATCAAGCCCTAGTCGCAGAAAGGCCATCTTCTATGATATATGATAGTGATATATGGTAGTGTTACCTATGATGTATGATAGTGATGTATGGCAGTGATTCCTATGCTTATGACAGTGTGATATATGGCAGTGATATCTTCAGTGTATGGCAATGATCCTTGTGGTCTTGAAAATGACATGACTGTGACACGTGCTCCTACTGAAGTCAGAGATCTATGCTCTTGTGATAGCGATAGGGAGGTAGCTCTTATGGTTTCATTTATTGATCAAAGGTTTTGTGGAGGGCTTGTTAATCATTCCATCATAAGCTTGTTTGTTGCCATCTTATCAACATCTTGTATGATCAAGGTTTGGCCCGAGGAGGACTAATGTGATTGATGTTGAAAGACCTGTGTCTCATTCTTATTCTACTTTGCATCTCAATTGAACATTTGATGGATACATAAGAAGAAGAAGAAGAATTATTTTTTGGGTTTTCCCCCTTGTGGGGTTTTGCCCTAGTCTTTGACCTAAATCCTGGTGTCTCCATTGTGTATGTTTTTCTTATAATGTTCCTTACAATTCCGCTACATTGTTTATGTTAATGTTCTCTCTATATACTCATGATGATATCGGGTACATGAATTGTGAAAATTGTTGAAAAAGATTAAAAATGCAATTATCTTCAGTAGAGAACTTTCTAGCCCTAAAATTAACATATTATTCCAACATTTACTTTAACAACCTCCCTTAATGGTCAATCTACTAATCATTACCACCTAAATTAGCACCCTTAAGAAAGTCCTAACCATAGTCCTACGAGGGTAAGTACACCTGGGAAATCTACCATTGTCACCTCAACACAATTTCCCCTTCACTTTACGCCATCTCCTTGAAACCATGCCGAGTATGCCAATTTATGGAAACCAACTTTTAAAATAGATCATTGTAATGCAATATAGGATTCAGTTCAACAAACACACACCTTAATATATTGTTAGGCAGACCAATGCCAAATGATAGGATGTCTCAAGAATACTCAACAAGAAACTAGAGTATAAATCACTACAACATATAGAGGGTTAGGAGCTAATTAATAAGTACTAGGTCTAAAACAAAGATATGCTACAGCGAAAACTACCAACCAACACTTAGATACCATTCAATGAATGAAAAAATAAGTCAACTTTTAGAGCATAAGAGTGAAATTTAGTTGAATAGACCGAGGGAAGAAGATAAACTCGAGTTACCACTTGATAATATGCTTGAAATAAGACAACCTTGCCATTTTCCACAAATTCAAGAATCTGATATATGATAAGAAAAACATAGATAATTGGAAAAAGGAAAAGTAATGAATCCCCTTCACCTTGACCAAAAATCTCCAAACTAAAGTATAAACACAATTAAGCACTTAGGAGATGAATTTTATTGTTATATTGCATTGGATAATCTATAGAAACAATCTAAGAATTAAATATAAGCTAGAGTAGCATTAGAATGCACCTTTTAGAGATAAACCCTAGCTTTAGGGTTTCACCAAATTTAATTTATAATGTTGCAATTTAATTTCCAAAATCGGCAAATTCCTTTCACCAACAAAACTTTAGCTAGCATATTTAAGCATAAATGTGTGGGGCCACTTTTCTCTACTAGGGTTGAATATCAAAACTTTAGCATAAACCCTTGGATAAATGTGTCTAGAAAACTTAAATAAACAATTAACCTTACACTATATAATGAATAAATATATTTTATGATATTTTTCTTTTATATGTAGACAATAAAGAAAATTATTTTGGCTTTTCTTGGGTCTTTGGCTGGCTGTTGGGAGTTAGACTTAGTGTCTTGTCTCCACTTAGGACTTACGGGGTCAAGTAGAATACCCCTTCGAGATTTGGTTATCTAATGCTTCTGGATTAGAATGAGCCACTAGGGACTAGAAGCCAAATGGTCCCTTGTCTAACCAAGACAAGTCATGAAAACCAAAGCATTGCAAAAAGAGTTTCCTCAAAGGACTAGCCTTCACCAACAACAATCAACACTACGAGATTAAGCACTTACAGAGCTAATTAAGGAGAATGCAAGAGAAAAAAAACTCTACATGTACTCCTTCCAAGTGACAAACTTGCCATTAAAATAAATCAATCTTGCTAGCTAGTACAATTATTGAACATTCACAACTATATCTTTAGTAAATCAAAATAATTATAAGCAATCTAATATAAGTAAAGAAGAACAAATAAATTATAACAAAAATAAAATAAAATAAATAATAACAAAAAACTAGAAAGAGAGGGGTCCAAGATTTCACACCAAAACACCAAGAAAGATCTTCTGTTAATGGCTTATAAAATAATCTCCAATAATTCACAACAATTTCGAATGAGCAAAGTGTTCATATTTATAGATGATGGTCACAACCTCGTACCATTATTTATTCCCTAAAATTAGGTTATGCAATCAACAAAAAGCAACTTGTCATCCACATAAAGAGACAGTGCAATAGATACAAGCACAATTTTCTGAAATACTGATAATAACTTCTAATGATGTAGATATTCTTTTAGCACTTTCAGATTATCATTAAGTAATTACACTTCAGAAATTCAACGATAAAAGCACAAGCATAGTAGAGATCACAATGCACAAAGAGAACATAAGATTTACCAAGGAAAACCCCACTTCGGAAATAAACCCAACAACTTTTTCCTTAGAGAAATTATTTAATTCAACATGAGATACACCTAAATCTGCTAGTCAATATTATAGTCAAACTGACCTACAATGTTATGGTCAAACCTAGTCCACCAGCCCTCTCATCAACTCAATCTTCTACCCAACAACTTCAGCCTTCTTTGATCTACCTAGGTCGAAATTCGGCCTCCTAGAATATGCCTAGAAACTCGACTGTGATGCCAGAATATCCTGCTCAGAAATTCGACCCTGCTACCCAAAAACTATTGCCCATAAGTTCAACCTGCTACCTAGAATATGCTCAGAGTGTCACACGTGTGAAGTAGAGAGAGATAAAAAGAGAGAGAGAGATGCTTAAGATGAATTTGTCCTTGTCCTTCTTCTTCTTCGCTTGAATACCCAGAATATGTCATGTTGTGTGTGAGATTGAATTGTGCCTTGTGGTGGAGGTTGAGTGCTCTATATATAGCGTTTTGCCTATCTGAATGAGTGTCTCTTCACTGGGGACTTGACTTGAAGGAGGGCCGACATGACACGTGTAGACCCAAAAATTCAAATGTCAAAAATCAAAATTTTCTCTTTCGAAACCAACATGAAAAACATGTCTTACATTAATCTTTTCAAGTGCTAACCAATAATAATGACATCAAGAACATGTCTTACATTTCATTATATATTTCAAGGGCTAAAATATAATTATAAAGAACGACCATAGCTACAAAATTCAACACTCCCTCTTAGCTAGGGAGGTACTTAATGACAACTAGATGTTCTCATGTTGAAAAATTTCTCTAAGAAAAAGTTATAACAAATCAAATTACCATAATCTAGTCAACAACTATGACACATGGTAAATCAATAGCATCAACCAGATACCATAATCTAGTCAACAACTGTGACACATGATAAACTAATATCATCAACCGATTACCATAATTTGGTCAACAACTGTGACACAAGACAAACCAACAACATCAACAAGTTACCATAATCCGATCAACAACTATGACACATGGTACATCATTAACATTAGCTAGTCACCATGATTTTGGCCAGTGCCTCTGACCCATGGTATACAGACTAGTCCATGTTCACTATCATCATGGTCAAAGTCTCTAACATGTGGTGAACCCCTAGGGACACACTCAATTCATTTGAGTAATCTAATCCAAAATCCAAAGGTCTCACTCTAGGCCATGGTGCTAAATGAGCTCACTCTACCCCGATCTACAGAGTAATCTGAGCCTAATGCTAAAAGGCACCCACTCAACTGAGTGATGATGGGCCTCTAAGACCATTCTTATTAATATGGTCAGTATACTTGACACAAGAAGAATGAATGTCCTCTGATGGACCATTCCTCTTAATCTGGTCAACACATTGACGTAGGGAGAATGTTTATCCCTAATGCTATCTCATCGGCACTCCCTCTCACTGAGGGAGGCATTCTCAACAAGTCCAAGCTTGTCCCTAAAGTATACAAACTTCATTCTAGACATAGGCTTTGTAAGAATATCAGCTACCTGCTCATAAATAGAGATGTCTTGGAGCCTCATTTCTCCCTTTTGCACCATGTCACAAATGAAGTGGTACTTGATATATATGTGCATCAACTTGTCGTGAAAAGCTGGATTCTCCATAGCCTTTGTTACCACACAATCTAGTAAGGCCTTAGGAGGGGAAAACTAAGGGACAACTACTATACTAAGTGACACCAATGGGACAATGACCCACTATCAACACAGTCAATGTCCTCTGCTCTTTACAGAGTTTCACCAATGGGAGGAGTCCCTATAGCTAGGAAATCACTTTGAATGGATACATCAATAACTAGGGACTAAGTTATTTCGCAAAGCCCATTCAAGGAGAGACACAATAAAGGCTCAATGCTTCCAAGAAGCTAACACGCTCTCCAGGAAAAGCTTTGGGGAGAGAATATCAAGAACAAGGGTTTGAGATATACAAAGGTAATATGTATTCCTAAGGTCAAGACTTTAAGGGATGAAGTAAGACCTCTCAAAGGAGCTCTAAGTGATGATTTAACATTTCTAAAAGGCTCTTCACTCTCTTTGAAAGACCTAAGGAAAGCTTGAGCTAGACCTAGGGTTTATGAATAAGTTGTTGAGAAATATAGGGCATAACAATTAGGTGATTTCTCTTCCAATGATAACTGCTTGTGAATGCTTTTACTACTTTATATTAGGATCTTCTCTTTAGTTAGATTAATATAGTATTCTTCTTCATCAAACGACTACCAAAGCATAAATAATAAAGAGACAAGAGGCAAAAATGTAGGCGATCAGCGAGGGCCAAAACCTCTCCATCTTGAGAGGAAAACCTAAATGAATTCTTCTTCTTATAGAGACTTCAATTGACGAATACCAAGACCAAGACCCTTGACCTATTTGCCTCTCCAAGACCAAGTCACAAGATCCTTCCTTTCACTGTTGCTTCTTCTTCGCCAAGTCAACACTCGATAACACTGACTTCTAGCACTTCTAACTTCGGCGACTCTGACTTTTCAGCCTCCTACCACAATGTTGTAATTCTCGGCTTGACTGTACTACTGCAATCTCCACATGTGAGCTTGATTGAGATATAATTGAGACCCTTTCCTTCTTCGCTTATCCTGAAGACTTCTTTAGGTGATCTCGACTAGCAAAGGCGCTGGAATGGAGACCCTTTAGACAAAATTATTTAGGACTAATATAACTATTGCAGAAACCCTAGTTTATCCCACACGTGCGAGGAGATTTAGTCCTAAAAACAGTGCCCACAAACTTCATTCTTCCCTTCCTTCTTCTCGTTGGTTATGAGGTTATTTTCCTTAATGTTTTGCACCTCTTCTTGCTTTAGATATGCTTGACCAAATTCTTTTGTCCAAATGAAGATCGACTTGCCTATATATAGTGATTTGGCCATCAAATACGTCGACTTCTCCTAGTGATAAGGACGACATGCCTTTCTAGAAATATCGTTAGGCCGACATGAAGAATATCTTGTGACAGGGTCTTTGGAGGGTCATTAAAATTACTTTCTACAATATGTAACATGTCTTCAACATATGACATTGACATCCTAGACTTTATGTCTTGATGACCAACCCTAAAGACTCACAATGAGAGTCTTAACTATAAAATGAAATTCCTTGCGCATGAAACCCATGAGACAAGCATTACAAAAATAAATTTATTTTCTTCTTTACATCAATTACATAAAATCATAATTACATGTGTCATTATGAAGACCGAACCTAGTTACACTTTTCAACACTCCCTCTTAACTACGGAGGTATTGATAATCCATACTAGGTACTTGGAGATTCTCAATCTGAAGAATTTCTCATAAGAAGAGTCAAATTGGTAACCTATCTGTATGACATCATATCAACCAACATTGTCACATAGAAAGGCCTTGACTAACAGCTCTATCTCTCCACAAGATCAGAGCACAAGGCTGACGAGACCAATGATGTATAGACACCCTCGTCGTTCTCTCTCTCAGAACATACCCCACCTGGGTTCTCTTAGAGTATGTTCCACCAAGATTATTCTTATCTTCGATTCTCAGTCCTCAAAGAATATCGGCCCTTTATGACTACTCTTATCTTGGATGCCCTAACTCATCCTCAAAGAGCATCAGATGCCAGATGTTTACCCAATCCACCATTCTATCTTCCCAAGTGAAGAAAAGAATGATGTGTCTATCTCTCCCTCTCAACTAGGGAGGGTATACCTATTCCAATGAAGGAATGTACTCATTCCTACAGAAGGAATGTTCCTAAGCTCCCTCTTGGCTTAGGAATTTTTCCTCCAAGTTTCTACCAAGTTAGAAACTTGTTTCCAGGTTCCCTCTTAATTAGGGACCTACAGCAACTCTTTAGGTGGAGATGATGGGACAACCAGCTGCTTGAAGAACTCCTCATGACGTCATGAACTTATTTTTCTTTATTCAGGAGTCTCCATGTTTTTGGAACTTCTTCGTAGGGCATAGACCATCCATCACTTTCATCCATGAGCTAGTCATGTCATTATTCCTTTCATCGGAAAGTGATCCATCAGTTCCTATCTAGCCTTCTCTCATGCCTGTTGCCTTCTCCATACCATGTTTTCTTAAGGATCTTTTATCCCATTACATGGATGGACATTAGTGGTGGAAGATATTTATAGCTCTTTCCACGGCAGCTCTGCATAATCCCATCCAGACATCATTCAAAAATAAGGAATGAATATTAAATCAAAATTACCTTTGTGATGGTCTTTCATCATGACATCTTCTAGTTCGCATCAACATCCTGCATACATATTGACATATCTCCAAAAGATATATACTGTCAAGGGACTTTTTCTTTTTCAGACTTCATCAAAGTCTTCATATCTTTCATGGAGATACCATAGTCACATCTCTCAGTCCTCGGATGTTGATTGCCTTCTTCATAGTTGCATATTTCATGATCTCTTCCTTTCCTTCTAAACACATTTCCTTCCAGGAACATCCAATCAAAGTTCCTCCAATTATTGTCAACCAGCTCATATTTCATATGAGGACATATTATGTTGATTTCATCTAGCCAATGTGTGACCCATGCCTTCTTGCATCCTTTCATAGGGGGAGATCCTCTCTTTTCATTTTGCTCTCGAGATAGAGCATCTATCCATGTTACTTGCAACCATATGACATGACTCTGCAATATCGAATGTAAGCATACATACCTCATTTTCCTTTATGTCATCCAAACTTCCTTCAACAACTTCCTTGATTGAAAGAACTTCAATCCCTTCATCTACTTCACCTCTTTTGTCATCATACCATCATCCCATGAATTCCCACAAGTTGGAATTTCGGATGAAACACTTGCTTCCTTTTGATTGGTGAACCTTCTGATGAAGATTCCAATAGAGGATCTTGATTATCCTCATCCAACAGATGTATCCTTTTATCTGATGTATGATGAGCTTTGTGCTAGATGATTTTTTCTTCTTTTTCTCATAAGTGTCACTTATGCTTCTAATGAGGTTACCAAGAGCTATATACTTCCATAGGTGACTGCCATAGACTTCAGCTATCTTCCATGTTTTTCTATGATGATGTCACGAGCTCTTGCTTTCAATGCTTCTATGATGCCATGATGCATCCTATCATTCTTCTAATGATTCCTATCATGACAATTATAACAGAAAAAATAGAAACTTGAGAAGAACTAGGTGAGGAAAACTTATCTCAATAATAGTAGATATCTTTTACTTCCTCCTTGAATTTCTTCTTTTCAGCTTCTTCCTCTTCTTTATCGATATGGGCTTCTTCCCTTCATCGTTTGTTGTTGTCCTTCTTGAGCTTAGGACAGTCTCTCTTGAAGTGCCCATATCCTTGACATCCATAGCATTGGATTTGAGACATATTGATCTTCTTCATTTTTTAAGGACCAAACTTGCCAAATATCCCTTTGTTTCTTGACACGCAGCGAGGACAAAACTTGCCAAATATACCTTTGTTTCTTGACACGACAGCAAATGTTTGACCCTACTCATCTGGATCACTTTTTTCTTTTAACTTGTTTTCTTCACTCTAGTATAGTGACCACAAATTATTGAATGGGATGGATTTCTCCTCTTCATGGTCCTTTGATACAAGGTTTCCTTGTACATCAGTTGGAGCATTTAGAACAATGGTAACCATTTTTTTATCGAATATCATCTCTCCAAAATCTTGAAGTTGATTACTTATTAGAGATGCTTTTGTGAGAAATGTAGATATCCCTTCATCCTTTGATGCTTTCAATTTGCATATATCAGATCTCAGTGATATGATTTTTCTTGTCGTGCTTTCAGAGAATAATTCTGCTAGCCTATCATATATCCCTTTTGATGTCTCCAACTCTACTACATATGGGATGAGGGAATCCTTGATGGATTCTATAAGGATCCTTTGAGCCCTTAGATCCTTTTTCATATATTTAGATAGTGCTTTCCCTTCAGATGGTTTGGAGACTTTGCCATTGACATGATCAATAACTTCATTTTCCTTGAGGACTAAATCTATCCTCTTTTTCCATGCAAGGAAGTTCGATAACCCAACCAGCTTGTTGATCTCCTTGCGAAATGAAGTCATTTTACTAAATTTAATTTATAGGAATAAAGATACTTTTCAAGTGAAGACAAACTCTTCAACTTGATCCCTTTGTTGATGATGATTGATTATTTGTTGATGATGTCTTGATGCTTCTTGGATGATCGTCTTCAAGGATAAGGATGTCCTTTTGAGATGAAACCCTTTGCTTCAAAGAGAGGGCGATTACCTTGATGATGGCAATGCCCTTGATCGATCTACCCTTGGATGAGCAAAGTTCTTCCTTTCTTGAGTGGAAATAGGGTCTTTAAGGTCCTTTTCTTTGATCATGTCTTGAGCAAGAATCCCATAACATCTTTTGGTGTTCCTTTCTTGAGTGGAAATAGGGTCTTTAAGGTCCTTTTCTTTGATCATGTCTTGAGCAAGAATCCCATAACATCTTTTGGTGAAGACTTCTTCTTCAATCTAGGTTTTTGACACTTCTTTGTAGATCTTGACTTCAAGATAATCTTCTAGATTCACTTTGATGCCTTCCTTGAGATTTGGTCCTTGATTTCTTGAGTGTCCCTTGATGAGATGCCCTTTCTGTGATTTTGTCACCTTACCTCTGAAACCATGTTGAGAAATCTAGGGCATAGCAATTAGGTGATTTCTCTTCTAACGATAACTGTTTGTGAATGCCTTTTACTATTTTAGATCAGGATCTTCTCTTTAGATAGATTATTATAGTATTCTTCTTCATCAAACAACTACCAAAGCATAAACAATAAAGAGGCAAGAGACACAAAATGTAGGTGATCAACCAGGGAAATGTTGAAAAATGCATAACTAGGTCGGTCTTCATTAGTATGAAATGTATTCTTGTAAATTTAAAATCAAAAAGAAATTATTATTACTATTGAAGCATGGGTTTCATGCTCAAGTTCTTTTATTTTATAGGTCAAGCACCCATTGAGTGCTTCTAGGGTTTGCCTTAGCTATAGGAGTCATTGTCATATATGGAAGACTCTATGCGCACATTGTAAATTGTAAAAGAAAAATTATTTTATCTTGAAAGTGTCAAAATACCTCCAAGATCAAGTCAACCTAATGAGCTATCAAGTCGGCCTACATGAAGAGCCACGTCCACCCTTGAAGGAGCCTATATATAAGAGGAACTTGTCCTCCATTTGGATCATTCATTCACTCATCTCTTATGTGAAGAAGGCAGAAAAAGGAAGTCGAAGAAGGAAGTGCGAAGAAGAGAAGGACGAAGAAGTCAAAGTGTTTGGGTCTCTCTCCATTCTTCTGGAAGTGCGAAGTTAGGGTTCCTATGTTGGGAAAGTCTGAGGTTCGATTTGGGAAGCAAGATAGAAAGGAAGGCAAGTGAAGGTCTCTTAGGGCATCTTACTAGCCCTAGGACTCAAGTCAAGGCAAGCGAGGTCAAGGGGAAGGTAGTTAGAGGAAGATCGAAGTCTCCTAGAGAAGCAGCAGCAGTTGCAGCAGTTACTGGGGAGCAGAATTTCGGATCTATTGGGAGGTCGAAGATATTGCAATAGCAGGTCGACAGGGTAATTGTCTGAGTCTAGGTAATGGTATTCGTCAATTGAAAGATCTGGAAGATAAGAAGAAATTTTATAGGTTTTCCCCTCAAGAGGAGGGGTTTTGGCCCTGGCTTGCCGCCCATATATTGTGTCATTGTTCTTACTGTTTTGATAGTTGTTTGAAGTATTGGATATTGGAATACGAAAGATCAAAGCTAATAAGTAAAAAGGTAACACAAATAGTTATGAAGTTAAGAGAATTAACATATACATTGCCCTATTGAATCTTAACATGGTATCAGAGCTTTCGTTCTTTAAGGGCATCATCAAGATCTCCTCTACAATGAAGGTCATCAAGAAGATTGCAAGCCATCTCAAGAAAGGTATCAAAGAAGTATGGAGTATCATATTCTCTTCAAAGAAGGTGTCACTCAAAGAAAGGGATGAAGGACCCTTCTTAGCTCTCTCTGGGACATTCCAAGACGAAGACATCTAGGTGATTGATAACGATGCATCAAGGCAAATGATTGATCACTCCCACCATTTGAAGACCTTGTCAAAAGGAAAATCTACATACTCTATGGAACTTGGAGACAACAAAAGCTATCCAGTGAAAGGCATTGGATCAACAACCATAAGGCTCGAAGATGGAAGCAACATCCACCTCAACAACATTTTGTTTGTTCTAGGTTTGCAGAAAATCTACTTTCTATTTCAAGCTCACAAGGTAAAGGAGATGGATGGTAAAGTAGTTGTATGGGCAAAGGCTCAAGCTTAAAACAAGCAAAAGTGATTGGTATCCGAGAAGGAAGGCTCTACAGGTTAATATCTCCTGTAAACCATGCCCTAGTTCACACTGAGATTAGTCCATGTGAACTTTGGCACCAAAGGTTTGGTCATTTACATTTCAAAATATTTCCAACTCTAGATTCCATAGTAGATGGAATACCAAATCTAAAAGAAGATCATGAAGGTGTCTGCAAAGGATGTGCATTGGGAAATAATACCAATTAACCATTTGGCACTAGTGCTTCACGGTCAAAAGAAATCTTGGATCTCATTCACTCTGATGTGTGTGGCCCTATGACTCCAAAAATTACTTGGAGGACATCTTTATTATGTCACGTTCATAGATGATCACTCAAGAAAGACCTAGGTTTACTTAATGAAAACCAAGGATGAAGTATTTACTAAATTTCAAGAAGCCAAAGCCGAAGTGGAGAACCTTATAGAAAGAAGAATCACGATACTGAGATCAGATAATGGAGGAGAATATACATCCAAAGAGATTATAGCATTCTGTAAGGAATCTGGGATTAAGAGGGAGCTGATAGTTCCATACAATCCTGAACAAAATGGAGTTGCAAAAAGAAAGAACAGATCCATTGATGAAAGTTTAAAAGCAATTATACATGAACAATATCTACCTAAGTTTTTTGTGGGGTGAGGCAAAAAAGACAACAATCTACATACAAAATCGATGTCCTCACAGATCTCTAGACAACGAGACTCTTGAAGAAGTGTTCACTAGGAAGAAGCCATCTCCCGATCATCTCCAAATCTTTGGATGTCTTGTGTATATTCATATACCAAAGAACAAAAGAAAGAAGTTGGATCCTTCCAATGTGAAAGGCATATTTTTTGGGTATAGTAACTCATCAAAAACCTATAGAATCTATATGAAAGATGGACATCACATTGAACTTAGTCATGTCATATTTGATGAAAGCATAGCATTCAAGAAATCAAAAGAACTTCTATAGATTTTGATGACGAAGAACTTCCTATATTTGAGAAAGAACTTGACAAGGGAGGAGAAGGATTTCACCATAAGGAAGAAGGACCTAGTGAACCTATTCAACCCATGGTCATTCAAGAAACATGGAAAAGACCTAACTGGTTGAAGTCTACTCTACTTGAAGCATAAGGTCATGGGGTAGCTCAAGGATCATTTAGAGAAAGTAAAAGACCCAAGAGATATTCTTGGTATGTTGCATACATGACTAAATTAATAGAAGCAGAACCATCCACCTTTGAAGAGGTTGTAGAACATCGAGAATGGAAAGATGCCATGAATGAAGAATATCAATCTATAATGAAGAATGGAGTATGGGAGATCATACCTAGGCATGAAGACAAATCTGTAGTTACTTCCAAATGGATCTATAAGATCAAGCATGCAGCTGATAGAGGTATAGATACGTATAAAGCAAGATTCGTAGCAAGAGTGTTCTCTCAACTAGAAGGCATCGACTATGAAGAAACATTTGCTCCAACAGCAAGATATGCAATGATTCGAT
Source organism: Pinus tabuliformis (assembly GCA_031772625.1). Taxonomy (NCBI): domain Eukaryota; kingdom Viridiplantae; phylum Streptophyta; class Pinopsida; order Pinales; family Pinaceae; genus Pinus; species Pinus tabuliformis. Next base: position 1,536,069 of record CM062819.1, read on the forward strand.
CACTAGTCTCTCTGGAAACATCAATTGGATGGAACATCCACCAAATGGATGTCAAGGCTGCGTTTCTAAATGGTACTATAAATGAAGAAGTCTACATAGAACAACCCTTGGGATTAGAAATCAAAGATAGAAAGGCATATGTTTGCAGATTGAAGAAAGCATTATATGGCCTCAAGGAAGCACCAAGGGCATGTTATGCTAGAATGGATGCATACCTTCAGAGATTAGGCTTCACGAAAAGTTCTGCTAACTCAAACCTCTATATTGAGGTTGTAAACAATGAACCTGTAATTATTCTTCTATATGTAGATGATCTTCTCGTGACAAATGTAGAAGGTCGAATTGAAGAATGTAAGAAGCAATTTGCAGGAGAATTTGACATGAAGGATCTTGGGCTGATGCATTACTATCTGGGACTAGAAGTCTGGCAGGAACCTAATGAAGTCTATTTAGGTCAAGGAAAGTTTGTGATAGAGATACTAAAGAAGTTCGACTTATTGGACTGTAAATCTAGGACCACTCCGATGATCACAGATTTGAAAAGACTAAGAAGTTCTGAATCAAGCCTTGTGGATCCCTCTAGATATAGACAATTGATAGGCTCATTAATGTACTTGGTGAATACTCGACCAAACATATGTTTTGCAGTAAATGTACTCAATCAATTCCAAGTGGAGCCGAAGCATGATCATTGGATAGCAGCAAAACATATTATGAGATATCTACGAGGAACCATCAACTACTGCTTGAAATATGATAGAAGGAATGATGTTCAATTAACTGGTTATACAGAGTTCGACTAGGGAGGCAACGAACAAGATGGACAAAGCACTACAGAAGGATGTTTCAGTTTGGGATCATCCATCATGTCATGGATGAGTAGAACACAAAACATTGTTGCTTTGAGTAGTGCTAAAGTCGAATATGTTGCAACATGCGAAGTTCGCCAGGAAGCAGTTTGGTTAAAGAAGTTGCTATCTGACTTATTTGAAGGACTGATGAACCCTACAGTGATACATTGTGATAACACCAATTGTATTCGTTTGTCTGAGGACCCAATATTTCATGGCAAGATAAAGCATATCAACAACAAGTATCACTATATACGATTATGGTGTCTATACAAGTATCATGCTCTTTGAGGATGAGTTAGGGCATCCAAGAAAAGAGTGGTTGTAGAGGGCCAATATTCTTTGAGGACTGAGAATCTAAGATAAGAATAGTCCTAGTGGAACATACTCTAAGAGAACCCAGGTGGAGTATGTTCCGAGAGAGACAATGATAAGGGTGTCTATACATCATTGGTCTCGCCAGCATTGTGCTCTGATCTTGTGGAGAAATAGAGTCGTTAGTCAAGGCTTTGCTATATGACAAACGCTAGTTATTATGATGCTAGACAGATGGGTTACCAATCCGAATGAGATCTCTTCAGATTGAGAATGACCATGTACCTCTAATGAATACCTCCCTAGTTAAGAGGGAGTGTTCAAATATGTGTAACTAGGTTTGGTCTTCATTAGTATGAAATGTATTCTTGTAAATTTAAAATGAAAAAGACTCTATGGGCGCATTGTTAATTGTAAAAGAAAATTTATTTTGTCTTGACAATGTCAAAATACCTCCAAGATCAAGTCGACCTAATGAGATGTCAAGTCGGCCTACATGAAGAGCCACGTCCACCCTTGAAGGAGCCTATATATAATAGGAACTCGTCCTCCATTTGGATCATTCATTCACTCATCTCTTATGCAAAGAAGGTTGAAAAAGGAAGTGTGAAGAAGAGAAAGACGAAGAAATCGAAGTGTTTGGGTCTCTCCCCATTCTTCTAGAAGTACGAAGTTAGGGTTTATGCGCTGGGAAAGTCTGAGGTTCGATTTTGGAAGCAAGACAGAAAGGAAGGAAAGCAAAGGTCGCTTAGGGCATCTTACTAGCCCTGGAACTCAAGTCAAGGCAAGCAAGGTCAAGGGGAAGACAGTAAGAAACTCTAATAGTCTCCAAAGAAAAAGTGTTAGTTCTTTTACAAGAGAAAAATCCAAGTGATGATGATGAGTTATCATAAATGAGAATCATCTCTATTTATATGAGTCCCTCCTAATTTAATTTACCCTAATGAGCCCCCTAAATCATAAAATAATGTGCAAATACAAATCTTGGTTACAAGCCAACCAAGTAGCTACCACAAGTTATGGAAAAGTCATCCATAAGTGAGCAAAAATGATGATGTCATGATGAAGAAGGGTCATTGGAGGGCCTCATTGAGTCCTCTAGGTACCATGATGAGTGAGAGGGCTCCAATAAAGATGAATAAGGGAATAACTCCTAAGTTTCCATGTAAGTCATTATGTGGGTCCCCAAGTGAGTTTGGGGGAGATCTGTAGGTCTCATGGGTCTCCTAATCAAATATAAGTTTGTAAACTGCTCCAAATGTGAGCTCTGACAATGGTGTCTTCCCTCCCATGTCTCAAGGATGAGACAAACCTCCTCTAGGCCTTGGATCAGCTACCTTGATCATGATAAACCAGTTGGGTCACGCTGGTCCAAGTGTATCATCTCGCAAATAATGTGGGGCAATGAACAAATTGTTGAAGGTGTCGAGGTTGCCCATGGCATGAAATGATGTTAATACACATGATGGAGTCCCATGGCTCTCAACACATCCCCTACAAGTGTCAATATGATCCTCTGGTGGGTTTGGGCCTTGGTTAAGTTGTCCATCCCATGATAAAACCACCTTCCAATTACATATAAGATCCAATGTGCTTCCTCATCTTTACGTCCAATAATGCTTTAGTGAATCTAAGTGAACAAAACATGTTAGTCAAGGGCACAAATGGGACTTCATAGGCTTCCCTTCCAGGTTTGGGTCTGTGAGCATGTAATATTGTAACCTACCTAGGTAGGAATGGCTAATAAACAACCATATTAAGTGTTCTCAACCTGTAAGGGGAAAGATAGGTCCAAGGTACATCCTTCAAGAGATAGGGGTCATGTTGTTGATTTAGGGTAGCATCGAATGTGATCCAGCCACGAAAATTGGTGGAGAGGCTAAGGCACATGAGATCTCCAATACCCAGAAAGGGTTTGGGCAGATTCTAAACAATTTGGGAGATATTAAAATAATTAATATTTTTAATGGAGTCCCTAAGTCTAAACTTAGGGAAAATAAAATATTAATGTGAATTAATATAAAACTGTGTTAGCATGGTCCAAAAGTCATGGATCAAGCCAGATCTAATCTTAGCCGTTGATTAGGGACTTAATCTCGGCCGTTGATCTGTCAACGAGAAAAGTATAAGAGGAGGCTTGAGGGTCACTTGGAGAAGACACCGAGTTGATCAAGATTTCGACTTTCTGGGGCTGGGTTTGCTAAGAAAGTTGAGAGAGTGATCAGAGTTGCAGTTGAGGGGCAGTGAATACAGAAGCAGAGAGGCAGAGATAGCACCAGGAGGATCAGCGCAGTAGCCAGAGAGGAGGACACAGAACCAGCCAAGGGTTCACGCAGAGGCAGCCAGGGCTCATGCAGAGGCAGCCAAGAGTTGTGCAATGCCTCAGAGGGCGAGCATGAGTGACGCAGAGGGCCAGAGGACTAACGCGGGCCAAGCGAGAGTGACGTTGGGCTAATGCTGGGCTAGAGTGAGCTGACACAGTCCCTAGAGGCTGATATTCGGGTTTCGTGGGGCAGATTGGAGCTATGGAGTTGTCGAAGTGTTTATCCGAGGTTTCAGCCAGAATATCTACTTCCGAGTAGAGAAGTACTACTACCAAGGTTTTTCTCTGTTGGGTGAGCCGAATTTGGCACCGGATTGTATTCTGAAACTGCTTTATAATTCAAACACTCAGATAGTTGCACCGGTTTTCCCGCATTGGGTTTTTCAGGGGACATTAGTCCAAAAACAACGGTGTCACTTGTGTGCTTGTTTCTGTTTCCTTCAGTTGATGATCTGTAATGTGTTGAGCATGTACTTCTATTTATTTCCAGTATTTACGTGGTAAATAACTTGTTAATTAACAGAACAAGTAGGTAGGAATAAATCAGTAAAGTACATGAAGGGTTTTTAACAGTTAGACTTAGAAATGTCAACATAGTATCAGAGCGTGGTTGCAAATCACAGCAGAACTGAGGACATCACCCAAGCAGAGCAGCAACAGCTGAAAACCGTTGTCCCGAGTGGTAGAAGCTATTCCTAGCAGAGAAGCAGCAAGGAAGGGGTGACGCAGTGCCTGCGTCATCAAGTTCAAGCCAAGAAGAGGCTGACGAAGGCAAAGGCAGGCTCACACAGAGCCACACAGAGGCCAGGAGGGCTGACGCAGTTGGTTGAGGAGGCTAATTTGCCGGTGTCAGGATTGCGCAGAGCCTAAGAGCTCTAACCTTCAGTTTGTTGGGGTTTAGGAGGTTGTGGGTAAGTTGCAGAGTGGAGTTGGTGGGGTACTGTACTCAGAATAGTACCTAACAGGGCTAGGCCAAGGAGGAGGGAATTGCTACCAAGGATTTCTAGCCGATAAATCTAGATCAGCGATGCAGCTGCACTAACGATAGGAGTGGGGGCATTTCGACATTGGCAGAAGGGTTTCCAGGAGGGAAATCGAGGCTTAGAGGGAGTCACACTAAGAACTTCCAGGAGGGAAGTAGAGGAGCAGCGAGATGGCAATGAATGGGGTAAGAGACCATGACAGATTTGACAGAGCCTAAAACTTCATAGTCTGGAAGGCCAGAATCCTATCCATTCTAGACAAGAATCATGTCAAGCACTTCGCCTTGACGATGATAGCTATCCCAGTTGAGCTAGCTGATAACGACAAGTATGAGAAGGCAATGGCGAGGGCCAAGAGCATCATTCTTGATGAGGTCAAGGACAATGTAGTACCACATATTGCCGAAAAGGACACGGCAAATGAGATGTCAGAGGCCCTAAAGAAATTGTACCAGCATACTTCTGTGAAGATAAGGATGTTACTAGAAAATCAGTTGTGATCATACCAGATGCAGAAGGGAGAACAGATCGACCCCTTCCTCGATCAAATGAAGGAGATTTGAGATCAGCTGACTTCCATAGGGGCCATGTCGGATCAAGAATCGATGGTGAGAACAGCCCTAAACGCAGTCTGAGAAGATTGGGAGGTGTTTGTCCAGAGCATACTGGGCAAGGCGACCCTTCTAGATCGGGAGGAAATGTGGGTTTCTCTTCACCAAGAAGAGATCAGAAGGTTGAGCAAGGCGGGAAGCAACGGCAAGGGGATCAGAATCAAGGAGGAGGAGGTGGATGCTACCCTAGCATCTGAGGGAAAGCAGGAGAAACGGAAGAAGAAGGACCTCTCCAAGGTCAAATGCTTCAACCGTGGGGAAGTGGGTCACTATGCGAGCCAATGTCTGAGGAAGAAGAGCAAGGGAGAGGCTTCCGAGACCAAGGCTACGCTAGGAAGGGCGGAGAAGGAAGTGTAGACAGATAATGATTGTGCCATGAGTGCACACACACCACTTGAGCGTAAGTGGGGAGACATCGAGCTGTAGTCAGATGGACTACAGGCGATGAGGGGCAGGATCCTTGAGGTACCGAGCCTCTTGGATTAGACCTTGCTACAAGAGCCCCAAAGAGGAGTAGCAATACTGGCAGATGTCAATAGAAACGGATGCGGATGGAGCGGCAGAGGGAGCTACAGTACAGGATTCCCAAGATAGCGTGAGGCAGCAGTGCGAGAAGCAAGGGAGTGTTGCACCAAGTGCAAGATGGCACAAAGAGGTGGCAACAATGCGAGTTGCATGGAATAGTTGCAGCAGCGCAAAGGACAGAGAGGGATCACTTGTCAGCGACAGAGGGAGCTTTAGCATCATGGGTGTCTCTAGCCTGACGGAGATGTCATTAGTTACTTACTTCTCAATAACTGGGTTGCAATGCAGCAGTTAGCAGTGACAGTGCTATGTACAGCACGATGCAACAGGATGACAGGGAGTTGCAGTACGGATGCAACAGTGGCAATGGAAGGGCCATGGGTAGCAATACACGATGCAGATGTGCAGATGACAGGCAGCAGGCCTAGCATCAACACAGGAACCGATGCCAAATGATCAAGGTGAAACTCAATAAGGAGTATTGTTAGAGCACAATCCTCGCTAAGAGGGAGTGTTGATTTAGCGTAGCATCGGATGTTCTCTAGAGACGAAAATTGGTGGAAAGGCTAAGGCACATGAGATCTCCAATACCCAGAAAGGGTTTTGGCAGATTCTAAACAGTTTGGGAGATATTAAAATAATTAATATTTTTAATGGAGTCTCTAAGTCTAAACTTAGGGAAAATAAAATATTAATGTGAATTAATATAAAATTGTGTTAGAATGGTCCAAAAGTCATGTATCAAGCCAGATCTAATCTTAGCTGTTTATTAGAGACTTAATCTCAGTCGTTGATTTGCCAACGAGAAAAGTATAAGAGGAGGCTTGAGGAGAAGACACCGAGTTGATCAAGATTCCGACTTTCTGGGGTTGGGTTTGCTGAGAAAATTGAGAGATTGATCAGAGTTGCAGCTGAGGGGCATGAATACAGAAGCAAAGAGGCAGAGATAGCACCGGGAGGATCAGCGTAGTAGCCGGAGAGAGGGACGCAGAACCAGCCAAGGGTTCACGCAGAGCTAGCCAGGGCTCATGCAGAGGCAGCCAGGAGTTGCGCAGTGCCTCAGAGGGCCAATGTGAGTGACGTAGAGGGCCAGAGGACTAACGCAGTGCCTCCAGAGGCTAACATAGGCCAAGCCAGAGTGACGTTGGTCTAAGGCTGGGCCAAAGAGAGTTGGCGCAGTCCCTAGAGGCTGACGTTGGGGTTTTGTGGGGCAGATTGGAGTTGTAGAGCTGCCGAAGTGTTTATTCGGGGATTCAGCCGGAATATCTGCTTCCGAGTAGAGAGGTACTACTCTCGAGATTTTTCTCTGTTGGGTAAGCTGGATTTGACACCCATATTGTATTCTAAAATTGCTTAATAAATCAAATCCTCAGATAGCAGCACCGGTTTTCTCGCATTGGGTTTTTCTGGGGACATTAGTCCAAAAACAACGGTGTCACTTCTGTGCTTGTTTTTGTTTCCTTCAGCTAATGATCTGTAATGTGTTGAGCATGTACTTTTATTTATTTCAAGTATTTACATGGTAAATAACTTGTTAATTAATGCAAAGGTAGGTAGGAATAAATCAGTAAAGTACATGAAGGGTTTCTAACAGTTAGACTTAGAAACTTCAACCCATGTGAATAATGATGAAGTATATGGACACAAGGGTCTCAAGGCCAAATTCCATAGGTTCAAGGGGGGTAATGATGAGGGACATCCACATATTTAGTTGTATGGATGTATGAGGGAGCAATGCTGGTACATGAGTTACCCTGGCCTTTGTTTTTTCACCCTTCTTCATTTTCCTATTGTCTTTTCTTGATTTTTCTTTATTATACTGCTCGAGGCTCCAAGAGATGAGAGCATGTTGGGTATGATATAAGCATTTATTACCCCCTAAACGTGGGGCAGTTCATCGCCCACCAGGTGTTGGGGGATGTATGGGCTCCTTAATGATGTGGAGGGCACTCATGGGGCCCTAGGAAGGATGTTGATGGCCATAATGAAGGGATAGATATCATGTTTGGCTTTTTCCCACATGCTATGTTAATGTCCTGGTCATATGTTGCATTTTATGATATCATTTTCTTTTGTTTGTGGCCAGGATATGCTTTTAATCTTGTTTTTTTAGTTGCATCAACCTTCGGGGAATATTTCCAAGCCCGACCCAAACATGTGGACAAGGGGAGGGGGTGAACCAAAGCTTTGTGGTCCCAAGAGCGAAGATGATGAAATAGGGCTTGTAATGTGCAGAGGGGAGTGAAAAACATGAAATGGGAAAATAGGGTCGTGCTACCTGTAACCCACTAAAAGTGGGGTAACCCTTTGGAGAGCTTTCCTTTCAAATGTATCTTTCTTCAGTGGGCAGCAGCAACCCCTGACGACCACATGGTAGTTTTGATGTGCTACATTATCTCCATCATGTCTCCTCGCTCATTTGTTTCAATCGTATATTTGAAGATGGGCCAACCAATCCTGAAGCTATAATTTTCCATTATGTAATTGGGTGCTTATGCTTGTTTTTCTTGGGCACACTTGGCTATGGATTACTAGATAACTTGGAAGGAGGAAGGACTTTGACTGTAGTTTTGTTCCCATGCCTTAATTCGGGGGGGGTAATCTTGCATCCTAGTCCTATGGGATCTCCTTTATTAGGTATTAGCTTTAAGAAGGTCGCTACATGGGAAACCTTGATTTGGTTGCATGATCCCGCTTCTCGCTATCATATATCTCACTCCCCTATGCTCATTACAAGCCCTTTTCACATTTTCCTATCTACGTCCACATTTGTCCATTGAGTCCACAAGGTGTTAGAATCCCCTTCCCCTTGTCCACACCTTGGGTCGGGCTCGGAAATGATGCGCCCCAGGAGATTGATGCAATAATAAGAAAAGATTAAAAGCAAAAATGGCCACAAGCAAGAAGTAATAAGAAAAGAAAATCATAAAATGCAAAAGAAGGTCAGGACACAAAAAAGCCACGTAGGGAAAAGCAAAGCATGATCTCTACCCCTTCATCTATGGCCATCACCCAATTCGTAGGGCCAATTGTACCCGACCACATTATGGAAAGAAATCCTTGCATGTCCCAACTCCTGGTGGGGATGAATTACCTCACCTTAAGGGGGTAATAAATGTTGCCCCATCATACAAAGCATGCTCTTATCTTGGGAGCTTCAAGCAGTAATACAAAAGAAAAATCAATAAAAAGCAAAAGGCATAAGAGGGGTGGAAAAAAAAGGTTGGGTTAACTCATGCATCCACGCATGCTCCATCCTTACATTTATATACCCAGGGCATGGGATTCCCTTATCATAGCTACCCTTGTACTATGGCATGTGGCTTGGAGCCTTCCCTTTGTCCCTATTTCGTCCAATCATTATTTCACATGACACCTGCCATTTAAAGGACATACCTTGGACATGTTAAAACCCTTAAAGGTTGAAACCAACTAATAGGGTCCTTCATTAACCACTCCTACTGAGGGAGCTAACATTGTTACATGTTCAAAGCACCAAATTTGGAAGGGGAACCCGCTATGAAGTCTCATTTTTGCCCTTGATTAACAAGCTTTTTCACTCAATTGCACTAATGAATTATTGTATATGAAGGTGATGAGACACATTAGATCTTATACAAGATTGCAGGTGGGTTTCATATAGACTTGGCCTCCCTATACAAGATCCAAACCCTCCAAAGGATCATGATGCCATTTGTAGGGTAACCAATAAGGGCCATGGGCCTCCATTCTTGTAAAGCATTGATTGCCACACCATGGGCTTCTTCAACAACAAAATTTGCTTCTTCGTTGTCCCCGTTATTCGAGATGATGATGCACTTGGACCAAGATGCCCTAGCTGGCTACACATTCCACCCGACACTTGGCAGTTGATCCAAGCCCCAAAGGAGGTTGTGTCTTTCGTAGAGAGACATGAGAGGGATTATTGCATTTTATCCTTGAAACTCCATTAACAAGTGTCTAAGAGGTATAAATATCTAAAGGGGTAGTGGAAGTTTGTTCCTTTAGGTCTCCTTGAAGAACGAATTGCACATATCAAGAACATTCATGACTCCAAACCTCCTAGGAGTCTGGGCACTGATCAAATTTCCTTGTTGGTCACCAAAAACTCAAAATTATCTCTCTTTTAACCTATATTTTTCGTCCCTTTCAAGTTAAGGAGGCTCATATAGGACTTGGTACGAAATCCCTTGGAGGAGCAATTTTTTAATTTCGTTTGGATAGAACTATTCCTTTTTGTATCCTCTATAGGACCTCAAATTTTGGTGGAATTCCCATGGTGGATTCTCCATAAATTTTGATGCCCTAGTTCCCAAATCAAGAGGGAACCCTAGAAGCTAATCCTTCAACTTAAGGATTCTTTGAGGCAAAAATCTTTAGTAATTGGTGAAGTAAATCATATCAAATTTAGAGGCCAACTCCCTCTTACACTGAATAATGAGATGCTCTAAACCTATCAGAAATAAGTCATCGACATACAATAATAAAATCGCAAGCTCATTTTTCACAACCTTAATATAGAGGTTTGGATCAACATCACTTTTGGAGAAACCAAGTCTTGTCAAGTAGCCATCAATTCGAGGATACCAGGCTCTAGTTGTCTTCTTAAGTCCATACAAGGCTTTCCTCAATCGGCAAACACAAGACTCTCTCCCATGAACATCAAAACCTTGAGGTTGTAATATGTACACTTCTTCCTGAATCATATTATTGAGCAAAGCAGTCTTTAAATCCATCTGATCTAAATTCCAACCCATACAAGTAGTAATAGAAATAATAGATCTAATAGTAGTGTACCTGACAACTGGAGAAAAAGTCTCACCATAATCCTCTCCTATTTCTGGAAGAATCTTCTAGCCACAAATCTTGCATTGTATTTGTAGATACTGTAGATACTATCGTCCACTACATGCTTAATCTTGTATATCCATTTGGAGGTCACCACTAACTTCCTTTGAGGTCTAGGCACAATTTCCCATACATCATTCTTCATAATAGATTGGTATTTTTCCATCATCGCATCCTTCCAAACTTGTTGGCTCGTTGCCTCGTCATTGGTGGGAGGTTCAAAATCAACGAGATTAATCATCAATGTTGCATATCCAAAATACCTCTTTCATCTCTTGCTCTCCCTAAAGGTTCCATGTGGTGTTGCACATCATTCTGCTTCTTGCAAGGTAGATCCAAGCCAAGCTAGCCTCTTCTTGATTTCTAGAACAACAACTGGATCCAACGATTCACTAGGCCCTTCTAGCTCTACTTGATGATATACAAGATGTTCTCAAGGATTGGATGGATCTAAGCCTTCTTCCTTGGGAGGTCCATGTTCTTCATCATCATCAAAATCCATAGGTACTTCTTTACACTTCCAATAGGCCACATTCTCATCAAAGATAACATCTCGATTGACTTTAACTTGTCATTGTCCAGGAACATAGATTCTATAGGCCTTTGATGACTCACTGTATCCAACAAATATTCCCTTCTTCCCTGAAGGCTCAAGTTTCTTCCTTTTGTCTTTAGCCACATGAATGTAAACTATACAACCAAATATTCTCAAATGTCCAACATTGGGTTTCTGCCGGGTGAACACTTCTTCCAAAGTTTGTCTTCAAAGATTCAATTGGGACTTCTATTTTTAATATAGATGACTATCATAGATGCTTCAAACCATAAGAACATGGGCAGGTTGTGATTGTGCATCATTGCCTTAACAAATTCTTCAATGGTTCTATTCTTTATTTCAGCGACTCCATTTTGTTGTGGATTGTAAGGGAGTATCAACTCCCTCTTAATCCCAACTTCTTTACAAAAGGCAACGAGTTCCTTGGAAGTGTATTCTCCTCCATCATTTGATCACAAGGTCTTGACATTCTTATCTATCAAGTTCTCTACACCAGCCCTGAACTCTTGAAGTTTACCAAAGGTTTCATCCTTGGTCTTCATAAAGTAAATCCACGTCTTGTGAGAGAATTCATCAATAAAGGTTACATAGTACAAAGAGCCTCTAAAAGATTTCACTGGCATTGGACAACATACATTAGAATGAACTAGATCCAAGATTTCCTTGGACCTACTTTCGTTGCTTGGAAAAGGCTTCTTGACATTCTTTCCAAGCGCACAGCCTTTACATGCTTTGTCTGCAAATTTGGAACACCTGAAACCATATAATATAAAGTAGCCAAATCTCTATAGTGATGGTGAGCATATCAGCTATATGCCATAGTTCACATGGATTGATGTCATTATGTACTAATGATTGAAATGGTTTCTTCGGAAGTCTATACAATCTTCCTTCATGAACTCCAATTACCCTAGAAAAGTCTATTTTTCATCCCTTGCGTAATACAAGGACTTTACCATCAACAAATGCTACTCTATATCCTTTATCCTCCAGACATGAAATAGAAACCAATTTTTTTTCGAACACTGGACATATAGTATGTTGCTAAAATGAACGTTTTCACTTGATTCCAACTCAATGGATGCTTTCCCAATGCCTTTGATTGCATAACTATTATTATCTCTAAGTTCTACCTTATGAGATAGTCTCCTTTCCATTAGAGTTGTACGGTTGTCACGATCTCGTACCACGTGTCTTCAGGCACCACTATCAGCTAGCCACAAATCATCGCTATCTACAAAAAACCCTGTAAGTGCAGAAAAATAGAAGAAATCTTTGTCACCTAAATCTTCATTCTTGGGTTTTTGTGGATATTCATCAATGTCTATTGTGGTGGCATGTTGCTTTCCTTTTCTCTTTCTATCACTCAATCGTTCTGGACATTGGTTCTTAAAATGACCATATTTGTGACAATGATAACATTGAATCTTCAACATATCCTTCTTTCCTTGAGGAGCGGGTCTTCTGCCCTCAGGTCTTCTTCCTTCATTTCCTCTTTGGAAGCCAAACTTCTTTCTTCCTCCAACCTTCTTGAAGCATGTTGCATATGCTTGAGATTCACCTTCTTCAGATCTTTGAATCTTTCCTTTTGATATGAGCCTACATTCTTCTTGAGTACATGTAGTCCATAGTTCTTCAAACTTTGGAGTTTCCTTTCTGCCACATATACTAGATGCAAATGAGTCCCATGAGTCAGGTAAACCATTAAGTTTTGTAGTCACAAGTTCCCTTTCAGAAATGATTTCATCAATTGCTTGAAGTTGATCTCTTATCTGTGAGATTCTCATGAAATATGAAGCCATGATATCATTCCTTGACATTTTAACATCACGAAGCTCATTCTTCAAACTCATTGCTTGACCAATGTTGTTGATAGTATACAATCCAACTAGGGAATCATGCATCTTCTTTGAAGAGTCAAGATTTACAAGATATGGAATCAAGTGATCTCTAATAAAGTCCACAATGATGCTTTTAGCTTTGAAGTCGTCTTTCTCAAATTTTGTTTTTCCTTCATTATCAAAAGGTTCAGTGACCTTGCCCTTTACTATATCCAAGAGTTCATTCCTTGCAAGAATAAGGTCAACCCTTGTCTTCCAAGCCTTGAAGTTTGAAGCTCTTTCAAGCTTGTTTTCTAACTTCATAGAGGAACCCATGGATATAGAAAAATGGTCAAAAGTGATCTTATAAGCTCCCTTTTTCTTAACCAAAACATTTTCTCGTGTGATCTCGAGGCCTTTTCCTTCACCAAAGCTCTAATACCATGTTGATTTTTCAAGTGCAATAGATGCAAGCACAATTTTTTGAGATATTGATAATTACTTCTAATGATGTAGATATATTTTAGCACTTTCAGGTTATCATGAAGTAATTACACTTCAGAAATTCAACCATAAACGCACAAGGACAATAGAGATAACAATGTACAAAGACATGCTTCTTTGTAGGCCGACTTTGACCATTAGCACTTGACAAGGTCTTGGAGACTTATTTAACATTCTTCTTGACTCAAATAATTTTTCTTACAATATGTAACATGCCCAAATGGGTCATTCATACATGACAATGACTTCCTCGACTTGTAGAATCAATGACAAGCCCCAGAGGTCACAATGGGAGCTAGACCTAAATATAAATTTTCTTGAGCATGAAACCCATGCCTCAATATCAACAATAATAAACTTATTTTTCTCATTACATCAAATACATTAAATCATGATTACATGTGTCATTCTGAAGACCGAACCTAGTTACATATTTCAACACTCCCCTCTTAACTAGAGAGGTATTCATAATCCATACAAGGTCCTTGGACATTCGCAATCTAAAGAATTCTCATAAGAATAGTCGGATTGGTAACCCATTTTTATAGCATCATATCGTCCAACATTGTCACATAGCAAGGCCGTGACTAACAGCTCTCTCTCTCCACAAGATCAGAGCACAATGTTGGTTAGACCAATGATTTATAGACACCATCATTGTCTCTCAAGGAACATACCCCACCCAGGTGTTCATAGGGCATGTCCTTCCAGGACTATTCTTATCTTGGATTCCCAGTCCTCAAAGAATATCAATCCTCTATGACTACTCTTATCTTGGATGCCCTACTACATCCTCAAAGAGTATCGTATACCAAATGCTTACCTAATCCTCCATTCTTTCTTCCCAAGTGAGGACAAGAATGATGTGTCTATCTCTCCCTCTTAACCAGGAAGGATATGCCCATTCCAATGAAGGAATGTACCCAAGATCCCTCTTAACCAGGGACTCGTCCAAGCTCCTTCTTAGCTTAGGGACTTGCTTCCAAGTTTCTACTAGATCATAAACTTGCTTCCAGGCTCCTTCTTAACTAGGGGCGTACTCCCAGCAATAGTTCTTTTATTGATTGGTGAGATCATGGGACCTTCAACTGCTTGTATAGCTCCTTCCTTTGATGTCATGAATTTTATTTTTAATATTGTGGAGCCTTCATCTTGGGACTTCTATGTAGGGCATCAGCCATCCATCACTTTCCTTCTTACATTAGAGTAGTTATGTCATCCTTCCTTTCATCGGAGAGTGATCCATTGGACCATATCTGGCTTTTCCTCATATAGCTACCTTTTCCACATCATGGTTCCTTCAGGATCTTCCATCCTTCTACATGAGTATCAGTTGTAGATGACATCCACACCTCTCTTTAGGTAGCCTTGTATTAGCCCATTCAGATATTATTCAAAATTCAGAGATGAACATCAAATCAAAAATTACCTTCTGTAATGGCGCTTCATCATGACATCTGCTTGTTGCAACATCAACATCCTATATTCACATTGACACATCCCCAAAATATTCAATGACAAGGGTTTCCATTTTTTCCATTAAAGGCTTCATATCTTTTCCATGGAGATATCATAATCAATTCTTTTAGACAGTGGATGTTGATTTCCTTCTCCATAGTTGCATATTTCACAATCTCTTCTTTTCTCTTTATTCACAAATTACTTCCCGGAACTCCCAATCATAGTTCCTTCATTTTTGTCAACCACCTCATACTCCATATGAGGACATATTATGTTGATTTCATCTAGTTAATTGTAACCCATGCCTTCATGCATCCTTTTAATGAAAGAGATACTTTTCCCTTGATCATGCTCATGAAGTAGAGCATGCATCCCTACCATCTGCAAATATATAATGACATGACTTGACTCATTGAACATATGCATACATACCTCTTTTCTTCATTGGTCGTCTAGACTTCCTTCAGCAGCTTCATGCCCTTGATTGACATGCTGCATTCCTCTGCCATCATACCATCATTCTTCTAAACATTGAATCCCATCTGAAGTGGAATTCTTATTGAGGCATCTTTCAAGAGATGAACATTCTAATGAACATTCCAGTAGAGGATACTGATTATCCTCATCCAATAGACGCTCCTTCCCAATGATGTATGATAAGCTTCATACTAGATGATTCTCATTTTACCCATAAGTGCTACTCATGCTTCTAATGAGGTTACCAAGAGCTACTTCCTTCTAATGATGATTGTCATAGAATTCTACTTCAGTTATCTTTCAAGCGTCTTATGATGATGTCTTGAGCTCTTGCTTCTGTCGTATGCTCCTATGATGCCATCTCTTAAAATGATGCATCCTATCATGCTTCTAATGATTCCTAACATGATAGCCATATTTTACAAGAACTTAAAAGTTAAAATAGCTGGGTGGAGAAGACTTATCTCAATCATAGTAAAGATCTTTTACTTCTTCCTTCTTGGATTTCTTCTTTTCAACTTCTTCCACTTCTTCGGTGACATGGGCTTCTTCTCTTCCTCTTTTCATGTTGTCCTTCTTGAGTTTGGGCAATCTCTCTTGTAGTGCCCATATTCTTGAAATTCATAGCATTAAACCTTCGCCATTTTCTGAGGACCAAATTTCCCAAACTTTCCTTTCCTCTTTGCCATGGCAGCATATGCTTGAGTTTGCTCATTTGATCCTACATCATTTTTGCCTTCAATCCGGTTTCTTAAATTTTGCATAGTGACCATAGTTCATTGAATGGAGTAGCTTCCTTCTTCCCATAGATGCTTGATGTAAAGTTACCCCATTCCTCCGGCAATGCATTGAGCACTATAGTAGTCATTTCCTTGTCAGACATTATTTCTCCCAACTCTTGAAGTTGGTCCCTTATTTCAAACACCATCATAGTGTATGAGGCTATTCCTTCTTTTGATATCTTCAAGCTTACAAAGAACAATTCTACAAGTTTTTCATATAATTCGATGTTTATAATTTTGATACATTGGGAATGAGGGGATCCTCAACGGATTCTATGAGAATCCTTTCAGCCCTTACTTCCCCTTTCATAAATTTTGCAAGAGCTTAAGCTTTTCCCTTTGGAGGTTTAGAGATTGAGCCCTTAACATGTTCCATGACTTCATTCTCTATGAGGATTAGATCTGTCATTTTCTTCCATGCAACAAAGTTTGAAGCCCCAACCAACTTGTTGCATTCCTTGCAAAAAGACATTTTTATAGATTTAGATGTAGACATAAATATACTTGTGAAGATACTTCTTTTCAACATGTTGCCCTCTTGATTTTGATGATGATATTGATACTAGAAAACTTCTTGATGAAGATGTCTTTCTTTAAAAGTGCTCCTTGATCCAAGGAGAGGGAGATCACTTTGAATCCTTGATGATGATGACAACGCCTTTGATCTTGATTTCCTTGGATGAGTAGACTTCAAGATGCTTCATTTTTGTATTTCTTCTTGAATTTTGAGAAGAGGTAGTGTCTATTGAGGTCTCCTTCCTTGAGCGAGGCTTCCAAGAATGCTTCAAGTGCAAAAACTAGGGTTTTTGAGATCTTTTATTGACTTCCTTCAAGATGATGATGTAATCCTTGACCTCGAAATGCCTTCGAGATGAGAGGATCTTCTTGATGATTTGATGCCCTTGATAATCTTCTAGAACTTCAGTCCTTGAATGTCCTTTGTTGAGTTGCCCTTCCTTGACTTGTCACCTTAGCTCTAATACCATGTTAAGAAATCTAGGGGCAGCAAGTGTAGGAGATTTCACTTGCTTGATAATTGTTTGTGATATGATTTTTACTTCTTTAGATTAGCTTCTTCCTTTCACTTGATTATTATTAGTGTTTCCTTCATCAAACAGCTACCAAATCATAAAGAACAATGAGACAAAGGACACAAGATATAGGCAATCAACCAAGGCCAAAACCTCTCCAACTGGATACGAAAACCCGCAAGAATTCTTCTTCTTATAGAATCTTCAACTGACAAATTCCAAGTTGATACAATATTGAGAAATCGGGAAGCTTACAATTAGAGTAGATTTCTCTTTCTTTGATAACTACTTGTGAGTTTGGTTGACTTCTTATTAATATTTATTATGTTTCTTTCATCAAACAATTATCAAAATATAAACATGAAGATCACAAGAGAACAATGAACCAACTTCAAGCCAGGTTAAAACCCCTCCAAGGGGAAAACCCAAAAAAATTCTCTTCTTATAGAATCAGATCAAAGTGAGATATCCAAGAACCATGACTACAGAAAAATTCCACCCTCTAGATACCAAGTCAAACCCTTCTTCTTCACAACAAATTCATCAGCAAGAGACCAACAACAAGAGATATAATAAGGCAAAACTTCCACATACTCAAGCTCAAGAAGATACATTTTCTTTCAGACTTCGACCCTCCTCTTCTTCACTATTTTTCTCTGCAATATTTAAAACCAACTTATGTGAATTGCATGTATTCAAATGAGCTCACCTCACCCTCTATTTATAATGTCTGGAGTGGTGCGAATAGACAAGTCTTTTGGGGCGGGGTCGAATTGACACGCAGATGGACCTGGCATCTAGAGGGGTTTTTTACCCAAATTACATATTTAAAAGTTACTTTCCCTTTTTCTTTACAACAACTCCAAATAGGACTTTGACTTTTTAACTTGTCAAATCCTAGAAGCATGAAGAACATGCTTATCTAATAAAATAATAATAAAAAAGAATATTTTTTCTTATTTTTTTCTTTTTCTTTTACATAAAATATACAATGATATAAGTACAAAGATCATTGAAAAACCAATCCTAGTTACATTTTCTAACCGGAGGGGCTTTTCCCTAACTTGGAGCCTAGAACTCGTGTTCATTTTCTGTTTGTGATCTTCATGGCTTATGGTTTTGGTAATTGTTTGATGAAAAGAACATAATAAAAGTAATAAGAAGCCATCATATCTACACAAGCGATTATCAAGTAAAGAGAAATCTCACTCAATGTTGTTAAAAGCGCGAGCGGGATTAAATCGACGCCGGGAATAAAGCGGAAAAAATCGGCAAAAGCGGGAAAAAAGCATTTGGCACAAAAATATTCATTTTTTTCATTTTTTTTTCAATTTTTTTAATATCTAAACCATCTACAACATAAAATAAATACATTGACACATAAATATGATAAAAAAACTAATATATAAGATGTTTAATATCATTTCTAGTGCTAAAATCACACATAACATTGAATCATGTCCTGAATAGTAAGTCCTGAGTCCCAACTCAGCCTCAAAATATCAACAAAAAATATGATAATGTATCTCATCATGTCATAATGTCATATACAATAAAATGAAAGTCTAATCCTATTGATTTCCTCTGCCCCTCTTGCGAGAAAATGTCACTGCTTTCCCTTTCCCTCTAGATGAAGATGCTGGTGCCTGTGCTGGTGGAAATGGCAGTGGAGTCTGACGTGCTCTAGAAGCTGAAGAAGTAGAAGTAGCAGCTACAGTAGGTAGACGGAGACCACGTCCTCTACTGGTGGTAGTGGTAGCCCGGGTAGGCGGTGTCACCTCCTCCTCCTCCTCCTGCTCCTGCTCCTCCTCCTCCTCCTGCTCCTGCTCCTCCTCCTCCTCCTCCTCCCCCTCATCCTGCACTAACCAATCATCAGTGGGATCCATGAGAGGCCTCTCGGTCTCAACCCTCCATTCAGCAGTGGTGTCAATCCCATCCAATGAGATGGCATCCATATCAGGTGTCCTCTCTAGTTGCCTCACCCACAATCGAAGATTGTAGTAGACATAGACCATGTCATTAAGTCTATGGGACTCCAACCTGTACAAAGTTCATGAAATAATAATTAATAATTAATATTATAAAAAAAATATTGTTTAATGAATTCAAAAATTTATTTGGAAATTTGCAATATTTTAAATGTTTAAGTGTTAACCTATTGCGCTTCTTGTTGTGTATTTTTTCAAATACACTCCAATTGCGCTCACATCCTGAGGAGCTGCATGTTTGGCTGAGGATGCGTACGACAAGCTTTTGCAAAAGGGGTACTCTGCCACCATACATCTTCCACCATGCGTCTACAACAAAATTACAAATAAAATTTTAAATAAACATAAGAAAAAAATGGAATTTGAAGAGACAATGAAATTTGAAACAAAGTTACAAAGTACAAACTCAAAAATACCTGGCATTTTAATCGTCCTATCAGTGACAGCCATCTCAAAGCCAAATGTGCCACCTGACATCTTATATGTCTCAATTTGTTTAGAGATCTCTATACGTTGTTCTGGAGATCTCACCATCTTCTGGACACAGGATAATAATCCATCCATGATCTCAGCATCAAAATCAAACCCACATGCATAAGAAAATGCAGGGTTCAAGAAAAGCCCAGCAGCATGAATGGGACGATGGAGTGTGTTGTTCCATCGCTCATCAATCACTTCCCATAGAAGGAGTTGTTTCTGAAACCCATCATCTCCCTTATCATCATAGTATCACCGAATGGCTTCTTTGGCCCTGTCCATGGCTTCATACAAATAGCCCATTGCAGGCTTCTCACCATCAACCAACCGAAGAACCTTTACCAAAGGTTCAGTAACAGCGCACACCTCCTGCACTCCCGCCCAGAAGTCTTCCTGGTATGAAACTAGTCTGCATACGGCCTCTCCTTCTGGTTTGCGGCTCATTGACGAAGCACGCCACTCCTCTGAAAGAAACATTCTCTTCAAATCCCACATAGAATTCAAGAGGGATTGAAGAGATATGAAACTCGTCGCAAACCGTGTAATGGCGGGGCGCACCAACTCTTTGTTGTTGGTGCATTTTCTCATCAAGCTAAGCACAGATGTATGATTGTAAATAAATTTTGTGATGCTTTTTGATGAGTCAACAATATCTTTGACAAAGGGAATTTTCCCTATGTCCTCTAACATCAAATCAATACAATGGGCAGCACAAGGTGTCCAAAATAAAGTAGGATGCCTGTCCATAAGCATTCTACCAGCAGCAACATAATTTGCAGCATTGTCCGTTATGACTTGGACAACATTTTCTGCACCCACCTCCAAAATAAACACATCCAGCAAATCACATAAAGTTCTTGCATCTTTGATTTGATGAGTTGCATCAATAGATTTGATAAACATAGTCCCCTTGGGACAACTAACCAAGAAGTTTATAAGGGTTCTCCCCTTTTGGTCAGTCCAACCATCTGACATAACAGTGCATCCTGTTTGTGCCCATGATGCCCTAAAATCCTCCAATCTTTGGGTGCAGTCACGCTTTTCATCTTGAAGAATCTGGCCTCTGAAATCATGATAAGAAGGGATTTTGTACCCCGGGCCAACACTGGCAATAGCATCAACAGCAGGTTGGAAAAATGGATTATTCCTTACAATGCTGAAAGGAATATCACTCCAGAGGAGAAATTTTGCCATCAACCTATCAGCTTGTTCTTTTTCAGTTCTTTTTAGCATTGAACCGATAGTTGGTTGTGAACCAGGTGTGGTTCGAGGAACAAAAAATGATGATGCAGCTACCGGATTGACTGACGCTGCAGTAGAACCAGTGCCACTTGGCCCACTTCCTTCAGCTGACCTTTTTAGTTGCCTTTTGAGTTCTTCTTTGGCCTCTCTAGTGTGCTCTAATTCTCCCAATGCTCTCATGGCTCTTTGGATAAGTTCAGGATTTGTATTTATACAGGGCCCCACATCACGTCCAGGGATTTGTGCAAGGTGATACTTCAACCTGTACACCCCCCCGCGTATCTCCTTTCCACACAACTTGCAATACAAGTTTTGTCTATCATTCGGAGCAAAAGGTTCACCATATTCCCAAAAAGGATCCAATTTCCTTGGCATGTTTGTTTTTGAATTTTGAATTTGCAAACCTATGGAAAAATAAGGATTAGGAAATAGGAATTTAGGATTACAAATTACAATTTAGCATTTACAAAATTGCAAGTTACAAATTTCCAAAATCCAAAGTTCCAAACCCAAGTTACCCAACCAAATGGCAAATGCAAAAAAACAATGAAAAAACATAAACAATGTTTAAAAAAGATGAAAAAAATAAATAAAAAATTGGTTCCCATAGTCATACCAAGTTACCCATCCCAAATCAATGAAAAATTACAAAAAATTCTTTAAAAACAATGAAAACAAAAGGAAAATGGTGCCCATATGAAGTTTCCCAACCAAAAACAATGAAAAACAAAGTTTTTAAACAAGGAAAACAAAAAAAAATTAATCTACATACCGTTTTTATGGACAAATTGGTGATCTCCTCTTGAAATTCTCCTACAAGCACTTGGATTCGCTCCCAAAGTGGACCCAAACCCTTCAGCTCTTCTCCTCAACGCTTCTCCTCCTCCTCCGCGCGGCGACAGTCAGAAATGACAAAAAAAAAATCGATTTTCATAGTTATAACCCCGCTGCCCGCGCCCTCGGCGCTTTTTTCCAATTAAATCGCGCTTTTTTCGAAAAAAGCGCGCTTTTTTCGGAAAAAAGCGGTATAAAAAAAACCGGCGCTTTTACCTATAAAACGCGGGTTTTAATCGGCCAAGGTAAAAACGCGCGCTTTTTTGAAAAAAGCGCGATTAAATCGCGCTTTTAACAACACTGATCTCACTAATTGCTGCCCTATTGATTTCTCAACATGGTTAACTTACCAGATATCATCTAAAAAAGGGTTGTGAAGAAAGATGAAAAAAAAAAAGCAAGCCTCAAAAACTCAAATCAAGCTAAATAAAAGGTTAAAGAGGTGAAGAACAAAATAAATTTAAAAAAGAAACTACTTCATTATGTCCCCCTCCCCCATCCTTCAAAGTCCTAGGGGCAGAATGCTTATCTAAAAAAAAGGACTTAGAAAAAACTAAAGCAAAGAAAAAATTAAAAGAAGGTGAAGTGTTTGTAGGGTGAAGTAGTAAAAAACTCCCTTTCATAATGCTTTGCAAATAAAAGAAGACCCCTAGCCATAGTTTAATCAACTGCTTGGACCATAATAACACTATCATTCTTATCTATCACCTTGGAAATTAATCCATGTGTTATACTTACATCCCCTTTCAAAAAATAAAAATAAATTAATGATAGCATCATCCACCTACTTTAACTTAGAGGGCTTGGGAAATACCTTATGTTCTAATCCAAAGACATGAGTAACGAGGGTAAGGTTGTCATCTTGGTTGACGGTAAGGTTGTCGTCTTGGGTAGTTTTCAACTTTCAAGTAATCTGACAACATTGGCTATGTTATTTGTGCTAAGTTATCTCATCTCTGTTAGTGTCTAACTAGTAAGTTGAAGTCGGATGTGTTATTAAAGTTTGGGAACTAGCGTTATTAATCTTATCAACCAATGCAGATAACTACATGGTGCTTCATTATCTCTAAATGTCAACATCAACATTACTTTTAGAACTATTTCTAAATGTACAAAGTTTTCCTAGCACATACATGAAAAATATTTCTCTTGTCCATATTCATATTTAAGAAAAATATTTGATTTAAAATTTAATTAGTTGGTCAAATAAACAAAACTACCTTCAATTAATAGACATTTAGAAATGCTTTGACCACTATTGTTTTAATTGATCTTCTACAAATAGTTTGTCCACTTTCATTTATTTTATTTTAACCTCAAAAGTGAACACATTGATTGTGAAACCACTTGTATTCTCCCATGGTTTTCAAGAGCACACGGAATTGTAATCGATGGATTAGTGGCCTCTTTATCCTATAAAACAAAGGCACTCTACTTCATTCAACAAATATTGGAGATAATAACAAAAAACAAAATTGCTAGTGATCCAATACAGTTAATTTTTTCTTTTCTTCCATTGTTTGTGTTTTGTTAAATTTTAAAACAAAATTTTGCAAGAATTTGTTTTTTTACAAGTGATCAAGATCAGAACGAAGATTTTGGAAGGTATATTTTACCACTTTAGGTGTATTTTACTTCGATAAAATCATATTAATACTTGATAAGAATAACACACGATTCTGCTCAATATTATTGTTTTATTTATGCACTCACCTTCATTTGATCTGGTTATTTCACCATAGTTGCATTTAACCCAGTTGGGATAAAATTTTTCAATTTGTTTTAGGTTGTTACTTTTTCTCCATCCTTTACGTGGAAGAAAATTGCAGCGCAATAATTTTTGTAGGGGCATTTGCAAGACAAAGGAAGCGCGATATTGGCACTCATCGGGAGGACTTTTTCATTTAAACATCTTCAAATCTGGGATGCAAACATTTTCCCCAATACTTATTTCTTTTGTTTTATTTTTTCACTTCAAGATCTTCATACTTTTTTCTCAGATTTAAATAAATTCTCTTTTTCTGTGTTTAAGGTAGATTTTATTTTCTTTATCTAGGTTTGGCTATTTAAATTTTTTATTTTAGGTTTGATTTTTTTTAACGTAGTTAAAACAGGATTTGGTGCTTTTATTTTATTTTTTCCTTAGGATTAAATTTTAATAATTTTGTAGGTTTCATATTTTTTTAAATTAGCATTTAAAATAGATAGCATTTATTTTGTAATTTAATTTTGGGTAGATTTTAAAAATAACAAAAAAAAAAATTAAGCTTTCCTCTGTAATTGTTTTATTCTTTTAAGTTTTTTCAAATCTTACCTAGGATTATTTCATTTTTTAAGATTAATTTAAAAAGAGCTTTTTAATTTTTTATTTTAGACATAGGTAGAATTTAAAATTAGTTAAATTTTGTATCTTTCATTTTTAGCAATTAACAATTTTTTTTAAATGTTTCCTCTAGTTAAACGTTTAATAATTTTTTCTAGTTAATATTTAATTTAGATTACCTTTATTTTAGAGTTAAATATTATATTAGATTAAACCAAAAAGGAAAAAATCAAACAAAAAAATGGCATACATATATATGGTTGAACCCCCTCCGCCCCCTCCCCCCAAAAAAAAAACAAAGGAAAAGTCGGGTCTTTGTCAATTTGTTTTTTCAGTGCATAAAAGTTTAATTCAAGTCATACCATTTAAATCAGTGTAAGTTCAGCTAATATTGGGAACATAATAAAGTTTGGGCATGGAAATACAAATTGCACAGTTCTATTTAAATAACTCTTGAAATCTACATTTGAATACCAGTTTTGTAGCATCAGCCATTTGCAAACACCTTTTTTTTGGAACCAAATTTATGATTGTGTTCGATTTTCTTCTAATAATTGGTGCAATGGATTGTTAAGTAGTTGGTCTAATTGTCACTTCAACTCATCTTCAAAAGGGACAGAAAACCAATTGTTTAACTTTTCTTGCAATTTGGGCACATGAATATGGCATTGCATTGGTGAAATTACTAGTTTAAATGTGCATTTAACTCCATCATGCTAGTGTTCTAGTATTCATATATATGGTTCTGAAGCATAAAATGTATACCATAGTAAGATTGATTTTCATTTGAAAGATTCTAAGACATTTGGCATATGATTGGAATAATCACAGAATTACTATTAACAATTGATTTAACCTTGAGAACAATAGCAAATTTCATTAAATGGTTGATTTAACCTTGAGGACAGAAGCAAATTTCATTAAATGGTCTAAATCATTGGGATTTCACTGTTGGATATGTATTGTTGTTTATTTTTCCAAGCAACAAACTCTTAAACTTAATTTGGATACTCATGGTGATGGTATTGTTATGAAAGTTGACCGGTAATGATTTGAGCATTCACTAATAGAATATTCTCTTTAACTCGTGATTTTTTGTCAACAACATTATGATGCAAATGATACAATACTCTCTTGATGGAACTGATGCATAAGTTAATGTGAATTTTCCTAAATTGGCATAATTGATTTGTGGTGATATGTTTATGGATCTTTATGAAATGTCTCAATTGCATTAAATTTACATATCTCTAAATGATCGGACCTTTTTCTTAATAAAAGGTCCAGTTTACCCCTGTTGGCACCGATTCAAGTAGTATTGCATTAGACAGCACTGAACACACACATTAGTTCCACGTATCTTGAGTATATTGGAAGTCCCTATAGGTCATTCCTAAACCAGCCATTCACCCACCTGGCATTTATAGTGCACTAAAAACAACATTCAGGAAGATTACTCTCTCGTACTGGCCTTGTGTTGGTATATCTGAGGGCTAGAGCACTAGGCACACCCATTTTACAAGCCATTTCTTGCTTAGAAAATCCTTAATGTTAACTCGTGTTATTAGATGAATAAATCTACTCTGATATTTGTGGAATTGAATCGAGGGTTCATGAATGCATCTTTATTTTGATGTATGTGCATTTAATTAAGTATATGGTTTATATGCTCTTGACACTTCACATTGCACCAAATACTTTCAAATAAGTTAGCATCATACCATAATCCAAAGAAGAAGTCAACATCTAAGCTAAGTAATACTTCCAATGATACTACACAATAAGCTAAGAATCAAGCATAGCAAATCCCCCCTTAGGCTAGGAAATTACACACCTAAACCTAGAAGTGAGGGGCAATGCTGCCGAATTGACAGTGAGTGGCTTACCTGTGAGTTTCCTTAGGTTCTCCCTTTTGTCAACTTGCGACTTTTTCTCTACAGAGAATCCGAGTGATAACATACACCATAACTATATCATCATGGTGCGATAGTGTTGAATATGAGTGTATTATTCAAGGACTTAAGGATAAGGCATTCCTACTACTTGTCTTAAGTTTATATATTCTGACCACATTTCAGCATGTTCGGAAGCAGAAATATTTGCATTTAGTTCATCAGATGAAGCAGGGTGCTACATGGAACATCTCATATAATATTTTCTTTTTATAGCCTCTATCTGGTTGCTGACTGAGGTGTTGTGTTCCCCGCACTCTCCCTTGCTATTTAGTCAGGTTTGCACCGGTTTTTCCACCTTTTCCACTGGTAGTTGTAAACGTTAAAAGGTTCTCTCTGATGACTGGGGCATGGAATTCCACTAATGCACCTTTCTGAGTCAACCCTCCATCTCCTTAGAAATAGCTGACAAAGACGAGGAAGGATAGTAACCCTTACGTACCTTCCTAGGCCTAGAATCCTTGAAAAATTTAATCCTAGAAGTAGAAAACTGAAAAGCAACCTTGCCTGAAACTCCATTGTTAATGGAATGAATTAATTCTGTTAAAGAGGAGTTCACTTTGTTATTCTATTATATCAAATCTTATGTTCTTAAGAACTCTGGTATTGTCACGCAAGGGAATATCATTGAAGACCCTCACCAATGTTTGTAATCATGATGTTGCTTATCAACAATTTTAAAACCTAGACTTTGTATGTAAATCCAAGTAACTGATAAAAAGGGGAAAAAGAAAAACAAAAGTGGCAGTAGGGGGCGTGAGAGATTATTTCTAGTTTCTAACCTGCAGGCCATGTTCCTTGCACCATTCAGGATCATAACCTGTACGATGCCATCGTTCATATATTTGAAGCAACTGGACGTGATCACCCATGCCATTACCATCGGGTAGATTTGAGTCCATTCTCTCTCTTTTTTTGGAGGCACCCTTCCTACAAAGAGAAATACATTTAACCACAAAATGTTAATACCAGCTATTTTATTAAACAAGATGTGAATGTCATTTTACGACACAGGATAGACAAACTTCTCTCACCTGTTGACATTTCTTTTGATCATTTATTGGGCACTAATACAATTATCTTATCTGTCCAACAGAACGAAATCTTCCCAGCAATACATGAATGGCATTCAAAATAGAGAATGCAGAAGAAAGTTGTGGGTAAATAATAATAATAGTTTTGGTTATTCACAGGGAGATATGACAATTTGGTGGAGATATGATCATGATATAAATACACCTAGTCTGCCAAGCTGTCATTCAGATGCAAAGTCCGCAGAAAAGAGATCCAGGTTCAAACCTCACGAATTTAGAACCCCTTACAGTGCCTAGGTTTAACAGGCTTACTACATTGGTGTGGCCTCTGTGTTAATGCACACGAGGTTCATGGCTCCTCGTGAATAAAAAAGCATTTCTCCTCACCAAAAATAATAAATACACCTCAAACTATTGCAACAAATAGCATGTATATATCAGTGAAATTATAATTCAGTCTTCGGACTTAGACATGTGTGGCATATAAGCATCATCCCTTCTAACGAGGGAGACTCAGCATTGCTGATTGGTCATGTACATTTCATTAAAAAACTAGTTGGATGTTTAGATGCCACGCTAAGCTCTGCATGTGTTTATGAACCTTATTCTTCATCAATTCTATCAAATATTCCACATTTTTTCACTCCTCAACATTTGTTTTTCCATTGTATAATCATTTCCACTCACTCTTCATTTAAATCAGAAGGAAATCCCAATGCACGTGTTAATATAGTTCTTTGTCCATTAAACTCAAGCGTGTTTGAGCATTTATTTTCTGATCAATTTTCAGGCAACCTCTATTAGGCCTGAAATTTGACACAACTATATTTTCACATACCTATCAGTTATTCTTTTTGCACCAATGTATAAGTTCTATTAAAAAGGTGACCTTGGGAGCATGTTTTTAATAAAATTTCACAATAGTAAATGGAAATATAAAAAGGATAATAAGGGGTATACTAAGAAACTGGGCACATTGATGTTAGGGTTTGTGTCTCATGTTCTAGTGTCCTATTACCGTCTGGATTAGCATGTTGATTTGGGGTAGCATTGATGTGATCTAACCATGAAAATTGGTGGAGAGGCTAAAGCACATGAGATCTCCAAGACCCATAAATGGTTTGGACAGATTCTAACCAGTTTGGGAGATATTAAAATAATTAATATTTTTAATGGAGTTCTTAAATCTAAACTTAGGAAAAATAAAATATTAATGGGTATTAATATAAAACTGGGTTAGAATGTTCCAAAAGTCATGGATCAAGCCAAATCTAATCTTAGCCGTGATTAGAGATTTAATCTCGACCGTTGATGGACCAACGAGAAAAGTATAAGAATAGGCTTGAGGGTCAGTTGGAGCACACAGCAGAGTGATCAGTCATTCTATTCTCTAGAGCGAGGTTTGCTAAGAGAGATAGAATCAGTAATCAGCAGCAAGAGGCAGTGAATACATAGCAGAGAGGCAGAGTTGGTACTAGAGAGACAGCGCATAGCCTGGAGAGGTTGACGTAGAGGCAGCTGGGTGCTACGCAGAGGCAGTTGGGAGCTGCGCAAAGCTAGGAGAGGCCAGCGTCGATGACGTAAAGGGTTTAATGGCTGACGCAGAGGCTTGAGTAGCTCTGCAGAGGATGGCAAAGCTGACGCAGGGCCAAGAGGTAGCGCTGGGAGGATCTTCATGGGACAAACTAGGTACTGGTGAGTCAGGAAGGGTGATGCAATCCCTATCAGAGTGACGCAAAGCAGTGGAAGCTGCAATTGTTGCTGTGGGATTGTTCATCTGGTGATTAATTAGCCGGAATATCTATCTCCGAGGACAAGTACTACTGTCGAGGGCATTCTCTGCTGGGTGAGCCATTTCTCGCACCCTGGCTATATTCTGAAAACTACATAATAATAAAACCCTCTGAATAGCTGCACCGATTTTCCCGCATTGGGTGTTTCTGGGGACATTGGTCCAAAAATAACGGTGTCACTTGTGTGTTTGTTTTCTTTCAATTGATGATCTGTAGATGTTGATACTATACTTGTGTTTATTTTCAGTATTTACACGGTAAATAACTTGTTAAATAATTAAACAACTAGGAAGAAACAAACTAGTTAGTATAGGAATAATTTCTAACGAGTTAAACTTAGAAATTCCAACATGGTTTCAGAGCATGGTTGCAGATCACAGGATAACTGAAGGCATCAACTAGCAGAGCAATAGCAACAGATTCAGTTGTCCCGAGTGACAAAGTTGATCCGTGCAGAAGGTGACAGAGGAAGGAGTGATCCAGAGAGACTGTGTCATCATTCTGGGCCATAGAAAGGGAGCGCAGAGGCTAAGGAGGCAGAATCAGGCTCACACAAAGGCCAAGAGGGCTAACGCCGTTGTCTAGGGGAGCCGATTTGCCGTTGTCGGGATTGCGCAGAGCCAAGTGGCTCAATCCTTCAGTTGTTGGGGTATAGGAGGTTGCGGTAATTTGCGAAGAAAAGCTGGTGGGGTATTGTGGTCAGAACAGTACCTAACAGGGCAAGACCAAGGAGGAGGGATTTCCAGAAGGGAAATCGAGACTCAGAGAGAGTAAAACCGAGAACTTCCAGACGGGAAGTTGAGAGACTCATCAGGAGTTGAACAGAGGACTTCCAGGAGGGAAGTTAAGAGACTCGAAGGAGTCGACAAAAGAGCAGCATAATGGCCGTGAATGGACTGAAAGATCAAGATAGGTTGGACGAAGCATCCAACTTTGTGATCTGGAAGGCCAGGATCTTGTCCATTCTAGACAGATATCGCATCAAGGACTTCGCCTTGAAAACAATAGTGATTCTACTGAAAATGAGAAGTACAAGGAGGCAATGGCCAGGGCGAAGTGCATCATCCTTGATGGGGTCAAGGATCATGTGGTGTTGCATATTGCCGAGAAGGACACGCAAATGGGAGGTGGGATGCCCTGAAGAAATTGTACCAGCATACTTTCGTGCAGAGGAAGATGTTACTTGAAAATCAGTTGCAGTCATACCAGATGCAGAAGGAAGAGCAGTTAGATGTCTTCCTCGGTCGATTGAAGGAGATCTGTGACCAGCTAACTTCCATAGGGGCCACGCCAGATCAGGAATTGGTGGTGAGGACCGCATTGAACGTAGTGTCAGAGGATTGGGAGGTATTTGTCCAGAGCATATTGGGTAGGACGAACCTTTTGGATTGGGAGGAACTGTGAGTGGCTCTTCGTCAGGAATAGACCAGATGGGTGACCAAGGCGGGCAATAGCGATAAAGGGGTCAGAATCAAGGAGGAAGAAGAGGATGTGGCTCTAGCATCTACGGGAAAGCAGGACAAGAGAAAGAAGAAGGACCTCTCCAAGGTCAAGTGCTTCCATTGTGGGGAATTAGGTCATTTTGGTGAACCAGTGTCATAGGAAGAAGAGTAAGGGAGAAGCTTCTAAGACCAATGCAGCACCAGCAAGGGCAGAGAAAGGAGTCAAGGAGGATGATGATTATGCCATGAGTGCTCATGTGCCACTTGAGAAGAAGTGGGGAGACATCGAGTTGTAGTCAGACGGACTACAGGCGATGAGGGGCAGGATCCTTGAGATACCCAACCTCTTGGATTATACCTTACTACGGGAGCCCCAAAGAGGAGTACCAAGATTGGCGGATGTCAGTAGAGACAGATGCAGATGGAGTAACAAAGAGTGCTACAATGTAGGAATCCTAGAATAATGCGAGGCTAGCAGGTTGCAACAGTGCGAGAGGCACGGGAATGTTGCACCAGTGCAGGATGGCACAGAGAGGTGTGCAACATTGCAAGATGCAGGGACTTGTTGCAGCAGTGCAGAGATCAGTAGAGGGAGCACTTGTTAGCGGCAGAGGGAGCTTCAGCATCGGGGGTGTCTCTAGCCTAACAGGGATGTCAGAGTTGGGTGGATCAGTTACTTAGTTCTTGGTAACTGAGTTGCAGTGCAGCAGTTACCAATGGCAGTGCTATGGCAGCACGATCCAGCATGATGAGAGGGGGATGCAGTGCTGGAAGTATGGACTAGCAGCAGCACGAATGTAGAGGGAGCTACTGTACGGATGCAGCATTGGCAGTGGCAGGGCCATGGGCAACAGTACAAGATGCAGCAGTGCAGAGGATGCTTGGCAGGGAGGCCTAGCATCAGCATAGAGACCGGTGCTAGATAATCAGGGTGATACTCAGTGTGGAGTCTTACTAGAGCACAGTCCTTGCTAAGAGGGAGTGTTGATTTGGGGTAGCATCGGATGTCCTCTAGCCATAAAAATTGGTGGAGAGGCTAAAGCACATGAGATCTCCAAGACCCAAAAATGGTTTGGGCAGATTCTAACCGATTTGGGAGATATTAAAATAATTAATATTTTTAATGGATTTCCTAAGTCTAAACTTAGGAAAAATAAAATATTAATGGGTATTAATATAAAACTGGGTTAGAATGTTCAAAAGTCATGGATCAAGCCAAATCTAATCTTAGCCGTTGATTAGAGATTTAATCTCGGTCGTTGATGGACCAACAAGAAAAGTATAAGAAGAGGCTTGAGAGTCAGTTGGAGGACACACCAGAGTGATCAGTCATTCTATTCTCTAGAGTGGGCTTTGCTAAGAGAGATAGAATTAGTGATCAACAGCCAGGGGCAGTGAATACACAGCAGAGAGGCAGAGTTAGTACCAGAGAGACAACACAGAGGCAGTTGGGTTCTACGCAAAGGCAATTGGGAGTTGCGCAAAGCCAAGAGAGGCCAACGTAGGTGACGCAAAGGGTCTAAGGGTTGACGCAGAGGCTTCAGTAACTGCGAAGAGGCTAGCAAAGCTGACGCAGGGCCAAGAGGTAGTGCTAGAAGGATCTTCGTGGGACAAAATGGGTGTTAGTGAGCCGAGAAGGGTGACGCAGTCCCTATCAGAGTGACGTAGAGCAGTGGAAGCTGCAATTGTTGTTGTGGGATCATCCATCCGATTATTAATCAGCCGGAATATCTGTCTCCGGGGAGAGGTACTACTGCCGAGGGCATTCTCTGTTAGGTGAGCCATTTCTGGCACCCGGGTTGTATTCTGAAAACCGCATACTAATAAAACCCTCTGAATAGCTGCACCGTTTTCCCGCATTGGGTTTTTCCGAGAACATTGGTCCAAAAATAACGGTGTCACTTGTGTGCTTGTTTTCTTTCAGTTGATGATCTGTAGATGTTGATACTATAATTGTGTTTATTTTTAATATTTACATGGTAAATAACTTGTTAAGTAATTTAACAAGTAGGAAGAAACAAACCAGTTAGTACAGAAAGAATTTCTAACAGGTTAAACTTAGAAATTCCAACATAGCAGCCTCAGAAAATTCCAATCAAGGTGCCAAGCGATAAGCAAATAGGAGATGTACCCATTGTCACCTCAACACAATCTCCTCACACTTTAGACCTGTTGCCAAAAAATCTAGCAAGACCCTGTGAGGGGGTACCCTACAAGGCAAGAACTAGACCAAGTGACAACAACAAGGTAGTAGCTCGTTGTCACCACAGCGACTTCCCCTGGCTCTTTATGGATTTTCACCTACAGGAGGAGTCCCAATATACAGGCCACCTAAGAGATGTTCTATACTTAAAGGTATAAGGTGACTATAAGGATTCTAAGGGAGGACTCAACTTGACGACAAGGCTCAAGTGATGAAGTAGAGCCAATGTTCTTCCCTTACACAAGCCAAAATAGGGCACGCTAGACCTATGGTTTGAGTAATAGCATGGAAAAGGGAATGTCCCAAGGTCAAGGTGTAAAGAAAGAGTTTTCAATATTGAGTATTAGCCAGACAAAGACGCATGATGTTGATTTGTGTATCTTGGGAGGTACTCTAAGTCCTAAGGTTCAGGGTTTGGAGTGAAAAGCGCAACAAGGGTAACTTGTGGACTTGACCCAAGGATGGGGTTTTGCACCCAATCATGTTTGGGGCAATTCCAGAAGCACATTTTTACATGTGATGGCATGAGAAGATAGAGGGCAGAAAGGAGAATCCAACTCTTCGAGAATCGTCGAATTCCGAGTTGTAGCACTGGAGAAATGAATTTTTGAAGTTGACAATTAATTATTAGTTTTCAAGTCATGTAGGCTTGATGTAAAAATTAGCCAATAAATGTATCTCTTCATTTATTCGTTAGAGCCCCTCTTTAGGCTATAAAACGAGCGTGATGGTATGTTGTTTGAGGCATTCATTTGTGCAACATCTCTTCTAGAGAAAGGAGCTCTAAAATTACCCTAACCGTAGCAAAGGAGAGGCCAAGACAGTGTGAAACAAACCGATCTGAATTTTGTGATGAAGGCCGTGTAGCTGAGGTACCAGCGGATTGTCTTTAGGCTGGAATAGTGTTGAAAACAAGGGTGCGAGTTTGTTGTGAAGAGGGTTGAGAAGGCTGACTGTTAGGCCAAGTTCCTAAGGGTCAAATACGCTGACGTTGGAGGATTGTTTGGGCACATTTTCAGAGGTCTGTGACTACAGTAAGTTGTTGTGCTAGGTCGTAGGCCATAGCACATAGCTAGAGGTTGCATGAGGGTGGTCAAGGCCGGACAGTACCCTAAGCAAGCAGCATGGGTGAGGAGGAGACCTTTGAGGGTATGTCGCAGCCCTTATAGCCCTAGCTTGTTGACTGTGGGGTGAAACTAGGGCTGCAGTAAGTGCCCTAACCAGGAGTGCAGTAAACAACAGTGCAAACAAATGACAACAATGTTTTGTGGAGGGATGTTGTGTCAAAGGTGTTGACCGATTTGGATCGTGATCGTAGCAGTCTGTTGGTGCCATGTGGATGATATTCTGAGGAAGTGAAGAGTCTTCTTAGGAGCAGAATCGACAGTGATTGGATTGGGTGCCATTGATCTTATTGGAGGGCAGTGTGTTGGCTACCAAAAGTAGCCCTAAAGCAGCAGACAAGAAGGACATTTTTGGAGCATGATTGGGTGAAGTTTGCAGCCTAAAGAGTAGCTCTTTGATGGACGAAAGAGGATACTAGAAGGCAGATTGGAGCTCAGGAATTAGGCCTACCTAGAGAGCAGATTTATGAGCCCGTGTACTTCTAGCAGAAGTGACATGCAACATTGTTAGGTGGCAGCCCTCTTGGAGTCTCGATGTGTAGTGGCCTTGATGGGCTAAGGCACTACTAGCGAGTAGTATGGAAGTGAAAGACCGGCAGGACAAGGTATGGCATCGAAGCTGCAACAAAGTTTGTCATTGTATCTTGTATACCATAGACTGTTGTATTATTCAGATTTGGTTTAATATAATTGATCTGAAAATGGGGCTCTTAGGCTTCTTGTCTAACTTACAAGAACCTCTCCCACTTCCAAAGCTTTAAATTTTCCCAAGTCTATTTGATCAACCAATGCGGAAATAAGAAATGCTTGAAAATATGGGTGTATGCTTGTATTTGTTTTCAGCTGATTATTTACTTTAAAATCTGTTGTTTGTGCTGATATGGGAAGGTACTTAAACTAATATATAAATGCATATAACAGTAGTTAAAGCAGCAGTAAAAACAAACACATAAGACAACAATATAATATGGAGTTCACCCTGATATCTTGGGCTACGTCTCCTTGAGCTCTAATCAACTCAATTAGGCTCTCTGGGATTATGGCTTCAATTCTTTTACAAGTGCTACACTTAACTCCATTGGTTTACAGCTGAACCAATGGGCTTAGAATGCCATCTTACCCCTGGTTGTCCTTGTTCTACAGACAGGTCTAGGCTTCTCTGGACTGGACTCCTTCTGTCAGTGCTCTGAGCTTCTCGAGCTTCTAGCTTCTCCGACTCCCTCAGAATTCTGCCTTTGTCTCTGGAACTCCTTCTCCTGTCTTTGACACACCTCAGACAACCAGCCACAGCTCGATCATTTGATCTCCTGTTGTGTTGTAACTTCACTGCAGCCTCGTGGCTCTTAGAAGTCTATTAGAGCTCTCTAGCTCTGCGGCTCTACCTCCAACCTCTGGTGGCTCTGCCTATTACAGTGAGCTCGGCTCTGGTTTCTCTGCTTCCAGGTCTACTTACTGCTTCCTAGGCTGCTCTCTCTTTCTCCCCCTTTACTCTCTGTCTATTCGTGGCTTAAAACCAATCTGCTCCCCGACTATTCGTTTCCACTTCCCAGCTCCCTAGATCTCCTGCCTTTGTCCGTTGGAATCCCCTGCTTTGCGTCATCATCACTGTAACGCTTCACAGAGAGGTGGCCACCTGTTTCCTCACGAACTGAGTGTCAGTTCTCTTTGAACGGTCGTTATTTCTGTTATTTCCCAGATGCCTGCGAAACGGATCCTTCTGTCGACTCATCAGTCAAGTCGGACTTCAAATCTTATGTGCCACAGTTTATTTCTCCCTTAGGTCCGGTCATCCATTGGGTTAAACCTCTATCGTTGATCTGGAGCCCCCAAATCCTACGGTCTTCGCTCATATCGCACGGTTGAGTTGCTCAACCGTTACTCCGCAATGTAAGCGGTTTTTCTCTCTCATCCATCAGACATGCGTCACTCGGTGTATGGAATCGCTTGGTCCTCGGCCAAACCCACTTACAGCTCGAAATGCCCCTGATATTCTATCGGTTTTGAGCACAGGACCCACCTTGTCGGTTGTAGCGCTTTCCCACGGTTTTCCAGTTTCCCTTGTGACCGAGCACTCGGGGCTTTTCCTCTTCGAGGGGTTTTGCTAATCGTGTATCAAAAACTACCTCTGTTTCAGGATTGGGCCTCCCATTTGCCAATTTTGCACCAGCACGCGGTTACCATGGGCCAACAGTCTATGCGCTTTGACCGAGGGTCCTCGTTGCTCCATGCTGACCACAAATTGTTGTTGTTCAGAGGTTATTTCTGATAGGCTTCGACATCCACAAGACTTTAAACTTTGGTATGAGTTTTTACAGAGTTCGGGTAGCTTTAAGAGAGTTTAAGGATCCAATTCGGATCATGCCTTCCCACTAAAAGAACTTTTGGTCCACCAAAAGACTAATATACTGATCTGAGCAGTAAATGAGAGTAACAACACCCTCTTCTTTTAGCCTCCCTACACTTGCCTTTGCATAGTGCCTCTGAACCAAAATCTCTAACCACTTCCCTTCTTGGATGGGTTGGTCGTCTCAGGAAGAACTGTTTTCCTCCTTGACTTCATGCAGAACTTCTGCTGTGAAGTTTACAGAAGGTAGTTTGAACTTCTTTGCCTTGATCCTTGATCCAAGGTGGCTCAAACAAATGTGAAGTACATCTGCTCCACAAAACTTTCATTTGTACCTATTTGAAAAGCTGCCAACAACAACTGTTAACAACAGCAGGCATACAGACAACAACTGCATGGGCTAACTCCTGCTTCAACAAAGAAACAGATTTCACATCTTGTGAACCCTTCCATGTCTTATATCTACATACAAATGATTAACTAGATAACAAGCCAATAAAACATGCCTTTACAACAAATGACCCTTCAAGTCAAGCATGTAGGAAAAAGACCTTTAGGACTCTTTTCCAAAAGATGAAACACTTCATCCTTATCTCCATTTTAGAAACCAAGTTAACTTCTCCCAAGCCAGCATCACATGCATCTCATGCTCATGCATGCATTCCATCTTTCAACTTTCGCTTAAGTACACTGTACTTTCGAAGCTGAAATGAACATACTATTGCAGCAATAAAGTGAGTTTCCTACTCAACTTCTTTCTATTTACCATTTTGGTAAGATCTTGCAACTTGCATTTATTCCACAAAGAAATGCAAATAGATGCATCACTAGACATGCAGCCTTAATTGGATAAGAATTCTAACCATTTCTTACCAATCCATTTCAAAGGTCCCTCCTTTGTTTGCACATCAGCATCAATATGTGAATCATCCTGAACCACATCAATCATGGAATCTTTATTTCCATCCCTGCCATTTTCTTTTTCCACCTTCTCCTTCAGCTTTGGTGGAAGCAGTGTTGGATTCAAAGTCCAACACCTTTCAGTAAGATGCCCTTGCTTATGGCAGTAAGTGCAACACATGTGCATCCTTTTGACAACATGATTTGCCTTGTCCTGTGGACCTTTGGCTGCTTGCTTCTTTTCCTTCAAAAGTTTCCTATATGTGGCCATCCTCTTCCAACATCTAGAAACATAATGGTTATCCAAACCACAAAAGGAACATGCAATTATTTTTCCATGCTTTACAAAATCAAAAGGAATGTGTTTAGAACCAGATTTATACCTGCCTCTTTCACCTTTATTGCCTTCATGAGGAGGTGAGACAAATGAAGAAGTAGCTCCCTTTGGAACACTATCACTTTCTTCAAGGCTGTCAGAGTTTCCACAACCCTCTAGTTCAAGTATGTGCTTTTGAACACCTGCATCATGCGAATGATGTTTCGAGCTATTGCATTCCTCCTTAATACAATCCTCACACTTCTGAGGTAGAGGACCTGCAATGAAACTCCTTTTGGGAACTGTTTCAATGGACTTCATGGCAGCTTTGGAACTCTCTCCATAAGACTGTCCATAGCCAAGACCCAAATACTTAGGCCTTTCCTCAACTATTATTGAATCTTTTTCCTTCATAGCCCATCTTGGACATTAGCTTGGAACCTATGCCTCTGGTATGTTTTTCAAAAGAACCAATATAAGCATTCTTAGAAGAATTTGAAGATAAACAGGAATGGTTTACCTCTTCTTCAAGCTGATACTTGGCCAAGGCTTCAATTGCAACAAAGAGTTGTGACTCCAACTCATGCATCATTTTCAGGTTCATACTTGCAATATGAAGTTGCCTCTCCATTTCCTGCAATTTACCAGAAAGCCTTTGCTTCTCTTCCTCCACGGAATTCAACTGCTGTCTAAGTTTGTTGCTCTTCCTTCCATCCTCATACATTTCTCTCACCATATCCATCATGGTGGACAAGTCTTGCTTCATGTCTCCATCAAAGGAACTTGGGGAGCAAGAAGAATTTGAGAACTCACTTGTAGAAGTTGTCATTTTCAAAATGCACAAAAGAACTTCAAACAAGATTATTAAAGAGCTTATCCAGTAACCTCTTGCAACAACCTTTTGTGCTTCAAGGATTGCCCTGAGGTCCTCTGGGATAGAAGAATGCCTTCAGCCCTTCTTCCTTAATGTCCTTCCTGGACTAAGCTATCAATAGCTTTCCCTTCACCTCTGCAAACTCAAACAATAGTCAGTCTGCAACCAAGCATACAATCGATGAGGCAATCAATCCTTGACTGTCCAAAAACCTTTCAGACAAGCAATCTTTGCCCTGTCAATCAAGCATTATGATACAACCTTCTTTGAAGGTGGGGTTAATCAATTTTAAGCTCTGATACCACCTGATCTGAAAATCGGCCTCTTAGGCTTCTTGTCTCACTTACAACAACCTCTCCCACTTCCAAAGCTTTAAATTTTCCCAAGTCTATTTGATCAACCAATGCGGAAATAAGAAATGCTTGAAAATATGGGTGTATGCTTGTATTTGTTTTCAGCTGATTATTTACTTTAAAATCTATTGTTTGTGCTGATAT
This sequence comes from Pinus tabuliformis, assembly GCA_031772625.1. NCBI lineage: Eukaryota > Viridiplantae > Streptophyta > Pinopsida > Pinales > Pinaceae > Pinus > Pinus tabuliformis. The sequence continues at coordinate 1,574,499 of CM062819.1, forward strand.
GGGAAGGTACTTAAACTAATATATAAATGCATATAACAGTAGTTAAAGCAGCAGTAAAAACAAACACATAAGACAACAATATAATATGGAGTTCACCCTGATATCTTGGGCTACGTCTCCTTGAGCTCTAATCAACTCGATTAGGCTTTCTGGGATTATGGCTTCAATTCTTTTACAAGTGCTACACTTAACTCCATTGGTTTAGCGCTGAACCAATGGGTCTAGAATGCCATCTTACCCCTGGCTGTCCTTGTTCTGCAGGCAGGTCTAGGCTTCTCTAGACTGGACTCCTTCTGTCAGTAATCTGAGCTTCTTGAGCTTCTGGCTTCTCTAACTCCCTCAGAATTCTTCCTTTGTCTCTGGAACTCCTTCTCCTGTCTTTGACACACCTCAGACAACTAGCCACAGCTCGATCATTCGATCTCCTGCTGTGCTGTAACTTCACTGCAGCCTCGTGGCTCTTAAAAGTCTATTAGAGCTCTCTGGCTCTGCGGCTCTACCTCCAACCTCTGGTGGTTGCCTATTACAGTGAGCTCGGCTCTGGTTTCTCTGCTTCCAGGTCTGCTTACTGCTTCCTAGGCTGCTCTCTCTTTCTCCCCCTTTACTTTCTGTCTGTTCATGGCTTAAAACCAATCCGCTCCCCAACTATTCGTTTCCACTTCCCAACTCCCTGGATCTCCTGCCTCTGTCCATTGGAATCCCCTGCTCTGCGTCATCATCCCTGTAACGCTTCACAAAGAGGTGGCCACCTGTTTCCTCACGAACTGAGTGTCGGTTCTCTTTGAACGGTCGTTATTTCTGTTATTTCCCAAATGCCTGCGAAATGGATCCTTATATCGACTCATCGGTCAAATCGGATTTCAAATCTTATGCGCCGCAATTTATTTCTCCCTCGGGTCCAGTCATCAATCGGGTTAAACCTCCGCCGTTGCTCCGGAGCCCCCAGATCCTACGGTCTTCGCTCATATCGCATGGTTGAGTTGCTCGACCGTTACTCCGCGATGTAAGCGGTTTTTCTCTCTCATCCGTTGGACACGTGTCACTCAGTGTATGGAATCGCTTGGTCCTCGGCCAAACCCGCTTACCGCTCGAAATGCCCCCGATATTTTGTCGGTTTTGAGCGTGGGACCCGCCTTGTCGGTTGTAGCGCTTTCCCACAGTTTTCCGGTTTCCCTTGTGACCAAGCGCTCGGGGCTTTTCCTCTTCGAGGGGTTTTGCCCAGCGATACATTGGGCCTCCCATTTGCCAATTTTGCACCAACGCGCGGTTACCATGGGCCAACGATCTACGCACTTTGACCGAGGGTCCTCGTTGCTCCGTGCTGACCACAAATTGTCATTGTTCAGAGGTTATTTCTGATAGGCTTCGACATCCACAAGACTTTAAACTTCGGTATGAGTTTTTACAGAGTTCGGGTAGCTTTAAGAGAGTTTAAGGATCCAATTCGGATCAATAATGAAGATTGGGATTGTACAATATTGTACAAATTTGTTAAAAAGTGTGTATATTTGTGCATATGTGATTTACTGCTTTATATTTCCGCTATGCAAAGTAGTTTATGGTTGAAATTCTTGGTTTGGTAGCATCAGTGATTTTAAGACTTTAAACTAGACCCAAGGTCGTGGAAATTGAACATGGTATCAGAACATGTCTGAGCTACTTTAAAAGTAAGTAAATCAAAGTTGTGCGCAACGACATACAGCGTGAGAGGGAGTTGGTCACATTGTAAGTGAATGGCTCACTACAATGTCGAAGAAGTTGCAGGGAAGTCTCTAGTATGAGGACAAGTTGGAGGGGTTATCCAACTATAGTCCTTGGAAGGAAAGGATCAAGTTGGTCTTGTAGGTCAACAAGCTTTGGGATTTTGCCGAGAAAGAGATCAAGAAGCCAACCGACCCTAAGGAGTTAGAAATATATGAAGATTTGGATGCGAGGGCGAAATTGATCATCCTAGATGGTGTGAAGGTTGCCCTAATACCTCCTTTGTCCGAGAAGAAGAATACACATGAGATGTGGAAAGCTCTTCAGTATTTGTTACAGAATAAGAACGAGAACCTGGCACTGGTATTGGAGGATAAGTTGAAGTCTACCAAGATAATAAAGGGTGAAAGCATGACCTTGTATTTGACAAGATTGTCTTAGGTCAAAGATGAGCTTGCTGCCATTCGTGTATCTACCTCAGATGCAGAAATGGTAAGGATTACCTTGAAAGGGCTCACCAAGGATTGCAAGCCCTTCATCAAAGGGATCGTTTCGAGGGAGAAGCTACCACACTGGGATAGGTTGTGGGCTGACTTTATTCAGGAAGAGTTGCAAGACCAGGATCTTCATCCGAAGAACAGGGCTTCAGATGATGACATGGCACTTACAGCACAAATGAAGGGTAAGTGAAAGGAGGACTTAAGTAAAATCAAGTGTTTCAACTGTGGCGAGATGGGTCATTATTCGTCGAGATGTCCAATGAAGAAGAAGGGAGATGATGAGAAGAGGAAAGGAAAGCAGGCCACCGGTGTTGCCACTTCAGTTGAGATAGATGATCTCACCAGGAGATTGGAAGAGGAGGATTTTGTTATGATTTCTCATTTCTCGCAGGGTACTGTTAATGAGGATGGATGGTACGTGGACAATGGTGCGACAAAGCATATGACAGGGTCAAAGGAAGTTTTTGAGACTCTAGCTGAATGGGACTCAAAGTTGCACATGGTGTTGGGCGACAAGAGTCAATTGGAGATCTGAGGACTGGGTGTTCTGCCATTCAGGATGGAGACAGGATGTGTGATGTCAGTCTAGGATGTATTGTTTGTACCAGAACTCAAATTAACGTGATTTCCATCTCGATGATCAAGGGGAATGGGTTTAAGGTCTTGTTCCAGGATGGGAAGCCAAGACTCAGGCCTAGAGGCTCTAAGTCCAATAGGATTATACTCGGAGTTAGAGAGCATGGTCTCTACAGTTTGACGGGCAAGCATGTGCATCATGGAACGAAGCAGGTGGACAAGTGCAAGTTCTAGAGAAGCGAGAGCAGGTGTAGGTGCAGGTAAAGGCTTCAGAGGAGCAGGTACACCTTCCCGAGAAGGCCCAGGTTCTAGAGACTCAGAGGGAGTCTAGTTCGAGAGGGAGCTTACGGATTCAGAGGGAGACTTTGCAGCCCAAGAAGAGCGTGTGGTCAATAGGAAGCAAAGGTGCTCCTACAACTACCAAGAAGGAATCACAGAAAGAGTCGAAGACGTTATAGGATAAGAAGAAGAAGCAGGGTGCTTCTAGCAGTGACAACGACACTTCCGAGGAGGGCATAGTTCACCGTAGAGGGATTGCTGCGATTGAGAGCGCCAGGAGTTGGGCAAGTGTTGCGAGCAGTGATGACGATGACGAAGTACTTCCTAGCCTTGGAAGTACCTCCCTCGCTAAGAGGGAGTGTTGATTTGTGTAGCTTGGAAGGTACTCCAAGCCCTAGGGTTCAAGGTTTGGAGGGAAAAGCGCCACAAGGGTCACTTGTGGTCTTGGAACCTAAGGATGGGGTTTTGCACCCAATCATGTTTGGGGCAATTCTGAAAGCACATTTCTACATGTGATGGCATGAGACGATAGACGGCAAGGGTGAATCCAACGCTTCGAGAATCGTTGAATTCCGAGTTGTAGAAGTGGAGAAATGAATTTTTGAAGTTGACAATTAATTATTGGTTTTCAAGAAATGTAGACTTGATGTAACAATTAGCCAATAGATGTGTCTCTTCATCTATTCGTTGGAGCCCCCCTTTAGGCTATGAAAGGAGCAAAGGAAAGGCCAAGACAGCATGAAAGAGAGGGATCTGAATTCTGTGATGAAGGCCGAGTAGCTGAGGTAACAACGGATTGTCTTTAGGCTAGAACAGTGGTGAAAACAGGGGTCCAAGCTTGCTGTGAAGAGGGCCGAGAAGGCTAACTATTAAGCCGAGTTCCAAAGGGTCAAATACATTGTTGTTGGAGGATTGTTTGGGCGCATTTTCAGAGGTATGTTGCTACAACAAGTTGTTGTGCTAGGCCGCAAGCTATAGCACACAGCTAGAGGTTGCATGAGGGCTTTCAAGGGTGAATAGTAACCTAAGCAAGAAACGTGGGTGAGGAGACCTTTGAGGGTATGTCGCAACCCTTAAAGGGCTAGTTTGTTGATTGTGGGGTGAAACTAGGGCTGTAGTAAGTGCCCTAACTAGGAGTGTAGGAAACAGCAGTGCAAACAAATGACAACAGTGTTTTGTGGAGGGATGTTGGGTCAAAGGTGTTGACCAATTTGGATCGTGATCGTAGCAGCCTGTTGGTGCCATGTGGATGATCTTCCAAGGAGGTGAAGAGTCTTCCTAGGAGAAGAATCGACAGTGATTGGATTGGGTGCCATTGATCTAATTGGAGGGCAGTGTGTTGGCTACCAAAAGTAGCCCTAGAGCAACAAACAAGAAGGACATTGTTGGTGCGTGATTGGGTGAAGTTTGCAACCTAAAGAGTAGATCTTTAACGGATGAAAGAGGCTACTAGAAGGCAGATTGGAGCTCGGCAATTAGGCCTACCCAAAGAGCAGATTTATGAGCCCGTGTACTTGCAGCAGAAGTGACATGCAGCATTGTTAGGTGGCAGCCCTCCTGGAGTCTCGATGTGTAGTGGCCTTGATGGACTAAGGCACTACTAGTGAGCAGTATAGAAGCGAAGGACCAGCAGGACAAGATATGACATCTAAGCTGCAGCAAATTTTGTCATTGTATCTTGTATACCATAGACAGTTGTATTATTCAGATTTGGTTTAATATAACGAAGATTGGGATTGTACAATATGGTACAATTTTGTTAAAAAGTGTGTATATTTATGCATATGTGATTTACTACTTTATATTTCCACTGTGCAAAGTAGTTTATGGTTGAGATTCTTGGTTTGGCAACATCAGTGATTTTAAGACTCTAACCTAGACCCAAGGTCGTGGAAATTCAACACATGAAACCTTCAATAAGCCCTCATGTTGAGGCTTAACCAAACTAAGATTTTATCCTAGGGCAAACAACTAGCGCAAGAAAAATTATGGATAAAAATGGAAAAAGTGGCCACCAAGAGGAAGGATTTTGAGGCAACCACTGCAACCCTTGATGTTGAGACTTTCCAAGACCAAAAATTCTCCTTCCCAACTAATTCGCGCTAAGATCTAACTGGGTCACTTGGTTGTAAGAGGGTTGAATTAAAAGAAAGAGAGAGATAATTGTGGATAAATGATCACTTAACCGCCAACATGACATGGCCAGTTCTTAGCCCTACGGTTGATGGAGCCCATGGATTCTTAAGATTGGCTAAAACTTGCATAAGAGTAAGGATATTTTGAGGCCCTAGCACCAAAGCCCTAACTATTATCTTTGTAAGGGATCAAAATTCACTTGGGGGAGCTAATTGATCCAATAGGATCTAGCCAATCTGTTCAGTGCTCAGTATTCGATGTCTTCAACAGAGTCAGAGGTTCGTGGTTCAGAGGATCGGTGTCATCATCAAATTCACCGATGTGTTTATGGTTCGGTAATGTTCATGGTCGATATGGTTGATTGTGTAAAAGGATTCAAAGTTAAAGTACTTGGTCGATGACATAGTCTTGTTGTCATCACCACCAGTGTCAGTTGCAAAGATGTGATGGTCGTCGTCGTGCAATATTGACGAATGTCGCACGGAGACCACAAGGATGTACAAGGGTTGATCGTCCGGTAAAGGCTTCAGTTTCGCCGATGTCGCTTTGCAGAGCCGACATGGGTCTTGAAAAGTTAAAAGAAACCTAAAAGACCTAACCCTAGACCTACACCCTAACTCCTAAGCTATCTTTATTCATCATTGTTTACCCTAAGAATCCTACGCTCATAATCCTAAGTCTAAACCAATGCATTTTTACCTAAGCACTAAACCCTAATCAAACCTTTTGAAAACCCTAAGCTATATCATACACATATGCTTAAATTCTAAGCCTATTCCTATGTTAAACACATGATATCCCTATTGCTATGCCTTGTAAAAGAGCCTTGAAAAACTTTAAGATTAATGCTACATTACTATCCTAAGCATTAAAACCTAAACCCTAACCTAACACCTTTCGGACCAAACCTTATGCAAAAGCTTATGTTAAATATAACCTAAGTTATAAAACCCTCCACAGAAAACCGCGTATTAAACCGCATCGGAGTTGTGAACGATCACATGAGAGGGTTAGCACTGGAGGTTAACGCCTAGGGGTTAGCCATGACGGTTAGCGCCTAGAAGGTTAGCACCTGGAGGTTAGCAAGCCTTGCGGTCAGCAACTGTCGGCATGTGACATGTCTCTGCAGACCGAAACCGCCGAAGGGCAAGCCGCCGAGGTAACCGCTAGCAAAACAATTTTATTATAGGTGTTCACATGGGCTGTCAAGCCTCTGCCTGGTTAGCATAGCGGCTAACAGTTCCAGTTTTATTATAAGGTTTTTAAATGGGTTTTAGTTGCGGGAGTTAATAAATTAATGCCTAGGTGTATGCTAAGGTGTCATTTCAAAACAAACCCTGGTTTCAACCTCCAAGTCAGATCATTCACCATGGAATAAGCAAAAGGAGGTTTCCATGTATTTGCAGGGCCATTTAAGCCAGGGAGTTGAAGTGAGGAGTTAGTGCAAGTTTTGGTGAAGTCATTTTGTGTTTCGGGTGCAGCCGGAGGAGGTCATAGGCAGTTTTGTTTCTAGCATTATGGGAGCATCCGGATACAGAATCCAGAACCGTAAGCAGTGTTGGAAATCCAGTTCACAAGGCTATCCAGTGACAGTGATCAGATTTGCCTGCATGCAAATTCAATCTAATTAAATTGCTATGTAATCAGCCTCTTGAGCTCATTCCTAATAAAGCGGACGCCCATCTTGAAAGCGGACCCGGAGACGTAATCCCTCAGGGACAAACTCCATAATCAATCTTGTTGTCTGGTATACGCTATGTTTGATCTGTTCAATACTTCTTTTTGCATGATTCTTATGTTTTTAATTCCATCACATCGCTCTTTCTTCCTTCTGTTCCCACTGCAAGCATACGTTAACATTCAGATCACTGATGGTATAATCAATTCTACTTCGTTTTAAGTGTATGATCATTTCAGATCACTAATGTAAGATTCACCAAGGGGATTGTCATTCACATATCAGACAATGAGTAATGCATGCAACACTGAGAACTAGCTTCCATATAATTGATATTCAATAAATTAGGGCACAATTAAAAATCCTAGATCATCAATTCCATACACTAGACATACAATCACAATTTTTCATATAAAAGCAATTACAAGACAATATGCGTGAACAATCCAATCCAATTATTGATCGAAGGTAATTTCTCCAAAGACAAGAACATAGTGCCAATACACAAAATGTTCCATAGATCACATCTCTCCAAAGATACAAGAACGTTGAAATTCTCCAAGAGAGGTTGAATTGTCACAAGTGATGATGAATGAAAAGAAAAATCCTCTCCTCTATTTATACGAGGACGATCAGTGAAAATATTAGCCTAAAGGTCCCTATAACAAGTTACATCATAAGAAACCCTTTAGTTACAAGCCAACCCACTAGCTTTTGACCAAAAGTAAATAAGCCTATGCGTATGAGTCGCTAGCTTTCTAGGTTTGATGTCATGCATGAATCATGCTCCAAATGCCATGAGTTGGCGCTACAGGGTGCCAAGTGTGATGTAGTAGCATGTAAAAATAATGAATTGTGGGCTGCCAATCAAATTCACCTCCATGGCTCTCAGTGGTCCCAAAATCCAGCTGGGGCACCATAAAGTGGCCTCCATGGCTCTCCAACTACTCATAATGACTATCTTTGCTCCAACATTGAGGACTTTCTAGGTGATACTAGCCCTCCCAAGTCTTTGAAGGTGATACCATACTCATATGGGTCGTCAATTAGCTACCATCCCCCATAAGGTGCTAAGACTGGCCTGGGAACATGTTGGGAGCAAGTGTGTCATCCAGAAGAATCATCAAATCTAGTGCAAAGCGTTAGAACGTCCCAGGTGTAGGAGGAACCCAAAGTCATGTGTGATGTGCTACCGCCACTAGGAGGCCCAAGGCTCTCAAGGCTTCACCTGTTAGTGCCAATATACTTTTGTGATCGCCTGAGAGGCATATGCTGTTGAACCAACTAACAATCACTGCATAGATTCTAGTGAAAGCAACAAGTCATTAGGGACAAAAATCATTATTGCATCTAAGTAAACCAAGCTTGAATGTAATGGGCTATTTAATACTTCAAATAAGGATTCCCTTCCAAAATCTAGGCTTGGAGCTCGCAATGGTGTTTCCTCCCTAGGTGGGAGTGGCTAAAGGTCAACCCTATTAGGTGTTTCCAACCCCTAAGGGGAAGTAACATTTCCTTAGTCCACCCTTCATTTGATAGGTGTTACTGACTAATTATGATGGTACAAAGGGGAAAAGACCTCATGGCCAAGTGCCATGATCAATGGCACTGGCATGATGGGCATACACATCCTGGGTGTATCAATGTGAGGAGGGAGCAATTCTAGATGAATGAGTTACCAACTCGGCTTTGGTTTCTCCACCCCTCTTGTGTGCCTTTTACTTGTGCTTGATTTTTTTTTGTATTAGTGCTCATAGCTCAAGGGTTAGAAATTACTCTGAATGTTATAACAGTTGTATTACCCCTCAATGATGAGTCGGTTTATCACTCATCGAGGTTGAGACATGCAAGGGTTCCTTTTTATGATGTGATGGAACAACATGTTCTCAAGAACCGAGTGATAGCCATAAACAGTGAGGTAGCGCTCATGCTAAGGCTTCTTCCCATATGCTCATTGGTATATCCCATCCATCTTTTGCAGTTTTTATATGTTTTTTATGTTTCTTTTAGCTGCATCAACCTCCCAGGGTAAAATTTCGAGCCTTACCCAAGTATGAGGATGTATGGGTGCCAAATCCCAAATAACCAATGGTCATTTGAACACGAAGAATGGATGTGAGATAAGGGCTTGTAACATATGATGGAAAGTGGTAAGTATGGCATAGAGATGGATGGAACTCTTCCCAAGTAGTGCCCCTCTTATACCCATTAGGCCATTAAGGCGCGTCCCACTAGACTAGGATCAACGATTAACCCACCATTTAAGGTGAGATAACAAGATCACGGTCAAAACCCCTCCTCCTTCCAAGTCACCCAATAATCCATATCAATTGCCCAAATACAAACAAGCATAAGCACTTGATTCCAAAATGATCAAACTGCCTTTTGATCGGAAGCCCACCGTCATCCATGTGCTCTTGCTAGATGGGTGAGACGCATATGGTTGATGCAAGTGGTGGAGATATAATGGCACAGCAATAGCGAGTGGTGGCTATTAGGAGCTACTAGGTGCATGGTTGATTGATTGGCTCTGAGGAATAGTCGAAAAAAATTCTCCTATAGGGTTACCCATTTTGTTGGGCAACAATGTTAATTTAATATTTTTTCTCGTTGCTCTATGCTATATCAATTACTTTAGCCCGATTCAATTCTTCAATAAGCAATATTTTCAGTGATAATTAATTCTTCCAATAATCAACAACAATTGAAGATAGAACAGTAAATGCAACGACGATAGGAGACAATCAAGAGCATCAACAAGAGACACCAATTTGGTTAAAGACCAGAAAAAAACCCCAAAAGGGGGAAAACCTCTCCATATTCCTCTTCTTATTAGATTGTCCTAAATGTTCAGCAGAGAGTACAATAATCCAATTTCAACAATGAGTCAAACTCAACCTTTGACTATCCAATATAGACAAACCAAAACCAACCAATGATGAGCCTCCAAAGTCAAATCTCCTCAACTATCAAAGTCTCCAATTTTTGTCCAAGTCACCAACAATCAAAGTGTGCCCTAACCAGTCAATGTCAACGGTCAATACTGTCTTCCAAGGGCTCAATCAACAGTCCTCCAACTCAAACTCAAATGATGGTCAAAGTCAGCCCAAAACAACCCAAGTAAGCCCAATCAACTCAGTCAAATGAGAGAGAAACTTTGTGGTCAAAGTCTACAATTATTCCCGAAGTCAATCAAGTCAACGTGCTCCAAATGCTTCGATTTTTGTGCTAGAAGATGCGTCCTACCCAAACAAAAATTTCCCAAGAGAGATCGAAGTCAAATCATGTCAAAGGAGCCCAAGCCAACATTGGCCAAGGGGCAAAACAGTTCAGATTTTCGGCCACCTATAATTTTGCCTTCCTTCTCACACGTGTGAAAAAGTCTCCTGCAGTTTTCATATTTATCGAACACAAGAAGAAAAGAGAGATGTGGGATGATTAATGTCCAAATGAACTTGAGGTGTCATGAATTTGTAGTTGTTGTAGGAGGGCTAATTAGCCTCTTAGGCCGACCTTAGCAATTTGTGTGCTTGTGCGCTTGCTTCAAAAATACACTTTTGCTTATCCAAATTTAGTGCTTCAAAGGTCAATTTTGGTCCTCTCTGGAAGAGGAATCTAGTCCGATTATTGGAATTTATCACTAAGCTGCCAAATCAACACCCCCTCTCAGCTAGGGAGAAATTCCAAATGTATCATGTAATCATCGCAAATATTGAATGTCATCTCTGCTCATCTCTGCTCATGTGTACTTTATTTGCTGAACACTCTCGAACCTAAAAGAAGAAGAATTTGACAGCATAGGGGATCTCAAGCTACGACCCTCTATCCAATGGCAATATGCGAGATCCATCTACCAGCAAGGGTAGAGATCACACCAATCCCAATGTTTGTTGATCTTCCCAACTCGACCATGCAGAATCAAGTGGTAGAACACCTGCATCCTCTATACTTGAGGGAGATCCACTTGCTATGCAAGGATCACACCTACTCAAGTCTTCTCAACCCATGGGCAAGATGGGGAGGCAAACCCAGCAAGCCTCGCTTGCGAGTAGGATGCATACTGGGGTATACTCTGTCAATCATGATAGGGTGAGATACACAACTTGTCATGAATGACAAGGATCACGCACACCGTATGGTGACAATAGCTGAGATCCACTTACCATAGAGGGTAAGGATCACACAAATCATATTGCCTAGAGATACCTCAACCCCAGTAGCCCTCAATGCTCAATTCTCTCCTCGAGAGCTCAAACAAGGGGGAAGAGCTATGCTCAGTGTTCTTGATCAACCAGGACCCTTACCTGGGAGGGTCACATCCATCAATCCAAGTTGCTCTCTGAAGACCAAAAACATTCCTTTCAGTAAAGCCTTAGTGAGAATATCTACTATCTACTCATTTACCGATATATGATGGAGTCTTACAGCTCCTCTCTGTACCATGTCTCAAATTTAGTGGTACCTTATCTCAATGTGCTTGGACTTGTCATGGAATACAGTATTCTTTGCTAATCGGGTCCCCCTCGTGTTGTCGCAATATATCACAATAGTATCAAAAACCTACTCAAATAGCTCTCCAAAGAGATTTCTCAACCAAACTGCCTCATAACTAGTCATGCTAACAGCGATGTATTCTGCCTCAGTCGTGCTTAAAGCTACGGAATTTTGTTTCTTGCTCATTCAAGATATCATAGCAGATCCTAAGCTAACACAACACCCTGATGTGCTTTTCCTATCAACAATGTTTCCAGCCCAATCAACATTAGTGTATCCATGTAGTCATACATTTCTAGCAGAATATCTTAAACCAAGGTTAATAGTCCCATGCAAGTATCTTAGAATGTGTTTGGCAACAACCCAATGTGCATGGAGGGGCTCATTCATAAATTGACTCAAGATGTTCATTGCAAAGCATATGTCTAGACGAGTGTTCATAAGGAACATTAGTGCCCCAATCAGTTTTATATACTCATAAGCATTAGCTACGTTAGGTCTGGCAGCATCTCCGCACAACTTCTTGAAATTCATCTCCATCGGGGTGGCCAAGGATTTACACTCTATCATTCCAAATCTCTCCAACATATTTCCTTGAGATAGGAAAATCTCTCTCCAAGTCTCTGCCAGACTTCTAGTCCCAAGAAATAATGCATCATACCGAGATCCTTCATTTTGAACCCACAGACCAACTCCCTCTTACACTCAATCATCTGGGGCTCACTACTTGTCAATAATAGATCGTCAACATATGGAACTAAAATCAAAGGCATACCTTGGACCACTTTGAAGTAGAGGTTGGCGTCAGCGTTGCTTCTTGTGAATCCAATTTTCACTAGATAATTATCAATTCAGGCATACCATGCTCTAGGGGTTTGAAGCTCCAACCTGCAAACATGTGTCTTTCGATGCTTCACTTCAAATCCCTGTGGCTACTCAACGTAAACTTCTTCTAGTAACAAGCCATGAAGGAATGCAGTCTTCACGTCCATCTGACGAAGAGACCATCCTTGACTAGCAGCAAGGGCAATGTTAGATCTAATGGTTGTATAGCAAGCAACAGGAGAAAATATGTCATCATAATTTTCTCCCTCTTTCTGGGAGAGCCCTCACGCCACAAACCTAGCCTTGTATTTCTTGATGCTTCCATTAGCTCTATGCTTGATTTTATATAGCCATTTTAAAGTCACCATTGATTTCCCATTCGGTCTCGGAATGACATCCCATACATCAGTCCTCATAATAGATTCATACTCCTTAGCCATGGCATCCTTCTAGACTTGTTCCTTCACAACTTCTTAAAAGATAGGTGGCTCAACTTGAATGATTGTACTCATAGCAACAAGGTATCCCTGATATTGGCATGGCTTCTTGCTCTCTCTAAAAGTCCCTCTGGCAAGAATGTGTCTCTCAACATTCTCTAATGTATCTCGAAGCCACAATGGTTTTTTCCTGGTACGAGGATCACATGGAGATCGATTCAAGGGCTCCATGGGGTCCATGGTATCATCAACAATGTCTCTCTTAGATTTCGGCACAAAAGGACCTTTGAGAATATCCATATCATCATTTTTCTTCTCAGGAGGAGGAGGCGGAGAAAATTCCCTTGCTTTTCCAAGGGCAGCATCTTCATCGAATGTTACATCCCTGCTAATCTCAACCTTCCTTTGACCAAGAATATATATTCTAAATGCTTTAGAATCTTTAGAATAACCAACAAACGTACCTTTTCTTCTGGTGGCTTCCAACTTGTTCCTTTTGTCTTTCGACACATGGAAATATACGGGGCAACCAAATATCCTGAGATGCCCAATGTCAGGCTTGACACCTATGAATACTTCTTCGAGAGTTTTATTGTCCAATGCATGATGACGAACCCTGTTTTGAACATACACAATTGTATTTGTTGCTTCTCCCCAAAGGAACTTCAACAACTTTTGATCATGGAGCATAGCTCGGGCAACTTCCATAATAGACCTATTCTTTCTCTCAGCGGCTCCATTTTGTTTGGGATTGTACGACACAATAGTCTACTTCTTGATACCTTCCTTCCTACAAAAGTCTATGAACTCATTCGAAATGTACATATCGAAGGCCTCATCCTTATACTTCCAGTAATATATCCATGTCTTCCTGGAGAAATCATCAATGAAAGTTATGTAGAAGAGATGGCCACCAAGAGAATGCATGAGCATTCGTCCACATATGTCAAAATGAATGAGTTTGAGGATGTCACTAGTCTTATTTTTTATAGAGGGGAATGGTCCCCTTGTCTTCTTCCCACTGGCACACTTTGGACATACTCCATCATGTTGAGCTCGAACATTAGGGATCCCAAAGACCAACTTCTTCAATTTCGAAAGAGCTTCATAATGTAGATGTGCCAATCTTTGATGCCATAGCTCGCTTTGATGATTTGTGTCATGGACCATTGCCAAAAGGGGTCTTCAAGTGACTCTATAGAGTCCTTCTACTCTAGATCCCAACGTAAAGGCATCTTTCATTCAAGATTCCTTCGACCAGGTGAGAACTTTCCCTTTGATGAAGGCTACTCTCATTCCTTTGTCTTCCAAGGAAGAAATAAATAGTAGGTTCTTCTTTAGTTCTAGGACATACATCACTTCAAGAAGAATAACGAATTCCCCGGAGTTCAAATCAAATTTTAGAGATCCAAAGCCCTTTATAGGATATTGAGTATTATCTCCAAGAATAATCTTCAAACTTTGTAATATTCCTAATTAGCCATGGCTAATTGGAATATTCGATTTTGCTCAATTTTTGCTTTCTATAGTTATTTATAAATAAAAAGGTGAGGAAGGAGGACATAACTCACTTTTAGAATAAAAGTCACTTCCTAGTAGCACAACGTTGTGACTTAAGGGGGAGCCAAGGGGGCCAAAGGGGGACGCAGAGATGGAGCCCATGCAGACACTTGGAGGGACTGCGCAGAAGGGAAGAAACACGTGGCAAGAGGGGAATTACGTTGGAGGAGGTGAGCCTTGGGATTGAGAGAGGCAAAGGCTATAAAAGAGAGAGAAGCCCCCTCATTTTGATCATTCTTGTTATGAGCATTTGTGATAGTCATTTCGACTTAGAGCACGTTGGCTGTTTAGCTAGTCTGCAGCACTGTTTAGTGCATTGAGTGTCTCCATTCGGAGATCTCACCCTTAGCCCCGAGGGACTTCGAGTGCCTGCTCGGGCAAGGTATTTCCATTGGCATTCCAACAGTAGTTTCATCAGCATTTCAGCAACAGTTTCATCAGCGTTTTGGAGGACTGCGCAGCACTGAGAGGAGGACACAGTTCTTTCTGGCAGGAGTTTGGGATTGAGGGTTTGCAGGAGGATTTGTGCTGAGAGGTAGAGCAGGGGATCAGCTCTTGCATATTGGAGAGTTTTGGCAGGGGTTTCAGGCAGTTTTCTGGAGGGTTTCATTCAGTGGCAATGCAGAGCATTGAGGGACTGCGCAGAACCCCAAGGGGGTGATTTTCGGGGGTCGGCCATTTCAGAAAAGCTTTCTGGGCTTTTCTGGGTTTCTTGAGTAGAGTCTGATTCCAGAGTTTCAGCCTTTTCTGAGGAGGGGAGCAGCCCCAAATCCTCATTTGATTTCTAGCAACAGCACGACAATTCTCTAGCATCTTGGACGCAGTTCAGAGAGGGGCCATTCCTTTGCTAGTCTAGGTGTATTTCTTCACTTGCCTGGTGCAAGTCGAGGTGCCATCTTCCTGATCACCTCCTGTACTCATTCTATTACTCAGTATAATAAAATGGCTCAGCATTCTCTCTGCATTTCTTGAGTATCTGCTTATGGTTATATTGTTATATGTTGCATCATTGTTATTTGTATCTCTTTGAGCATTCTCGGCTATTATACCACTTGTGTGTTTCTCGTATACTCTTAGACAGAGTCTGGAAAGGGCCAGGTAGCCTCCGGATCTCGTCCTCTTTTCAGAGGCGACATATCTGGTAAATGCCCTCCCAGTCCATCTCTGGTTGGAGTTTTGCTTGTGTTTGAGGAATATTCCTGGTAAGGGATATTACAAACTTGTCTCCCTCTCAACTAGATTTGAGAGGACCTCCTTATACCCAAAGAAGTGTAGAGAGGCATCACTATCTACTAGCCAACTATCATATGAATCCAGAGGAGAGGAACTAGAGAGGGTAGAAATGATAATATATTCAGATTGATTAGTAGTTGCATTACTTTCATACCTAGAATTCCTTGACTTCTTTTGAGGACGATGGTCTAATCTCTTCTTCTATCATTTCTTCCTCTTTGATCATCTCTTCTTCTTTTGAACTTGCTATTGTTGAAGCCACGATAGTTTTTATTCCTTGATCTTGGAGCATCCTTCCATGCTCGACAATCTTGAGAATAGTGGCCAAACTTGTGACAATTATAACACTCAATCTTTGACATGTCCTTGTTCCTTTTTTATTTCCTTCTATTGTTGTCCTGCTGAGCTGGAGCAAACTTTCATGAATTAGATGGTCCTCCTCTTTCCTTCCTTTTCTTTCCTTGGGTGGCAAATGTTGATGGCTCTCCTTCTTGCTTTTGAAACCTGCCTCATGAGATCATCCTAGATTCTTCTTGAGTGCATTTTCTAACAAGCTCATCAAATGACGGGAAACTATTGTTATTGCTTATGGGGGTAATGAAGGTTTCCCGGATACCAGGGAGACCTCTAAGGGTTACCAACACCAACTCCCTCTCAAGTACAACTTCCCAACTCCCTGCAATTGATCTCTAAGACGACATATCTTCATGATATAGGATTGCACAAATTCTCCTTTATTCATTTTCATATCTTTGAGTTGATATTTCAAGGAGATGATTTCATTCAAATTGTTGACTTCATACATGCTTGCTAGTTTATCAAGTTATCATACATATCCTTAGATATCTTCAAATCTCCAACAAAGACAAATAAATGATCTTGCAAACCATCAGCATTAATTTTCTTTGCTTCTAACTCACCTTTCTTGTACTTATTCTTGGCAGCAACGGGTGCATTTTCCGGAGGCTTGGGTACTTTTCCTTGAATGTACTCCAAGGCATCATTGTCATCCGATATGATTTCCAACCTTATCTTCCAAGCAGCAAAATTTGATGAGTCTCCCAACTTTTGATCTTCCTTGAACCATGAGGTAGTCATCTTGACTTGTTCAGATAGATTCCTTCAACTTTTCTAACGTTGATTGCTCTAGCTCTTGTCTCTTTTGGGCTTGTCCTTCACCTTAGCTCTAATACCATGTTAATTTTTCTCACTACTCTATGTTATGTCAATTACTTTAGCCCAATTCAATTCTTCAATAAGCAATCTTTTCAGTAAAAATTAATTCTTCCAATAATCAACAATAATTGAAGATAGAACAGTACATGCAATGACAATAGGAGAAAATCAAGAGCATCAACAAGAGACACCAATTTGGTCAAATACCAAGGAAAAACCCAAAAAGGGGGAAAACCATTTCAAATTCCTCTTCTTATTAGATTGTCATAAAATGTTCAACAAAGAGTACAATAATCCAATTTCAACAATGAGTCAAAGTCAACCTTTGACTATCCAATATAGACAAACCAAAACCAACCAATGATGAGCCTCCAAAGTCAAATTTGGTCAACTGTCAAAGTCAGCAATTTCTGTCCAAGTCAGCAACAATCAAAGTGTGCCCTAACTAGTCAAAGTCAATGGTTAATAGTGCCCTCCAAAAGCTCGGTCAACAGTCCTCCAACTCGGCCTCAAATGTTGGTCAAAGTCAGCTAAAAACAATCCAAGTAAGCCCAGTAAAACTCGGTAAAATGAGAGAAATTTTGCAATCGAAGTCTACAACTATTCATGTGCTCAACTCAAGTCAACGTGCTCCAAATGCCTCGATTTTTGTGCCAAAAGATGTGGCATACCCAAATAGAAATTTCCCAAGAGAGATCAAAGTCAAATCAAGTTAACGGAGCCCAAGTCAACGCTGCTCAATGCTGGTCAAGAAGCAAAACAGTTCAAATTTTCGGCCACCTGTAATTTTGTCTTCCTTCTCACACGCGTGAAAAAGAATCCTGCAATTTTCAGATTTATCGAACCCAAGAAGAGAAGAGAGGTGTGTGATGATTAATGTCCAAATGAACATGAGGTGTCATGAATTTGTAGTTATTGTAGGAGGGCTAATTAGCCTCTTAGGCCGACCTTAACAATTTGTGTGCTCGTGCGCTTGGCTTCAAAAAGACACTTTTCCTTTATCCAAATTTAGTGCTTCAAAGGTCAATTTTGGTCCTCTCCAGAAGAGGAATCTAGTCCAATGATTGGAATTTGTCACTGAGTTTCCAAATTAACAAACAAGACCAATTCCTACAATGCCACGAGCGGTATCCCAATAACTTGATTCCTTCAACAACAAGTTAGTATACATGTGCCTAGAAACCCTAGATGTGATGAAGGTTAGGAGTTAATTCAACAAAAGTGCCAACTCTGGTATGCAAGTATATAACACACAAAACACAAACCTTTAATGTCACAAGCTGAGGTAAGGGTGCACACACCAAGTGAGATGATTTACCTTTGAAGTCCACTTCATTGTATGACCTAAGAGAGAACAAGCTTGTTATTGTCCTCCACTTCCGGGACCTTGGAGGAATCAACTTGCACCGCAATTTTTACCAGTAGGTCCTAGTTTGGAGAATTGGGATCTAAAATGTTCTTGAACCATTTTGAGGCACTAAACGACATTTTTTAGGTCAGAAGTTTTCTATAATATTGGGTCCTAAACCATTTTTTCACACTCAAAGATCTTCCCAGTGGGGCAAGAATCACATCAATCACAATTTGTATGCAAAAGTTATGCCTCCGACAAGTTAGCCTACAATGTTTGACCACCAAAGTACAAGTGGATACCACGTCATCTCTCATTACTCATGTATATGGGGGTAGCCAGATTTGAACCTTGAAGAAGACTCTAGAAGATCCAAAATGGTAACTCAACTTGAGAGTTGAGGGAGTCAAAGCTAAACCCTAGTTAGCTATCAGGCTATATTTTATACTGAGCCACTAGGAGAAGGGGTTCCATTCTCTACTTTTGTACTTTGTTCCATAGTTGAGCAGAGCAACTAGAAGTGGAGATTTTGAGAGCATAATATACAGGGATAATGTTTTGTAGTGGTTGTACAAGCAACAAGTCTTAGGTAACTTCGTAGAAAGTACCTCTTCCTTTGCAAATCCACATTTTCCATAGCAAAGAAAAGGAAAGAAAAATAGCCTCACCTTCTAGCTATTTCCTCTCCCCTAAGGGTTTCCCATGGCATATATGTTCAAAAATCTAGGGCATCTAGGTTATAGTGAGATTCTTCTGACGATGATAACAAATTGTGAAGTACATTTTACTCTTCTTACTAGCATAATATTCTCTTATTATTATTAGTGTGTGTTCTCTTACTTCATCAAACAGTTACCAAAACAAAAGAGACAAGAACACAAGATGTTGGCTATCAACTAGGGAAAAACCTCTCTCTCCTAGAGAGGAAAACTCTTGTGCAAATTTCTCTTATTGAAGCTTCAATTGACAAATGCCAACCCCTAGACCCTTGACTAGTAGATCCTCCAAGCACAAGACACAGTCTCTCTTCTTTTTGTCCTTCAATTAATGCCTTCTTCTACTTTGCACCTTGATCTCTTCCTTCGCACTTCTTCCGGCAACTGATAGCTCTTTTCCGGCAACTGCAGAAACCCTAGGTCTCCTTAGAGACCTCTTCTTTGGAGTCTTCCTTTCCTTCTCTACTTCGCTTGGCAATCTTCCCTTCTCTTGACACTTAGGCTAGAGAATGAGACCTTCCATGAGGTATATTCCTGAGTTAGAGGCTGATCCTCTAGCCCTACTATAGATCCAAATTCTTCCTCGCATGTGTGGCTGATTGTGGCACAATATTGCCCTTCTAGCTTGCTCCCTTCCTTCGCTTGAAGTGGGACCCACTTCGCTTGATATGGAGGCCTATTTGAGACCTCTTTTTAGCCCAATCAAAACTTCTTGGACAGCAACAGAATTTCCTCTTTTCCTTCGCACGTGTGACAGAGAGGAGCCCTAAAACAATCCCAAAACTTCGGATTTCTTTCTTCTCTTCTTTGCTGCCCTAGAAGCACATTTCTTGCCTTTCTTGTTTGCAGATTTCAAAGATCACTTGATCTAATTGTGAGGTTGAATGGCCCTATATATAGGAGTTTGTCCCTCCTCTTGGGCTGACTTGAGAAAAAAGTGGAGTAGATAATCCATGCTCCTTGTTGATTAGACGAAAGGTGGAGTAAAGTGAGGATAAAGTGGAGAGAGAAAAACCAATTCACATTAGTGTTACGAATATAATATATAAAAATAATATAAATATAATAATCATAATAATGATTCATTAAATAAGAATAATTAGTTATTGGAGAGGCATGTCCCAAAGCACATGATCATTCATGAAGGGGCACTTGCCTAGGTATATAAGCAGACTCTCGTGTCTCTTATACATTCAACATTTATATATATTAATATATTCCATATATTCTAAATATTTCTTCTACGTTTATGAGCCTTGTTCGTTACATTAGTATCAGAGTTATTCGACCTTTCGACCGCTACCCCATTGTACAGAGCCAATCTGATCAGGCCTTTGGCTATCAACCCTCCATCAACTTCATTGTTGTTGTGATCGAAGTGTTTTGCTACACAGTTTTTGGAGATTCTCCATTTTGTCATTAGGCCTTTGGCCATTAGTAAAATTAAAAGAAACAAAAAAAGAAGATTAAGAGGAGAGAAGTTAAGAAGAAAAAAAAAACAAAAAGAAAAGAAAGTGAAAATATACTATAAAAAAGAAGAGTATATATACTAAAAATATATATATTAAAACATATATATATATATATATATAACAAAAGGAAGGTAAAAAATTAATTAAAATATATCTATATAGAAAAAGGTCAAAGAAAAAAGTTAAAAAGAAAAAAAATTGTAGCACAGTTGTCCGATGACACCACAGACTCTCGCAGCCCCAGCAAACTCTACTGCCACATACTTCCATAGTTGTCTCCACCACCAACCCCATGCCCACCCACAACTGCCTTCTTCCCTGTCGTCACCCTCCAGCATCACATCAAAGTATAGCACTATTTTTCAAATTTACGAATAAATTTGTGCATACATGCTTCGACAATCCTACTTAATCAAATAAGAACTTCGGTCTAGCTTTCAAGAATTGAACTTAGAAGACTCTGATTCAAAAGAGTGGGACTCGTAGAAGTCACAATATTCAGCAAAATAAGGATGAAATAACGCATGCTTTGCAGAAATTCATTTTGAAGCATGATATTCTAGCATTTTAACTAACAAATTGAACCCATGATTATCTAAAATTCCAAAAGATTCTCACTAATTATCAAGTCACCTCTATTGAGGAAATTAATCGCTACAATTTTGATGTTTCAACACTCCTACCCATACAAACTCAATTTAGGTGCCTAATTTCTTCAATATTTTCAATGACACTTTTATCTTTGAATTGGCTTCTGAAATTAAATTTCAAACAAACCGAACTCACATGTGACCCAATTCATCCGGTCACACCCACTCATAACTATCTCTTAAAACGGGGTTATATATAAATTTTGGGGGAATAAATTACAATAAAGTATAAAGTAAAAGGGGGCTTATAATATATATAAAAGTAAAAGTAGAAAAAAAAATAAGAAAAAAAAGGAAAGTAAAGGGCCTTATTATATATTAAAGGCGTGGTCACTCACACGAAAAATATATAGGTTTCATAAACAAATTATCAAAAAAACAAAATGGTTTCAACCAATGATGAAAAAGAAATGAATTATAATTCTACGTTTTGGACTAGATGTCCATTTTGTAAAAACGAATTTGAGTATTCGTCGACTTTTAAAAATCTCACAACATTTTGTCCAACATGTTGGAAATTGTTTACTATGGAAGAATATCAAGATAATACACAAACACAAATTAAAAGATTAAAGGAAGAACTCGCAGAAATTTAGGAAAAGAAACAAAGATATTTTTTAGGAAGAATCAACAGAAAATAACTAAGAAATTTTGTGTCTAAGAGACCATAGCCAAAAATTAATTGCAAAGGTCAAGAAGTCCAAAGATACAAAGAAAAAATTAGAAGAAAAAAAAGAATGTCTTGAGAAGTAATACAACAAGAATCTATCAAGACCGAAGAAGAAAATTTGCGCTTAAAAAACCTTAATCAAAAGTTATTAGAACGAATCAAAGTTTTACAAAATGAGAAGCTTGAGCATCAAAATGAAGTTGAATCAAAAGTTAAAGAACTTTCACGTTTAAAAAATCATAATCAAAAACTACTTACTCAGATTAAGAAACTTAAACATGATAAGAAGTCATCAAAAAACAAATTAGAAGAACTTATCACAAAAGAAACGTCAAAGGCTTTAGACGTTACAGTCCAAGTTAAAGAAAAAGGAATGAATATCGATCTAGCCAATATCACAACTCAAGGAAGTCACAAACCAATTGAAGTAAAAACATATTTAGATGTTGCATTTGAAATGGTAGAAATTTCAATGGAAGATCCAAAAATTAGCAAAGTAACTTTTGTACCTGAAGGGAATCAGATATCTCAAGTAAACCAATAAATCACCACAAACAAGTTAAAGGGAGATAAGATCATAGGAACTTCTTATTGACACCAATCATCTCAACCACTCTGCATATCCTTGTCACTCAAATCAAAAACAAGTGACTTATGTTCCCAAGAATATCAATGTCACCATAGTTCAATCTTATGATAAAAATTCATCTAAAGCATCCATTAACCGCAACATTCCATAGAAGACTTATTTAGGATGGTCAGTGTTGAGAAATCACTAGGACAGCCAATTTGGGTAGATTTCTCTTACTTGATAATTGCTTGTTAATATAATAGCTTCTTATTACTTTTATTATGTTCTCTTCATCAAACAATTATCAATACATAAACATGAAGATCACAGGAAGACAATGAACACAAGATAGAGGCTCCAAACCAAGGAAAAACCCCACAAAGGGGAAAACCGTAGTAACACGGGTGTCGCTCCCAAGCATTGGAGAGCACGTACCCCACGCTCCCGCACTCCTAGGAGCTTGGGAGCTGGTATGAAACTTTCCAAAATCACTGGGAGCTTCAAAGGGTACTTTGGAGCTTTTCGGGAGCTTCACTACAACAGATTTTGACGTTTCGGGTACCTATTTTGAGCAGATTTTCACCTTTCGGGTACCTATTTTGAGCAGAGAAGGTACCATTTGTTTATTTTCTAAGCAACACATGATAGGTCAGGGGGTTGTATTACATGGGCTCTGTAAAGCGACAAAGACGTGAAGATGTAGCAAAGGTTTTAAAAAGATATAGATAGTTGTCTGTCATTCCTTGGCGGCTTCTCTTGCAAATCTTGAAGTTCAACAATTGCAAATAAGTTTACTTTCTTGAAGATGATAAGATTCAACAAATTACAGTGATCGTCAGAAAGAGAAAGAGTAGCGTGTGTGTTAGTTTCATTTTATAAATTTCCAAACTTGAATTTTGAAGTTGAATATAATATAGTGTTGCATCAAATCACATAATAATCAAGAATAATAGCCTTTTTTTTGGTTTGGGAGTTTTGCATGTTTCTTTGCTGGCAAGGAATTTCATTGGCAAATTGTTGATGGATTAATATTTTGATTTTTTCTGGCAGTGTTTCAAAGTTCAATATTTTACATATTTTATTACAAGATGGAATCTGCAGGATGGAATTTGATTGGCAAGTTTTGAATGAAAATAAATTAATTATTTTATTTTTATTTTTAATATATATTAAATTTTAATATATTATATTATTGTCGCTCACAAATTGACATTTCTTGTAAATTTGGGCTAAGCTTCTAGCCGTATCGGATACTTGTTCCCCTATACCCAAAGTACCTGCGTACCGAAAACTCGTGCAACATAGGGGAAAACCCAGTCAACTCTTCTCTTTTGTAGAACTAGATCAAAGTGAGAAATCCAAGACCAAAAACCAAGACCTAGACCTTCCACAAGACCCAAGTCAACCCTCCTTCAAACATTCCTCAACCAAGTCAACGATAGTCAAACCTCTTCAAATTATAATCAAACTCTAATTTCCGGCCACCTGCAACAGATTTCCGACCCTTGCAATAACTCTGCAACATTTGGCCTATGCAACTCTCTGAAATTTTGCACGTGTGGCAGATTTTAGGGAAGAATTTCGCATGTGTGGTAGATTTTTCTACCTCCATAACTTTCATCCTCTCTCCCCTAACTTTGAGCTCTTCTTCTTAGGTTTATTCGTTGGTTGTCTCTCTCTTCTTGGCACAAAAATCAGATTTCCTCATTGGTCCTCAAATGAGGTTGAACTACACTATATATATACACATCCAAGAGGTCAAATGGGTCCCTTCCAAGATCAACTTGTCCAAGCAAGGCTGACTTGGTCTTGTGGAGACATAAGTTGAATATTTTGACTCATAAAAATTCCTTTTCACTTTCTTTCAAAAGTCCAAATGGGACTTGATTCTAGTATAATGAATTGACTCGTGAAAAATATTCTTTTGACTCAATAAAACCTAGAAGCACGAAAAGCATTCTTGACTATAATAATAATAATAATAAACTCTTTTTCTTCTATTTGTTTGTACATGGAAAATACAATGATACAAGTACAATGACAATTATGAAGACAGTACCTAGTTACATTTTCCAATACTCCCTCTTAACTAGGGAGGTGTTCATAATTACACAACCGGATACAAGGATACTCTCAAATTGAAATGTTCTCAAAAGAAGAGTTTGGGTTGATAATCCATCACCAAACATCAGCATCGTAACCAACATTGGCAATTTGCAATATAGCAAGGCCTTGACTAACAAGCTCTAACTCTCCAATAGATTAGAGCACAGTGCTGGGATGAAATCATTTGGACACCATCAACACAACCTCTCAAGGCCAATACCCCATCCAGGTGTTCACCAACTATGTCCTTACAAGACTATTATTATATCAAGATTCCCAATCGTCAAAGAATATCGGTCCTCTTCGACTACTCTTATCTTGGATACCCTGTCTTATCCTCAAAGAGTATCGATCCAAGGGACTACTACCTATCTTGGATTCCAAATCCTCAAGGTGTATTGGTCCCAGATGCTTATCCAATCCTCCAGTCTCCCTAATAGTGTCTTCACTAGACTTACGGTTGTTTGTCATGGCCTAGTGCATAACACATGGAGAATACGGTGTCTATCATCACTCCCTCTCAACCAAGGAAGAGATCCTTACTCCCTCTCAACCAAGGAGACATCATCACAATCCTTAGCTTGTCTCAATCATCAGCTACTTATTCTTTCACTGAGATCTTAGTAGTAGCTGCAAGGGCTCCTATCTCACATCATCATATCATACCTGAGCTTCGACTATCCTGGATGTCATGGAGCCAAACTCTTTCACAATCTTTCTTCGTGATAGGGTTCTTGCCATCAACCTTTTATATATCACTCTCCACCAACCATCATTAGTATCTTTGTCATCAAAAGTATCTTATCAAACCAATCAATGTAGAGCTAATTATAGCTCCCTCTGTCCATTTGAGAAAAGTGAACTTCTTTTAGATCAACATCAAATCCATCATGAAATTGAGTGATCAACAAACCATCTCGTGACTTCCTATATCAAATTATTGCCTTTCCTGCCTTTATGGTGTACACATTCTTGCCAGATATATTTTTTTAGGAAATCATACTATATCCAAACATCTTTTCTCAATATTAGAATTGTCAAATCATAATAACCACTAGTCAAGGTGTCAATTACTACTAATTGCTCCCTCTAAGGTCAACATCCCTTTGTAAGGTCTATCTTCATATTGCACTAGGGTTCTTCTTCATGCTCTTCAGCTTTCACTCATCAATAAATGTGTTCCTGAATCAATCAACAAGCTTCAAAACCATATCCATAAGGGTCTTTACAGCTACCACTAAAGTTGTCATTACTATCTTTGTTATGTTCTTCAAGAGGTCATATTAGATGCTGATCAATATCGTCATTGTTCTACCCATATGTCATGCTATTATATATTGAATAACCATATGGAAGAGTCCTAACTAACCAAGACACACAATGCTCATGCTTCCAAGTATATTTCTGCCTCCAGCTCTTCCTACAATATTTTTTTCAGCACATGAATTTACTTCCTAATAAAGAGCTCTTTTCTAAAAATATGCATACCTCTTCCTTTCATACAACCATCTAGATAACTCCCTTTCGAACAAACTGCTTCTTTTGGAGATATTTCTAAGATGAGATTCCTTTTCGAACAAGAGAAATGCTCCAATTATGTCTTCATGCTGCTTCACGGTTATCTTCATACTTTCAAACTTCTAGATTTCTTTTGATACTACCTTCATAATCTTTTTGTGGAAGATACTCCTACTATGCCACTATGATTCTTTCATATACTGAAAAACCTTTCTTATAATGGTGGTTCTATTATTGTCAGGGATCCTTGTGATCCTTTCCTACTAAATGACTGCTTCTATAACAACATGATGCCAAGTAGTAGGTACATGAACTGTGGAGTGCTATATGGTCCAAATCCTTTTGTCCTCCCTTTGCTAAATAATTGCTTCCAATAAAATGCAATTGACAATGTCGACTCTAATTCCTCCAACGCTTCTTTCCATGATACCATAATTTTGCAAAATCAAGACGCTTCTACAAATGTAACTACATATGCTACTCTAACTGCCATCTTCTCATAAAAGAGAAAACAAATTGCTAGTAGACCTAGTAGTGGTGGCGTTCTTCAATAATAGAGATCCTTATTATCGTCATTCTTTGGCTTCTTTTCAGGTTCTTCCTTTTCCTTAGCAATGTGAGCTCCACTCATTTCCTTCCTCCTATTGTTCTTCCTAATTTGAGGATCTTGCGACAATCCCTTCTAAAGTGTCCATATTCATTGCACCCAAAGCATTGTACTTTGGACATGCCTTATCTTACATCTAGTTGATTGTTCCTGTTATTGTTGTACTTTTGATGAGGTTCAAATCTTCCAAACTTCCCATTCTTCTTCTTTGATTTAGCAGCGAAAGCTTGAGACTTTTTTTTGTTGGGTTCGGTGTCATCATTTTCTTTCAGTCTTGTTTCTTGTAGAATACACAAAGCCCACAGCTCATCGAAGTTTAGAGTGTCCTTTCTTGAATAGATGTTGGTCACAAAACTACTCCATTATTACGATAAAGCATTGAGTACACGGGTAGTTAATTCAGAATCCGAAATGACTTCTCCAAGCCCTTGTAGTTGATACTTCAATTGTGAGATTTTTATAACATCTGAGGCCAAGTCTTCATCTTTCGACCACCTTCTTTGGTAAAGTCTATTCCTCAAAGATAAGTTTTGACTTGTGGTACTGACTACATATAGTTTTTCCAATTTGTCATCGATTGCTTTAGATGTGCCCAAATCTACAACAAAGGGGATAAGATGGTCTTTGATGGACTCAATGAGAATCCTTTGAGCCCTAACTTCTCCTTTATTGTACTTGGCCAAATCTTGAGTCTTATCCTTCTTTGGTTCTGTATGTTTACCTAGAACATGGTCCATGACTTCATTTTCTGTGAGCCCCAAATCAATTTTCTTCTTCCATGCTTGAAAGTTTGATGACCCATCAAGTTTGTTGCCTTCGTTACAAAATGAAGTCATTTGATTTGAAGATTGAGATATAGAGAGTAATATAGTACTTGTCAAAAGAGAGTCCTGCTTGATGATCAATGTCTTCAAATATCTTGATGCTCCTAAGATTTCCAAGAGTCTTCAAAGATGTCCTAGAATAATGACTTCTAGCATGGTTGGTGCAATAGTTACTTCAAACTGCTTCAAAGATGAATAGTGATGCTTCTAAGAGTGTAGATGATGTTTCCAAGAATCTTGATGCTTCAAAGATCTTTAGAGATGTCTTTTATAGAGAGACCTTCTAGTATGAGTGATGATCAAGAAGCTTCCAAGAGAGAAAGATTGGTAAGATGGTGATCTTCTTCAAAAATGATGATGAGTAACCAAGAGCCTTCAATGATAGAGAGAGAGATTTGTTGAGTTGGCATCGAAGCAAAGGTTGAGTTGAAGCTTCCAAGAGAGAGAGATTAGTAAGATGATGATATCCTTCAAAAATGATCATGAGTAACCAACTCAGCAAAAGGTATATCAGTCATTTCCCTTTGATTAATCCCAAATGCCTTCAGGAATTTCGCCTTTTGAGATGGAATCATCAAAAGTTCTAACACCGGCCCAGAAATATTCGCATTATTTAAACACGTAACGCAATCAATATTCAAACCTAAATTATAAGTCTTAAAGGCAATTTGATCTTCATTTGGACTTTTATTTCATTATTGATAATTGAAACCCTTACTCTTCACAATTTCCAGGATTTGCTCCGAAGAAGGTTTTTCTCCATACAGTTTTGTAACCACATCCTTCTCATCACTAAAAGTTATTACTACTTTAAGATGATGGGAGCATTCCTATATCATGATCCACATCTTCCATCCAATGATCCATATGCAGGGGATGCTCTTTACCGACCACATTTATCTGTTCCACAATCCAAGATCCCTTTCGCAACAGCACAAGTGGATTCATCATGAAAACTTTCACAAGGTCTACAATATGACAATAATTGATCAACAACATTTGCAGACTCAAGTGGATTCGGCGGTCTTTGTTCATTAAGAGGACCTCTTTTCTGCCATGCATTATTATTTCTATTATTTTGTATCCTATTTCCTCGAGACCTCTCCATATTAATTATATGATTATGAAGGGCAGCAATCTGCTTAGAATAGTTATCCTCCATAGCCTTTAATTCCTTAGCATGATTTGTTATTAATTGTCCTTGATTGAGTTGCATATCTTTAAACATCTTTGTCAATTTATTGATGGATGTTAGTTTTTGTAGCATCGAATGTGTTCTAGCCTTGAAATTTTGTGGAAAGGCTAGAATACATCAGATCTCCAAAACCCAGAAATTGTTTCTGGAAATTCCACTTAGAAGTGTCTCGATTAGATTATTAACCAACGTTTTAAATATTCCCTAAGTCTAAACTTAAGGAATATGGTTAATTAATCAGTATTCAGTATTAATTGAGATAAGGTGAGAATCATCTAGAAACTCACACGAATCGATACATAAATGATCCTAGCCATTGATTAAGTGTTAATCTTGGCCATTGGAGCTCCAACATAGGATTATAAGATGAGGTCGATGTGGTGATGGAGAAAGCATCCAGTGCAGATACTTAGTTTTCCATGCAGTTCGATTTTCTCAGTAGCAGCAGCTCAGCAAAGAAGATAGAGTCAGAGGGTGGGTAGCATGTGGAAGAGGAGAGCAGTAGCATTCCGGGAGGAAGATTTCCAGTTCCCGGAAGAGTCGAAGGAAGGGAGGTTGAAATATCCAGAGAATCAGCGTAAGATCTACACAAAGGGTGACGCAGGGAGCTCAGTGCAAGGGAGCCATTTCGGAGGCAGAAAATAGTTGTGGGTGAGAGATAATTCTCATAATATTTTTGCCAATATTTTCCTTAGATTAGATTGCCAGTTGGGCATCTAAATTATTGTACTCATAATTGCTGGTGAATATTAATAATAAAACCCTCATCTGCTGCACTGTTTTTCCCAAGTTGGGTTTTTCCGGGGACAATTGTCCAAAAATAACTGTGTCAAAATTATTATGTGTGCTAGAATTTCTCAGTTTCCAATATTTTATTTTTCATAGTATTTTATATGGTGAAAATAGGAGTTTTCATTTTATTCGTTATTTGTCGTAGCAAATAAACTGCATAATTAATTTGTAACTTAGACAAATAATTTCCAGTAGCTACAATAGATAAAATTTCACAATGGAGTCATTTTCAATTACTTTAATTTCTTTCCCTTTAGATTCACAAGACTTGCTCGGACCCCTTTCAAATCCCGACATTTTAGACTTTCCGATGCTTTTCTACACTTATCCCAAGCAACGGCACCAAAAAATGTTGTCGCCTAACATGTCACACATAATCATGGAAAAAGTTTCCAACCCCACAAGTTATAGTCTTTATGGCGCAACGCTCAGATTAGGGGTTGTCACCTATTCCCTACTCACTCTGTTTAAGCTCTCTCCTAGGCAAGCTAAGGCGTGTAGTCCCTAAAACATGGAAAACTAAGGAGAAACTTGTTGAAATTGTTGAAAATTGTAACTAGGTTCGGTCTTCATTATGATGTAACTGTAATCATGACAATGTATAATCTTTATAAAGAAAAAGAAAATTATATTTTTGGAGTATGGGTTTCATACTAGTTTGATTCAAAAGCATGTTCTTTGTGCTTTTAGGTCTTCTAGGTCTTTCTAGGATAAAGAATAATATTGGTAATGTCTCATAGCCCCATTTGGCCTCATTGTAATGAAGAAAAATATTTATTTTATCAAGGAAAAGCCATGAATAAGCCCAAGAGCAAGATCAAATCTGCTTAAAGGAGGGCTATTCAACCCTCAAGAAAGGCTCTAAATACAAGGGAGCTCGACCTCATTTGGACACACATCTCAAGCAAGTTCGATCTGCAATAGCGAAGGAGAAGAAGAGTAGCTGGGAGGACAAAGAAGAAGAGCAGAAGTCGAAATTTTGTCAAGGAATCTTTTCTCTTGTCTTGCTAGGGTTTGTGAAGCTGCCAGTTGCAGGAGGACGAAATTTTGTAGCAGTTGCAGGGGGGCAAAATTGCAGGGTTGAAATTATGTCGCAGGGGTCGAAGTTGCAGTAGTCGTGAAGCAGTGTTGAAGTTCCAGAAGTTATCAAGGAAGATCTTGTTGGGGGTTGGCTTCGGGCTTGGAAGGGTTTGTTGGCTTTGGTCTTTGGGTCTTGGAAGTCTCTTTTGTAAGTAGATTCAAAAGAAGAAGAGAAACATTTTTTAGGTTTTCCCCTTGGAGGGGTTTTTCCTTCGCTTTGAACCAACATCTTGTGTACTCTATCTCTTTGTGATCTTCATTGTGTTTGGTAATTGCTTAATGAACAAATTTAAATAAGTAATAAAACACCAACTAACATCACAAGTAATTATCAAGATAAGGAAAAATAAGTTATAGTCTACAAGTCTCCATATTTTTCCAACATGGTATCGGAGCTAAGGTACAAGAAGGAGACTAAAGATTACATCTTTGTTAGCACTATGGCAAGGGATATAAGGAAGGGTTTCAAGGTTATTGGAAATCTCGCTTCATTTATCAAGAATTGTCTATTAAAGATCATCTCCAAGCTCACAAAGGAAGTGACAGATGGAAGCTTGTTCAACGCTTTATCCAGCACATTTAAGGACGAGAATGTATGGGTTATTGATAGTGGTGCCTCCAGACATATGACGGGAGAATGCAATCAACTCGAAACGCTATCTAAGGGAAGCTCATCTCACTCTATCAAACTTAGAGACAACAAGAGCTATCTAGTGAAAGGCATTGGATCTATATCATTGGAACTTGAGTTGGCTGGAAGCATTCACCTTAACGACATCTTATATGTTCTAGGTTTCAAAAAAAGTTACTTTCTATTCCTTGTCTAGAGGATAAGGGTGATACAGTTGCTTTTATTGATGGCAAGGTTTTGGTTAGGGGTAAGGGATCTAGTATTAATGAAGCAAGCGTAGTTGGGATTCGTGAGGAGACATTGTATAGACTCTATACACCTCTAGCTCAAGCCTTAGTTCACTTAGAAGTGAGTCCTTCCGAACTATGGCATAGAAGGTATGGACACCTTCATTATAAGATTTTGCCATCTTTGAGTCAAATGGTCAATGGCATCCTTGAAATAAAGGAAGATCATGAAGGGATTTGTAAGGGATGTGCTCTAGGCAAGAATTTAAAGAAACCATTTGCAAGTAGTGATACCAGATCTAAAGAAATTTTAGATCTCATGCACTCGGATGTATGTGGAACTATGGTTATAAAGTCATTTGGTGGGCATCAATATTATGTAACCTTCATTGATGATTACTCAAGGAAGACTTAGTTACAAATTCTCAAGAACAATGATGAAGTATTCAAAAAGTTCCAACAGTTCAAGAATGAAGTAGAGAACCTAACCGAGAAAAAGATCAAAATTCTAAGCTCAGACAATGGTGGAGAATACACCTCCAAAGAGTAAATAACTTTCTACAAGGAAGCATGAATCAAGACAGAGCTCATTGTTCCCTATAATCCTGAACATAATGGTGCGGCAGAAAGGAAGATCCATACTATTGAAGAATGTCGCAGGGTTATGCTACATGATCAAGATCTCCCTCAATTCTTGTGGGCAGAGGCATGCATCATAATTATCTACTTACAAAATCGAAGTCCTCATAGGATTCTTAACAACATGACTCTGGAAGAATCATTTACAGGAAAGAAGCCAAGTGTGGATCATCTTTGGATATTTGGGCGTCCTGTGTATATTCATATACCCAAGGACAAGAGGAAGAAGCTAGATCCTACCAATCTAAAGGGCATCTCTGTGGGATATAGTGCTTCATCAAAAGCATATAGAATCTATATCAAAGGATCACCAAATCGAGGTGAGCAGGGATGTCATGTTTGATGAGAGCATAGCTTAAAAGAAATCAAAGGATGTTCCTGTTGACTTTGACGAAGAAGAGATACCTATCTTTGATGATATCTCTTGGGATAATGATTGTCAAGAACTTGGACCTGCTCAAGAAGATGTTAAAGGTCCTTGCGAGCCTATACAACAAGTTATTGTTCCAGAAAATCAAAGAAACTTGTTTGGCTAAAAATACTCATCAAGAGGCAAAAGGAAAAAAAGCATTAGGGACATCGAGGGAAAGTAAGAGACCAAAGAGGTATTTTGAGTATGTTGCATACATGACAAGGCTTATTGAAGTAGAACCTTCCTCCTCTGAAGATGCAACTAAACATCAAGAATGGAGGAATGCTATGCACAAAGAATATCAATCCATAATGAACAATGAATTCTAGGAGATTGTTCCTAGGCCAAGTGACAAATCTACAGTCACTTCCATGTGAATTTACAAGATAAAGCATGATGCAGATGGGAGCATAGATAAATACAAAGAAAGGTTTGTCGCAAGAGGCTTCTCGCAGAAGGAACGAATTGATTATGAGAAAACCTTTGCTCCCACAACGAGGCATAAAACAATAAGATCGCTTGTTTCATTGGCTGCTACTATGAGATGGAACATTCATCAAATGAATGTCAAGACAACTTTCCTGAATGGGACCATTGATGGGGAGGTTTACATTAAGTAGCCTCAAGGATTTGAAATAAATCAGAGGGACTCATGTCTGCAGATTGAAGAACACTTTATATGGCTTCAAGAAGACACCTAGGGCTCAGTATGCAAGGATGGATGCATATCTATTAAGACTTGGTTTTACAAAGAGTACTGCAGATCCTAACCTATATGTCAGGTTGGTCCAAGATGAACATGTTATCATACTCTTGTATGTGAATGATCTACTAGTTACAAGTGTAGAGCATCGGATTCAAGAATGCAAGAAGTAGTTAGCAGTAGAATTCAATATGAAGGATCTTGGGATCATGCATTCATATTTGGGACTAGAGATATGGCAAAAGCCAAGAGAGATATATCTTGGTCAAGGCAAATATTGAGAAATCTAGGGGCAACTAGATTAGGTGATTTCTCTTACTTTGATAACTGCTTGTGATGTCTTTTTACTTCACTTGATTAGTTTCTTCTTCAACTTGATTATTACTGTGCTTTCTATCATCAAACAGCTACCAAACAATAAAGATCAATGAGAAAAGAGGATACAGAATGTAGCTTGTGAGCCAGGGCCAAAACCACTCCTCTTGTGAGGAAAACCCACAAGAATTCTTCTCTTCTTATAGAACTTCAAATAACGAATTCCAAGGCCTAAGACTCTTGTCAAAGACCCCTCCAAGACCAAGTCAACCTTCATAGCTTCCAACAACTTTTCTAACAACTTCGACCTAGCAACTTCAACCTAGCAACTTCCAACAACTTTGACCTAGCAGCAACTTTGACTTTCTAATAACTTCAACTTCCCCAGCAACTTCTTCTGCAACTTTGACTTTCCCAGCATTTTCTTCTTCAACATCGATTTCCCCAGCAATTTTTTTTGCAACTTCGATTTCCCGAGCAGTTTCTTCTGCAATTTCGACTCTCCCATAAACTTTTGAAATTTTGGTCTAGCAACTACTTTAGAAACCATAACAAGAGAGAAAAAGAGGTCCAAAAATTCGATCTTGCCTTTCTTCTTCTTTTCCTTGATTTTCATCCTTTTCCAGCTTCTTTCTTGAGAACATCGAACTACTTCTTGCTTGATCGAAATTGTCCTTACAAATGAAGTTGAGGTTCCCTTATATATAGGCTTCTTAGGAGGTCGAATTGCTATCCTTGAGGCCAACTTGATTCTTCTTGTAGGCCGACTTGTTTGACAAGGTCTTGCAGGGTCTTTATGACATTTTTGACTTTACAAAAAAATTCTTTACAAGATACAACATGCCCAAAGGGGTCTTACATGTATGACAATGACTCTTTTGACTTCATAATTTTATGACAAACCTAGAAGTACTCAATGGGTGCTTGACCTATAAATAAATTTATCTTGAGTGTTAAACCCATGCATCAAGAATGACATGATAAACTAATTTTCCTCTTTTCACCAAATAAATAAAATCATGATTACAATATACATTATGAAGATCGAACCTAGTTACACATTTCAACACTCCCTCTTAACTAGGGAAGTATTCATAATCCATACATGGTACTTGGACGTTCTCATACTGAATAATTCTCATAAGAAGAGTCAGATTGGTAAGCCATCTCATAAGCTATTTTTTCAGCTCATACCAGTGCATCTCATCATATTAACTGGCATTGTCACATAGCAAGGCCTTGACTAACATCTCTATCTCTCCACAAGATCAAAGCACAATGTTGGCGAGACAATGACTAATAGACACCTTTCATCACTCTCTCTCAAGGCACATACCCCATCCGGATGTTCAAAAGGTATGTCCTTTTAGGACCATTCCTGTGTTGGAATAACACATCCTCAAGGAATTTCCTCTTCAACTACTCTTGACTATTGTATGCCCTGCCACATCCTCAAAAAGTATCGGAATCAATCTCATATTCTTACCCAATCCTCCATTCTTTCTTCATAACATGAAGACAAGAATGATGTGTCTATCTCTCCCTCTCAACTAGGGACTTGCTTCCAACAGCAACTATTTGCTCTTTTGTGGAGATCATGGTACTACCAACGGCTTGTAGGGCTCCTCTTTCTGCATCATGTCATGAACTTCATCTTCTTCATTATGGAGCCTTCTTCATCATAACTTCTTTGTAGGGCTTCGGACATCTTTCTCCATCACTTCCCTTCAACAAACCATAGGGTTGAACCAATAGTCATGTCATCTTTTTTCTTCATCAGAAAGTGATCTTTGATTCCACATCTGGCTTTCCTTCATAAAGCTACCTCTTTCGAGTCATGTTTCTTTAAATATCTTTCATCCAATCTAGAGAATGTTAGTTGTAAGTGAATTCCACAACTCTCTTCCAGTAGCCATACTTCAACCCAACCAGATGCTTTCAAAAATCAAACTGAACAATAAATCAAAGTTACCTCTTTTTGATGGCCTTTCATCATGACATCAACTTCTAGCAACATCAACATCCAACACATGTATTAATCCATCTCCAAGATAGTGATGACCAATGTTCTCCTTTTTCTAGCATACATATCAAGGTTTTCATACCTTCTACCTGGAGATGACATAGCTAATCCTTCTAGACAATATCATATGTTGATTCCTTATCTTATCTTATAGATGCATCTTCCCACAAACTCTTCTTTCATCGTTTCCACAGATTGATTTCCTTGGGATCTTCTTTACATGGTTCTTTCAACATAGGACCATGATTGTCAACCACCTCATAGTCCATATGAGGTTGTATTATGTTGATTTCATCTTATCAATATGTGGAAGAGTTCAAGGCACATTGTCTACATGCCTTCATGCATCATTCTGATGAAAGATACCCTTCTTCTTCGATCATGCTCATGAGATAGAGCATTCAACCATTCAACCATATGATGACATGATATTATCTATCAAATATATATATACCTCTTTCTTCTTTTGGTCATCTAGACATCCTTAGTAGCTTCATTTCCTCGCTTGAAGATGAAAATACTTCAACCAACTTAACATGTTGCACATCTTTGTCATCATACCTTACCAGTGGATTCCACACAAGGTGGAATGTGGACTATCTACGAGGCACTTGCTTCTTCTAAGTAGAGGTGAACCATCTTCTAAAGATTCTAGTGAAGGATCTCGATGATCCCCATTCTGCAAATGCTCCTTTCTAATAATGATTATGTATGATGACCTCTTTTATCTTTTATCTTGCTAGATGACTTTCCTCCAACGATATATACTGCTACTTCGGTTGTCCTTATATGCTTCCAATGGAGATGCCATGAGCTACTTCCCTGTAGACTTCTACTTTAGCTATCCTTCAATGCTTCTATTATGATGTCATCTTTATCCCAACTCCAATGCATCTATCTTTCTTGATGTTTCCTACATTTACTTGCCAACTTCTATGTACATGAAAATGTGTGAGAGACCTTGTAATAGTGGAGGTCTATCACTTCCTCCTTTGACTTCTTCCTTTCGGGTTCTTCTTCTAATTCTTCGATGACATGGGCTTCATCTCTTTCCTTTCTCTTCTTGTTGTCCTTCTCAAGTTTAGGACAATTCCTTTTGAAATGCCCATATTCATTACACTCATAATATTGTATCTTTGACATGTCGATTTTCTTCCTTTTTCAAGGATCAAACTTTCCAAACTTTCCTTTCTACCTAGCCATGGCAGCAAATGCCTGAACTTGTTCATATGATCCAACATTGTTTTTTTTCTTTTAACCTAGTTTCCTCAATCTTACATAATGACCAAAGTTCACTGAATGTAGTGGCTTCCTTCTTTCCATAGATACTTGATACAAAGTTACCCCATTCATCAAGTAGTGCATTGAGCACAACGGTGGTTATTTCTTTATCGGACATTATTTCTCCTAGATCTTGTAGTTGATCTTTTACTTCAAATACCCTCATAAGGTATGGGGCTACTCCTTCCTTTGATACCTTCATCATGTATAGTTCGGTTCTCAGTGATATGACTTCTCCTGCAGTGCTTACACAAAACAATTCTACCAACTATTCATAGATATCCTTTGATTTCCCCAACTTTGCTACATAAGAGATGAGGGAATCTTTGATTGGTTCTATGAGGATTCTTCGAGCCCTTATTTCCCCTTTCATATACTTCGATAATGCTTGAGCTTGCTCTTCAGATGGTTTGGAGATTGAACCCTTAACATATTCAATAACTTCATTCTCTATGAGGATCAAATCTATCTTCTTTTTCCATGCAAGGAAATTTGATGACCCAACTAGTTTGTTGCTCTCCTTGCAAATTGAAGTCATGTTGATAGTAGATTCAGACATAAATATAAAGATACTTACTTGTTAAGTGAAGATGCTCCTTGATTATGATATCTTCAACTTGATGCCTTCCTGAAGATGTTGCTTCCTTGATGATCTTCTTTAAGGACGTTTAAGATGTGATCTTTGCTTCAATCATCAATGTGAGGGAGATCACCTTGATTTCTTAGATGATGATGGCAATGCTTCTTATTGCTTCCTTTAGATATAGAAATGTAGAATATTGAAACTTCAAGATGCTTCAAATGTGTAGTCCTTCTTTCAATGGAGGTAGGGTTTTTGAGGTCTTTTTCTTCTTCCAATAGTTGTGGTGATGTGATCCTTGTGATGTAATGAACGGTCCTCCTTGATTGTTCCTTAGATTGCTCGACCCTTGTGTATCTTTCTTTAATGATGTGATCTTCAAGTTGCCTCTTCTTCTTGTTGTAGTCAACTTAGCTCTGATACCATGTTGAGAAATCTAGGGGTAAATAAATTAG
This sequence comes from Pinus tabuliformis, assembly GCA_031772625.1. NCBI lineage: Eukaryota > Viridiplantae > Streptophyta > Pinopsida > Pinales > Pinaceae > Pinus > Pinus tabuliformis. The sequence goes on from CM062819.1 coordinate 1,611,912, forward strand.
GTAATTTCTCTTACTTTGATAACTACTTGTGATGCCATTTTACTTAACTTGATTAGTTTCTTCTTCAACTTGATTATTATTGTGTTTTCTATCATCAAACAACTACCAAACAATAAAGATCAATGTGACAAGAGGACATAGAATGTAGGTTACAATCCAGGGCCAATACTTCTCCTCTTGAGAGGAAAACCCACAAGAATTCTTCACTTCTTATAGAACTTCAAATGACGAATTCCAAGACCTATGACCCTTGTCAAAGACCCCTCCAAGACCAAGTCATCCTTTACAACTTCCAACAACTTTTATAACAAATTCAAACCCAAGAACTTCTCCAACAACTTCGACCTAGCAGTTTCCAGCAACTTCTTCTACAACTTCTCCAACAACTTCAACTTCCCAGCAATTTCTTCTGCAACTTTGACTTTCCCAACAACTTCTTCTACAACTTTGATTTACCCAATAGTTTTTCTGCAACTTTGATTTTCCCAATAGTTTCTTCTACAATTTCAGCTTTGTTGGAATTTCTAAGTCTAACTGTTAGAAATCCTTCCTGTACTTTCTAATTTATTTCTTCCTACTTGTTCTGTTAATTAACAAGTTATTTACCATGTAAATACTGAAAATAAATACAAGTACAGTCTCAACACATATAGATCATCAACTGAAGGAAAAACAAGCACACAAGTGACATCGTTATTTTTGGACTAATGTCCCCGGAAAAACCCAATGCGGGAAAACCGGTGCAGCTATCTGAGGGTTTTATTATTAAGCAGTTTCAGAATACAATCTAGGTGCCAGAAATGGCTCACCCAACAGAGAATGCCCTCGGTAGTAGTACCTCTCAGTCGGAGACAGATATCAGCCCCAATCTGCCCCACGAAATCTCCCAACGTCAACCTCTAGGGTCTGCGTCAGCCTCTCTGGCCCAGCGTCTGCCCAACGTCAGCCTCTCTGGCCCAGCGTCAGCCTCTCTGGGCTCTACGTCAGCCTCTAGAGCCTCTGTGTCTCCCACGATGGCACTCCTCAAGCTCTATGCAGCTCCTCGCTGCCTTTGTGTGGCCTCTAGCTGGCTCTGCATCAACCCTCTCCCGACTTTTGCGTTGATGCTCCCGGTACTATCTCTACCTCTCTGCTATTGCATTCGCTGCCCCTCAGCTGCAACTCTAATCACTCCTTCGATTTCCTCAGCGAGCCCTGCCCCAGAAAATCGAATTCTTGATTAACTCAGTGTGTTCTCCAAGTGACCCTCAAGCCTCCTTTTATACTTTTCTTGTTGACATTTCAACAGCCGAAATTAAGTCCCTAATCAACGGGTAAGATTAGATCTGGCTTGATCCATGACTTTTGGACCATTCTAACTCAAATTTATATTAATTCACATTAATATTTTTTTCCCTAAGTTTAGACTTAGGGACTCCATTAAAAATATTAATTATTTTAATATCTCCCAAACTGGTTAGATTCTGCCCAAACCATTTCTGGGTCTTGGAGATCTCATGTGCTTTAGCCTCTCCACCAATTTTCGTGGCTAGAGCACATCTGATGCTACCCCAAATCAACAAACTTTCCCAGAAAATTCTGCGATTTCGGTCTAATAGCTACTTTAGAAACCCTAATAAGAGAGAGAGAGAGGTCCAAAACTTCGATCTTGCTTTTCTTCTTTTCCTTGATTTCGTCCTTTTCCAGCTTCTTTCTTGAGGAGATCGAACTGCTTCTTGCTTCATCGAAATTGTCCTTACAAATGAAGTCGAGATTCCCTTATATATAGGCTTCTTAGGAGGTCGAATTGTTGTCGTTGAGGTCGACTTGATCATTCTTGTACGCCGACCTGTTTGAGGGTATTTATGACACTTTCGACTTTAAAAAAAAAAATCTTGACAAGATACAACATGCCCAAAGGGGTCTTACATGTATGACAATGACTCTTTTGACTTCATAATTTTATGATAAACCAAGCAACACTCAATGGGCGCTTGACCTATAAATAAATTTATCTTGAGCATGAAACCCATGCATCAACAATGACAATAATAAAAATATTTTCCTCTTTTCCTCAAATACATAAAATCATGATTACAATAGACATTATGAAGACCAAACCTAGTTACACATTTCAATAGTAAATATGTGACCAAGATGCTTCAAAAGTATGGCATGACGGATTGAAACCCTATGATGACTACTATGATTTTCAATTTAAAGAAGTTGAGGAGTTCAGAATCTAGTCTGGTGGATCCTACTTCCTACAGACAATTGATTGGGTCTTTGATGTATCTAATAAATACTAGACTAGACATTTGTTTTGCAGTAAATGTCCTAAGTCAATATCAGATAGAGCCAAAACATGATCATTGGATTGCGACCAAGCATATCCTAAGATATTTACGTGGAACTATATATCACTGCCTCTGGTACACTGGTAATGAATTCCAACTCGTGGGATATACAAATTCATATTGGAGTGGAAGTGAGACAAATGGAAGAAGCACAACAAGTGGACGCAGATTCTAACCTATATATCAAGGTGGTCCAAGATGAATCAGTTATCATACTCTTGTATGTGGATGATCTACTAGGTACAGGTGTGAAGCATCGGATTCAGGAACACAAGAAGTAGTTCGCAACAAAATTTGATATGAAGGATCTTGGGATCATGCATTAATATTTGGGACTTGAGGTATGACAAAAGCTAGGAGAGATATATCTCGGTCAAGGTAAATATGTCATCAAGATGCTTCAAAAGTATGGCATGATGGATTGCAAGTCTATGATGACTCCTACGATTACCAATTTGAAGAAGTTGAGGAGTTTAGAATCTAGTTCGATGGATTCTACTTGCTACAAACAATTGATTGGGTCCTTGATGTATCTAGTAAATACTAGACTGGACATTTTTTTTGCAGTAAATGTCCTAAGTCAGTGTCAGATGGAGCCAAAACATGATCATTGAATTGCAGCCAAGCATATCCTACGATATTTACATGGAACTATATATCACTACCTCTGGTACACAAGTAATAAAGTCCAACTTGTGGGATATACAGATTCAGATTGGGGTGGCAGTGAGATAGACAGAAGAAGCACAACAGGGGGATGCTTCAGCCTAGGATCTTCCATGGTCTCATGGATGAGAAGAAAGTAGGATACGGTTGCTTTGAGTAGTGCTGAAGTTGAATATGTTGCTGCAAGCGAGGTTTGTCGGGAAGTAGTTTGGCTCAGGAAGTTACTATCAGACTTGTTTGAAGGACCGCTTAGCCCTACATGGATACATTGTGATAATTAGAGTTGCATAAGATTGACAGAAGACTTGGTGTTTCATGCTAAGACGAAGCATATAAACAACAAGTACCACTACATCAGAAGCTTGGTACGAGATGGGGTCGTGGAGCTGCACTATCTACCTACAAATGAACATTGCACTATCTACCTACAGATGAACAAGTAGCAGAAATACTGACTAAAGCATTACCAAACAAGAAGCTTGAGTACTTGAGAGGTAAGCTTGGTTTGGTGGATATCACTTCCCTGATTGAGAGGGACTGATATCAAATAGTTCTTGTCTTTATCGGCCATGCACTAGAGTAGGACTAACAGTCGTAAGTCTCAGTGAAGGCCATAAAGAAAGAATGGAGTCTGAAGGATTGGATAAGCCTCTAGATTGGAAGTTCTTATGGATTGTATAATTCAGGGAAAGAAGTTGTTGACCAATGCTCATTGAGGATGAGGTAGGGCTTCCAAGATAAGAATAGTCGAAGAGGACCGATATTCCTTGAGGATCCAGGTTTGGGAATCCAAGATAAGGATAGTCCTAAAAGGACATACATTATAGACATTCAGATGGGGTATGTGCCTTGAGAGGTAGTGTGGCAGCTCATGTAAAGCCTCTCAGCATAATCCTCATAATTAAAGATGATATTGTACAATTAAGGCCTTCAAGGACAATGTTTCTTATGATAAAAAGATGTTTGACAAAGATGGCTTATCAATCTCACTCTTCTTATGAGAAAGCTTCAAGATTGAGATTCCTTGTACCATGAATACCTCCATACTTAAGAGGGAGTGGTTAAATTTGTAACTAGGTTTGGTCTTCATTATGATGTAATTGTAATCATGACATTGTATAATCTTTATAAAGAAAAAGAAAAAGAAAATTATATTTTTGGAGTATGGGTTTCATACTAGTTTGATTCAAAAGCATGTTCTTCATGCTTCTAGGTCTTTCTAGGTCTTTCTAGGATAAAGAATAATATTGGTAATGTCTCATAGTCCCATTTGGCCTCATTGTAATGAATAAAAATATTTATTTTATCAAGGAAAAGCCATGGATAAGCCAAAGACCAAGATCAAGTCGGCTTAAAGGAGGGTTATTCGACCCTCAAGAAAGGCTATATATACAAGGGAGCTCAACCTCATTTGGACACACATCTCAAGCAAGTTTGATCTGCAATAGCGAAGGAGCAGAAGAGTAGTTGCAAGGACGAAGAAGAAGAGCAGAAGTCAAAATTTTGTCAATGAAGCTTTTCTCTTGTCTCACTAGGGTTTGTGACGCTGCCAGTTGCAAGAGGACAAAATTTTGTAGCAATTGCAAGGGGTCGAAATTGCAAGGTTGAAATTATGTTGCAAGGGTCGAAGTTGCAGTAGCCATGAAGCAGTGTCGAAGTTCTAGAAGTTGTCAAGGAAGATCTTGCTGGGGGTTGGCTTGGGGCTTGGAAGGGTTTGTTGGCTTTGGTATTTGGGTCTTAGAACTCTCTTTTGTAAGCACATTCTAAATAAGAGAAGAAATTTTTGGGATTTCCCCTTGGAGGGGTTTTGCCCTTGCTTGGAGCCTACATCTTGTGTACTCTCTCTCTCTTTGTGATTTTCATTGTGTTTGGCAATTGCTTGATGAACAGATTTAAAGAAATAATAAAAGACCAACTAACATCACAAGTAATTATCAAGATAAGGAAAAATAAGTTATAATCTACAAGTCTCCATATTTTCCAACAAAAACAACAAGTCTAGGATATCAAGAAGCAAGGCAATTACTTCTCTTAGCAACTTGAGTTAAGATTGGATGGAAAGCTAAGTTATTAAACTGACCAATGTGAGATAGATGGATTCAATTAGATCAATATGACAGTTAAGGTGAAATAATAAAAGACTAGTGCCTTAATAATAATGCCCAAATAATTTAAGTAACTTGCATAATGATATATGATATCTCAAGCTACAGGATAAGCAATGTTGCAAGAAGATGTTCGTACAAATAATCAATAGATCAAGATAATCAATTATATGAGCAATATATCGTTTACAAGACAATTGCAAGGAAATAAACTTGTGCTTTCAAGTAAAAAAGATATTTAAAGACAATAGAGTTGAAATGACAAGTACAATAATGTAAAACTTGCAATTATAGATTGAGCTCACAATTCCAATCACCAATGATCAAATGATGGATGAATGCAAGATCTACCTAATGTGAGATGCATGATCTTGGTCAATTTTAATTATATGCCTAATCTAGATGAAAGCCTTCTTCTTAGCTATTTTGAAGCAAGTCGAAAACAAGGTTGTAGAAAGATCTACTCGGGAAGGAAGCTAAGGCCTCATTAACGATACCTACCCAGGAGTTCTAGTGACCCAAGTGTCTTCGTTACTGCAAGGGATTGCCCAAAAGAGAACTGCAAGGTCACTCGTTTTAACCATTGAGTAAGGTTCAAGCTTCTCAAATTGAATATGAAGAACGTGGTCCTAACATTCTATACAACCAAGCTTATGCCTAGAGGTAAATTTTAAAATGCAAGACTAGATCTAAGATGATAATGCAAATGAATAGAGATTGCTTCAATGTAAGGAGAGTTAAAACACTTATAACCAAGATTATGAAATATCACTTAGAACTCAAGATTATATGGCTTCCAATAGTAAACCAATGAAGCACTTTAGGATTCCTCAGTGAAACAATAACAACAATTCAAATGCCTTTAGTTATAGTGCTTATTAGGATGTTTTCACTTATATGAAATAACAATTAGAACAAGTGATAATTTCAATGATATAAGCACAAATAGATAATGGAAAATGAGATTACTAACAAAAGGAACTGAAATGATGCAATTCAAAGACTAGATCTAACTTATGATATCAATGAGAGAAATAGAAAAAGCGTTAGTATTTAACACCAAACCAAGAGAAACTAACTAAGAAGATAGAGGCTCTTCCCTTTTCAATAAGGAAGGGAATACCATTGGACTGAATCCCAAGCCCCCTTCAAGAAAGAATATTGATTTTATTATTAACTTACAAATGAAAAAAAAAAAAGCCTCTAGGACAGTGAGAAAGGTTTCTCCAACACTTGAGAGGATTACAATGAATAGCACTCTCAACAATCGACAACTACTCCTCAAGATCACCAAATGCCAAGAGAGGAGGCTATAAGCAAATGAATGATAAACTTCAATGAAGAACGACTTGCACCAGACCTCAAAAACCCCACAGCCTAGATGAATCAGTCCACAAAAGCCCATGGCCTATCAAAGAAAAAGGCTAAAAAATTTATGAAAGGTTATATGATTAATTATGTGTTTCCAAGCCTTAAATTTTCAAATTTCAAATCAGAAGATATGCAGCCTCCTCAAAAGCTCACAGCTAGGGGGAAAGAGCCCTAATAAACCTTACCACTAGCCTTGAAATATGTCTCAAGTGGTCAGCTCCAAGTGGCTAGTCTCAAGCCCAAAAATAAGTGGTAAAACCCTTAGAAAACGTGAGAACAGGTCTGCAAAAAATACCAAGGGTTAGTATTAAAAAATGAAAGCAAACAATAGAAGTCCCTGGAGTCATGTGGCTAAGGTAAACAAGCCCCAAGAGGCTGCAGCTAGGCTAGAAGGAGGTCAAAAGGCTAGCAGCTAGCCAAAAGAAGGTGTAGGGTCTAAACATGACCCACAAAATATGTTTATAAGCCTACAAAAACAAAATCCAAGTTAGATTTTAAATGAAAATGGAGAAAATAATCAGAAAATTATTTACAAAATTTAAAATCAAAACCCTTGCCAAGAAAATCAATTTCTAAAGTGAAAACAAGGGCTTAAACCCTAGTGACTTCCTAAGAAAAAAATTCGTTGAACAAATGAAGCCACAAAAATATGGATTGATCTCCTTAAGAGGTCTAGAGAGGCCTAAAACCCTTGCGGCCTTGAACAAGGAGGAAGAAAAGTTAGACGGCCCTCTAAAAATGAGACGGTGAGCTAGAAACCCTAGCCGTCTAGGCTAGGTGAGGGCTAGAGCCTTCAAGAAGTCAATTTCTACTTCATCCCTTGAAAAATCCACCTGCAACAAATCAAGAGAGAAACGCTCGTACTTCCTTCAGATCTGCAAAAAAAACAACCTAAAAACCCCAATGGCTATATACAAAATAGAGAAATATGTACAAGGCTTAGAAAATTTATTTAAAAAAATAATTTACAAAATTTACAATGATTTATGGTTCTTATAAGCAGATATATTCAATTAATGCACAAATAGATTAAAAATAGATAAGTGAAATAATTTAATAGGTGAGCAATAGCCAAGATCTCTGCAAAACAAATCGTTAGATAAGCCTTGAAATTTAACAAAGTGGGCTCTTAAGCTTTCTTGTCTTGGGAGTTGGTTGGTCCAACCGAAGACTTCCCCTCACGCCCAAGATCTGAATACCATAAAGTCTCTACACACTTAAGATCAAGTTATTAGATCACTAGAGGTTAGATAACACAATAAATCTCAAGATCTAGAGATACCTGCTAGATCAATCAACTTAATATGTTTCTCTAAACCCAATAACTAATGCAAGATACCTGTGCAAATAGTTAATCCAACAACTGGCTAATGAAATAATAACTTTTAAAATTTTAAATTCAATAGAGCATTAAGAACATGATTCAGAAAAATATTACCACAAGAAGCAAAAGAGGAACACCACCATGAATAAACCCCAAAGACTTCTTTATTATTCCAGAAAAAATATTACAGACAAGCAGAATTGACTCCGAGCTAGATTACAAGTTTTTTCACGATTAAATGAGGAGCAAATAACTTCCTTATATAGAAAAATGAGAGCATAAGACCCCTCCAAGTGGAAAAACGGTTAGATCCCTTGATTACTATTGCACAAATCTCCAAAAAAAGTCAAATTCCTTGATTGCTGAGCTAGATGGACCAAGCTTTGACTTCTAGGTGGTTTTGGACCATTGGAGAATCTTCAAAAAATAGAATTCTCGAAATTCCATCATTCAACATAACCACCTAGACCGAAAATTTTGATTTCCTTGAGAAATTAATTCTTTTTGGCCCAACCAATTTTTTGAGTGGGACTTTCTGCCTTGGAAATGTGACCTTTATCATATTTTTTACTTGATTCCTTTTGGGAAAGGTCCTCAATATTTTTTTGATAATTTTTCCACTTAAAAGAAAATTCTCTCATTTTAATTTTTTGACCAATTTTCAGCTTAATCATTCCGACATTTTTCACTAGAAAGTAAAATAAATGACTCAAAAGGGGATTTACACATATTTTCCACCCTCAAAGTGTGTCTAGATAGAAAGCTTAGGAGTTGTGGTGTAAAATCAATTACTCATACCCCTTACTACTTCTGTAAACGACACTTTTACATCGAGTATTACATATAAATCCCATAAATAAGGGGAAAATTACAATTAAAACATGACCTCTAGACACAAACAAATTCTGCGACACTTGCCAGATGATACATTATGAGAATTTACATAGACTCAATACCACTAGGACTTACCTAAGACCTTACCATTGAGCGCCACTCTAGCTTTGGGGTATGTGTGGGAGAAAAACATTGCCAATTATAAGGGTTGGAAAACATGAATAATTGGCAGAGGATAAAAACTCCCTAGAGTGAAACTCTTTACTAAGAATCATCAACTTACCTAGATGTTTTACATGGCTTAATAAACATACTAGAATCATTTCTACAATAAAATCCCATAGGGCTACAGAATTTGGGATTACAATAACAATCTGGAAGTTGCAAGATGATGATGACTTTGAAAAATATCACCCGCTAACATGTACTCTGTATCTTGGGGTAGTTGACACATATGGTCAACAAACCCTTACATGCTCTATAAATGAGAATTTTTTCTTATTTGTGTATAAATGGTTTCGATTCAGATGGATGCACATGAATATAAGTGGTTTTCTTTAAAATTTGAATACTTTATGTGTTTTTGGTTGACCAGTTTTTGGTCCAGTTTTTTTACTGGCTCCGGTCCATGTAATATTCCTAATTAGCTATGGCTAATTGGAATATTTGATTTTGTTCAATTTTTTCCTTCTATAGTTATTTGTAAATAAAAAAGTGAGGAAGGGGAACATAACTCACTTCAGAATAAAAAGTCACTTCCTAGGTAGCACAACATTGTGACTTAAAGGGGAGCCAAGGGGGCCAAAGGGGGACGCAGAAATGGAGCCCACGCAGACACATGGAGGAACTGCGCAGGAGGAAAAGAACACGTGGCAGGAAGGGAATCACGCAGGAGGAGATGAGCCTAGGGATTGTGAGAGGCAGAGGCTATAAAATAGATAGGAGCCCCCTCATTTTGGATCATTCAGTTATGTGCATTTTGAGCTAGTCGTTTCGACTTCTAAGCACGCTGGTTGTTTAGCTAGTCTGCAGCACTGTTTAGTGCATTGAGTGTCTCCGTTCGGAGATCTCACCCTTAGCCCCAGGGGACTTCGAGTGCCTGCTCGGGCAAGGTATTTCCTTTGGTGTTTCAACAGTAGTTTCATCAGCATTCCAGCAGCAGTTTTAGCAGCGTTTTGGAGGACTGCGCAGCACTGGGAGAGGGACGCAGTTCTGTTTGGTTGTTGTGCTGGATTGGGGTTTGCAGGTGGAGTTATGAGGGGAGATTGAGCAGGGGTCCAGCTCTTGTCTCATTGGAGGATTTTGGCAGGGTTTCAGGCAGTGTTTCAGGCAGATTTTAGAGGGGTTTTCTTCAGTGGCAGCGCAGGGCATTGAGGAACTGCGCAGAACCCCAAGAGGGTGTTTTTTGGGGGTCGGCCATTCCAGGAAAGCTTTCTGGCTTTTTCTGGGTTTCTTGTGTAGAGCCCGAATCCAGAGTTTCATCTTTTTCCGAGGAGGGGAGTAGCCCCAAATCATCATTTGTTTTCTAGCAGTAGCAGCAGCATCCACGCAAAGAGGCCATTCTTGTCATTCTGAGAGTATTTCTTCACTTGCCTTGTGCAAGTCGAGGTGCCATCTGTCTAATCACCTCTTGTACTCATTTTATTACTCAATATAATAAAATGGCTTAGCATAACTCACTGCATTTCTTGTGTATCTGCTTATATTTCTGGTTTACATTATTATATGTTGTTCCACTGTTATTTTATCACTTCTGGGTTATTATATCATTTGCAAACATTTGGTTGGAGTTTTTGCTGGGGTTTGAGAATATTCTGGATTAGGAATATTACAGTGGTATCAGAGCATAGATCTGGCTCAGCCTGTGGAGCTAGCAATCTATGACATCGAGGGAAAAACCCTACATTTGTTACAGAGGTAGGAGGTACAGAGACACTGGACGTAGGTTGGAGAATACCTACGGGGAGGGAGACTGTGTTCCTGTGGTGGACGTAGAATAGGTGGAGCCTGTGGTAGACGCAGAACAGAGGGAGCTAGTAGTAGACGCAGAACAAATGGCCGACAAGGACGGGAAGAGATTTGCGGATATGCTCCTCAAATCAGTGCAGGATCTGTCGAGGCAGATTGAGGTGATGGGGCAGAGATTCGCAGCAGTAGAGGCCAGACAGCGTGAGAGCCCACGAGTTTTTCAGATTGGTGAGGGATCAAGTGCATCCCATCACTTGCCAGAGCAGCGTGATACTGCGCAGCAGGTGGCCTCACATGCCCCTACACGCTCTACCATGCCCACTTTCTTAGGAGCAGACACAAGGGTCGTAGCCCAGCAGGAGGCAGAGCCCAGACATATGGGCGATTATTTTGCAGAGTACCAGGCCTATGGGCAGGAGTTCAAGGAAGCCCTCTCATTCAGAGATTTTGTTCAGCTCCAGCGGGATAGCAGACCCCGCGACCATCACAGAGGGTACCAGCATTACCATGATGGCGACACCCACCGTGCAGCGAGTAGATTCCACTTGCCTACATTTTACAGCTCATCAAACAGTTCGGCAAAGTCTTGGGTATAGAAGCTGGACATTTATTTCCAGCTTAACCAGATGTCGGAGGCAGGGGCCATCAAGGTGGCAACATTGCATTTGGATGGCAAGGCCTAGGATTGGTGGTTTCATGGGATGGTTACACTGGGGCACTCCACAGTGACGACATATGTCGAGTTTACCAGGAGACTGAGGAGAAATTTGATCGGAGGGATCCAAAGCAGCATTTCGTTGAGTTGACGAGGCTCAAACAGACAGGGAGCCCAGAGACCTACATTGCAGATTTCTTGGGGGTCTCCGTGATGGTGCCAGACCTATCCACGGCACAGAAGGTCTATATGTATGTTGAGGGGTTAGCAAAGCCACTTTGGACGCTATCAACAGGACCTGGGACTTACAGGATGTCTTACCCAGGACCCGGACACCTTACCCCCAGAGACAAACTTTCCAGTCTAAGGGGAAGGACGTGAGGATTCCACCTCCAAAGGGGAATCCAGGACGAGTACAGCTTGATGATGATGCCAGGAGGGAGCTGAAGAAGAAGTGGTTGTGCTTCACATGTTAGGAACCATGGGCACCGGGACATAGATGTGCTGCTGGTAAAGCACATTTTATTGAGGTATTCTCCGAGAGCAGTGGAGAAGAGGATGATGAGGATGATGGGGAAGCAGGAGATAGCCATGCCATACAGGGACCTTTACCACCTCCACCACCAGCAACAGGAGGTGCATCATTTGCACCTACCGGAGGGGCCCTTGCGGCATTACGAGGAGTACCCAAATATCTGATGCTACGAGTACGGGGGACAGTACGTGGCCAGCGAGTATCAGTTTTGGTGGACAGTGGGGCAACCCACAACTTCATCGATGCCTAGATGGTTGAGCGGAGAGGTATATAGACAGAGAGCTTCAATGGGTTTTTAGTCTTGGTCCCAGGAGATCAGACCATGACGTGTGCTCGATATGTTCCAGAGCTTTCAATGACGATGGGCACCTACACGTTCCATTCCAGGAAAGCTTTCTGGGTTTTTCTAGGTTTCTTGTGTAGAGCCCGAATCCAGAGTTTCAGCTTTTTCTGAGGAGGGGAGCAGCCCCAAATCATCATTTGTTTTCTAGCAGCAGTAGCAGCATCCACGCAGAGAGGCCATTCTTGTCATTCTAAGAGTATTTCTTCACCTGCCTTGTGCAAGTCAAGGTGCCATCTGTCTAATCACCTCTTGTACTCATTTTATTACTCATTATAATAAAATGGCTTAGCATTTCTTGCTGCATTTCTTGTGTATCTGCTTATATTTCCGGTTTACATTATTACATGTTGTTCCACTGTTATTTTATCACTTCTGGGTTATTATATCATTTGCACACATTTTGTTGGAGTTTTTGCTAGGGTTTGAAAATATTCTAGGTTAGGAATATTACAGTCCAGTTCTGACCGGTTCCCGGTCTGAGAGGTTTACCAATTCGATGACTGGTCTAGTTCTAATAACATTGTTGGAAAGTAATTATCAGATTAGAAGATTGGTTTCTCTTACAGAAAATCAACACTATGAACAACGACCCTATGATTGAACCATCTTGCGTCTAAACTCTATGTCGACCATACTCTAACTTACGAAAATTGTCTCTAAAAACTTACTCTGAACACTAGCCTCTCCGAAATCATACTCTGAACACCAACCTAATGAAGTAAATTGGCTCCCAAACCTTCAATTTGCAAAGGAACAAATTTTGGGGTTAACAAGACCTAACCCCTAAGGCATCATGCATAAAGTCCACAAAATCCATGTCTTGTTCCTCAAAAAACTATAAAATATTACAAAGATAGCATTCCACAGAAAACACCTCACAAAATAGTAAAATAATAAACTTGTTAAAGCACTTGATAACATTTGAAGTGCACACTTTGTTGATTTTTGGTAGCATTGGATGTTCTCTAGCCTTGAAATTTGGAGGAGAGGCTAAGGCACATGAGATCTCCAAGACCTAGAAATCGTTTTGAGAAATTCCACCCGGATGAAGAGTTATTAAAGTAATTAATATTTTTAATGGGTTCCTAAGTCTAAACTTACGAAAATAAAAATATTAATCGGTATTAATAAAGATAAGGGTAAGAAGCTTCTAAGAGATGAGGTCAAGTCTATTTTAATCTTCGTTGATGATTAGGGACTTAATCTCGGTCATTGATTCGTCAACAGGAAAAGGATAAGAAAAGACTTGAGGATCATTTGGAGACACACCGGAAGATACTCAGTATCTCAAGGAAAATCGATTCTCAAGTAGAGGAGATTGATTTTAGAGGGAGAGTTGCAGGGTGGAGAAAGAGGAGGGCATCAGCAGCAGGCAGTGACAGAGGAGGAGGTGACACAGGGACAGTGGAAGACAGCACAAAAAGAGACGCAGTCCAGAGGAGAGACGCAGAGCTTGCACAGGCTGACACAGAGGTACGCAGAGCCACTCAGAGCCACGCTAGGCCACGCAGAGTGACGTAGGGGTGACGCAGAAGTGGGAGCAGGATCTCCAAAGTGTCAGAATTTCTCAAAGGAAAAGTCTCAGGTGTTTTCTTTCAGTTTCACTGTAAATCATTCCTTGTAAAAGCAATTGTTGCTGAAGATTAATAAAGCCCTCATTTGCTGCACTAGTTTTCCCACATTGGGATTTTCCGGGGACAATTGTCCAAAAATAACTATGTTGATGTGATTGGTTCTTGTGCATGTATTTTTTCTTTGGGTAATTGTGTGATAACTGCAGTAGAATTTATTTTAATATTTACTAAAGGGATTTCGTAAATAACTTATTGTGAATAATAACTAGGTGAAATAAATCAGTTGCTGCAGTAGTAGAATTTCAGTTTAGAAATTTTCACAGACTAGGGAAGTAACAAATTACACTTCCACTGCATGACTGTCTTCCCCTCCAAGGAGAGAAATTTGCCATTTTCAATTCGCCTCATATAATTGTTTCTCATAATTGCTTTGTTTAGTATGCCTACATTATAAATTTGTTTCTTGCTTATTTAGAGAGTAATACAAAGGATAATTTATGTCAAAATCAAACATATGCAATTGCAGGTTCTTAATCACTTCACAGAAGACAAAAAGATTATGATTTTAATGATATCACTCAAAGATACGAGTTGTTAACTTTACATATCCCGGCAACAATGAACAAGACACATCCTACATAACTTCCAACACCTAATCTTTAACACGTGGCTAAACTAATCAAGTCATTATAACATATGTTAATCACGTCATGACATAATTTTAACATAAGGTGACATTATAAAATTCATTAAATTAGATTATGGTACAAGGTATGACCAGTATAACATATTTATTCTAATAATTTTAACATATGGAGTGAATAACCTTTCCAAGACCACTAAATGTGACTAAACTTTATCCTTTCTTTATAGCTTTTACCTTAAGAAAATTATATGTAACTTTACTAAAAGATGGTCCACACTCCAAGTGTCAGAGAGAGAGAGAGACCTGTTTGTCGAGGAGAATACATTTTCACATGATAGCATTGCTGCGACCGTCAAAGTTTGAGATAAGCAGCCCATCTCATTTGCTGCTATCAGAGCCCTTGCAAGTGAAGGTTCCAATGGAAGCTCTGTTGAAAGATGAGTTCAAATATACAGATATCCATTAGGCAAAGAAGAGATCAGTCCTAAAGTTTCCCTAGTTGTTAACAATATATCGGATATCGCATCTGCAGAGACAAAATTAGGCATAACATTTCCATGTGACAAACTACACCCAATAAACAGGAACCTGAAGAGTTGAATATCTATAGTAATAACCTTAGACTTTTTCTTTGCCCAGAGTACCCAGAGTGAGTTAGATTTCTATGTCCTATACCAATAATGCTACCCATACAATAAGGATTCTCCACTCTACATAACAGAATAATACTGCACTCAATCTCCTATATTTAGCAACCCAAAAGAAAAGATTTAATCCAATTAGGCATTCAATATTTGAAAAAAGGTAGAAATGAGACAAATCGAACAAAGTAAACTTAATCTTCCTGACAACCTTTCAATTGACATGGTAACTTTTCTAGATCAAGTAGATTTGTTTACAGTGGTTAATCCTCTTGAATTGGTGCTATTAGAATATCAACATAAACATGATGAGGCCAAATTAACTCCACCGAAAAAACCAAAGAATTGTAGAGGAAAGAACTATAACAATTGGTAGCAAATATAACTCCAGGTTACTTATATTCTTAGTTTTGTAATAAGTCTTTCTCTGATTTTGTATAAACAACATAAACATTATCAATAAACAAGAAATAGATATGAGAATGGATGACATATATTTTAAATTGTCAATGATGCACTTTAAATCTAATGCCTACATCTTTTGAAGGTGGTCAGGTGTAGCCTGTTACCACCTTTTACTCCTTTTAGCTGGGGTACCTACAGTAAAGTTTTTTATGTACACAGCAGTTTCCAGCATGTCACTTCCCCCCTCTATGGCCTAGTTGCATTCTGAACTTTGGGGCTGTCACCACAAAGTCTAGTAAGCCTAGTGCAAAGCCCCCACTGGGAAAATCTAGACCTTATGGCAACAAGAGATCAGCCACCACCGTCACCTCAGTGGCATATCTCCAGCTGTTTAGTGATGAATTAAATTCCACAAGGGAGGCTTCACTATATGGATCACCTAATGCATATTCAACAAGGACTTAATATGAAGCAAGATCTATGATTGGATAAGGTACTAGCATAGCGTAAAAGGCTAAGGTAATCTTTACCAATGTTCAAGTACGTGTTGGAATTTGGTTGTCATTGACGTCAACCCAAGCAGCAGCCAAAAGAAGCCTCACTTTCGATCAAGACAATGACAAGGAAGATAACTGGTTTTGCGAGCAAGACCATCAGCATTTGATTGTCCTCGCCATGCTGATCCCAACGATAGGTGGCATGCCAAATAACTCCTGACGGTTGAGGAGATATAACTTGTCAAATTAGGAGCCCTGAATGTGTGGTTATGGTTATAGGATTAACAACTGGCTGCTCTGAACCAGAAACTGGTCAAACCAGATGGTTCATTGGCCAAACCAACCGGACCGGTCAAAAAACTAGGTCCATCGCCCTCATTCTCCCTTGTTTTAGACAAACCGGGCATAAACCAGCTGATTCATTGCCAAGCCGACCGCGGACCTACCAGAGGCATTCTTGGAGGCTTGTGAAATGGTTTGGAGAGAAAATAAAGGTTGTTTTCCTCAAAAAACAACCCCTCCAAGCCAATAAAAGGAGGTCTCCCATCTCATTTGCCTCACACATCTCATTTAGAGTTTTTGTGAGCTTCATTGTGAGCTTGGAGAGTGTTGAACTTTTGTTGGAGTAGTGGAACAACAGAGAGTTTGAGCTAAGTAGTAGCCACCATGCCTCCAAAAGCCAAGCATACAGCATGGGCTCATTATGATATGATTGATGGCAAAATGGTCTGCAAATATTGCCAACAATCTACTGAAGGAAGGGGTATTAAAAGGGTCAAGCAACACTTGGCTAGGATAGGAGGCCATGTAAAGCCATGTGGACCACCAAATGAAGTAATAGGGCATATTAGGGTAGAATACCTTTAGAAGTTTGAGACTCAAGTCTCTGAGCCAACAGAGAAATCTGTGACTCAAGCAGTTGCAAAGTTTGGGAGTCAAGACTCAACCAACCGAGCTTGATCATAATGAAAAGTTTCAACTGTCAACCGAAAATCCTGATCACTAATATCATATATGTAGACTTGTAGTAGGCCAGTGGCCCGATAGCTTGTAGGCTTTGTTTTTGGACTCTAGAGACCATTTAGAGCCTCATTGATTATATAGTTTGTTGTTGATATGTATTGCACTTGGAACCATTTTGATATATTCACCTTTACATGGTATATGGATGAGCAAACTTAGCATATTTTGTGTCTATTGGTTTGGAATCATGGTTTTAAACATTAAAAATAGTTATTTTCATTAAAAATTAATTATTTCATGTGGTTTACTAAAACCGGTTCATTCAAATCTAACCAGTCTCAGTTTTACTGGTTCCGGTTTGAACCCTGGTTTATTAGGTGAACCGGTCCGACCACTGGTTCCAGTTTTTAATACTATGGTTATGGTCCCCAAATTGAATGTTAAAAGGCAGCTTGATGATTGCTTAAATATAGGCTTTAATTTCAAGAAAATTTAATTAAATTGTGTGGGTCTTATCAACCCTTAAATTCAGGAATATCCTAGCCCAAATCGCCTGGCTAATAATTCAAAAAATTGAAGTTCAGGTCGACTCCACAAGAAATGAATTTAAAAATTCAAATTTGAATTTTGATTCGGATTGGCTCCTTGTTTAATGGGCAAGTCAGACCCCTCTTGAAGCCCCCTCCTCTATATATAATGGTCAGATTTCTCAAGAAGAGTATCAAATCATTCAAGCAAACATCTATCTTTTTTTCTGAAATACTGAGGCCAGAGTAGTCATGAGTATCTTCAGCAGAGGGCTGAAGTTTCTTAAAGTTTCTTCTGGGCTTAACAGTTGTACACCTGTGAGAATTTGTTCGCAAAGGCAGAATTTCATATTGGACTGTCTGAGGACTAAATCTGGCATCTCGGTTCATCTTTTGGGTTGGTTATTCGCTAGTTCTGAGCGCTAAGGAGACAACTGTAACAACTAATTTCCAAGATCTATGCAAAAGAGTTTCGTGAATTTTATATTTTTGGTCCTGATTTGATGAAGGAAGTCTGAAACTGTGTGAAGGACAAGTTTGGATTCATTTGGAATGAGACAAAATTATATTTCGTGGCTACAGTGCATTTGAACCCTAAATGATTACACCTGTGAACTGAATAATTCACCAGTGCCTATGCATTCCGAGATCAATGTGTGTGGCTAGTGTGCAATCTGGCAGGCCGTGTCATCCCTGTGCATTTCAGATTTGCTATGTCGTGATTAGGACAAAGTTTACATACACACACACATTGCAATTGGCTGCCTGCGTGAGGTAAGAAAATGACAGTGTGATCTGAGCATCGCATTACCAGTAGGGCGCATAATTAATAACGCTAAATATCTGAGAATTCAAGCAGTGATTGGTTTGCGGCTGTGATGTTTTAAAGGAACAAACCTGTGAGTGGTTTGCGCATAGTTGGAATGCAATCTCAGTATCGTAAGAATGTTTAGACACTGTGTGATAATCGTTGGCAATCTGAAGAGTTATGTGCAAACTCTTGTGTAATCCCAATAAGGAACAACCCAGATATGGAGAATCTTAGTCAGAGCGTTCAGGGCAAGTGGAGGTTTGCCGAGGCAGGGTGGTGCATGGCGGAGATTGGAGTCTCCTTCAGGTTGGAACCTGAGAACGCTTCA
Source organism: Pinus tabuliformis (assembly GCA_031772625.1). NCBI lineage: Eukaryota > Viridiplantae > Streptophyta > Pinopsida > Pinales > Pinaceae > Pinus > Pinus tabuliformis. The sequence continues at coordinate 1,630,441 of CM062819.1, forward strand.
GGGTAGTTGGGTGGTGGTAAGGCAAGTTGGAGCTTGCAGGGTGTTGACGCATCCTTTCAATTGGAGCTGATAAAACTAGGGTGTTGGAGGCTGGAGCCTCCTTCCAATTGGAGCTGGTAAATCAGGGTGTTGGAACTTGGAGCATCCTTTCAAATGGAGCTGATAAATTAAGAGGTTGGGGCCTCGTTCTAGTTATTGCTGGAAAATCTTGGAAGTTGGAGGTTCATGTTGTTGTAATTTTTCAAGGCATATTAAAAGTGTTCGGTGGTTTTTTGCCTGGAAGGCTTTCCACCAAAAAAATCTTCTGTATTTGTGTATTTGAGTGATGTCGTGTTGATTTATGTTTCGATTTGATGAAAATGATAATTAATGCTCTGAAGTTTAAAATTAACTAATTGAAGTGAAATATTGATTCACCAATTAACTAATTAAAGTGAAATACTAATTCACCCCCCTCTCGGTATTTCCAACAGTACTCTATCCTTAGACCTCTTAAATAGATTAGTAAGTTGTTATAAGTTATAGGGTTCGAGAGATATTAATTAATATGACATGCAATGTCATATAACATCTAGAAGAAATATGATATATCCCTTCAAGCATAGATCAATAAATGAATAAGGCTATCAATTGTGTTAGCAAAGTTCAAGATATGCAATCGAGTTTTTATGGCTGAATCATGCATAAAAACAACAATAAAAGAGATGATATCAGCCCCAATTATAGGGATTTACCATCCAATTAATGCTAAATTTTACCTATTTCAAGTAATTAAACGCAATCCCTAAATAACACATCAAGAAAAAATATTATTTAGCCCAATTTCAAGAAACCCCTAACCCTAACCCTACACACAGAAATTAGAGAGAAGAGAGAGAAAAGATTGATCAACACCTACCAAACTATTGTCTTGATCTAATTACGTAATGGAATCTTTCAGGGCAAATCCAATGAAGCCAGCCCTGATGAAGAGGGTGAGAGAGAGTCGCTTCTTACAAACCCTAACGACTTCCTTAGACAAGAGATTTTAATTTTTAAATTCAAGGAATGCACATATCAAAGTTCCCTTGAAGGATTCAAGGAAAACACTTTTACATACCATATAGAATCAAGATTTCAAGATAAATATTGCAATTTTAACATGACTCACATAGAAACCCTAATTTACATAAGATAGCATGCAAAAGGGGAGAAGATAAATAATAAACTTGCAAAATTCCATAACATTTTTTTCAATCAATCCCAAAGAAGCCTCCACACACAAAATTCATTCTCAAAAGGCAATTCGCTCTATAAATCTATATTGTGGCCAAGTAGAAAAGACAATAATAGCTAAAGATGATGATGAAAAAGTGAGTGGCATTCCCTTCTTTAATATGAGGGTGACCAAGTCTCCCGTCACTAATTTAACAAGCAAAAGCCCCAAAACAAGTTTACTTGAGTGTTCAACTCGGTAAAAGGTCACAAACTAACCTTGAGATAGCTCTAAAACATAATAGTATGCCAAAAATAACCCACATGTGGAAACAAAGTAACCTCCACCATGACATCATCCTCCAATGTGGGAAAAAATGCGTCAAGGAAGTGAGGCAATGATCCAAGAGAGCTTCTCACACCAAGAAAACCTCAAAGTACAAGTATAAACCTCTAAAAAGTACCTTCTCCACCATGACATGATGTGCCTATGTCACCCTTCCAAGGCATGTACCGGTGAGGTGGCACCATCAAGGGTCAACGTTTGCATCAAGGAGCCATATACTAGCCCTCCCAAGTCATAATAGTGATAACCTTCCTCATCTAGGCTTCGGAACAAGGCATCATCCATAATGCAGGGTCAAGGCCTTTCTCGAGACGTCCTAGGTCCATCAAGATACATTATCAAATAATCCAACACCCAAGATTTCAAGCTCAGTATTTCACCAACTGGAGGCACATCAAGAGGTATAGAAGCATGTGGAATTTTCTCAAGGCCCAGCACTCTTCTCTGGAGAGGGGCAACGTTGGGGCCAAAAATTCATATCTTTTATCAAAACAAGCATTGTACCCTTTGGAAAGTGTTAAAGATGAGTCAAGCTATCCTCCAAAGGATCTTTGTTGCATCTGTGATAACACTTGAATAAAACCTCTCAAGATCAAGTGAAATCAACTTCATTGGGGAAATAAAACAATTAAAGCATCATATTGGGCCATATCTAATGTTAGGCGCATAAAAATACTTCACACAAAACTCACCTTCAAAAGTTTAAATAGCTCAAGGCCTATAAGCAAGTTACCTCACTTATGCTAAGGATGATTAGGCGAACCACCCTATTTCATGTTTCTAGTCCCCAAGGGGAATGAAATGTCCAAGATTGACACATCAATCCAGAGGTGTCTGCCATATGGTGCTCATGAAGTGAGAGAGACTTCAAGGAAGATGTCATAACGATGGGACAAACAAATGGGGGCCAACATCCAAATTGTATTTATGTAAGGAGGCAGCAATCATGGTTGCACGAATTATCCCTGATGTCGCCTAATTCCACACCTAAGGTTAGCATGGAGAATGTCTCTAGCTCCACTTGGTGTGGCCCTAGGGACATGCTAAGAGTTGGGGCTGTCACCTAATTCCCAACTCCTCCGTCTAAGCTCTCCCTTAGATGAAGCCAAGGGGCGTAGACGCTAAAGTAAATCTAAGGTTTGGTTGGTAAGACTAAACAAGTTCTAGGAGATCAAAGATTAGTTAATCAAGATACACATCAACCATCAAATTAAACTTGCAAGTTCTTCAGCAAGTAAATGATATAACCATGAGCATGTAAAGCAAATAGATGAACAATGATATCACAATAGAGAATGGAAATAAAAAGACCAGTGCCAAATAAGTAACTTGCAAAAGAAACTAAATGCTCAAGGAAGTAAATTAAACTTGCAAAATAAGAACATAAAATGGAAGGTAGTGTTGACCACCAAAGTGGCACCTGATGATTATATGAAGACTCCATGCCAAGGATGGTCCAAAGGACACTTGTACCATCATATATCATCAATCAACAGAGTTTTTAATCTCTACTTCTATTTCTCATCATCTTTCTTGTACCCAGATTCCACACCCTGCGGAAAATTGTAATACGTAATACTAGTAATGAAGAATTTTGAGTATGTAACAGGCCTAGGATGTTGGCACTCGATCAGAAAATGAGTACAACTTGGATTGTTTTTTAATCTAGTTAATTAGCCTTTCTTTTTTAGAGGCAGATAATTTTCTAGGTTTTTTCACTCACCTTTTACACCAAAGTTGGGGTGGCGGTTTGAAGGTTGAGCCCCTAACACATCTCAGTCTCTAGCTAAGTTGCAGGAAACGTGGCCCTAGGGGTCGTTTCCTCCCGGGAAACGAAACGAAACCCGGAAACGCGTACCGTACGGCCTGGAAACGCGTTTCCGGCCGTACTGCCACGTTTCCCGAAACGGAAACGTGGCAGTACGGCCGGAAACGCGTTTCCAGGCCGTACGAGCCACGTTTCCCCAAATTTATGTGTTGTTTTTTAAATTTTTTTTTTATTTGTTTTTAAATTTTTTTTAGGTTTCCGGGATGTTCTAGAAACCTATTCTAAAGTTATAAAAGAGCAGTTTGTCTCATTCTCTCATCACACTATTCAGCAAGTCGTTTCTCTTGGAGACTGGCAGTTGTTTCAGCTAGGGTGTTTTGAGCAGTGAGCAAAGTAGATTTCAGCAGCAGGAGAAAGAGATTTCAGCAGCAAGAGAAAGAGATTTCAGCAGGAGATTTCAGTAGCAGCAGATTTGGCTCAGCTACAACCATATTTCTCTTCTCTTTTCTGGCATTTCGGGGTAGTCTCAGCCACAGATAATTAATTTGGGTAAGCCACATTCATTTTTTTAGTTTTTTCTTACTATTTCTTCAATTTTTCTAGGGTTTAGGCAGCCAAAAATATGAAAAACGTTTTTTATTGATAGATTTGTTTTTTAAATTTATTTTTGCAGCAGATTTGGCTCAGCTACAGCCATATTTCTCCTCTTTTCTGGCATTTTAGGGTAGATTCAGCCACAGAAAATTAATTTGGGTAAGCCACATTCATTTCTTAGTTTTTTTTTTACTATTTCTTTAATTTTTCTAGGGTTTATACAGCCAAAAATATGAAAAAAGTTTTTATTATTTACAGATTTGTTTTTTTAATTTATTTTTGCAGCAATGGCTTCCAGCCAAAGTGCAGCTGCAAGTTCAATCCCTAGGGCCAACCCAAGGGCTGAATATTATCCTCTTTGGAGGCATGTGACGAAGCTTCAAAGATGTGGAGGTGGTGGCTCATGGGAATGGCGATGCAATCTTTGCAATAATACGTACAAGGGCTCCTACCCAAGAGTGAAGGCGCATCTATTGCATGGAGGAGGACAGGGGATTTCAGGTTGCACAAAAACATCAGATCCGTTGGCAAGGAGGGCATATCAAAGAGAGCAAGATGAGGCGGATGGTACTAAGAGAAGGCATGATGAGCTTACTCAAGCTCCATCTAACATTGAGCCAAGGATTGTAGTTGAAGCAAGAAAGAGGAGAGCTGGTCACACTCAACAACATGAACAACCAGCACCCAAAAATACCAGAGGCCCAGGGGCATCCCCTTCAGTTCAGGATAGTAGAATTGCTAGATTGGTGAATGTGCAAGCAAGAGAAGAAACTGATTCCAGAGTGGCTAGGTGCATTTATGCATGTGGTATCCCATTCAATGTTGTTCGCTCTCCTTACTGGCAAGATATGATAAGGGCAGTTAACAAAGCTCCTTAAGGGTACAAGGGGCCCAACTATGAGAAAGTCAGAACCCAGCGTCTCAAAAATGAGAAGGACCTTGTGGAGGACATTTAAGCTCCAATTCGTTCTTCCTGGAGTAGCTCTGTGGATACCATAGTCTCAGATGGTTGGACAGATATGAGGCGCAGACCATTGATAAATATCATTGCCACTTCCCCCAAAGGAGCAATGTTTATCAAGGCAGAAGACTGCTCAGGAGAGGTGAAAGATGCACAATACATTGTTGATGTTATTATAAAAGCTATTGAACAAATAGGGCCTAACAAGGTGGTGCAAGTTATCACGGATAATGCACCGGTTTGCAAAGCTGCAGGTTTAATTATTGAGGGGAGGTATGACCACATCTTTTGGACACCATGCATTGTCCATAATCTGAATCTGATCTTAGAGGAGATCGACAACAAAGTTTCCTCGATAAAGGAACTCACAGGGGAAGCAAGGGAGATTATCAAATTCATCACCAACCACCACCAGTCTCAGGCCATATTTCAAGAGTACCCCAAATTGGAGTTGTTAAAAGTTGTTGAGACAAGATATGCCTCAAACTTCGTGATGTTGCGCCGCCTTGTTGAGGTTAAGCATGCATTAGTTTCTATGGTGGTGAGTCAACTTTGGATTGAGTGGAGACAAGCAGATTCAGAGCGGGGATCTATGGTGCGTAGATTGTGCCTTGATGAGGATTGGTGGAGCAAGGTAGATTTCTTGCTAAAGTTCACAACCCCTGCATTTGAGCTTCTTCGGAGTGCTGACGCTGACCAACCTTTCTTGGGAGAGGTATATGATGGCATGGATTCCATGGTTGAGAAAACTATGGAAATCATTTCGCAGGAGTCTCCACAACTTTTGTTTGTTGATGATCATTTTGCTGGTTTGATCAAGAAAATCATTGTTGATAGGTGGAACAATTTCAATACACCATTGCACACTTTAGCACATGCTTTGAACCCCAAATTTTATGATGAGGAGCTTATTGCTAAAAGCAATGGGAAGAAGAAGGCACCCCATAAGGATAGAGAGGTGGCTACTGGGGTGAAAAAAGCCCTTATGAGAATGTTTCCTTCTCATCTACATAGGGAGGTAAAGGAGGAATTTGCCAGTTTTGCTGCAGGAATAGATGATTATGCAGATATATCAGCTTTGGAGGAGAGAAGCACCATGAATCCAGTTAGGTGGTGGATTTGTCATGGAGCAAATGGTGTACATTTGCAAAACCTTGCCATTCGTATTCTTTCACAAGTGGCAAGCTCTTCATCAGCAGAAAGGAATTGGAGCACTTATGGTTTTATTCATTCTGTGAAGCGCAATAAGTTGGGCTCACAGAAAGCAGAGGATCTTGTTTATGTGCACTCCAACCTTCGCCTTGCATCTCGTAGGGGTCCAGAATACAACAGTGGTCCTTCTAAAGAATGGGATGTGGATGCAGAAAATCCTGATTTGGATCTCTCTCTTGCTGCCCTGAATATTGAGGCCGAATCTAATAGTGGAATTGGTGCATCATCTTCTTCAGCACTACCATCCACTGTTGAGCATTGTGCTGCTTCTATTTTTGATGAGGATTGTTATGATGAGGATTAGTCTTTTGTGACTTGTCTCTATAGTTCTTGCAGCCTTATAGTCTTTATTGTACTTGTAGCCTCATATACTAATATAAATAAAGGCTGATTTTGGATTTTCCTATATTTTTATTTTCATTATGTGATCATTCATGACTCATGAGTAAATGTGATGTAAATTTAATCTTAATGTTTAAATGTCATAAATTATAATCATATAACGTAAATGTATCATTCATGCTTTATGATTGCACATATATATAATAATAATTTTTAAATATTTTTAATATATATATATATTATTATATATATTCGCGTTTCCCCGTTTCCAAAATTTGGGGAGGTCGCGTTTCGTTTCGCTTCCCGTTTCGGAAACTCTTTTCCGTTTCCCCGTTTCGTGCAACTTAGGTCTCTAGAGACGATGTATATTACCATACTAGATCACACAAAAAAATTCGTGGAATTTGGTTCGGTCTAGGTAGTCATTTTTTTATTTTTTTTATTTTCCGCACTGCGAAAATTGCAAATAAAATTGTATTTAAATTGAAATATGTGTAGTCTAGAGAAGTTGTATGTGGTATGAGAAATAAAAATTACACCTCTCACCCTCAACTTTCTACTATGACACACTTTGAGGGGTTAATAATGTATTCTAGACCCTCAAAACCCACTTTTCCTATGTTTAGTGGAAAAGTGGCAATTAATTAGGTTAGAATAAAATAAAAAAGAGAGAAATAAATTATTCCATGTGACAGAACGACATGCAAATGACTTGGAAATTATCCCAAGTCAAAGGATTGAGTCAAAGGACATGTGGATTGTTATCATTAAAATTTTCATTTTTGTAATTTATATAAAATGTTGACAGTTGTGTTGTCAGCATTTAAGGTTGTAATAGACAAGGAAAATTTCCGATAGCACTTTAAGTATTCCAATTATAATTTTAGAAGAAAATCGCTGACAACGGTTTCATCTACTGCCTTTAATGTTCCAATAATGTTTTATGAAGGAATTCACTGACAACAGGGTTATCAGTGTTTTTCTGTAAAAATGGAGAGTTAAAAAACTTTGTTTTTTAAACTGTTTTTCCTGTAAAAGGCAATAAATTCGGGAGAGGTTTCTGAAGAGATGAAAACAGATTTTCCAAATCTAAAGGAGGTTTTTGTCCACAATGGACCCATTTAGAAAAACCTCTCATGGTTTTCTAACAGGTGTTATGGTTTGGAATATTCGAAGGGATATTTGAAAGGTTGTTTTTCAGAATTTTACAGTCCTATTTTAGTAATTGTTTTCAAAATAATATCCCAGACAAATGAGAACGAATTTTACGAAACTGAAAGAGGTTTTTGTCCACAATGGACCCGTTTAGAAAAACCTCTCTCAGTTTTCTAATAGGTATCACGGATTTGGAGTTTCTGTTGATTTTTCGGTAGCATTGGATGTGCTCTAGCTCCAAAATTTTGTGGAGGGGCTAGAACACATGAGATCTCCAAGAACCAGAAATCGTTTGGAGAAATTCCACTCGACCTGCGTGTTATTCAAATAATTAAAGGGAATTAATTTAAATATGGATGAGAAGCTTCTAAGTGATGAGGATCAAGTCTAATTTAATCCTAGTCGTTGATTAGAGATTAGATCACGTTCGTTGATTTCTCAACAAGAAAAGTATAAAGGAAGGCTTGGGGTCAGTTGGAGAACGCACACAGGGAGAGCAAAACTTGAGCTAGATCGCAATTCTGGGGCGTGGTCTGCTGAGAATTTCGGAGTAAGCGTCTAGTGCAGAGGGGCAGTTCGGCAGCGGGACTTCCGTCCAAGGCCGAGAATACATAACAGAGAGGCAGAGCAACACCAAGAAGAGACAGCGCAGCTCCAAAAGGGTGACGCAGAGGCTGGAGGGCTAACGCAATCACGTAGAGGCAGCGTTGTGGTTTCTGTGAGGCAGATTGGGCATCGATTCAGCAAATCAGTTTCTGAGTCAGGGAGGCTCACCAGAAGGGTGACGCAACTCCTAGAGGAGGTGACACAGTTCCAGCGCAGAGTTGGGAACAGTCATTGCTGCAAAACACTGGGGACAGCGCAGTCCCGTGTGGGGTTTATTCATCCAATCGCTAAATCCACCAAAATATTTGTCTCTGGATAGAGGTACTTCTACTAGGTTTATTCTCTGTTGGGTGAGCCGGATTTGGCACCCTAGTTGTATTCAGAAATCTGCTTGATAATAAAACCCTCATATCTGCTACACCGGTTTTCCCACGTTGGGATTTTCCAAGGACGTTTATTCCAAAAGTAAGTGTGTCCTTTGTGTGGTTGTCTCATTTATTTTTTCAGTACTTGATTTGTATAATAGTGTAGGCTGCAATGTATTTGATTTAATATTTTACTGAATATTTCTGAAAATAACTTGTTAAAATGAAGAACACAAGTAGGTAACGCAAATCAGTGTACTGCAGTAGGATTTCTAATTTGTTAGATTTATAAATTTTCACATGATATCAAAGCGATTGCAGATCAAGGAGGACTGAAGCCATCAACGAAATGACAGAGGAAAAATATGTCCATGAAGACAGTTGTCCCGAGAGACAGCGCAATTTCAGGCCAAAAGAGCAGAGGAGGGGTGAAGTAGTCACCAAAGGAGGCTCACGCAGAGCCTGCGTCAGCCTGATTGGGTGACGTTGTTGCTATAGAGCACAGCGCAATGTTTACTGGGCCAGCGCGGAGACTGTTGAGTCTCGTTTTTCCGGTTTCTGTAGCTAGAGGTGCAGCGCAGATTTCATCTGGAATTACTGGTGGGGTGTTGATTTTGTTGGTGCATAACAGTACCTAGTGGGGCAGAAGCAAAGTAGAGGGAATCAGTTCCTCAGAAGATTTCTTACCAAGAAATCTGGATCCCGGGCTGAGCAACATCAAAGAAAGCTCAGAGAGGGGTGGTTCAACAGTGGTTGGCAGAAGGAATTCCGTGAAGGAAATTGAAATTCAAAGGGAGCTTGTTCCTTAGAGGATTTCTAGCGCCACAGAAATCTAGATCCGAGTTTTGCTGGGGCAACAGTGAAAGTGGGAGAAAAGAACCAGTTCGACATTTATTTGAGTAGAAATGGTTGTTAACGAACTGAGGGATCGGGACAGGTTGTATGGAGCATCCAACTTCGTCATCTGGAAGGCCAGGATCCTGGTAGTTTTACATAAAAATTGCATCAAGGATTATGCCTTGAGGACGGTTGTCGTTCCGGTTGATGTTGATCCTCTCAAGAAGTACGAGGAGGCTCAAGAAAAAGCAATGTGCATGATCTTAGACGGGGTCAAGGATCATGTGATCCCACATATTGCTGAGAAAGACACAGCAATGAAAATGTGGGAGGCCTTAACCACATTGTATGAGGGAACTTTCGTTCAGCGGAAGATGTTGCTTGAGAGTCAACCGAGATAGTTTTAGATGCAGAAGGGAGAAGAAATCAATCCCTTCCTTCTCAGGTTGCAAAGGATTCGTGACCAACTAACCTATGTAAGGGCTACACCAGATGCTGAGTTTATGGTCAGAACTGCCCTGAATGCAGTCACTGAAGATTGGGAAACCTTTGTCCAAAGTATCTTGGGTGAGGCTTCTCTTCCCAGTTGGGAGAAGATGTGGGCAGCTCTTTGACAGGAAGAGATCAAACGATGGACCAAGGCGAGAAACAGCAACAAACGAGTCAGAATCAAGGAGGAAGAGGAGGATGCAGCTCTCGCATCAGAAAGACAGCAAGGGCAGCAGAAACGAAAGAAGAAGGAGATATCCAAAGTGATATGCTTCAGATGTGGAGAAATAGGTCATTTTGCCACGCAGAGGCCTCGGAAGAAGGGCAAATAAGAGAAGTCTGACTCAAAGGCTGCTCCAGCGCAAGCTGACAAAGAAGTCGATCATGATTGCGCCATGAGTCTTCATGCACCTCTAGAAAAGAAGTGGGGCGATATAGAACTATAGTTGGAGCTACAGTGAAGTAAGAGGGCAGGATACTTGAGGTGCCCAAACGCTTGGATCACATACGGTTATGGGAGCCCTTAATGACAGTAGAAGAATGACGGGAGTTAGTTGGTGCGAGGGATGATGAAGCAACAGTGGCAGAGCTAGAGTGCCAAAGTCTCAAGCAGCGCAGTGGAGTCTTGCAGCAATGCGTAAGGCACAGAGCAGATACAACAGCAACATAGTAGCATCAAAGGGTCAGCACAAATTAGCAACAGAGGTAGCTTCAACGTCAAGGGGCATCCAGACTGACCAGCATGCCAGCTTTTGGGTGGCTTTTCAAATGCTTAATTCTTAGCAACTGAGTTGCAGTGCAACAATTAGCAGTGCCAGTGTTATGGGCAGCATGATGCAGCATTTTGAGAGGGAGATACAGTACAGATGCAGCAGTGGCAGTGGCAGTGTCATGGGCAGCAGCACAGATTACAGCAACGCAGTGGATGAAAGGCAGTATGCCGAGCATCAACAGCGCAGAGGACCAATGTTGTGGATCAGTGTGATACTTCTGCTAGGAAGTATTGCTAAAGCACATTCCTCGCTAAGAGGGAGTGTTCATTTTTGGTTAGCATCGGATGTGCTCTAGCTCCAAAATTTTGTGGAGGGGCTAGAACCCACGAGATCTCCAAGACCCAAAAATTGTTTGGAGAAATTCCACCCGGACTGCATGTTATTCAAATAATTAATTATTTTTAATGGTGCCTAAGTTAAAACGTAGGAAATTAAAATAATTAAAGTGAATTAATGTAAATATGGGTGAGAACCTTCTAAATGACTAGGATCAGTCTAATTTAATCTTAGTCGTTGATTAGAGATTAGATCACGGTCGTTGATTTCTCAACAAGAAAAGTATAAAGGAAGGCTTCGGGTCACTTGGAGAACACACACAGGGAGAGCAGCACTTGAGCTAGATCGAAATTTAGGGGCGTGGTTTGTTGAGAATTTCAGAGTAAGTTTCTAGTGCAGAGAGGGGCAGTTCGGCAGCGGGACTTTTGTCCAAGACCGAGAATACATAACAGAGAGGCATAGAAGCACCAAAGAAGAGACAACGCAGCTCCAAGAGGGTGACGCAGATGTTGGAGGGTTGCACAATCATGCAAAGACAGCGTTGGGGTTTTTGTGAGGCAGATTGGGCATCGATTCAGCAAATCAATTTCTGAGCCAGGGAGGCTCACTGGAAGGGTGACGTAGCTCCTAGAGGAGGTGACGCAATTCCAGCGCAAAGTTGGGAGCAGCCATCGTTGCACAACACTGGGGACAGCGCAGTCACCTGTGGGGTTTGTTCATCCAGTCGCTGGATCCGTCAAAATATTTGTCTCCAGATAGAGGTACTTCTGTCAGTTTTATTCTCCGTTGGATGAACCGGATTTGGCACCTTAGTTGTATTCAGAAATCTGATTACTAACAAAACGCTCATATCTGTTGCACCAGTTTTCTCACACTGGGTTTTTCTGGGGATGTTTAGTCCAAAAGTACGTGTGGCCTTTGTGTGGTTGTCTCATTTATTTTTTTAGTACTTGATCTGTATATTGGTGTAGGCTGCAGTGTATCTACATAATATTTTCTGAATATTTCTGAAAATAACTTGTTAAAATGAAGAACACAAGTAGGTAATGCAAATCAGTTTACTACCGTAGGATTTATGATTTGTTAGATTCAGAAATTTTCACAGTTTCGAAGCGATCATTAGACCCTATTTTTCAAGAATTCGTGAGGGAAAAGCTCATGAACAGTTGGTGACTTGGATGCCAATCCACCAAATTCAACTTCTTGTTCCTTATCTCCAGCAATAGCATTATCTTTAGATGCAGATAGGTTTGAAAGTTTTATATGCATGTATTTGAGAGATACGCTTGATCTCTTTTATTGTTAGCAATTTGTAATGTCTATAAAGACAGTTTTCTTTAAAATGAGAAGTTGGGAGTCATTTTGAAAAATTACTTGTAGTCTGGATATGTTTGAGCAATCTTAAATGTATTTGTAGTGTTTGATGAGCAACTAGTATAAAACTCATCTTTTTCATTTCTCTGTCACTATTTCTCTATTATTAATTATCTCTTTCATGTCTGAAATGTTAGTTTAATGAGATTGGATTTCATTTTATGCTCCTCTCTTAAATTATCAGTCATTAAATACTTGTTGTTCTCAGCTCTTATAAGCTTTGTTTCCTCTCAATTCATCTTTCTCCAAAATCTTCAAAACAGTCAAAGGACGTGCTACGCCCATGCTTTGTGCAATTTGCTCATTATATCTGTGATCTCATTTGGTTGATAGCTTGACTCCATGCCCAATGGTAAGTTTTGAGGATCATCCAACCATCTTATACCTAAACCCAAATCTGGCAACCTGAACTCAATTACGAAAACCTTCTGCTACAATGACCATAGAGTAGTTGAGATTTACGGAAAGATCCCCCTCCGAGTTGAAGGGCCAACTTTCAACCTAAAAGCGGTTTGAGGTTACCTCGGCATTTCTCCCTGTAGCCAGGTTGTTCTCTAAGTGATAACATTGATGATGACTGAGCACACTGCATCATAATTACAACATTATCTCCAAGAAATCGAATTTCCCAGAGTTAATGCAGCACTTCACATGTGGAGAAATCGAATTCCTTGGAGGAGTTAATGCACAAAAGAATATTTGACTGGATTTTGGTGGAGGATTTCATGGGAGCTTGTCCCACTTAGCACTTCACTTCATCTACACTCAGCTACAGTTAAGGAATTCGAATTGCTCCAAGGAGGGGACCATGCATTCCTTGAGGATCTACGTTATCCCTCATTGGGATCATCTACAAAGGTGGCATCATATGGATGAGGATTGGATTGGGACTTGGGTCAACTGCTTGTCTCACTTCACACTTGGGTTTGTTGCTTGTGTGGAATAGAGAATTCGATTTCTCTTGGAGGATTTGATGGTGACAAACAAGGAATTCGATTTGCTTGAGTGGTTCTCTCATCTCCACTTAGAGATTGGCTCTCTCTACCTTGGGATTGGCTCTAATGCCATTTGTCATTGTCATTCTTCAGTGGGATTTGCTCCCAACTCTCTATATAATGAGGCTATGGGCTCTCATATTGTATCATGTTATGAGCTATTGGGCTTGAGGAGACTCTGTCTGTTTGTACTTGCATATTTTTAATATAATCAAGACTTTGGGGCTACATGGCTTATGTTCTCTTGGCGTTATGAGGTGACTTATTTTCATGCTATTGTTATTATTTTCATTTCCTTTTGCATATTGAATGAGTATTAGATTGTATTTGTCATCTTATTTGGATTGGTGTGTGCAAGCTATCTTGGACACCCATTGATTTAGAGTAATATTCTATGAATAGGGTTTCCAACTCATTTTAGGAAGAATGTTTGGTTATTCTGTTTATTATATTGCTCTAATCCATGTATGAACTAATATCTCTTTCATGTGTGTAGGAAAGATTTTCATTTTGTGTGCAGGAATCCATCTGGAAGTAGGGAAAATCTTCACGAGATCAATCAACCCCTACAACCATAGCGATCCAAGACTTAGCCATCTTCCACTCCAAAGTTTTCCATCCAATGAAGCAAGAGGGATTTTATTTACTCTATAGTTACTTGATCATCATTTAAATACTTCATTTATTCTAACTTTTCAAAGTCATATTTGTTATTCAAGAGCCATCATCAAAACTAGGCAAGTATGGGGGTTTACTCCCAATACTTGAGCTAATAATTGTGTAGATTAAATTTTTATTCTAGTTTGTTTGTTTTTATTTATTTTTACCTAACTCTTGGTTTTCATTTTGCAGCCCATAAGCTTAAAGCACTAGACAACAAAAAGCTTTGAGGACAGACATTGAGAAACTACTTACCTGTGTGCATGCAGGACCCCCTCACCCATTTCAAAGATCGATTTTTCAAGGGAAGTCATCGGCACTCAAGGGAGGTCATGAACATTTCAGGGGAAGCTGCAAGTTCATTTAGGTTGTGGGCCTGCTTGAGCCTTGTAGCTTGTTGATGTACATTCTTGAGAGAGAGTCTAGCCTTGTTGAATTTTTTCCCTTTGTAAAGATCTCTCTCATATTGTGGGTAGCCCTCTAGAGGCATTTCAACACATCTAAAGCACTAACAAAATAAAATTTATGTTTTGAGGGAGCTAGGAATTTTTCCCATGGCATCACCCTTCCTCATTTGAGGAGTGAATTCTTATGGTTTGATTGATTTTTTCCTTCTAGTTTTCTTAAACTTCTAAACACTTAATTTCATGCTTAAGAATTAACTCATTCCAATCCACACGCAATTTTTTCAAATTTTGAATCTCTCATATGCATAAGCTTCAACTTGTAAATTTTGGGTAAATTCTATCTTATGTGCAAACATTCAACATTATGGCAAGTTTTCATTATTCCTTCAAGTACTTGCTTCACTTTTTGATTATACACATTGGTAACTTTTGAAGCAATTCTATTGGAACAATTGTATCTTTAAAACAATCTACTTCATTTGCTTATTTTCCATGCAAGCACATATAAATTCATTTACATGTTAAATTGTCAAAGTTTTATAAGCTATTTCATTTTCCATTTATGAAGCATTTGCATGTAAGTATATTTCAAATGGGGAATTAACACAATCTGCACTTTCTACAAGTGAACCTGTAGATATCTCAGAACTTTTGTTTCGATCTCTTCACCCTAACCCTTGGTATTTTACACCTTTGAACTTTTTAGGGCAAGGGATTCCACATTACACGACTCCTTATTCTACCGTGCCCGATTTTGACTAGTCCACAATGATTCCGAGAAGTGTCGTGACAGATACATCCATGTATTCCACTTCTTTGGAGTCCACATTGTATGGTGGTCTTTTACCACCTAGATATCACTCTCTCGCAAGAGCTTATTCAATAGCTTCTTCTTCGAACTCATCTTCAAACATGTCAACTGGTGTAATTAACCCTACCAATGAAGGTTTGGCATCTGAACAAGCCATTAATATGATGTTCGATAATATTGGTAATCCACGAGCTAACCCAATAGGTGGTTATTATCTGCCTGGGGGGCAACTATCGTATCCTCCACCTGGAAGACAGCCTTTTGGTGGACCTTACCCTGCAACTGGGGGGCAATCCCCCACAGGAAACTACTTTAACTATGCTCAAATTTCTCAAGCCGGTTTTGGTCAACCTGTTATGCCTCAATCCGCCTATGGAATGCCTTACCCTGGATTGAATACAATCTGGAACCCTTCTCAACAGTCAATTCCTGTTGCTTCTCAAGTGCCTTTGTATCAACCTGGCCAACCTCTTGAACAACCTATGCAGCAACTGCCTTTTGAAGGTATGTCTTCTCAAGTTCAACCAACCGTCTAGGCTACCTCATCGACACCTGCCCAGCAATCACTTCAGCAATCCACCCAAAGTACCCATCAAACTGTAGGGAAGTCTGCTATGGCAACGTCTGTTCAAAACCCAGGTTCAAGTTCGCCTAGGACTCCCATTCCAGGAGTATCGCAAATAATTGTCCCGCTTACATCACAGGTTACTATGCAACCTCTTGTTCAGTCTTTACCTCAAGCATCTAGTGTTCAATCCATTCCTACGATTCCATCAGCACCTCAAATACCTGTTGTTCAGCATAGTGTTCCATATATGCAAGTACCTTTCCAAGGTTTACCTCAGAGTCAGTTTGTTTAAGCTACACCTTTTCAAACTCAATTTCTCCAAGGTCAACCCTTGTAAAGCCAAACCTTTCAAGGGCAGTTTGTTCAATATCAAATGGGTCAGAATCTCACCTTTCAAAAAATCAATCATACCCAAGTCATACGTTTCAACAACCTATTCAACCACAATACAGCATGGCTCATCCTGGATACCGAGGAAGTATGCAGATTCCAACTACTCAGGCTATCCCAAGATATCCTGGAGATCCCCCTCCTGGTAAGGGACTCGCCCCTCAGGGTTATCCATATCCATTGCTGGACCCCAATCGCCAGTTGCCTTTCATTGTAATTTGGATTTGCTCGACCTCTGTCAGTTAACTAATGATCCACTTCTTTATTTACCCTATTGGTTGGTTATTCCTACTAAGTTGCCCAGTGACATTCCTAAGTTTGAAGGTAAGTCGGGGGAAGATCCGTCCAACCATGTCATGACCTACCATCTTTGGTGTGTGTCCAACTCGTTAAATGACGATTCTATTAGATTAAGACTTTTCCAACGAACCCTAATCGGTTCAACAGCCAAATGGTATGTAGAATTACCACGCACTTCTTTCAACACGTTCAATGCCCTTGCTACAGCCTTTTTGACTCATTTTCAGTTACTCGTTTGGTATGACAATGGAACTGAACTTTTGACTTCTTTAAAGAAATCAACGTCTACCCATATCTCAGATCACATTCACGAATGGAGACGAAGACATCGCCTAGTTAAAGTTTACATTCCAGACCAGATTCTGGCCGAATGGTTTATAAAATCACTTTTACCAGTAATAACTAAAGATGTGGCCAAAGGGGGTGTTGTAACTGAAGAGCAAGTAATTGCCCGCGCTCAATATCTTGATCTTGTTTATACTCAGTCTGGTACTTTGTATGAAAAGATCCTAGATTTACCCCAATCTACTCCAAATAATCCACCTCTTCCAGGATCACATGCCGCAGATGGCATGATTGGTTCTGTGAGCCAGAAGACTAAGAACAAAAAGAAAAATTCTAAGAATGTTCAAGTTTCGGCTCTATCTGATTCACCTGACGAAGATCCTTCTCCCAGAATTACTTCCGAAATCAACATCGTAGATTCATCTACTAGCAAGGGTAAGTCATCCAGAAATAAGAAAAAGGGAAAAGGCAAAACTAAACAAGACAACCGCTCTAAGGAGAAATCAACCAAGAACGAACCATCTGACGAAAAGAGGAAACCTTGATATCCTTGCTTGATTTGTGAGGAAGATCATTATACTAAGGAGTGCCCTCATCGGGCCGAAGTTTCCAAATTCATCAAAAGTTCGCCCACACCCACTGTTTTGAAGGATCCTTTTCCTCAAGACAATAAAATGGTCTCTCACGACCAATCCTCCTCATCCCTGTCGGTAGATATCATGATGATGTCTTCTAGAGTTATGGTAGCAATGAGATCCAAAGATTATGCATCAAAGAGTCCTGTTGAAAATGGAGATGACTCCAGTTCATTTGGTCAAACTTCCACGTCTACTCCTCCTTCTTTTGAACCATTACACATTGAAAAACCAAATCCTGATATGGTAATTCGTCTGCCTCCTAAGGGTATGCTTCGTAAGTCAGCCTTTAATCCTCATGCGAGGGCTGCCCAAAATTATAACATCGTCGAAGATCTGGCTATGTCACCTTCGGCCATGTCTGCCCTTGAAGTGTTGCAAACTTGTCCAGTGCAAAGGAAATTATTATTATCAGCGATAGGAGTTGTAGATCCTCAAGACTCCCATTTGATTGTTTTTGATCTCGAGAATCATGTCCCGCATCTCCCACACCAACTGGCTTTTCAAATACCAGTTCACGTCAAAACTCGACGAGTTTTTCAAACAGTGATTGACGAAGGAGCGTCAACATGTATTATGTCCATTGCCTGTTGGAAAGCTTTAGGTTCTCCAACAATCAATCAATCTCCCACGACTTTGAAAGCCTTTGATGAAAGAGGTTTTCGTCTGTATGGACTTTTAAATGATTTGCCAATCGAGTTAGAGGGCAAAACAGTTGCAATAGACGTTGAGGTTGTTGATGCTCAACTTGATTACAACCTTTTGCTTGGCTAGAGATGGACTTATGCCATGGTAGCAGTAGTCTCGTCATATTTTAGGATGATTATGTTTCTTCACAAAGGAAGAATTGTGAAAGTAGATCAATTATCCTACTATACCTCTGACCCTAATTCTACCGGTAGTATCCCATTTGTTGGAAAATCAACCACTCCATATGAAGAAGTTGGTGTTGGCCTACTCAAAGACTCATCTTTGATGGGAACTTTCACGTTCCCTCCACCCGTTCTTCTTCAGAATGAAGCACAGATCAACATGATTACATCAAGTACTTTCGAAATGGGAGATCCATGGAAAGTATCGTCAGAATCAAAAATGATCTTATATGGTGATGAAATGCCTCGTAGTCCTTTTGAGTTAGCCTATGAGGCCATTCAGTCTTTTTCAAACCCATCAACATTTGATGATGATCAAATGAATATGACCATTGATGAATATTCTCATTTATCACGCTTGGAACCAATCTCTATGCCTGATCCTTTTAACAAATATTTTTTAACTAATGAAGGGATTCAGGAGGTTATGACCTTGGATGAAATGCCATGGGACGACACTCATCATCGTTCAACTTTCTTACCATCTTTTGACAAAATTGAGAATAATTTTTCATCATTATTTTCATCTGAGACCCTTAGCGATCCTCAAAATCCAATATCTACCCTTTCTTCCAGTTCTGAACAGAATTTAGGGAACATATCGACAATAGTACCTATCGATATCTTAGTGAAACCTAGAATAATTGAAAATATTCATATAGGAGCCTCTTGTTCGTTAGAAGAGATTTCAACTTACAAAGCCCTATTTCAGGAATTCCGTGACATTTTTCCCTGGTCCTATGAAGAGATGCCAGGAATCGACCCTAACATGGTTGTACATGAAATAAAAACCTCTCCGAATGCTAAGCCAATTAGACAACAATTACGTCCTATATATCCGCGACAAGCTGCTGCTATCAAAACTGAGGCTGAGAAATTTCTTAAAGCAGGATTCATTTACCCTGTTCTTTTAACCAATTGGGTATCAAATATTATGCCCGTTAATAAGAAGTAAGGAACCATTTGAGTGTGTGTTGATTACCGAGATATCAGAAAAGCTTGTCCCAAGGACAATTATCCAACTTCATACATCGACCAAATTGTCGACGACTATGCCGGAAATGAAATTTTTTCCTTTATGGATGGAAGTTCTAGCTACAATCAGATAAACATACTCCTTGCCGATCAATATAAAACCGCATTTATATGCCCATGGGGGACTCAACTCCAAAGTTTGCAAGGGAAAGCAAATTTTTTGCGTAGATTCATCCACAATTATGCTGAACTAACACAGGGTTTTACTCGACTATTGAAAAAGGGTATTCCATTTTTCTGGGATGAGCTTGTTGATAAAGCTTTTGATGCATTAAAGCATGCACTGACTAATGTGCCTTTACTGCATCCACCCAATTATCATCGAGACTACTTTTTGTACTTAGTTGCATCTGATGCCACCATTGGCATGGTGTTAGTCCAAGAGGATGATTCTAGCAGCGAACATGTGATTTACTATTTGAGTAGGAGTCTCACTAAAACTAAGATTAAATACACACATGTGGAGAAGCTAGCCTTGGCAGTTGTGCAAGTTGTTCAACGATTCCGTCACTATATACTTCTCTAAAAAATGATTGTCATTTCAGATTGCAACCCTATGATGTATATTCTCACAAAGCAACTGCTAGGGGGCAAATACTCGAAATGTATAGTCATTTTACAAGAGTTTGATCTGGAATTTGAAAAATCCAAATCAAAGAAATCCTTGGTTTTCACAGAATTATTGTGACTTCACCCATACTGATATAGAAACTATAGCAGAAGATTATTTTGCTGACGAATCTCTCTTTCTTATTAGTGTGTCTGATCTGTGGTATGGAGACATCATTATATACCTCCAAACACAAACTTTTAGGCCTGAGTTATCCAAAATTGATCGTCAGCGAATCCGATACCAATCCCAACAATACAACATTATTGGCGACACTCTTTATCGTCGTGGTGTCGATTCTGTATTCCGACGTTGTTTAACTCTTGAAGAAGTCAAAAAAACTTTGAATGACTACCACTCTAGAGCATGTGGCGGTCACATGTCTGGGTATGCTACTGCCCAAAAAATATTACATGCTGGCTATTTTTGGTCGTCAATGTTTAAAGATTGCATCACTACAGTCCGAAAATTCCATAATTGCCCAATTTATGATCGCAAAATGCGAGCACCTCCCGCTCCTCTTCACCCAATCATAGTTGTCGGTCCTTTTTCTAAATGGGGCATCGACTTCGTCACTTGTAACCCTCACTCGGTCGAGGGGCATGGATATCTCATCTAATCAATGAATTGATTGAATTGATTTACAATGAGCAATGAAGCTCAATAAATAATACAAATGTATTTACAGAAATAGAAACAGCAAGTTTCTACTAAGAAATAGAAACAGCAAGTTTCTTCTAAGAAACTGCTAATAAGATCACATACGATCTTATCCGAATGAGCATTAAACACTAAAATAGCATTTATTCTAATACCCTCCCTTAATGCTCAATCTATTTACAACACCTATAGACCCTCTGAATTTTACAAACTTATCAGGACCAAGGGGCTTGGTGAAGATGTCGACTGGTTGCTCCGTTGTGGGAACATACAGCAACTGAATGGATCCATCTTCAACAAGCTGTCGAATGTAGTGACAATGGGTTTCCACATGCTTTGTTCGTTCATGGAAGACTGGATTCTTGGCAAGTTTGAGCACTCCCTGATTATCACAGAACAAGGGAGTAGGACCTGCCTTGGAAACATGCATATCCGCAAGCATACGTCGAAGCTAAACTGCCTCACAAGATGCCTTAACTGCTCCCCGATACTCTGCTTTTGTCGAGGAGAGAGCCACGGCCTGCTGCTTCTTACTAGTCCATGTGACAGCACTGGATCCCAGACTAAACACATACCCAGCTGTAGATTTACGGTCATCAACCGAACCGGCCCAATCGAAATCTGTGTAACCACTGAGTGTAGGATCGGAACTGCAAGTGTACAGAAGTCCATAATCAGGAGTGCCACGCACATAACTCAGCACACGCTTTGCTGCTATCCAAAGATCAGCCTTAGGAGCTGACATGAAGCGTGAAATGTAGCTCACTGCAAAACTGATGTCAGGTCTAGTGGCAATAAGGTAGATGAGGCTACCCACTAATTGCTTGAATAAAGTTTCATCCACAAGTGGTGAGGATGACTGAGCTGAAAGTTTGAGCCCTGGTTCCATAGGAGTCGTGGCAGGTTTGCAAACCTGCATTCTGAAAGTGTCCACTAGATTTCTGGCATACTTGGACTGAGAGAGAAAGATGTTGTTCTCAGTGTGCCAGACTTCAACCCCCAAACAGTAATGAAGAAGTCCCAAATCTGTCATATCAAAAGTGCTGCACAAATCCTGTTTGATCCCATGGATCAAATGTGCTGAACTGCCAGTAATGATAAGGTCATCCACATAGACAACCACAAACAGAATATCATAACCAATATGTTTGATATACAGGTTTGCATAATATGGACTCCGCTGAAAGCCATGATTGGTTAGGTACTTATCAATTTTCAAGTACCAAACCTGAGGAGCTTGTTTCAAACCATAGAGTGCTTTGACTAATCTACAAACTTTCTATTCTTGACCGACAACCTTGAATCCTGGAGGTTGCGTCATGTAGACTTCTTCCTGTAAGTCACCATTCAGAAAAGCACTCTTTACATCCATCTGATGGAATTTCCAACTGAATTGAGCTGCTAAGGCAAGGACAAGCCGTATGGTACTCATCTTGGCTGTAGGAGCAAAGGTCTCCTCATAGTCAATGCCTTCCTTCTGTGAGAACCCTCGAGCAACAAGGCGAGCCCTACACTTGTCTAGGGTTTCGTCAGCTTTGTATTTCACTTTATACACCCATTTGCAGCTAATGGGCTTCTTCCCTGTAGGAAGATCAGAAAGGGTCCAAGTGTGATTCTTCTGAAGCCTCTGGAATTCAGCTTCCATAGCATGTTCCCACTCAGGTATACCCTTAGCCTCTTAATAGCTTTGAGGTTGAAAAACACTGTGTAGGTTAGCCATAAGAGCAAAATTGATTGTAGGCTATTGTTTGCACTTATTTCTGGAAGTTCTACCTTCAAGGAGCTCATTATCCCAGAGATCACCAATAGTTTTAGCCCACCATTTAGGTCGGAGAGTAGAAGAACCAATATTAGGAGTAGGTGGAGGAGGCTCAGGTACAACAGGAGCAGGAAGATGAGGATTATTCTCCAAAGGAAGCTCAGGTAGTGCATCATCAAATACTGATGTTGCATCATCCCTCCCATCAGGTGGACCTAACGGAAGAAGAACACTGTGAGGTTGATCCTCAAAACACTGCTCAGAAGGAGGAGACTGAAAGAACCCTCTGTCTTCATCAAATACTACGTCCCGACTGAAGCTAAGACGACCAGTGTCTATATCTATCAGCCTATAGGCCTTGTGGTGATCACTGTACCTTGTCATCATGAGTTTCTGGCTTTTGGAATCCAACTTAGAGCGCTTAGCAACTGGAATCCAAACATATGCAACCGAGCCAAACACTTTGAGGTGACTGATCTTAGGCTTACGGCCAGACCAAACCTCTTCTGGAGTCTTCCCCTTAACAACCTGAGTAGGAGATCAGTTAAGAAGATAGATAGCAATAAACACTGCTTCAGCCCAAAATTTGTTCGGAACACTCCTGTGTTGTAACATGGAACGAGCCATTTCAACAACCGTACGGTTGCGACGTTCGACAACACTGTTCTACTGAGGAGTGTAGGGTGTAGTTAACTGGCGTTTGATGCCATGGGTATCACAGAAGTTGGAGAAAGCAGAAGAACAAAATCCCCCCCCCCCATTATCTGTCCTAAGAGTTATGATATTACAGCCAGACTCTTTTTCAACTAAGGACTTAAACTTCTGAAAGATACTAAATACATTAGATTTATGTTTTAGAAAGTACACCCACATCTTTCTACTAAAATCATCTACAATAAGTAAAAAATATTTGCAACCAGTAACTGAAGATGTATTCATAGGTCCACAAATATTAGCATGAATTAACTTGAGTACCTTAGATGCGCGCCAAGATTCTCCATCCTTGAATGAAGACCGATGTTGCTTGCCAGCTTGATAGGCGGCACACACTCCCAACTGCTGAGTCTGGATATCAGGTAACCCTGACACAAGTCCCTCCCGAGATAGCTG
The DNA here is from genome assembly GCA_031772625.1 of Pinus tabuliformis. Taxonomy (NCBI): domain Eukaryota; kingdom Viridiplantae; phylum Streptophyta; class Pinopsida; order Pinales; family Pinaceae; genus Pinus; species Pinus tabuliformis. The sequence goes on from CM062819.1 coordinate 1,653,830, forward strand.
AGAGAGATACTGAATGTTTAGATGCCCATATCTCTAATGCCACAGAGTGCTAATGGGAGAAACACGAGCTGCTAGAGCCACTTCTGAAGAATCACCAGTGTCAAGAAGCCTGTATAGACCATGATATTCTAGGCCAACAGCAACTGTAAGACGAATGTCCCTATCAATAATGGAACACTTGTGTGCATTGAACACTACATCAAGCTGAGGAGAGTTCCACATAATCTGGCTAACAGACAACAGATTAATTTCCATACCAAGAACATAATACACATTCAAAAAGATGAGTGTGCGCCCATTAGCCTGAATCTGAACTGTACCTTTGCCAACCACTGTGTACTCTTCACCTCCACCGAATACCACGGAATCACTGAAAGATGAAAAGTCAGTAAACCAGTCACGCCTGTGAGAGAAATGACGTGATGCACCAGAATCAATGTACCAGGCAAAAGACGGAGCATGATCTGAGGACCTCTTAGCCATAAAGGCGTAAAAAGCATATTCCTTCTGCTCGGAATGTTCTGCAACATTCACTTGCTAATAAGACCCTCCCTGCTTCTTCTGTTCAGAAGCAATCCTCTGTCAGCAATCTTTCTTCATGTGGACGAACTTGTGACAGTAATTACACTGCAAATTTTTCTTCTTAGTGAGATCAGAGGACTGAGGACTGATATTTGGCAGCAAAAGCATTTTTTTGAGGAGGCTGATAAAGCACCACCACCAAATTGTTGTTTCCAACGATCATGCTGCATGAGTCTGGTACATAACTCCGGAAACTTCAGATCAACATTAGTGGAGGTAATGTTGAGTGTTTCTATGAAGTGCTCATAAGGTTTTGGTAGACTTTTCAGAGTGATGACTACCATATCTTCTTCCTCCATGGTCCAACCAATGGCTTCGAGCTGATCTCGAATGTCTTTAATCTTGTTAAGATATTCCTGTAAAGACATATGTTCATCCATCATGATGGAGAAGAACTGATTCTTTAGAAAGAAAGCTCTGCTCTTGTCGGATATCTCATGCAATTCCTTCAAATGTTGCCAGATTTCGACAGCTGTCTTGCTAGAAGGAATCTGTGGTAACTAATCATCAGTCACAGAGAGTTTGAGAAGCATAACAGCGTCTCGATTTCAATCATCAAACTTATCTTGATCGGCACCAGCTATACCAGGACTGAGCTCTTTGCCCAAAACGAGCCGGTCAAGACGCCTATATTCAAAAATGGTCAACATTCTCTATTTCCAAATGTTATAATTGGTGTCATTAAAGCGTTGACTGCCTTCCAACATTAGATTGGTTAGCCAAGCCATTTGCACGTTTCCCAGAAAACAACAAAGGAGACCAGCATGGATTTCAATGCAGATGCCGGCTGATGTGGACAAAATCTGACAGGTGCAGGATAGCGAATATGGGCCCACGTGCTATCACGTCTAGTTTCAGGATCTCCGAATGGACGAGATTCGGTCCCCTTGACGAGAACGCTGCCACGACAGGCGACGGCTTGACGCTGAATGGTTTATGATATTGCAGGACAGCGATGACAGAAAGGAAGCAAAGCCGGAGACCAGTAGAAAAGGAGAGAGATTTTATACAGATGTCTGTAAGTAGAATGTGCCTTCGAGTTCAATTGCTCATACGGCGACTTTATTGCGTAACTACGGTCAGGCGTGGCAGAGCGGCTGAGAGAACCCGATCTGCTTCTATTTGCAGGTCGAAAAGGCAAACCGTCACTATAAATAGGGCCAGAATTGGAACTGGATTTTCTGGTGCTGGAATATGACGTCAGTGGCCCTAATAAGGATCTCTTTAGGGCTTTCTGTGATGGGTATGCCGGCGTCGTTGAAACGCTGCAATATGCATTCACACTGTCATTGCGCTTGGATCGCTGCCAAAATAGCAGTGTTCCACGGGGACGCGTCCCCCAGGGTCGGGTGCGCGCACCCCTCGCACCCCACGCACCCGGGACGGGGAGTCTCTTGGGGGTGCGTTTCCCCACGCACCCTTTTTGGGGAGTCTTGGGGAGACGCAAGGGGGTGCGTTTCCCCAGTGTGGGAGTCTAGACTCCCCAAGACTCCCCAAAAAGGGTGCTTCTGGGCGTCCCCCTTCAGTATGGGAGTCTAGACTCCCCAAAAAGGGTGCGCCTGGGCGTCCCCCTTTAAATTTGTCTAATAAGACTTAAAAATTCAAAATTCAAAATCAAAAATTCAAAACTCAAAACCATTAAAGTTTATTTTTTTTTAAACTAAATAACTAAAACTTAAAAGTCTAAAAAAAAAAATTAAAATTAAAACTAAATAACTAAAACTTAAAAGCCTAAACCTTAAAGTTAAAAGCTCATTTCATTTCAACCCAAAGTCATTTCCATTTCACTCTTAACTATTTTTGAGTTTGAACTTTGAAACTTTGAGTTATATTGATTTAGTGTTCAAACTTTGAAAACATACTAGTATGTTTTGCTTTCAATTTAGATTCTAGATTGATGGATGATGAATTTAGTTTTTAAATCAATGTAGATTCTAGAATGATGAACCATTGAATGATGAATGATATCGATCAATGTATTTGAATATTTTATTATTGATTTTTATTTTTGTTTTTCGAATCTCATGGTATGTATGAATAATAATTAATTCAATAATGAGACTTGTCACTTGAGTATGTCATATGAATGATGTATGTATCAAAATGAATGATGAGGATGGATCAATGATTCAAATTTCAATTGTCTATTTAATATTTTTATGCTTTCATTATTGAAGAGTGAACAATGAATATGAACTTGAATTATATATATATATATATATACCTCGACGACTCCCCGCACCCCCGAAATTTCCCTAAAATTTGAGGGTACTCCCACACGTCCCCCCTGTGCGTCTCCCCGCACCCGCGTCTCCCCGCACCGGAGTCTTGGTGGAACATTGCAAAATAGCCACGAATTCTTCCACGAGGATTTTGACTTATTTTCCTCTGAAGTGTTATCCGTCAATAGTTTTGCTTGTCCGGACTTCGACGTATGGCCCTGAGACGGCCGTGCTTTTGTGGATAAGGTCGTCGTCGCCGTTTCAGGCAAGTTTGCTTCGGCCACGAATTTTTAAGCTTCAGCCAAGACCTATGCATAGTCGATTTCAGGATCGAAGATGAAATCGCTGATACGAACGTTGTAGGACTCGGGCAGAAAAGCTGGTAATGGCGGTAGCATCGGAGCTGGGAAAATTAAAGCATTTTCACTTCGACTGTTAATAGACACTGACGCTTTTTCTTTGGACTTTTCACGCCATTTCACAAGACCCTAGAGAAATTGTGACTCCCGTAGATAAAAATAAACAAATAAATAAAATTGCAGACTCTTAGAGAGCAATTTCGAAATGAACCATGAAAAAATTGTTTCGAAAAAAAATACCCATGCTCTGATACCATAATCAATGAATGGATTGAATTGATTTACAATGAGAAATGAAGCTCAATAAATAATACAAATGTATTTACAGAAATAAAAACAGCAAGTTTCTACTAAGAAATAGAAACAGCAAGTTTCTTCTAAGAAACTGCTAATAAGATCACATACAATCTTATCCGAATGAGCATTAAACACTAAAATAGCATTTATTCTAATATCATCCTTGCAATCGATTACTTTACAAAATGGGCCGAGGTGATGCCTACATATAGAGACAACGGCGAAACTGCAGCTATTTTCATTTTCAATCATGTGATTGCTCGGTTCGGCATCCCACAAGCTATTGTCATAGACCATGGTAGTCATTTTTGCAACTTTATGATGGTCGAACTGTCCGTGCAACTTGGCCTCCGCCATGATAGCTCTACTCCGTATTATCCACAAGCTAATGGTCAGGTCGAAGCTGTCAATAAAGTTTTAACCAATATGATTAAACGGATAGTTGGTATCCATAAAGGAAACTAGCACTCTATGCTCTTTTCAGCACTATGGGCTTACCGCACTACTGTAAAAACATCGACCGGTTTTACCCCTTTTCAACTCGTTTATGGTTTGGAAGTCATATTACCTATTGAATGTGAAATTCCATCTCTTAAATTAGCTATCGAATTATTACCTGCTACCTCTGCAGACGAAGAACGCTTTGTACACTTAGCCCATCTAGATGAAAATCGTCGTAATGTCATATTGGCTAGCGAAGCTCACCAGAAACATGTCAAAGCCCAATACGATCAGAACGTTAATCCTCGTACATATTTAGAAGGTGACCTAGTCTTGGTATATGATCAAGCTCATGAAAAGCTAGGTGCAGGGAAATTCGAGCCCATGTGGCATGGCCCTTACATCATAAAACGCGTATTAGCTAAAGGTGCCTATGAGCTGATTGATTACGATGGTGTTCCTTTGGGAAAGCCCAGAAATGGTCTTTACCTAAAGAAATATTTTGCATAAATTTTTGGTGAAGATTTGTACATTATTTACCATTTTCAAGTATGTGTGGTAGATTAGTGTTTTTTACTACTTCTGCTTATCTCGTTTTTACACTTGATTTGTAGATGTCGACGTTTTCTCCGACTTACATTGGCTTTGTTGATGGTGCTAGTCGTAGTACTCGGAATTTATCTTCCGCAGCCTAGGTTATCTATTCACCCAGTAACGAGCTAGTTTCTATTCACGGGATATGTCTCGATCAAACAACGAACAATATAGCAGAATATAGCGCAGTCATTGAGGTATTGGTTGATGCCATCACATTTGGTATCTGGCATTTGATCGTTAGGTTAGATTCGCAGCTCGTGGCATTACATTTAAACGGTTTCTATTCAGTTAGGAGTCCAACCATGTTAAGGATGTTTTTATGAGTCCATCTCTTGGAAAGACGATTTGATTATATCGAATATCAACACATTCCGAGATATTTAAACACATTGACAGATGCATTGGCTAATCATGTGCTAAATAGACATTTGCAACATTTGTAAATTAAAAACAATATTCATTCATTCATTGATCAAGATAAACATAGATAGAAGTAGCAAATTTTTCATTAAAATAGGGTTTGGGTGTGTCTACAAACTATGTCATCCGACGAGATAAGGCCCTGTGGCCTTTTATTTTCCAAATAGTACTGATTCCAAAATGTCAAAAATGGTCCTAGAAACTAGAACAGCTAGGCATGGTGATGCTCATGACAAGACACAATAGCATGAGCAACTCAACACAGCAAACGTTTGAGTAGCCCAAGAACCCCAACTACATGCCTCTGATAGGCGCGTGGAATGACATCAACTCTAGTCTCTGGGATGTTGGCAGTCAACCTCTCAAGGTTGCGCTCCAACTCTGTTAGGATGTCATATGCCTCTGGGTTTGCTACCGTGGCAACCATAGGGTGCTCATCTCGTCTATTGTATCGTCTCATCCCGGTTGGTTGGGTTGGACCCACATCTGCACACATATTTCAGAGAATCAGCCTCTGAAGACAAAAAACACTTAAAAATTAAAAAACTTTGAAAATATGCCAAAAATGAGAAAATCTTACCTAGATTGTCCTACTAAGCCCCAGGTGGAAGTGGGATATCAGGGTCACCTTTGTAATATATCCCGGCATATGGAAAGTCCTCGATCAAAACAATTTGCTCGCTTAGCCAGTCAAAAAACTCTATCGTATACCTCACTACAGGACCGTCACAACCATGGCGTGCCATCAATGCAAACCACATCATCAAGCATGGATCCCTCGAACTCCCCTCGTCTGCCCAAATCTGTTGTGGCTGAAGAGTAGGAACCCTTTCTAGGGCAAAAGCAACTAGAATGACACCATAACCAAAAAAAATCATTTTACAATTCTTGCACCTAGTCAACTGCCCCTTCATATCTACCACTACTGCCTCGCACCAGTTGTATATCGTGGACTCCCAGCATTCCACGGCCGTCTGCATCTGTGCCCGGGTGGCTAGATGGAGGGCAGCACTGCCACACAGTTTGCAAACAGTGAAAGCAATGGTCCTCAAGGGTAAAAGTTCGATGGACTGAATGTCAATCCGTCCATCTTTGGGCGGTGCACCCCTGCAAAAGCATCGTAAGTATCCATCAGTAGTGTCTCCCCCTACTCTCGATCCAAAAAGTGAAAGATCGACTCCTTGATGAGATAACCCAGTCAGGAAATATATGTCATCAGCATCAATGGTGAGGCGATAATCAGCAATCACGAAACATTGTTCCTGGACATTCCAGGTCCTCACCAACCATGTCATCAAATCTACCTGGGCTTTCATCCCAGGGATTAGCCAGTATTTCAAGAGGCCACAATTCCTGAGAGCCTGCAAAGTAGGCGGATCCGCCAAAGTAGCCACATCATTACCTTCGTGCTCTCTTTCCCTCCATTCCATTTTTGAGCAAGCAAAATGACCTGAAATGACCATTTTAAAGCAATTAGAATCTTTCTTGAAATTCATTTCATGTTTTTTGGACCCCAAAGTTTGTTATAAAAATGGCCCACAGCGCCTGCGCAAAATGCAGGGCCAAGGGCGCATTTTTGGACAAATCTTTGTCCCAAAAAACCAAATGTAAGCTTAAAATGAAAAAATAAACGGAGAGAAACCTAAGCCATGGAAAGATCTTCTGCCCGGAGGAAACGGCGCTTGATTTCATCCACCGGTTGGCTCGGAATTAGTCCTGGAAGTTTTATGGTAAAAACCCCTCTCTCTGCTCTGAACTGGTGAAAATGCAAATGGTAAAAATAAATTACTTTTTCCCACTTTTATAAGTTTTTAAAGCTTAAAAAATATTATTTTTTATTTTTTTAATCTTTTTAAGAGGGAAAACATATGTTTGAGCAGTTATGACTAGTTATTAAGTTTGAATGTGCAGGATCATTTACGAAGTCAAGATAAATCATTTTTGACATTTCAACAGACTTTTATCGCTTTTTATGCTCTTTAAAAATTACAAAAAGCGAAAAATCATGAAGTCTTCTTTTAAGCCCTTTTCAGACTTTTTCAAAAAAGAAAAGATTGTCGAGTACTTGCTTGTTCGAACTCGTAAAAGTAAATGAACAACCGTCCACTCAGTATAAGTTTACCCCTTTTACGGACTGAGCCAGGACTGTTTACGAAAAAGGTATACGTTGATCGAACATGGTCAATAGAGTTCTCTCTTGTATTATTTTATCCTTTTTTGGACCTGAGAGACTAAACTAATGAAAAAGAACCTGATGGAGTCTACTTATGTTTTTCTTCTGACTCTCTAAAAATGAAAAACGTTGAGCTTTACTTTCTCCGAGCTCGTTAAAATTTTACGGTTAAAGAGCTGAATGAGTTTTCTTTTTGTGTCTTTTTCAAATCTCTTAAAAGAAAATGACATCAAGTTATACCTTTACTGGACTCATTAAAATTAAACAGTATAGGACTCGTTAAGCATGACGAGACCGAACCATTCCTTCTTAGGGTTCGTTAAAAATACTTCGATGGACTCATCCGAAGGATGAGCTTACAGTCCAAGAATATGTTATCCTCCTCAAGCTTGTAAAAAATAAAGAGGTACTTGCCAGTAATGGTGGAGGAAAATTGGGGAAGGTGTCCATTTTACATCGTCGGTTAAAAGCAATGTGGAAAAAGTCGGCAAAAAATCGGGATTAAATCCCAAAAACACGATTTTTTCAGCAAAACAATATAATCGGCCGATTTTTCGCAGACTTTTTCCTTGCCAATTAAATCAAAATACTCCCGATTTTTTGCAGACTTTTTCCCTGCCAATTAAATCGCTATTAAATCGAAATACTCCTGATTCTTTCGAGAGTCGACTGAAAAAGTCGGCCGTCTCTCCCAGGCCGTGGATAAGAGGCCGAAAAGGCCAAAAAAAACATATTTCTCTGTTGTTTTTGCTCCCATTCGTCCCTGTGGAGAGAGTAGTTGTTTGCCATTGCCCTAGAGGAGGAGATTTGCTAGTTTTGTGGTGGGGATTTGGAGATTTGTCCACTGCTCAACGTGAGAGATTCAAAGTGCCGAATTGTTGCTGCCAGGTATGTATTTTAATTTCTCTCTTAGTCTTTTTTACACAAATGGCTTCTTAAATCTTTCTATAATTCTATTAGTTTGTTTATATCTTATTTTTGCCTAGAATTTTGAAAGGGAAACATTGTTTAGAATCTAGATTGAAGCAAAACTTCAACTTTCAAGAATAAAATGACAAAAATTCAAACCCTTGTTTACTGAATCTGAGTGTTTTCAAGTGACTGAGAAGAGGCATTTAAAATCTAAAATCAACAATTGCATTTGTGTTTGCTTCTTATGTGATGGGAAATTTTTAATTTGTTTCAATTTTTTTTGTGCCCAGGTTTAAATTCAAGTTCAAAGTTTAAAACAAAATGCCAAGGCTTTTGGACGCTATGTGGGAATATGGTGAACCTGATACTATACCCGAATCTGGGGGGATCAATAGAATGTATTTGACTTGCAAGTTGTGTGGCAAGCATATGTCAGGAGGTATCAACAGATTAAAATTCCATTTGGGGCAAATTCTGGGGGCAAAATGTTGACCTTTGCCCAAATACATCTCCAAAAATCATCCGACGGGCCATTCAATCGTTGATGGATAAAGAGGAGGGAAAAGACACCAAGGCAGCATTAAAAATCCAACTTGTAGGGGCCTCAAGAGTGGGGAGGAATGAGAGTGGCAGTGCTTCTTCAGCATCACCTTCCACACCCATATCTCCCAACCCGTCATCTTTCTCATCTTTTTTTGTTCCTAGAACCACACCTAGTGCACAACCTGGCATCAAATCAACACTTAAAAAAAGGAAAAGGCAGAAGTTGATAGGTTGGTCAGCAAGTGTCTTCTATGGAGTGATGTTCCTTTCAACATTGCCAAGACAAACCCATTCTACCAACCTATGTTTGATGTTGTTTTTGTCGTTGGACCAGGGTACAAAACCCCCACCTTTGCAGAATTGAGAGGACCTCCTCTTCAAGATGAGAAGACTGATCGCACTTCTATATTGGAGGAGTTTAGGGCATCATGGGAACAAACTAGATGCACAGTCATGTCAGATGGTTGGACTAACCAGAAGTGTAGGATCCTTCTTAATTTCTTGGTTAGTTGTCCCAAGGGGACAATGTTTATGAAATATGTTGATGCATCTGCACACATTAAAGATGCACGTTTATTATGTGAGTTGTTGGACCTCTTCATTCAGGAAGTAGGCCCAAGCAATGTTGTCCAAGTCATAACGGACAACGCTGCAAATTATGTTGCAACGGGCAAGTTGCTTATGGAGAGGTATCCGAACTTGTTTTGGACACCTTGTGCTGCTCATTACATTGCCTTGATGTTGGAGGATATAGGTAAGATTCCTATTGTGAGGGATATTGTTGAATCATCCAGGACCATAACAAAATTTATATATAATCATGCATTTGTGCTTAGCTTGGTGAGAAAATTCACCAAAAGCAAAGAGTTGGTGCGTCCTGCCATTACACGATTTGCCACTACTTTCATATCTCTTCAATCTCTGTTGAATTCTATGTGGGATGTGAAGAGCATGTTTCTTTCACCGGATTGACGTGCTTTATCTATTAGCCGCAAACCAGAGGGAGAGGGCATATGCAGACTAGTTTCATATGATTAGAGCTTTTGGGCAGGAATAGAGGAGGTGTGTGCCATTTCAGAACCTTTGGTAAGGGTTCTTCGGTTGGTTGATGGAGACAAGCCCGCAATGGGCTACTTGTATGAGGCCATGGATAGGGCCAAAGAAGCCATTCATGCTTATTATGAAGATAAGGGAGACGAGCGGTTAGAGAAACAACAAGTCATATGGAGAGTGATTGATGAGCAATGAAACAATACCCTCCATCGCCCCATTCACGCTGCAAGTATCTACTTCAACCCCGCATTTTCTTACACGTGGTTTCAGATTTGATGTCGAGGTGATGGATGGATCTTTCACTTGTGTCGAGACGATGGTTTCATCTGAGCAAGAACGTGAAGATATCTCTAAAGAAATGGAGGTATATAGGATGGGGGGTGGCACATTTGGTTTTACCATGGCTATTAAGAATAGGACGACCAAAATGCCAGGTAAATTTTAGTTTGTTTCAAACTTTCAAGTTTAGAATTTCAATGTTTTTTTTATGTTTCTCATTTTTCTTTTAACTTGTAGATGCTTGGTGGACAAGCTATGGTGGCAAAGTACCCCATCTCCAAAAGCTTGTCGTTGGAGTGCTCAGCCAAACATGCAGTTCCTATGGGTGTGCGCGCAACTGGAGTGTATTTGACAAAATACACAGCATGAGCACAACAAGTAAAAAAATTTCAAATTAAATTTTTTAAATTCATTTGATTATTTTTAATATTTAAATTTTCTAAGTACTAATTTACAATATATAACCCTAATAAAGATTAGAGTCCCAACACCTCAATGGCATGGTCTACGTCTACTACAATCTTTGATTTTGGGTGAGACAACTTCAGAAACCTCCTGATGTGGAAGCCATCTCATTGGACAATATTGATACCACTGCTGCATGGAGGGTCAAGACTGAGAGGCCGACCATGGACTCGATCCCGGATTGGTTAGATGTGGATCCAGAGGAGGTAGCAGTTGCAGGGGAGGGAGAGCCAGAGGTAGAGGAGGAGGAGCAACATCAGGGTCAGGAGGCAGAGCTGGATGAGGATGATGAGGAGGAGGTGACACCATCTAGGATGGGCAGCAATAGCATAGGACAGAGGCCACCTCTTTTATCGGCTTCTAGAGGACGATTGACTCCATTTGTATTTCCAGGGGCTGGGCCTTCTTCCTCTAGAGGAAACGGCAAAGCCATTCATTATTCTTGTAAAAGGGGAAGAGGATCTTAGTGAATGATTACTTTATGACATGTAGATGACTCATGATATACATTTATTATATTTTTTGTTGATATTTTGACTCTTGAGAGTTGAGACTCAGACAAAACTCAAGATTCAGGTGTTGATTCACTATTTTGATATGTGATGTAGCACTAGACATCATATACATATTATATATTAGCTTTCTTTACATGTTTATGTGGAAATGCATTTATTTGATGTTGTGGATACTCTAAATGTTAAAAAAGAAAAATTAAAAAATGTATTTTTGTGTTTTTTAATTTTGTCGACTTTTAGCCGACTTTTTCAAAACCCTCCCGACTTTAACGAGTTTTTCAACTTTTGGACCCTTACCGATTTAATCTCGACTTCGACTTTTTCCACATTGGTTAAAAGGTAGCATGTCGCTCTTGAACACGGCACTCCGTCACATTCATGTTGTTGGGAAATCCATTTGCCTTACAGTTAATCAAACCTCATTGAAAGTCTTCATGGTTTTGGGTATTATCGTTGAGTCAAATGATGCCAAATCATTAAAGTGTCGTTATGTGTTCAAGAAAAGTTCAACCTTGGTTCAAATCTTTTGCAAAATCTTTGCCTTATTCGTGTCGGCCATCCTTGAGTCAGTCCTTGCAATTATTTTCAAAACTTGATATCATATTTCATGTCGTAGGCTTTGCTACGACGAATCACTTCCTATCGACTTCAGCTCATCATCTAGGAAGTTGATTTAGAAACCTTCAGTACCTTGAAGCCTGCATGCCTTAATGGCAGTTTTTTCGCTTTCAACGACAAGTTCTCATCATTGGCCTTCGATCGAATGATTCTATGAATGTTTGACTTCAGATAACCTATTCGCACTTTATAGATTGTACTGGGAGTACATTAAGAACCATTGTCATTATTGGTGGTTTTTCTCGCGCTTGTTAATGGTTCACATCATTGACCGATAATCAAGTGGTTTATGCCATGTTCAACTTCGAGACATTCACTCGCATGGTTAGAATTGCACTGTAGATCGAGACATGGAGATCAAGACCCTAGATCTAGTTTCATCAATCCAGGTTGCAAGGAGATTTTATATTCATGTCATGATTATGTAGACAGATGGTTGTGTCCATGTTGTGTCTACCATCTATATGATCTTAGTTTTTCCATGCTTGTTCATTGAGTTTGCTTTACTCTGAGTATGGGAATACCTACCTCAAAGATGATTTTTGATATATATTTTGCATTATATTCCCTTGAATGTTCCTTGCAGGTTTCCGACCATTGCCACTGATCTGATCCTTGGAATGATAAAGCGCTTCAATCTTTTAAACTTGACTTCACACTTTAGGGGGCAATCTGTTACACGTCAATTTGTCGCCATGACACTTGATCAATTTATGGATATTATTACCATCTGTGAACATGTTGAAACTATCTCCCTTAGAAGTCCAACAACTCAAAATATGTTAAAGTCCATGAGATATCTGGGTCAAATAGCTCTCACATCTTGTTAAGTTCCACCTGCACCGATTTCTCTAGTGTTTCCCGCGCATTCGCTGAAATTTACTATGAGAACAGTGCAGAGCTACGCTCTGTCTGTAACTATAAACCTACGCAGGTGAATTTTAGAAAGTAAAAATGAAAAGTACATTCTCGAAACCTAGTTGGTTGAATATTTCCCAACTGAAAGCTTCCAAGTGATGACTATTATAACCCTCATAAGATGCATCTCCATCCCTTTTCTCATGGTAACCTAATCCTTCACTAAAGGAGGTTCATCCTTTTCTTAGGGATCTGAAACTTCCCCCTCTTTGATCTACAAAAAGGATTGGAGGGTTGAGGGATGAAGGACGTCAGAATTCAGAGAATACAAACTTACGCTGCCAGTTTGCGATTGGAGAGCTTGTCATCTAAGGAGGAGATTGAAGACATTTGGGAGGGACCTCACGGCATCAAGGCGAAGGTTGTAAGGCTCCTCTTATCTTCTTATTAACACAAATGAGCACTTTCTCCCATTGATTTTTGTATGTTGTGAATGATGAATAGTTCGCAATTGTTTATTATGTTCATTAAGGCAAGTTCAATCCCTAATTTCCTTGATCATTAGGCTAAGTTGTTTGCATTACTATATCGCAAGTGCTTTTGATCCTTTTTATGGTTTATGTTTGCAGGTTCTACTAAGCATTGAAGAGTTGCATCAAGTCACAACCAAGGATCTTCATCAGGCATTTCGTGAAACCAGTAAGAGGCCTATCCATTAGATAGACTGCGTGTAATTCGAATAAGTTCAACTTAGGGAAAGAGTCTGTTCATGTGTCATGATTGTTTCTAGTTTCCATTTAGGATCTAGGATCGCTATTGTCCGCAAGAGGGATTGTCCGGTGTAACACTTGGATCATGTGAAGGGCAAAGTGACTAAACCTCAATACAATGAAGGAAAGGCGAGATTCAAGAAGAATGAGATCACTGCCATGAGGGAGGATCATCGTTGAGTTCATTCGAGATCACTTGATCCCATATATTCCTGATTTGGAAACTCCCAAAGCTATGTATGATGCTCTAGTAGGACTGTACTCCATCAATAACATTGGTCAGAAAATGAGTTTTTGAAGAATCAACTTCGTGATGTTCAAATGACAAAGGATGATATTGTGGCTTCTTATTTCATCTCAATTGAGAGATCAACTTAAAGCTATTAAAGAATTGGTTTCTAATGCAAATCTTGTAAATATAGAACTCAATGGTTTGCCTTTTTCATGGGATTCATTTGCAACCAGCATTTGTGGAAGAAAGGAAGTTCCAAGCTTTGATGAATTATGGGCCTATTGCACTCAAGAGTAATCAAGAGTGAGGATTCAAACACCTCAAGATGGTGATCAAGCATTTACAACTCAATCTAAGAATGGCAGAGGATGAAGGAATTTCGGAAGGTTTCAAATGAATGAAGGAAGAAAACTTGCTGCAGGAAGAAGACCTCCTCCCTCTCATGGAAGGAAGGATATGTCAATAGTTCAATGTTTTTGTTGTCAAGAATATGGCCGCTATAAAGATGGCCAAGCACATATGAAGATGCCAATGAATGATGATGATAACTATTTCTTCTATTATGGTTTTACAAGTTCTATTACGAATAATGATGTTTGGCTGGTAAATAGTGGTGCTTCATGGCATATGGCAGGAAATCATGAAAGCCTCACAGAGTTGGTGGAAAAGAAGACTACACAAAAGGTGGAGCTTGGTGATGATGGAAAATATGCAGTCAAAGGCATTGGTTCAACATCCTTTTAGCTGGAATCAGGAGGTAACATTTTCTTAAATGATATATTATATGTACCTGGTTTGAAAAAGAATTTGGTTTCTACTTCATGCTTGGAAGATAAAGGGTATAGAATTGCTTTTGTTGATGGTCAAGTTCTAGTATGGAAGAAAGGCTCTAGCATAGATTATGCCAAAGTAATTGGTGTGCGAGAAGGAGGCTTGTATAGACTCCTAGGACGATCAATTCAAGCATTGATACATAATGACACTGATCTTTGTTAATTATGGCACCGAAGATATGCACACATTCACTACAAACCCTTGCCTAGAATGAGAGAATTTGTTACAAGTTTATCGGAAATCAAGGTTGAACATGAAGGAGTTTGCAAAGGATGTGCACTTGGAAAGAATACCAAAGGTCCATTTCCAAGTACTAATAGTAGGTCCAAAGGACTTTTAGATGTTATACATTATGATGTATGTGGACCCATGTCTGTGAAATCCTTGGTTGGTTTTCTATACTATGTTACTTTTATTAATGATTTCTCTCGAAAGACATGGATTTATTTATTAAAGACTAGTGATAAAGTCTTTAACAGGTTTCAAGAATTCAAGGCTCATGTGGAGAATTTTACAAGTAAAAGGATCAAAATTGTGAAGTGTAATAATGGTGGAGAATATACCTCTAAGGATCTTATTGGTTTTGGAACAAATGTTGGAATTAAGAGGGAGTTGATAGTCCCTTACAACCCTCAACAAAATGGGATTGTTGAGAGAAAGAACAAATCCATTATGGAAGTTGCTAAAGCTATGATTCATGATCAAGACCTACCTATGTTTCTGTGGGCAGAAGCCTTCAAGACAATTGACTATGACCATAATATAGGTCCCCATTGACTATTGGGGAATAAGACTCCTGAAGAAGTATTCGCAGGTGAGAAGTCGGAAGTTGGAAATTTGAGAATCTTTGGTTGTCCTGTCTACATTCATGTGCCCAAGGAAAAGAGGACCAAGCTGGAACCTTCTGGGAAGAAGGGAACATTTGTTGGATACAATGAGACATCGAAGGCCTACAGAATTTATGTTCCAGGACAACGAACAATTGAGATTAGCAGGGATGTTACTTTTGATGAGGATGTTGCCTTCTAGAAGTCCAAAGGATCACACTTGGATACTGATGATGAGGAGCAAGAAGCTCCCAAGGATGTGGGTTTGGGACCTATGGAACAAAGACCTGTGGATCATCCTCTAAATCAACATGAACAGCTTTAAGGACCGAGTGAACCTATGGATCCACCAACGTCATTGTACCAGATACCAAGAAGACGTTAGCATGGCTTGAAAGAACATTGCAGGAAGCAGAGGGGCAAACATCTCTGCCTAGATCTTTTAGTGAATCCAAACATGTCAAGAAATACTCAAGTTATGCAACAATGATGAATAAGATAATTGAGTCTGAGCCAACCAACTATGAAGAAGCAGCAAGTCAGCAAGTTTGGAAAGATGTTATTTTAGAAGAGTACCAGTCTATTATGAAGAATGACGTATGGCAAATCATGCCTAGACCTGAACGGAAGTCAGTGGTAACTTCCAAGTCGATATACAAGATCAAGCACACAGTTGATGGCAGCGTAGACAAGTACAAAGCAAGATTCGTGGCTAGAGGGTTCTCCCAGAAAGAGGGAAAGGTTTATGAAGACACATTTGCTCCAGCTGCCAAGTACACTTCCATTAGATCTATTACTGCTATTGCTTCTATTGGAGGTTGGAAATTACATCAAATGGATGTCAAAACTACTTTCCTCAATGGGGTGATTGAGGAGGAAGTGTGCATATAACAACCTCAACAGTTTGAGGTTCAAGAGAGGGAGACTCATGTTTGCAAATTGAAGAAAGCTTTGTACGGACTCAAGCAGGCACCTTGAGCTTGGTACTCTCAGATCGATGGATAGCTGACAAGTCTTGATTTTACTAAAAGAAATGTTGATCGAAACCTATACTTCATAATTGTTAAAGATGAGACTCTAATTTTGCTACTATATGTTGATGACATGTTTCTCAAAGCAGCAGAGAATCTCATAGTCCAATGTAAGAGGGAGCTGATTTCTGAATTCAAAATGAAGGATCTTGGTTTAATGCATTATTACTTGGGATTAGAAGTATGGAAAAAGTCGGGTGAAATTTTCCTTGGTCAAGGAAAGTATATTGTTAAGATCCTTCAGAGATTTGGGATGATGGACTACAACTCCATAGATACTCCCATGGTGACTAATTTGAAGAAGCTGTGAGACTCTGATTCTGACTTGGTTGATCCCTCTATGTATCATCAACTGATTGGC
This sequence comes from Pinus tabuliformis, assembly GCA_031772625.1. Taxonomy (NCBI): domain Eukaryota; kingdom Viridiplantae; phylum Streptophyta; class Pinopsida; order Pinales; family Pinaceae; genus Pinus; species Pinus tabuliformis. The sequence continues at coordinate 1,670,219 of CM062819.1, forward strand.
TCATTAAACTATTTGGTTAACACCATACCTGCTTTTTGCTATGAAGTGAACACTCTAAGTCAATTCTTGGTGGAACACGGGCATATAGACTACATTGCAACGAAACATATATTGAGATATTTGCATGGCACTATTAATTATGGATTGAGATATGTATCAAATGGTGAACTATAGTTGCATGGATTCACTAACTCAGATTGGGTTGGAAGTGTTGAAGATAGAAAGAGCACTTCAGGATGTTGTTTCAGTTTGGGCTCCACTATGATATCTTGGATGAGCAGGAAGCAAATGTTTGTTGCACTTAGTACTGTTGAAGCTGAATATATTGTTGCTTGTTTGGCGAGTTGTGAAGTGGTGTGGCTTCAGAAGTTACTCGCGGGATTGTTTGATCTTGTGCTAGAACCAACCATGATATATTGTGACAATCAAAGTTGTATGAAGATTTCTAAGAACATAGTCCTCCATGACAAGTCGAAGCACATCGAGATCAAGTACCATGACATCTGAATCATTCTTCAATAGGGAGCAGTGAGGCTTCAACACATCTCTATTGATGAGCAGGTTGTTAACATTCTTACAAAGCCTTTGCCCCGGATGAAGTTCATTTACTTCAGCGATAGACTTGGAGTTGTTGAGAATCCCTCCCTTGGTGAAAGGAAATGTTGATGTTGTAACACTTATGGGCCCCAACTGCTCCCTTCAGTCATGGGGTTTGACCGAGAAACCATGGTTTATGGTTGAGGATATTAGCCCTATAAGCATCAAAGCCTAGATTTCTCCCTTGGTCATGGGGTTTGACCTGGAAGCCTTGGACTTTGGCTGGGGAGATTGGCTCAATTAGCATCAAGGCTTGGATTGCTCCCTCAGTCATGGATTTTTCACCATATTAACATGGGGTTTGGCTAGTGGGTTGAGGTTGTGCCTCATAGCATCAGGCAAGTACTTACCATTCATAACATGTGACAACATGTAGAAATAGTAAATGGGCCCTAGGTTCACCATGGCTCAGGTGGGGTTCCTGACATGTCTCCAAATGACGACTTGTTGAGTTGGTGACCCTAGGACTAGTGGGTGAATAATGCCTTTATTGGATGTTGATGCTACCAGTGTTTCAATCTTTCAACCTTTTCTTGGAATAAGGAAATTTTTTTCATCATTTGTACATTTGTGGAAGTCAAGGAGAAATACCTCCCTCATTAAGAGGGAGTGTTGAAAATATATAGTTGGAGTTGGTATTTTTTTCAACAAATTCAAATGAAAAATTATTATTCTTTATGTTGTTCAAGTTGGCCGCAATCTTCCAGGTCATCCCCGCCTCATGAAGGGGTTTGACCCTTGGTCAAAACCCACTCATTTGGACATATATATATATTGACGAATTGACCTCCTCATTTGGCATCTCATCTCATCACACAAATTCAGATCTATTCTACAAGAAGATTTATGTTCACACGTGTAAAGGAGGAAGAAGACTCTTTGACCAGCGAAGTTTGATTATCTTATCTTTGTTTCACTAGCATTAACTTCAGCATATTCTAGCTACTTTGACTTGGAATCTTTGACTGATTAAAGGGCGGATATTCTAGGCATATTTTGGGCATCCTTGACCTGACGTTGACCAAACCTTCAAAACAACACTGGATGTTGACCGCACTTGTTGATTGGCTTTGACTGCAAGTCAAATTGGGCAATCAACCGAATTTTTCTGTGGAGCAGCATGGCTAAAATTTGGCCCCTTGACCTCAGTTGACCAGGAGTAGCAGAAGGCCAAATTTTGGCACCTTTGACCAGATCTAATATGTCAATAAAAGTTTGACTTTCTCTCTCCTTCAACCAAAATTGACTTTGTTGTCGCTCAAATTCTACACAAGATTTGCGGCAACGCTCAAGACAGAGGTTGTCACTGTGATCCTTGTCCTCTATGTTTAAGTTGCAACCACAAAGTATTAGGGCTCCACAAAGTAACCACCAAGGATACATTGACTTAACCACCAAAGTCCAAGAGGTCAATTTCTCTTAAAAAAATCCATTTTTCCCTTGGTGGAGGTCCTCCAAAATTTAATTCTTTTTTGACCCATGAATTTTTTATGATTTCCCACATGGAAAGAATTTAATTTCTTCCAAATTAATTTTTGACTCAAATTTAATTAATTTTCTGGCTAATTATTTTCTTTTTTATTTTTGCCAAGAAAATTAATTAAAAGACTCAAGAGGGAATTAATTATTTTTCCACCCTCAAATACTTTAGCCATGGTGTCTCGCTATGAGTAACCATGCACTAAAATATTATTACAAGATATTACAATTTAATTCAACCCTAGAAGGGGAAATACACATTCGACATAGACCCTCAAGACATTACACAATTTTGCGACAAGACACATGATGTAGTATGAAAAATACAGACTCGATAAACACTAGGACTCACCTAAGACCTTGTCAACGAATTCCACCCTAGTTTTGAGGTATATCTAGGACAAAAACTTTGCCAATTATCCGTGTTTACAAACACACATAATTCGTGGAAGCTAAAAAACTCCCTAGGACGAAATCCCGTGACAAAAATCATAGGCTTACCTAGGTGTTGTTACATGGCTTAATAGTCATACTAGAATCATTTACAATATTTTACAGAGTTTTAGTTTAGAATGATGAAAATGATGTTGAATGTAATCAATGAATGAATTGAATTGATTTTACATGAGAAAATGAAGCTCAATAAGAATACAGAGATATTTAGAGAAATAGAAACATCATGTTTCTATTAGGAAATAGAAACAACCAGTTTCTTCTAAGAAACTACTAAAAAGATAAAAATAGAAACAACGAATAAGAATGAGCATTAAACACTAAATAGCATTATTCTAATACCCTCCCTTAATGCTCAATCTATTTACAACACCGATAAACCCTCTGAATTTTACAAACTTATCAGGACCAAGAGGCTTAGTGAAGATGTCGGCGGGCTACTCCGTTGTGGGAACATAGTGCAACTAAACGGATCCGTCTTCAACAAGCTTGCGAATGTAGTGACAATGGGTTTCTACATGCTTTGTTCGTTCATGAAAAACTAGATTCTTGGCAAGTTTGAGCACTCCCTAATTATCATAGAACAAGGGAGTAGGGCCTGTCTGGAAAACATGCATATCCACAAGCATACGTCGAAGCCAAACTGCCTCACAAGATGCCTTAACTGCTCCTCGATATTCTGCTTCTGTTGAGGAGAGAGCCACTGCCTGTTGCTTCTTACTAGTCCAGGTGACTGCACCGAATCCTAGATTAAACACATACCCAGCTGTAGATTTACGGTCATCAACCGAACCGGCCCAGTAAGAATCTGTGTAACCATTGAGTATAGGATCGGAACTTCGAGTGTACAGAATTCCATAATCAGGAGTTGCACGCACATAACGCAACACACGCTTTGCTGCTATCCAATGATTAGCCTTAGGTGTTGACATAAAGCGGGAAATGTAGCTCACTGCAAAACTGATGTCAGGTCTAGTGGCAGTAAGGTAGATGAGGCTGCCCACTAATTGCCTGAATAAAGTTTCATCCACAAGGGGTGAGGATGACTGAGCTGAAAGTTTGAGCCCTGGTTCCATAGGAGTTGTGGCAGGTTTGCAATCCTGCATTCTGAATCTGTCCACAAGATTTCTGGCATACTTGGACTGAGAGAGAAAGATGTTGTTCTCAGTCTGCCAGACTTCAACCCCCAAACAATAATGAAGAAGTCCTAAATCTGTCATATCAAAAGTGTTGCACAAATCTTGTTTGATCCCATGGATCAAATGTGTTGAGCTGCCAGTAATGATAAGGTCATCCACATAGACAACCACAAACAGAATATCATCACCAGTATGCTTGATATACAGGTTTGCATCAGATGGACTCCGCTGAAAACCATGATCTGTGAGGTACTGATCAATTTTCATGTACCAAGCCCGAGGAGCTTGTTTCAGACCATAGAGTGCTTTGACTAATCTACAGACTTTTTGTTCTTGACCGACAACCTTGAATCCTGGAGGCTGCGTCATGTAGACTTCTTCCTGTAAGTCACCATTCAGAAAAGCACTCTTTACATCCATCTGATGGACTTTCCAATTGAACTGAGCTGCTAAGGCAAGGACAAGCCGTATGGTACTCATCTTGGCTGTAGGAGAAAAGGTCTCCTCATAGTCAATGCCTTCCTTCTGTGAGAACCCTCGAGCAACAAGACAAGCTTTATACTTGTCTAGGGTTCTGTCTGCTTTGTATTTCACTTTATACACCCATTTGCAACTAATGGGCTTTTTCCCTGCAGGAAGATCAGAAAGGGTCCAAGTGTGATTCTTCTGAAGACTCTGGAATTCAGCTTCCATAGCCTGTTCCCACTCAGGTGTACCCTTAGCCTCTGAATAGGTTTGAGGCTCAAAAATACTGTGCAGGTTAGCCATAAGAGCAAAATTTACTGTAGACTATTGTTTGCTCTTATGTCTAGAAGTTCTACCTTCAAGGAGCTCATTATCTCGGAGATCACCAATGGTTTTAGCCCACCATTTAGGCCGGAGAGTAGAGGAACCAATATCAGGAGGAGGTGGAGAAGGCTCAGGAACAATAGGAGCAGCAAGAGGAGGGTTATTTTCCGGAGGAAGCTCAGGTAGAGTATCATCAAATACTGATGCTGCATCATCCCTCCCATCAGGTGGACCTACCGGAAGAAGAACACTGTGAGGCTGATCCTCAGAACACTGCTCAGAAGGAGGAGACTGAAAGAATCCTCTGTCTTCATCAAATACTACATCCCGACTGAAGCTAAGACGACCAGTGGCTATATCTATCAACCTATAGACCTTGTGATGATCACTATACCCTGTCATCATGAGTTTTTGGCTTTTGGAATCCAACTTAGAGCGCTTAGCCGTTGGAATCCAAACATATGCAACCGAGCCAAAAACTTTGAGGTGACTGATCTTAGGCTTACGGCCAGACCAAACCTCTTCGGGAGTCTTCCCTTTAACAGCCTGAGTAGGTGATCGGTTAAGAAGATAGACAGCAATAAATACTGCTTCAGCCCAAAATTTGTTCGGAACACTCCTGTGTTGTAACATGGAACGGACCATTTCAACAACTGTACGGTTGCGGCGTTCGACAACACTGTTCTGCTGAGGAGTGTAGGGTGTAGTTAACTGGCATTTGATGTCATGAGTATCACAGAAGTTGGAGAAAGCATAAGAACAAAATTCCCCCCCCTCCCCCCCCTGTTATCTGTCCTAAGAGTCATGATATTATAGCCAGACTCTTTTTCAACTAAGGATTTAAACTTCTAAAAGATACTAAATACATCAGATTTATATTTTAGAAAATACACCCACATCTTTCTACTGAAATCATCTACAATAAGCAAAAAATATTTGCAACCAGTAATAGAAGATGTATTCATAATTTCATAGGACCACAAATATCAGCATGAATTAACTGGAGTACCTTAGATGCACGCCAAGATTCTACATCCTTGAATGAAGACCGATGTTGCTTGCCAGCTTGACAGGCGTCGCATACTCCCAACCACTGAGTCTGAATATCAGGTAACCCTGACACAAGTCCCTCCTGAGAGAGCTGAGAGAGATACTGCATGTTTAGATGCCCATATCGCTGATGCCATAGAGTGCTGATGGGAGAAACACGAACTGCTAGAGCTACTTTTGGAGAATCTCCAATGTCAAGAAGCCTGTATAGACCATGATCCTCTAAGCCAAAAGCAATTGTAAGACTAGTGTCCCTGTCGATAATGGAACACTTGTGCGCACTGAACACTACATCAAGCTGAGGAGAGTTCCTCATAAGCTGAGATAGCAGATTAATTTCCATACCAGGAACATAATACACATTCAGGAAGATGAGTGTGCGCCCACCAAGCTGGATCTGAACTGTACCTTTGCCGATGTGCCAACCACTGTGTACTCTTCACCTCCGCCGAATACTACTGAATCATTGAAAGGTGAGAATTCAATAAACTAGTCACGCCTTTGAGAGAAATGGCGTGATGCACCAACGTCAATGTACCAAGCCGAAGACGGGACATGATCTAAAGCCCTTTTAGCCATAAAGGCGTAAAAGGCAGATTCTATCTGCTTGGAATGTTCTGCAACATTCGTTGTCTGATGGGGCCCTCCCTGTTTCTTCTGTTCAGAAGCAATCCTCTGTCGGCAATCTTTCTTCATGTGGTCGAATTTGTGATAGTAATTACACTACACATTTTTCTTCCTACCAGGATCCAAAAACTGAGAAGAACCTTTCTGTTGAAAGGACTAAGAGGATTAATATTTGGCAGCAAAAGCATTTTCTGAGGAGGCTAATGAGGCACCACTACCAAACTATTGTTTCCAACGATCCTGCTGCATGAGTTTGGTGCATAACTCCGGAAACTTCAGATCAACATTAGTGGAGGTAATGTTGAGTGTTTCTATGAAGTGCTCATAAGGTTTTGGTAGACTTTTCAGAGTGATGACTACCATATCTTCTTCCTCCATGGTCCGACCAATGGCTTCGAGCTGATCTCGAATGTCTTTAATCTTGTTAAGATGTTCCTGTAAAGACATATGCTCTTCCATCATGATGGAGAACAACTGATTCTTGAGAAAAAAAGCTCTGCTCTTGTCGGATGTCTCATGCAGTTCCTTCAAATGTTGCCAGATTTCAGCAGCTGTCTTGCCGGAAGGAATCTGCGGTAACTGATCTTCAGTCACAAAGAGTTTGAGAAGCATAACAGCCTCTCGATTTCGATCATCAAATTTATCTTGATCGGTACCAGTTGTACCGGGACGAAGCTCTTTGCCCAAAATGAGTTGATCAAGACGCCTATATTCAAAAATGGTCAACATTCTCTGTTTCCAGATGTTATAATTGGTGCCATTAAAGCATTGACTGCCTTCCAACATCAAGTTGGTTAGCGAAGCCATCTGCACGTTTCCCAAGACACAGAAAACAATAAAGGAGTCTGGCACGGATTTCAATGCAGATGCCGGCTGATCCGAACAAAAATTGGACAGGTGCTGGAAACAAATTTCAAATCTGCTGACTCAAAAATCGAGGTACAGAAAACGATGCACCTAGAAAAGTCTGACGACTTGGTCGAAAGACGAGCCACCGGAATTAGACTTTCTGTTTCATTTGAATTCGAAATATACTGAAATAACCCACAGATCAAAACCCTCGCTTAACACGTACAGCGCTACTTTAACATCGGGACCAGAAAATGACCAGAAAAATCTGAATCGACCGCTGAAGAGGGTTGACTGTTACGTAAAAAAAAATTGTTGACTGTCACGGAACTAGTGGAGTGTCAGACTAGTGGAGCGTAAAAAAAAATTCCGAGACTTGAGGTTGCGCCACCATACAGTTCACAGGAATGCAGCTTTGGCCATGATCAACTCGTAGATAAAACTGCTACGACCTGCTGGATTTGGTGCAACGAAAAAAAATCGAGAGCAGTTTCACGGAAAAAAATCAAGGCACAGTATACGAATTCCTTGTTCTTCGACGGCTTTGACCGACGTTTGCTGCTCGGATAAACCAGCATGCAAATAGGCAGAATACGCAACGGACACGTGAATATGCACAGAGACGTCGTCGATTGTGGGTTCTGATGATCCGACGCAGCCTATTCTCCACTACAGGTACGCTAGGAATGACATGGCAATTGCCAAAGACGCTGAGTGGCCAGGGCAAGGCAGATCTAGCGTATATATGCGTCCCTCTCTCTTATCTCTGCGTCTGGCACGCTCACGTTTTCTGGAGCTGATACAGAGAAGTGAATACAATGGCGATTCAACAAGACGCCGTGAGGAATGCGAAGAGGAGAACGAAACGCAAGTATGATCTCTTGCCCAGAGAACCCGAGGACGTTGAGGAAGATGGAAGCGGCGGCTATCCACAGCATAAAAGAAGCCCTAGGAGTAGTCGGAAGCAAAACCCACAGGTGCAAATTAAACAACGACGTCCAAAAACAATTAACGCCCCAAAAAAATTTCAGATTCCAAGAGCAATTTCGAAATGAGCCACAAAATTTTTCAAGCAATGAAAAATTATTTCGAAAGATACCTGTTCTCTGATACCATAATCAATGAATGAATTGAATTGATTTTACATGAGCAAATGAAGCTCAATAAGAATACAGAGATATTTACAGAAATAGAAACAACCATTTTCTTCTAAGAAACTGCTAAAAAGATAAAAAAAGAAACAGCGAATAAGAATGAGCATTAAACACTAAATAGCATTATTCTAATAGAATGATGACTATGATCTTCAAAAAAAAAATCCCACTACTTTGTACCCTACTTCTTGGACAGTTGACACAAGTGTGGTCAACAGACTTCAAAAGTAGAATGGTTATTTAGACTATGTTTGACTGGGCATTCAAATGTACAAATTGATTGAATCGGACAATTTCTCCTAAGAAAAGGTTGTTGGTTTTTTCCCCTAGTTTGGGGTTTTCCCAGGGTAAATTTCGTGTCTCTTGTGCATCTTTATTTTACTATGGTCTCCACTGCCCTACTGCATTTATGATTGAAATTTTATGGAGTGTAATTGCTTTATGATCTGAATTGTGCTAAAGAAGTAATTGTATCATTGGAAGTAATTATCTGGCAGAAAATTTGTGCTTGTTTTAATTGCACTACAAAAATCAACAGCCACTAGGAATTTTCTAGCACTAATTTGCTTGTAGGGTTATTTTGGGTGGATGTTTGTGGACGAAAATCTAGGTTTTTCCTCCTTAAATCTTTTAAATGCAAAATCTAGGATTTGTTGTGGTGAAACTTCCCTCGGTAGCATTGACATCATCCTTCCAAAACTTTTGTGTGTCTTAGTAACCATAATCCCTAGCCAAACTTCACCTCGAAGCCTATTTGGCGGTTTACCCTGTTGCTTTGTTGAATTAATCATTAAGTAAACTCTTTCAATAACTTCTATATGTCTAGGTACTCCTTTATCATTGCATATCAATAAACCCTAGCTTGTCGAAGTCCTTAGCTAACCTAGGGTTAGAATATTTGCTCCTTTATAAAGAAAACTTGATCATATTCCATCTTCAAGGTATCTTTCCCTAGCCTACTTATATCGGAGCTCTCTTATTAGAATATCCTTAAAGGTGAATATAAGGAAGCCTCCCTTGTGGTGAAATTCCCCTAAACAGCAAGAGGAAGGTTGTTGAGGTGACAATGGCAATCCTTCCTCATTGTTGCCATAGTGTCTAGCCCTCGCCTTGTGAGTCACCCCCCACCCCCTCCAAGGCCTGCTAAATTATGCTACGACAGTGACCACCATGGTGAAACAGGAAAAAAGGAATAACTTCCAAGCATCATGATTCATTATCTGATTTAACCCATGATCCCTAATTTCATGCCAAATACATTGCGTACACACTTAGTATGAAGCAATGGACAATTGTACCTCAGTTATTTCGGGACAACAGAGACATCAATGAGTGAGTTGAGCATGATATAAAAGGCATATGTGGTTTGTTTTCTGCAGAGGATGTGAAATGTCATCATCAGGAACACTCTCTGAGATGTGGATCATCAAACAAAAATCTTCTATAGTTTCCCCTAGAAGTGAGGGAATAACAGAATGCATTTCTTGGCATTATTTTGTGTCCATGTGTAGAAGTGAGTAAGCATGGTGGAGAAATTCCAAACAACACGAATTGGTCAGTAGCATTTATAATCTATTAGGTTTATATGATTTTGACAAAATAAATAAATACCCAAATTTCATCACACCATTTATGAAAATCTAGCCAAATATTCATTTCCACCATTTATATAGCTATTAGCTTGGAAAATTATGTCTACAATTGACCCACTGTGAAGAAACCACAAAATTATATAAGACGTTATTAAACTTTTCATAGGTTGAATTTAGCATCCATTTTGTTCTCCACAAATCTAACATTTTTCAAATAAACAATCTACAAAATGCATACAAACTTTAATTACTTTGGGTTTCCTTTACCCCAGTAATATTTAATAAACAGAATTTCACCACAAGATGATTTGAGCCATTATACCTGCCATTTGCCTTCCAATTTTAGTTATCAATCCATCCTCATCAATCGCATCAATTAGGTACAGTTGCTTTAAAGCATCCTCCAAGGACTCACCTGCAATAACAGCAAAGGGCTATGTTAGTAATATTCTAACTAATATTGATGTTACTCCATTACAAGCAAAAGGTAACCTTTCAAATATATAGCCCAATTAAAAGCTACGAATGAACATTAAAATGATAATGTTTTATTCAATCCAGATAAGACAGAACACATCAAATATCTTATAAAAAAATACAAAAAAAAAAACTGCGCAGAAGCAAATTAGCATATTACATGGAAAGTCACATGATCCTTACGTGATGGCTGGTCAAGAAAATCAAAGTTAAGAACATCTACATCTGTAAGGTCCAATGACTTTAAATGAAGCACGGCAGTAGCAAGCGATGAACGTTGAATTTCAGGAATCGTTGCCTCAAGCAATTCATGCTCATACACAGATAATGGATAGAGTCTATAACATTTTCCAGGACGTGTCCTTCCAGCTCTGCCTGCTCGTTGATTAGCCTGCACTCTGCATGTTATTGAACTCAGATAGTCATCCAGCCTGGTTCATGATATCTTCCAAGAAAGAAAAGGATAAAGAAAGAAAACAATCATATCAATGTCCAAGAAAGACCAAATAGGTCAATAGACTAGAGATACAATCCACTATCAGAACAGAAAGTGATTCAATATACAATACTCTTACGATATTCCTTATGATAATACAATATGAAAAGAAAAGTGAATTGCTATAATGATACAATACCGAAAGTAAAGCAACTCCTGTACTAATATAATAATCTAAACTTCAGTAAAATAAAAACATGCAAATTATGTATATCTCAATAGGTCATAAACCATAACAATGAAAAATGTTCTATGATGTGATATGATAGAAACGCAATAAGATAACCCAGATGTCCAACAAGAAAGAAAGAATGAGAACTACAACTGCTTCAACTACTTTAAGAGACATCCAAAAGAATGTTTTTAAATTTTGATATCATAAAGTGCATTGTGTAATGTGAATGAGAACTACAACTGCTTCAACTACTTTAAGAGATCCAAAAGAATGTTTTAAATTTTGATATCATAAAGTGCATTGTGTAATGTTTTAAATTTTGATATCATAAAGTGCATTGTGTAATGTTTTAAATTTTGATATCATAAAGTGCATTGTGTTTCTAATAACATTTATGAATCCCAGTCTCACAACGAAGCTCAAAAATACCCGCCTTTGATAAAGATGACGTGCAAAATTCCAGCTATAGATAGGGTAATCCTCATTGCACAAACATAACCCAAAAAAGATGAGAACAATAATAAATATATATTGAAATACATAAAATACTATGCTTCTATTAGCAAGGATGTCACGTCAAGTTTGGTTGCAACAGCACACAACCTTGCTTTGGGGAGTTCCAAGCAACCAATGCCTTGTAACATTTCATAGAAATCTGACCACTTGTTTCCTCCTCTACTAGCAGCAAACACCTTCTTCTTGACCTTAACTTCTCCGCAAGAGTAAATGGAAAATATCTTGGGTTTTGACAAAAGCCATTTCTTTTAAAAATGCAAATAGCATAAAAAGGAGTCACTAGAAGGGAAGGTCACAACAAAAATGTATAATATATCCAGTGTGTTGCAACTTATCATCATATTTTTGAATTGGAATCTCATATAACATACCGACTAATCTGCACCACATCAAGAGAGTACATCCCAGTCCCAGGGTTGTATTGGCGTTGCTTCACAAAGCCTGGATCAATGACATATCTGCAAAAGTATAGGCAAATCATAACTATGTGTAGAAAGGGAAGTCTATATGTTGGGAGATAATTATCTTGGGGCATAATTAGAAATATATTGCAGCAACATGCACAACGATCATCAAGCATTTGACCAAAAATACAGTGGCTGCAAACAATTAGTATTAGCAGTACAGTGTGGAACAAAAAAATGTCAAGCTAGTTATTCCAGACAATGAATCCATATAGAACATAGAACATATTAAGAAGAATTATTCTTGTGAACCAAACAGAAAGAAATCAACGATAACTGCAAGTCATCTAATAATGTCTCTCACAGATAGTGCAGGATAGGCATGACTTATCCCAAATACTCTGATTAATCACCCAACTTATCCATGTCACAAGCCAGCAAATATAGGTGACAATGACAGTAAAATGGGCAATGTCTATAAAAGTTAGTTAGAACTTAAACAATTGGCATTACAATTGAATCTACACCAAAAAACAACCTCTCGTACAAGTTCAGGACCAAAGTATCTGTCACATCCTAAGCTCCTGTTGCTTTGGGTTGGTTCTTGCCAAGTTCCAACACAAGGGGGGTATCACTAACACTATGACCCATCTATTAGTGAATGCAATAGAACCTAGGTCAGAAAGCAGGTCAAGTGCACAAGGTGAAACTAGTAATTCAGCACAGAGATCCAGAGTACTAGTGCCTGCCGTGGGTCATGGAATCAGATTAGAAACAAAAGCCCATATTCGTGGGGTGATGAAGAATTCCGATGATGTATCAATGGAAGTTGAGGATCACCAGAACAGTGTAACTCAAACCCTATGATCAATGCTGAAAGACAGCTCTATCATGGTTAGTCAAATGCAATCAAAGGGAAAATTTATTTGTGTTACAAACAGTAAAAGTTAGAACAACCCACCAGATTTGCAAGGCTTCATTAATTCAGGGTAGAAATTTCCACAAGACCTCAAAAAGGTGACACAATTACATAAAGTAAGACAGCTGCAAGCATTAATTAGAGAACTCAAAACACAAGAAAAGGGAGACCATATGCAAACCAAGTGGCCAAGTTCTATCTTATGTCAAGACATCTAGAATTACAAGCAAGAAATCTAAATCAACTCTCAAGGCATCCAATCCTGTTACAACATAATCCTTTCATTTTAAAAGGCTTCTGTCTCCATGAAATCTGCATCCTAGATCTGACAGCGCATCCTGCTAAGTCTCCGAAAGAATGTATCATGCATTAGATCAATCACAAATCTATCACTAAGTACCACTGTTGCGACCTACATTTTCTAAAGAGAGGCCATTGACTACCAGAAAAGTGGTGGCAACAATAAGCCTACGCTGGAGTTAATTGGGCGAGGAGTTGATTACTGCTTGCATGAATCAAGCGAACTGATGTAACTGCCTGTTTAGAAAATGCATGGGTTGCTCCTCTACTTAACTATACTTCACTGGCGCATGCACTTTGCTTCGCTGCTGAAAATGGTGTTTACCACTCATGCACATTGCATATCTATGAGACTTAATTAAATGTGCGTTCCTGTGCCGTGCAAGTAAGCATCTCTTATGTGCAACCAACACAGACAGAACTACTGTTTCACAATAGACAGATGCTCTTAAACATAGAAAGTCTCCTTCTTAATGAATATTCATTCCAGATCACTATCATAGCATGCGCCTTGCTTTGCAACTGCCAAAACAGTGCCCTACTCCACACCTAGATTAGCACAACCACCAGGAGAACAAATGCATGGTGAGTTATAGTTAGAATATAACAAAACAAGCCTGCAACTCCCATGCCCTGCATGACTTAACTCCTCCAAGGAAGTGCACCATCCACTTCTCCAAGACAACAATATGTTGATTTGGGTAGCATCGGATGCGCTCTAGCTCCGAAATTTAGTGGAGGGGCTAGAATACATAAGATCTCCAAGACCCAGAAATTGTTTGGAGAAATTCCACCTGGATTGTGAGTTATTAAAATAATTAATATTTTTAATGGGGTTCCCAAGTCTAAACTTAGGAAAATAAAAATATTAAAGGGTATTAATAAAAATATGGGTGAGAAGCTTCTAAGAGATGAGGATCAAGTATGTTTTAATCTTAGTTGTTGATTAGGGACTTAATCTTGGTCGTTGATTCATCAACAGGAAAGGTATAAGAGGAGGCTTCAAGGTCAGTTGGAGATACACTAAGTGATCAAATCAGTTCGATTTTTTTGGGGCGTGGTTTGCTGAGAAAATCGAACTAGTGATTTGAGTTGCAATCAGAGGGGCAGAAGCAGAGATTTGGATCAGAAAGGAGTTCCGAGCCAAAGAGTATCGGGCAAAGAGGCAGCAGTAACATCAAAGAGGCAGCGCAGAGGCCTACGCAGCCCAGGAAGGGGCTCACGTAGTGCTGACACAGGCCAAGAGGGTCTCTCACAATGGCAGTGTAGGATATTTGTCAAAAGTTTGAGATTTTGCTGGATAAGCGAGGTTTTGAGTCGAGAGGGCCAAACACCAGTCTTCCTCCAGCAAATCAATCCAGCGGAAGGGGTGATGCGGTCTCCTAGAGGCAAGACAATGGCCCAAGCAGTGATTGGGCTGGGATTTCGCAGTGTTTGTCAGAGTCAAGCCACTCAATGGATCAGTTGTGACTTGGAGAACAAGGTAAACCCCCGTATGTATTTCTTACTGCGATGATTTCTCTAAAAGGTTAGCCTGTGTGAGAGGCAACCTGTTGTACTCAGATTCTTCTTGCTTAATAATACAAACCCTCTATCTGTTGCACCGGTTTTCCCGCATTGGGTTTTTCCAAGGACGTGTTGTCCAAAAATAACGGTGTCCCTTGTGTGTTTGTCTCATATATTTTCAGTTTATGATTTGTATGTCAATGTAGTCTGCAGTAGTGTTTTTCATCACTATTTATAAATTAAATAACTTGTTGAATGTAATAACAAGTAGGAGATTATAAACCAGTGATTGCAGTAGGATTTCTAATGTATAGATTCAGAAATTTTCACATGGTATCAAAGCATTGCAGATCATAAGTCACTGAAGCCATCAACTAGGAGATCTAGCAAAACTGTTGCAGAGAAGCAGTTGTCCCAAGTGGCAACGTTGTTCAGAGCCAGAGGAGCAGCTAAAGGAGTGACGCAGAGCCAAAGGAGTGACGCAAAGGCCCATGCAATGCCTACGTCAGCATTCTGAGCCATTGGACGGTTAAGTAGTAACCGAGAGGTGCTCACACAATGAGTGCGTTAGCTCTTTGGGCCAATGCAGAGCCTAAGAGGCTCAGGTCAGTCAGTTGTCGGGGCAGGAGAGGCAGTGCAAATTTGATCCATGGTGTTGGTGGGACGTTGTTGTTGTTGGTGCAGAACAATGTCTAAGGAGACAAAGCCGAGGTAGAGGGAGTCACTACCTTAGCAGATTTCTTGCCAAAGAAATCTAGATCCGAGTTGCTGAGCAACAGCAAAGGAGGATTGGAGAGGAGTGATTGATTTCCGTGAAGTAAATCAGGACTCAGAGGGAGTCCGCAAAGAACTTGTTCCTTAGAGGATTTCTAGTGCCAAAGAAATCCAGATCCGACTCTTGCTCGGGCAGCAATAAGAGAGGGGAAAGAGAACCTATTCCACACTTGTTTGAGCAGAGATGGCAGTCAAGGGACTGAGGGATCAAGACAGACTGGATGGAGCATCCAACTTTGTCATCTGGAAGGCTAGGATCCTGGCAGTCTTGGACAAGAATCACATCAAGGATTATGCCTTGAAAGTGGTGGTTGTATCGGTCGATGCTGATCCTCTCAAGAAATACGAGGAGGCTCAAGTGAAGGCGAAGTGCATGATCCTGGACGGGGTCAAGGATCATGTTATCCCACATATTGCTAAAAAGGAAACAAAAAGGGAAATGTGGGAGGCCTTATACACCTTGTATGAGGGAACTTCCAGTCCAATGGAAGATGTTGCTTGAGAACCAGCTGAGACAGTATCAGATCCAGAAGGGAGAAGAAATCGATCCCTTCCTTCTCAAGTTGCAAGGGATTCGAAACCAACGGACTTCCGTGGGGTCTACACCAGATCCTAAGTTCATGGTCACGACTTCCTAGAATACAGTCATTGAAGACTAGGAGACCTTTGTCCAAAGCATCTTGGGCAGGGCTTCTCTCCCCAGTTGGGAGGAGATGTGGGCAGTTCTTCGAGAGGAAGAGATTAGGCAATTAACCAAGGCAGGAAATAGCGGTAAAGGAGTCAGAGTCAAGAAGGAGGAAGAGGAGGATGCAGCTCTCGCATCAGCGGGACAGCTAGGGCAGCAGAAGAGGAAAAAGAAAGACATAACCAAAGTCAGATGCTTCAGGTGTGGGGAACTAGGACATTTCGCCACTCAGTGCCCTCGGAAGAAGGGCAAGGGAAAGAAGTCTAACAAGGAGGATGATGACAAGGATTGTGCCATGAGTGCTCATGCACCTATACAGAAGAGTTGGGGCGACATAGAGTTGTAGTCGGGAGGACTACACGAAAAGGGCAGGATCCTTGAGGTGCCCAAACTCTTGGATCACACAAAGCTATGGGAGCCCTTAATGACCATAGTAGATTGACAAGAGTCAGTTGGTGCGAGGGATGATGGAGCAACAGTGGCAGGGCTAGAGTGTCAGAGTCTGAAGCAGCGCAGTGGAGGTTGCAGCAGTGCGGGAGGCACAGAGCAGATTGCAACAGCGCAGTAGCAACAGAGTGTCAACACAGATTAGCAGCAGAGGTAGCTTCAGCATCACGGGGTATCCAAACTTACCAGCATGTCAGCTTTTGGGTGACTTATTTCAGTTGCTTACTTCTCAGCAACTGAGTTGCAGTGTAGCAATTAGTAGTGGCAATGTTATGGGCAGCATGATGCATCATATTGAGAGGGAGCTACAGTACATATGAAGCAGTGACAGTGGCAGTGTCATGGGCATCAGTACAGGATACAATAGTGCAGTGGGTGAAGGGCAACATGCCAAGTATCAGCAGCACAGAGGACTGATGTCGTGGATCAATGTGATGCTTCTATTGGGGAGTATCGCTAGAGCACATTCCTCGTTAAGAGGGAGTGTTGATTTTGGGTAGCATCGGATGTGCTCTAGCTCCGAAATTTTGTGGAGGGGATAGAATACTTCTATTGGGGAGTATCGCTAGAGCACATTCCTCGCTAAGAGGGAGTGTTGATTTTGGGTAGCATTGGATGTGCTCTAGCTCCGAAATTTTGTGGAGGAGATAAAATACATAAGATCTCCAAGACCCAGAAATCGTTTGGAGAAATTCCACCTGGATTGTGAGTTATTAAAATAATTAATATTTTTAATGGGGTTCCTAAGTCTAAACTTAGGAAAATAAAAATATTAATGGGTATTAATAAAAATATGGGTGAGAAGCTTCTAAGAGACGAGGATCAAGTCTGTTTTAATCTTAGCCATTGATTAGGGACTTAATCTCGGTCATTGATTCATCAACAGGAAAAGTATAAGAGGAGGCTTGAGGGTCAGTTGGAGATACACCGAGTGATCAAATCAGTTCGATTTTTCTGGGGCATGGTTTGCTGAGAAAATCGAACTAGTGATTTGAGTTGCAGTGAGGGGCAGAAGTAGAGATTTGGATCGGAAAGGAGTTCCGAGCCAAAGAGTACTGGGAAGAGAGGCAACAGTAGCATCAAAGAGGCAGCGCAGAGGCCTACGCAGCCTAGGAAGGGGCTCACGCAGTGCTGACGCATGCCAAGAGTGTCTCTTGCAGTGGCAGTGCAGAATATTTGTTAGAAGTTCGAGATTTTGCTGGAAAAGCGAGGTTCTGAGCCTGGAGGGCCAAACAACAATCTTCCTCCAGCAAATCGATCCAGTAGAAGGGGTGACGCAGTCTCCTAGAGGCAAGACGTTGGCCCAGGCAGTGATTACGTTGGGATTTTGCAGTGTTTGTTGGAGTCAGGCCACTCAGTGGATCAGTTGTGACTTGGAGAACGAGGTAAACCTTCATATGTATTTCTTGCTATTGTGATTTCTCTGAAAGGTTAGCCGGTGTGAGTGGCAACCTGTTGTACTCAGATTCTGCTTGCTTAATAATACAAACCCTCTATCTGCTGCACCGATTTTCCCGCATTGGGTTTTTTCAGGTACATGTTGTCCAAAAATAACAGTGTCCCTTGTGTGTTTGTCTCATATATTTTCAGTTTATGATCTGTATGTTAGCATAGTCTGCAATAGTGTTTTTCATCATTGTTTATAGATTAAATAACTTGTCGAATGCAATAACAAGTAGAAGATGATAAACCAGTGATTGCAGTAGGATTTCTGATGTGTAGATTCAGAAATTTTCACACAATAGTCAACAAGGAAAACTCCGTAAACACCATGTACTCATAATTGCTGTCAACCTTGTGCATGGCTGGATCTAACAACGAGCTGGGAGCACTCCCCTTTCTGACCGGTAGGGGTGTGCTTTGCATGTTGCCAAAAATAAGCTACCTTGCCAAGAATATATGTGCCTCACAGCTGCCAAATAGAGAAGCTAAACTGCTGGTTTAAACTGCAATGGCACCACTGCTGAGTGCAAAGGTTGATCATTAAGGGTATAAACATATGCATTATGAATAATAATTATGCTCCGTTCTGCTGATCTGCAAGACATCATAAGGAACTCTGCATGCTGGTAACACTCTGCCAAGATATCAGCATTCAATGCATTCTCTAAGTATCATACAGATGGATTGGGCACTCCCTGTTTACATCATTTCGGTGAAAAAGACAACTTCTGCTTTAAGGAAAATATAACTATTTGTCCTCTTAATGCTGCCCTTATCTGCTGTATTACTTGTCAAACAATTCATCATAGGCAATCACTTCACGATTTTGACCCTTTGTGACCAATGGATTTGGTTTGCTTACTATCCTATATGCCCAACTAAGTTCAAGCAACCACTGATCAAGGCATCTTTAATGTGCAAATCTATCATGGATCATCTCCCATGTGGAAATCCATCATGTACCATCTAGGAGTTGAACCAGTTACCATACTCCACGTACCCTGAATGTATTGAAGCACCCCTAAACATGTTGTAAACACTTTTCAAGTAAATCAAAAGCTAACAAGAAATACATGGGATGGCCACTAAAACATTTGGCTTTGACATGGCTGTTTACGATAGGAAGACCAAAATACCAAGCAAGCTTCCTTTTGTCTCGAATTTCAATGCCTCTTCTTTCTTTGTTTAAAATTTCAATGTCTTTTCTTGTGTTTCCTTATTTGGATGCTTTGTCGACAAGCTATGGCACAAGAGTACTCAAATTACAAAAACTTGCCATTTGGATGCTTAGCCAAACATGTAACTCTTTAGGTTGGAAGCACAACTGGAGTGAGTTTGAAGATACACACCAAGAAGTTGGACTAGGTAGTAGCATTAGCAGAGGATATCAGAGATTGAGAATCTAGCTTCTCCTTCTTCTTCTTCTTATAGAGGATGCCAGATTTGAGCAATAGCTTTACTGCGTTCTTCTTCTAGAGGATGTTGGAGTCCAATACCAGCCTAAGCTTTTCGTCTTCTAGAGGAAGTGCCATTACAAGAGCCATTACCTTTGATTGTAAAAGAGTTAGAGGGAACCGATAGTTTATAACTTTATTAATCTGATTTTATTGTAGATGACACATGATGATGAGATACATTTATTATATATTTTTTGGTTTAGGAGTTGGTATCTAGGACATGCTTCAATGTTGATGTGTGACGTATCACTAGACATCTTATACATTTTATAGGCCATTTTCCTTTTCATATTTACGTGGCAATGCCTTTACTTGATGTTGTTGCTTTAAATAATTAGAAATTGAAAAAAAAAGGAATTTTTTTTGTATTTTTTCACCCTTGGTGATTTTTTTTTATATTTTCCTTATGAAACCGGTAAGTTGTTTTCTAGACCCTTGGTGATATATTCGTTGACACAATATTTGCACCATTAGTTTGATATTCATTTCATGAAGACGCCATTTTAAGCTTGCTACCACGGAAAATTTAGTTCTTATATTGTTCATGTTTGAAACTAGAGCAAAAACTTCTCCATAATCAATTCCTTCTTTTCGGAAGAAACTCTTAGCAACTAATCTTTCTTTATGTTTATCAACTTTCTCATCTGAAGCATATGTAGTTTTATACACTTATTTGCAACCAATTAACTTCTTACCTCTTAGAAGTGGCATCGATTTCCAATGTTTAATTTTCGGTAAAGCATTACTTTATCTGGAAAAAAACTAATAGTTTGAGTGATAAAGACAAACTTACATTCCTCATATGCTGCATAGTATGTCTTAATTCTTTCATCAAGATCACCACCAATATTCAAATTTCAGAGTAAACCTATTGGTATTACCGCTCCCCATAAAACCTTATACACACTTGCCTTGTAAAAGACAGTCCCAAAAGTATAACCTTACAGTCTTCTTATAGACTGTTCTGCTGGAGTTTTTCTTCTGTGCATAAGGCTTATAAATCCCAAATGGAAGCAGTGGTTAGTTTTCAGCAATCCAATACTTGTGTAAATTGTAGATTTGTGTTTCAGTCATCTACGTCTTCATAGTTGGTAACTTCCACCTATATATGTCTTGCTGATTTGACATAAGTAATAATTAATGTTGATTTTTGTGTAGCATCAGGAGGTATTCCTGCATGCAAAGAAACCTCCTACGTCAGCCTAGAAAAATTAGGGAAATTAAAATAAAATAATTTATTTTTTTGAGTTTCATGTAGGCTCAAAAGGGACTGTTGAAAATTGGCAGCTCAAGGATGTTTCCTAAAATAAAATCTCATTTCTGACAATTCTGGAATGACCTTCTAAAATTATAAAGTCATGTCTAGCATCTCCAATATCACTTTCCAAAAATAGTAAATCACCTTGCATCAATTGGTCATCAAGTATAGTTGAAGGAAAATCACTTAACCTATCATTAATCAATCCTAATAGTTCAATCTCGACTTAAACATCAGTATTATTAATATTATTATTATTAGTCTTTATGATACTATGCTATTATTATTAAAAAGAATTACAAGTCACCTTACCTTCATCACCTCAATCTATTCTCACCTCTCTTCCTGATGACTCACATGGCACTACATAACTCTTTGTCTCTTAATGATACGTTACACTCTCTCTTACGCACTCATTAAAGACATGGCATATTCCTCTTACACTCATTAAAGGCATGTCATAAAATATCCCTCTTACGCTCTCTTTAATGCATATGTTACACTCTCCTTATCTAGGGAATGTGTACTCCTAATGGCATAAGTTACTAAGGCATGTGTTCCTCTCTTAATGGCATAAGTTACTAAGGCATTCGTACCTCTTCTTAATGGCATAAGTTACTAAGGCATGTGTTTCTCTCCTTAATGGAATGAGTTACACTCCCCTAAATAGCATATGTTACTCTTCCTCAAGGCATGTGTATTGCTCCTCCTTTAACATGAATTCGTTGTACCTCCTATATATATGTGTCTCATATCATCGCACCTTACTACTACTACTACGTGTGCATTCTGAAAGAAGAATTCGAACTTGAGAGAGAGAGTTGGAGAGACTTGAAGAAGATTGTGAGAGAGAGACTTGGAGAGTAAGAGCAGAACTTGGTAAGCCAAGGTTGATTCAGTGTTTCAGTGTTGATTCGGTTGAAGGGAAGGTTAATTTAGTGTCTGCATTTGTTGTTCTTACCAGTGATCTTCATGCTATAGCTCGTTCAGATTTGGGTGAACTTACTCATTCTCTTGATCTCTCATTGTACTTTGTATCTCTGTTGAACAATTGATACATAATAGAAGAAGAATCTAGTTGGATTTTCCCTTTGTGGAATTTGCCCTGGTCATTGGACATAAATTCTCTGTGTCTCATTTTGTTCTTGGTTGTCGTCTATTGTGCATTTGGTTTATGTTCTATCTACAATTGCTTAATTAATATTGCAGCAGAAAGAAACTTTTGGAATAAGTAATTGTTTCAGAATATAACATCAGAATTTCAAGAGGGCCAAGTCATCCCCAACAAGATGTTAAATTTTGTAGTGATGGTCGGTCTTCATAATTAATATTTTAGCCCTTGAAATATATAATGAAAATCTAAGACATGTTCTTCACGTCATTTTATTGATAATCCCTTGAAATAATTAATATGCGACATGTTCTTCATGTCGGCCTCAAAAGAGGGAAATTTGAATTTTCAAATTATGTTAAATTTGCCTCCAAAATGTAAAGTCGGCCCTCCAAAAGTTCAGGTCAGCTTGCCCCTATAAACGCACCATCTGGGAGCATCCAACCACTACATAAAGTCAGTTTGTCTCTCCTCTTCACCACCAAATTTGGATCACTTCTTTGGGAGCATAGTATTTTTTATACATCAACAAAGGAGCAAAAGGGAGGTCGAGTTCCTCCAAAAGATGAAGAATCATGTGGTAGCTAAATTTATCTTCGGAGAGAGAGAAGTTGTGGATAGATCCAAATTAGATAGAACTCTGAGACAAGGGTCGAATTCTGAGGCAAGAACAAGGGCGGAGCTCTGAGGCAGGTTGTTATGAATAAAATATAGATATAAAAATGTAAATATAAATAATAATAATAACACATCGTAAATAATGATTAATTAGTTAATGAGGTATGTCCCTAAGGACATCACCTTTCATAAAGGGGCACCTGCCTAGGGTATATAAGCAGGCCCTCACTCTCATTTGTAACATCATTCTCATTCATACATTTAATATACATTCTTGTATCCTCAATGGAGATCTACATATTCCAAGACTTCTGGAGTGTTTAACTTAAGAACGAACTTTGTTGGTTCCATTTGGTATCAAAGTTGTTCGATCCTCTAGCCTCTCAACCATTGCACATAGCCAGTCTGATCCGGCCTTTGGCCATTAATTTTTGTCAAGTTTGTTGCTATTGTGATCGAGGCTTTTAGCCACAAAAATATTGTTTGAAGATTCTCCATCTTGTCATCAAGCCTTTGGCTATATAAATAATTTAAAAAGAGAAAAGAAAAAAGGAGTGGGAGTTATTTAAAAATATATATTTAAAAAAAATTAGAAAAGAAAAAAAATTAAGAAAAAGAGCATATATGTATTAAAAGAAAAGAGTAATAAAATACATAATATTATAAAAAATCATATATAAAAAAAAGGTTTAATAAAAAATGAAATTATAAAAAAAATGTTCTTGTCATCGCGTTTGATAGCAACCGACAATGGTCGTCCAACAAAACCCCCACTGCCACTTCCTGTTGTTGTAGACGTCTTCGATCTTTGCCTCCAACCGTCGCACTTCCCCGACTAGTCGTCGCCACAACCGTTGACGGCTCGACCAGACCACGACATCAGATAGGCCATTGTTGTCGTGATCTCACGGCCTTGTTCCCCATCGTTGACCTTGTTGCTCATTCCCCCTTGTCGGCGCCACCGTGCCCTGCTACCGCTTATCACATTCTTGTTCTCCCGCTACCGCCAATCCACCCTAACACCATCGAGTCATTGTGCGAACTGAATAGAGTTGCAATTTTAAATTCATGGATGGAAAGACAATTTAGCTCATTTTCATTCACACTGAAATTTTGTGTATCAGAGTTGTTCAACAATTGAAAGACAATTGAGTGTACCACCTTTTGTTGTATAATTGTTACATTTGTATTTAATTAATTAAAGGTCCACTACCGACCTATACCACCTGCTCGCCACCCATTTCCCATCACCAGTAGCCATCGCCCCGTTGAGGACTCATTGTTGCCATCAAACTGATTGAATAACAGTAATCTGCCACCTTCTCCACTGCCACCCGATTCCTGTTGCAAATCCTCATTCCTCTCCCGCAATTAACCGTCTAATGCGTTTGTACAACAATAAACAGCTCTGCAAGTTTGACTGGTAATGAGACGTTACCTTCATACACTGCCTACCTGTGCCATTTGCGGATTTGAGATTTGAATTGGTGGGGCATTTTTACAAGCACCTTCTATAAGCCACTGTTTCAAAGGATCGTGGCCATTCCCTAGTCACGGTGCCCACAAAAGTTTTGATATACACAACATATATTAGATTAAGTGAAGGAATTAAAAGCATCATCCTAAGGAAAATAGGGTATTAAAGTTAAAAGTCAAATAATAAAATAATAATAAAATTATAAAGTTTAAATAAGGGAATTATACTTTAATTAAAGTAGTAAAAAGCACATTAATTAAAGTCAATAAATTAAAGGGGAGTTTAAATTAAAGTCAAAGAACTTTAAAGTTTTATTAAAGATTATTTGATTAAAAAGGAAAAGAAGAAGGTATTTTAAAAGGTAAAATAAATAATAAAAAAAGGGGAGTATTAAGAATAAAGTACTACTATAAAATAATAAAAGGATTAGGAAAGGGTTACCTTCAAAACCCTAATCTCACCTCGATAAACGCAAAATGGAGTCTAGTTCGGAAATAAAAGAGGGAAGATTTCCTAAAACTTTTAGTATATGTGTCAGTGTGCTATTTAAAATCAAAGGATCGCTTGCAGGAAATGATGTTATCCTCTCTATTGATCCTACTCAAAATAATAATTATGTTAGTAATAAATGTGTTAACCAAATAGTTATTCGTAAATCAAATATTGTTGACACAAGTGACAAACAATACAACATAAGCAATCTACAACTACGTATTGGAGACTATACTTTTGTCTCGCAATTCACCGTTAAAACCTTAGTTTGCGACAATAGTGATATAAATTTGGGTTCGCCTTAGATGGAATCACTAGGGTCCTTTATCCTAAATACAAAAAAGAAGTTTTTGACATTTTCTTACAAAAAGAAAAAAATAACACTACAAGATGTTATAGTGAAGCTGAATTCAGTAACACTAGAAGACATACTAGATATCTCAAAAGTAATTCTTCAAGAAAGTAAAAAAGCGATACAAAATATGCAAAGGGAAATTGACAAAATCATCGTTGACAAGAATGAAGAAGTTACTCGCCTCAAGGACCACAATGAGAAATTATTGATGCAAATTAAGAAACTTAAAAACAACAAGAAATCTTTGAAAAACAAACTAGAACAACTCAACATGAAAGACATATTGAAGTCTTCAGACATAATTGTCCAAGTTGAAGAAAAAGGAACAAATACCGAGCTAGTCAATATCAGAACTCAAGAAGATGACAACCCTGTTGAAAGGAAAACATATTCAGAAGTTGCAATTCAAATGATGAAAAAACCAAGTGCAAATTTTGTAACCAAGTCGACGACATCAGAATCTGAACTAAATCTGAATCTCGCCACACAAATGACAAGGAAAAGCCAAACCAAAAAAACTTCTTATCTACATCTGAATCACAAGAATAGACATCTCAATCAATCTACGAATCCATATCACTCAGAACATAAACAACAAACTTATGTTCCAAAGGATATTGAAGTGCGCACAACTCAATGCAATGATAACAATTCATCACAAGTGTTCAGTAATTGAAGGATTCCACAAAATATTAATTTAGGATGGTCAGATCCTTTCTCTGTGCGACAATTTTATATATCACTCCAACGATCATATCAATTTGTATCAATGAAGATAACAGTTCCGAGACGAGAAGACATTCGAAACAGAAAAAAGAGATCAAGCCTTTTCATCAACAAGCTTTGAAGACAAATCTTTTTGAGGAGGAAGGCAATGTTATGAATAAAATATAGATATAAATAATGTAAATAGAAATAATAATAACACATCATAAATAATGATTAATTAGTTAATGAGGAGGTATGTCCCTAAGGACGTGACCCTTCATAAAGGGGCACTTGCCTAGGGTATATAAACAGGGCCTCGCTCTCATTTGTAACATTATTCTCATTCATACATTTAATATATACTTTTGTATCCTCAATGAAGATCTACATATTCCAAGTCTTCTAGAATGTTTAACTTAAGAACGAACTTTGTTCATTCCACAAGCAAAAGGCCAAACTCTAAGCAAACCAAATCAAGTTTGTTGAGCAACTTTATCACTTGTCTAAAGGGCAATTTGACCAAGTGTGACTTTATGTTTGACCTGATGTATCTATGTTGAACTTTATAATTTCTCTAAGAAAAGGGTTGCTGGGATTCTTCCCCCATGTGGGTTTTCCCAAGGTAAAATATCTTGTGTTTCTTGTGTGGCTGCCTCTTCATGATCCTTCTAACATTCTTTTTCTACTATTGATGATCTTATGTGTAATCTCTTAATGATAAATATGAATACAAGTGAATCTTAAATGAATATCATTTGAAGTAGTTATCAATTAAGAAGACCATGAAAATTCAACGTGGTATCAGAGCGAGGGTATGAGAGTAGTCTTGAAGTAGTCAACTTTTTTCTCACAGTCTAACTTCTGAAAAGAAAGGAGTAGATCCAAAAGAGAACGAGATTTGTTGTCTAATCCTATGTCAGAATCAAAGGATCTCTGTGATGGTTAAGTAGATTGCTATACGAATTCAAGAAGCCAGTGAATCTCATATTTGCCTCAAAAACACTGATCAAGATCCATTCCTAACCTAGTAATAAGGCCAAAGCATATTTTAAAGGAAGATCGAAATCTTAATGAAGCTAGGCTGAAATAAACCTCATATAAACCTCAGAATTTGTGACAGTGGTCCAAAAAGACCTCAGGACTATCAAAGAGTGGCCTTAGGATAATTTCAGGAATGCCGAGAAAAGGAAGGTCAAACAGCCTCAGTATAGCATACTCTGTTGATTTGGGGTAGCATCAGATGTGCTCTAGCCACGAAATTTGGTGGAGAGGTTGGGGCACATGAGATCTCCAATACCCAAAAAGGGTTTCGCCAGATTCTAAACAAATAAGGAGATATTAAAATAATTAATATTTTTAATGGAGTCCCTAAGTCTAAACTTAGGGAAAATATAATATTAATGTGCATTAATAAGAATCTGTGTTAAAGTGGTCCAAAAGACATGGATCAAGCCAGATCTAATCTTAGTCGTTGATTAGGGACTTAATCTCAGTCGTTGATATGTCAACGAGAAAAGTATAAGAGGAGGCTTGAGGGTCACTTGGAGAATACACCAGAGTGATCAGTGATTCTATTCTCTAGAGCGGGGTTTGGTAAGAGAGATAGAATCAGTGATTGGAGAGCAGCTGAGGGGAATTGAGTACAAAGAGACAGAGAGGCAGAGATAGTGTTGGGATAGCAGCAGAGCAACAAGAGAGAGAGAAGCAGGAGAAGCCAGTGCTCACGCAGAGGCAGCTAAGTGTTGCGCAGAGCACCAGAGGGGCCAGCGTAATTGACATAGAGGCTCAGAGAGCTAACGCAGGGTCTCCTGGGGCTAACGCAGCCAAGATAGGCTGACGCAAGGCCAGCGCCGAGCTAGGAGAGGCTGACGCAATCCAGATTGGGTAGACGATGGCGTTTCTGGGGCAGATTGGTGCTGAGTAGCTGCCGAAAGGGTTATCCGGGGTTTTAGCCAGTAGATTTGTCAGAAACTGAGAGGTATTACTGCTAAGGAAATTCTCTATTAGGTAGGCCAATTTCGGCACCCAGATTGTACTCTGATATTGCTTAATAAGAAAACCCTCAGATAGCTGCACCGGTTTTCCCACATTGGGTTTTTCCGGGGACATTAGTCCAAAAATAATGGTGTCATGTGGTGTGTTTGTTCTTGTTTCTTTTAGTTGTTGATCTGTAATATGTTGAGCATGCACTAGTGTTTATTTTCAATATTTACATTGTAAATAACTTGTTAAGGAAAATAACAAGTAGGTAGGAATAAATCAGATAAAGTGCATGGAGGCTTTCTAACTAAGTAAACTTAGAAACTTCAACATACTCAGTCTCCAAGAAGTTTCAGACACATAAAGGGTTACACTTCTGTTGTATGAAGCTCTTGAAGAAGAAAAAATGATTGGTACAATGATTGTTAGACTGAACTGAAGCAGCCCCGCTTAATTTCCTAAGGGGAGAAGCTAATGTCACTTTGAAAGAGTTTTGAATATCTGTATCCAAGAACAAGCCAGCCGATTTGCCTATTTGAATGAATGCTTTGGTTTAAAGCATGTTCTGGACAAGGTCTGACAGAAGATACTCAAACAAGTCACTTTGTCTCAAATTTGATAAGTCAACCTGAGTATGCTACCTATGGAGCAGCATTGCAATAATTAAGGAACCTCAGATATAAATGTTGAAGAATCTTAGGAGACAATCTGAAAATGATTCAAACTAGTAAAGGTACCTTTCAAGGAATTTACTAGAGTATGATTGAATTGCAAAGGTATGTATTATTACTCTCAATGATTTAGTCAAAGTCGAAAAATAAAAATTTGAAATTAAATAAATAAATAAAAACTTCTTGGACAACAATCAAAAGGATCAATGATAGGAAGCTTAGAAGCCCTTAACTCTAGAAGTATAAGTCTGAACGCCTCACTAGACCTGTTAAGGTGAATATACTGCAAGCTCCATATGAGCAAAGGAAATAAGTTTACATGCAAAGATTATTCAAAGTTACATTAGAGATTAAATTCTAGATTATGCAAATGGCAGTCCTGGACCTGGTTTGAATAGAAACTACAATATTATTTTGAAAATGATCCGAGAAGCCAATTAACTATGTTGACTTGTGATAGAAAGCATAATGCTATCCTAACGATCTAGAGGACTTTGCTTTCATGCAAAGCATATTACATATTGGTTCCAAGGAAAGCACATTGTTTCTATTGATGAGTATTGCACATTGTTTCTATTGACGAGTATGACGCTGCCAAAATTTGAAGTTTGGCGATTGGAATGTAAGTCTTGTATCAAAATCGTGATCATAGGAATGTATAACAAGTTTAATTTGTTAGGGATCCTTCAAGAAACCATCAATGGCATTCTTAAAAAGCAGAGTGTGAAAATTTTCTGCAATAATTGATTTATTTCTCCTACTTATTTATAATTAGTTATTCACCAAAGCTTCAGTAAATACCAAAATAAATTCAGTTGCAAATTTCACAAATTAGGAACTGAAAATTAAGAGGCAAGAGAAATATCAACATATGAACAATCACATTGACACACTTGTTTTTGGACAATCGTCCCCAGAAAAACCCAATGTGGGAAAATCGGTGCAACAGATTTGAGGATTCTTATTATTGGCAGTAAATATCTAAATACAATTTGGACTCCCTAGAGAAAAACGACAATCCACTCAGAGAAGATAACTGAGAATTCTCTCACACTAATTCTGGAGATTTTGCTCTGTCCCCAGCCCACTGCGCAGTCCTTGCGTGAGCCTACGCAAGCTCTGCGTGATTTCTATGTAGAGGCTCCCTCTGACTGCGTCAACCTAGACTGTTGTTGCTTCTGCTACTGAGAAATCGAGATTTATCCTGCCAATCATCTATTGTGATTCCCAGCACTGAACTCTACTCATCCCCAGCACTTCTACGTCAACCTCCTCCAGCTGCTGCGCTGACCCTCTGTGTCAATCTCCTTCCGCTGCTGCGCTATCCCTTCTTGGACCAGCACTGACTCTGGTGTCCCTCTCTGCATATTCACTAGAGCTGGAAATCACTTCCTTCCAGTGTTGCCTCTGATCCTCTCTGCTTGATCACTGGTTCGAATTCCTTAGCAAACCCTGCCCTAGGAAAATCAAACTGACTGATCAACTCTTTGTGTATCTTCAAGTGAACCCCAAGCCTCCATCTTATATGTTTCCTGTTGAGTCTTCAACGACTAAGATTGAGTCTCTAATTGTTGATTTGGGGTAGCATCGGATGTGCTCTAGCCATGAAAATTGGTGGAGAGGCTAAGGCACATGAGCTCTCCAATACCCAAAAAGGGTTTGGGTAGATTCTAAACAGTTTGAGAGATATTAAAATAATTAATATTTTTAATGAAGTCCCTAAGTCTAAACTTAGAGAAAATAAAATATTAATGTGAATTAATATAAAATTGTGTTAGAATGGTCAAAAAGTCATGGATCAAGCCAGATCTAATCTTATCCGTTGATTAGGGACTTAATCTCGGTCGTTGATTTGTCAATGAGAAAAGTATAAGAGGAGCCTTGAGGGTCACTTGGAGAACACACCAAGAGATCAAGATTTCGACTTTCTGGGGCTGGGTTTGCTGAGAAAGTTGAGAGAGTGATCTAGAGTTGTAGTTGAGGGGCAGTAAATACAGAAGCAGAGAGGCAGAGATACTGCCAGGAGGATCAGCGCAGCAGCCGGGAAAGTTGACGCAGAGGGCAAAAGTCGGAACTGTCGGGAACAGCGGGAACTGTCAGTAACTGTCGGAACAGCTGTGAAAGTTGACGCAGAGGGCAGAAGCCAGAACCACAGGGAACAGCCGGAACTGCCGGGAAAGCTAACACAGAGGGCAGAAGCTGGAACTGCTGGGAACATCCAGAACTGTCGGGAACTGCCGGGAAAGCTGACGCAGAGGGCAAAAGCCGGAACTGCAGGAACTGTCGGGAACTACTAGAAATGTCGCGAAAGCTTACGCAGAGGGCAAATGAGGTTGACGCTGGGGTTTTTCATGGGGCAGATTGGAGCTGAGGAGTTTTCGGAGTGTTTATCCGGGGTTTTAGCCGGAGCATCTATCTCCGAAAGAGAGGTACTACTACCGAGATTTTTCTCTGTTGGGTGAGATGGATTTAGCACCTAGATTGTATTCTAAAATTGCTTAATAAATCAAACCCTCGGATAGTTGCACCGGTTTTCCTGCATTGGGTTTTTTCGTGGACATTAGCCCAAAAAAAACGGTGTCATTTGTGTGCTTGTTTCTGTTTCCTTCAATTGATGATCTGTAATGTGTTGAGTGTGTACTTGTATTTATTTACATGGTAAATAACTTGTTAATTAACAGAACAAGTAGGTAGGAATAAATCAGTAAAGTGCATGAAGGGTTTCTAACGTGTCAGACTTAGAAATTCCAACACTACAGCTAGGATTAAAACATGACTTGATCCACCTTCTAGATCATTCTCACCCATATTTTGATTAATACCCATTAATATTTTAATTTCCCTAAGTTTAGACTTAGGAACTCCATTAAAAATATTAATTATTTTAATAAAATACAAACCGTTTGGAATTTCACCAAACGGTTTCTGGATTCTTTATAACTCATGTGCCTTAGCCTCTCCACCAATTTTCAAGGCTAGAGCACTTCCGATCCTACCAAAAACTAAAACAGAGAACCTCTCTCTCAGAAGAAAGTCTAAGCCCTAATTTCTGAATGTCACAATCCATTTGTTAAAAATTCAAAATGCATCAATATACAGAAAGGTTGTAGACCAAGTCAAGACAGAATTCTGGAGTATTCTTACTATACGAATTTCTGTTCATATGTCACAAAATTCAATATGTAATCACAGTCCAAGTGTACTACATACAAAGATGCTTGGATGCTCATGTTGATCAAAGGAATAAAGAGAAGAAGTTGCAAATCAATATGGTTTCTAGAACCATGGCAAATTCATAGTTCAATGAAATAAGAGTTTATTTGTTGATATATGAGATATAAGGCAAAAATGGTTCCAAGTCCGAAGTGTGTTGTAGTACATTTGGATTCAGTTTGTTTTGCAGAATGGTCTGAGATAAAGGTGTCAGTAAAAGAGATTATTGCTAAAAGATTGACAAACTCGTAATTTGAATGATGAGCAAAATTGTTTTGGGAAACCTGAGTGTATATGCAAGTAGTATTTTGACAGCGTTGTCTCAGAAGGTTTGTTTACTAATTCTCGTGATGAAGTCAACATATTGAAAGATCCTTCACTGACATTAAGATGAAACATCTCTGATTCTGAAGCTTGAAGACTCTATTTAAAAATTTGGAAATGGAAAAGAGAATTTGCAAAGTCTGGTGGACATTGCAAAAAGGTGTAAAATGAATATTGCAAAAATTAGGGTTTGTAAACCCTAGAATAATTTTTGATGGGTAATGAAGCCTTAGGGTTTGGAAATAAAACCCTACCTAAACATTTTTCGCTGAAAGGAAGAAACCCCTAGATCATGCAAGGAAGGAATGACATCATGTGAGCAAGGACGATAAAGTTGCAAGATTAAGAAGGATTTGACATTTCCTTATTATCCTCAAAAGATAGCTATTATCTTTTCCTTAATTACTACTATTGTTGTTATTTTATTATTAATTAGTCTATTGTCTTTGTATCCTTAGCTTGGTTGAAATTGCTATTTCATGGCCTCCTAGTGTGGATGGAAAGTACATAGTAAAGGGTGCCAAATCTCAAGTAACAGATGAAAGTAATGAAAAAACGAAGCAATGACAAGAGGACGTTCCCAGAACCATGATCTATAGCTCAGAGGGAGTAGATAAATCAGCAAGTTTGAAATATACTTTAATGGTGTCAAAGAAAATTAAATGGTGACTTCCAAATGTATTTAAAAGATCTAGCATGCGACAGTTGGCAGTATAGATAAGTACCAAGCGAGAGTTGGGAAGCTTCTCCCAATAAGAGGGAGAAAATCATGACAAAATGTTTGCTCTAGTTGTAAGGTACACTTCTATTAAAACTATTATCATTGTTTTTTAAATTGCACGAGGTGGATGCAGAGACTGTTTTTCTCAATGAAGAGGAAGAAGTGTACATAGAAGGCTTTGAAGTACATGAGAAGAAATCTCATCATTAAAGAAGACTTTGTACGATCACAAGCAGACATGTTGGGCTTGGTTGATCCTATTTGATATGTCTCCAACGGAAGTAGGAGGACTCTTGTGTCAGAGGGAGTAGTTGTGGCAGAAATAATTACTTCTATAACAGAGCGAGTAGTCAGAGAACCTTGCTTTAGCCTCAGAGGGAGTAGATCCCCAAGCTCGAGATGATGGACTATCATTGACATTGTCAGGCTAGATACCTAATATGCCAAAAGATTTCAATGTCAAAGGGAGCCTCCAGTCAAGGTGCGAGAAAGCAGTAGTGGTGATGAACCCAGTGAAAGAAGCAGATCAGTTTTTATGAAGCCATGTTACTCAACATGGGTTGGAGTTACCAACAAGGTACAGTTGGTCATGGCATAGTCACTTATGGTTTGAGATTTGTCTCAAACAATAAAGTACAGCTACAAGGATTCACAGATTGAGATTGGGCAAAGATTGTTGAAGAGAGAGAGTTTAACAAGATATTGCTTCAGTTTGGCCTCTGTTACAATTTCTTGGATGAGCAAAAAGCAAAAATCTGTCGCATTCAATATTGCGGAGACCGAATATATTGCAGCTGGAGTGGCAAGTTGAGAAGCAATATGGCTTCAGAGGCTACTTGCAGAATTGTCTTCATCAGGTGCAAGTGACGACCATGATGACAGGTCAAAGCATAGTGAGATCTCGTACCGAGACATGGTACAAGAAGAAAGCAGTATGACTCCATTATTATCCTAAAATTAAGCAAATTGTTGACAAAACCTTTGTCCCAGGGCAAAGTTTGTATACTTCAGGGACAAGCTTGAACTTATTGAGAATGCCTCTCTCAATGAGAGGGAGTGCCGATGAGATAGCATCATGGACTACATTCTCCCTGTGTCAAGTATATTGACATGAATTAAGGAAAATGGCCCGATAGAGGATAGTCATTCTTCCTGTGTCTAGTATGTTGAGCCGAATGAGGAAGAATGGTCCTAGAGCATCCAGATTGTGTAGCATCAGGCCCTGAATAACTCATTTAGAGTGTGGCCTTTGGAGATTCACCATGTGTCAAAGATATTGACCCGAATGATAGTGGACTAAGACTAGTCTAGATGCTATGTGCCAGGTACCGACCTGAAATATGGTGACTACTTGATGCTAAATGATGTACCATGTGTCTGAAGTACTTACCCAAATTATCGTGATGACATACCATAGGTTTGAAGTACTGACCTGAATTATGTTGAGGATGTACCATGTGTCTGAAGTATCGACCCATATTATGG
Source organism: Pinus tabuliformis (assembly GCA_031772625.1). Lineage (NCBI taxonomy): Eukaryota > Viridiplantae > Streptophyta > Pinopsida > Pinales > Pinaceae > Pinus > Pinus tabuliformis. The sequence continues at coordinate 1,703,960 of CM062819.1, forward strand.
TGAGGATATACCATTGGTCTGAGGTACTGACCTGAATTATGGTGACTTGATGTTGTTGACTTACCATGTGTCAAAGTTGTTTGACCAGATTATGGTTATTGGTTGATGCTATTGGTTCACCATATGTCACATTTTTTGCTAACTCGATTATGGTGATGATCTGTTAAAAACCTTTTCTTAGAGAAATTTGTCAACACGAGAGCATCTATAAAGTCATTATGAATACCTCCATAGCTAAGAGGGAGTGTTGAATTTTGTAACTATGGTCGATCTTCATAGTTAATAGTTTAGCCCTTCAAATATATAATGAAAATGTAAGACATGTTCTTCATGTCATTTTATTAATTAGCCCTTGAAATAATTAATATGCGACATGTTCTTCGTGTCGGCCTCAAAAGAGGGAAATTTGAATTTTCAAATTATGTTAAATTTTCCTCCAAACTGTAAAGTCGACCCTCCAAAAGTTCTGGTTGGCCTTCCCCTATAGATGCACCACTTGGGATCATCCACCCACTATATAAAGCCAGCTCGTCTCTCTTCTTCACCACCAAATTTGGATCACTTCTGTGGGAGCATAGTATCTTTTGTACATCAATGAAAGACTAGAAGGGAGGTCGAGTTCCTCCAAAAGGAGAACAATTTTGTGGTAGCTAAACTTATCTTATGACAAATCAAAGTTGTGGATAGATCCAAATAAGACCGAACTCTGAGACAAGGGTCGAATTCAGAGGTAGGAACAAGGGTCGAGCTCTGAGGCAAGAGGTGGAGCTCTAAGGCAGGCGGCTGAGCTCCGACACAAGAGGCCGAGATCTGAGGTACGAGGCCGAGCTCTGAGGCAAGAGGTCGAGCTCTGAGCAAGAGGCCGAGCGCTGAGGCTAGAGTTCGAGCTCTAAGGCAAGCCGAAAACCTAACTCTAAGCAGACTAGATCAAGTTTGTTGGGCAGCTTTATGACTTGTCTAATGGGAAGTTTGACCAGGTGTGACTTTATATTTGACTTGTTTTATCTTTGTTGAACTTAATAATTACTCAATGAAAAGGGTTGTTGCGTTTTTTACCCCATGTGGGTTTTCCCACGATAAAATATGGTGTGTTTCTTGTGTGGTTGTCTCTTCATGATCCTTTTCACATTCTTATTCTATTGTTAATGATCTTCTATGTAATTGCTTAATGATAAATACGAATACAAGTGAATTTTAAATGAATACCATTTGAAGTAGTTATCAGTTAAGAAGGATCAACCAATCCCATCATCCCAAATCTCTAAAGGATCTTAACAATATACTTTCCTTAACAAAGGAAAATTTTGTTGAAAGAAATGTAACTAGGTTCGGTCTTCATAAATGTACTTTTGATATTTGCACTTATTCAAGAAAAGAAATATTATTTTTATAATATATATCAATGAGTTTCTTGCTCATTGAAATAGGTCTAGCACATGTTAAGTTCTACAGGTGAGTCAAATAGTCAAAAGGAAATGTTGAAGGCCTTAAGGGCATGTTACACCATGTATGATTATGTATAAGGGTCAATAGAATACCTCGAAGCAAAGTCAAATCTCCTCCAAAGCAAAGTCTATATATTATTATATAATGTCAAAATATCTATGTAAAAGTATATATCAAGTTAAAGAGAAGGTCGAAAAGGAAGAGAAATATTTTTATAGTATAATAAAAAAAGGGGGAAGAAGAAGAATTGATGATAAATTTTATATAATGGTATAAAATATTATTTTGTAATGTTATCATATATATGCTTATATCTTACAATTAAACTTATATTATTATTGGAATAAATTACAGTGTTATTATAAATAATCTAAAAAATATGTAATTAAAAATAAAAACATTATAAAAATAAGTTAAGACAAAAAATCCAAATGAATTAAAGAATGTTACTTCAAGGAAAAAGCCCAAAAAAATAGCAAAAAGAAAGGGGGAACAAGAGACAATCAAGAAGAGAGGGCAGGAATCCAGCTCCTACTTAATTTCCAACCATCGTCCCTGTTTAGATTATTCACATGCTTCTCAATTTCGATAGCCTCCCTTTCCTTCCTACGATGGAAGTGATCAATCTTCGCGACGACCCGGGAATCCTCAATGCAGACGTGGTGTTTAGATTTCCCTGCATGTTCAGCTATAGGAGTAGGAATGGTTGTCATTAATGTCTGTGACATGCTCTCGAATTCTTTGATTAATGGAGCAACCACTTTCCCAATGTAGGGAATCCCATAGGAGCAAGGGATTGAGTAAAACCCTTTCATGTCTTTAGGGTTTACCGGGTCTTTAACAGATCTAAGGGAATTTCTAATGGTATTAAGGGGCTTGAAGGTAGCAGAAACTTTATTCTTTTTAAGAATATGAGCAATCTTATCAGTGGTCCCATGGATGAACGAAAGTTGAACATTGGAAACTTGTTCATCGTGAGCTTTTTTTAACCTAGGTTCTTTTCTGGCTCTTTGAAAAGCTATGAGAGCTTGCTATTTGCTATAGACATTATTTTCAAAAACTTTCAAAAGATGGGATTATTCCTCTTCCAAGTGATTCTCATCAGAAATTCTAAGAGCACGAATGGCTAGCGTGTAAAGAACACCAAATTTTTGCGCCAGAAAATGCTGAGAACGGGCATGAAGATATTCTTTCGTGTGAGTTTTTCTACGAAAAACCTAGTGCAATACGGAACCATCTTCCATTCTAGAGAGGAGAATATCAAGGAAAGGAAGGCTACCATCTACCTCAACCTCCATCATGAATTTGATGGAGTCAGATTGGGAATTAAGATGGTGAAGAAACAAATCTAACTTCTCACAACCATGGGGCCAAACGACACAATTATCGTCAGCGAACCTTTTCCAACGCTTAGGGTGGAATTGGGCAGAGGCCAAAGCTTTGGTCTCAAATTCTTCCATAAATAAGTTAGCAACTACAGGGGAGAGAGGAGAACCCATAGCTACTCCACAAGTTTGTTCATAGAATTCACCCTAGAAGCTGAAAAAGGTAGAGGTTAGGCAAAGACCAACCAATTTGGTAGTGTCATCATCAGTAATTTGATTTATGACATCGATGGCCTCATTAATAGGGATTTTTGTATAAAGAGAAACAACGTCAAAGCTTACTAACAAATCCCTGGGATCCACCCTTAAATCTTTTAAATCCTTATCAAAGGAAATAGAGTCCTTAGTGAAGGAATTTGTGTGACCAACCAGTGGTTTGTGCTTTTGGGCTAAGAATTTGGCTAGAACATAAGTGGGCCCACCTATTGTGTTAACAATAGGTCTTAGGGGGATCCCAACCTTATGAATCTCCGAAAGCCAATAATTATGGGGGCGAGAGCATTGCTCTCAATAAGCTTTTTTCTAAGGGGGTTAAGAGCATTATTAGATTTTATGGTGCAAGAAACAAGTCATCAACATATAGTAGCAAAATCAAACGCTCATCTTTAACAATTCGAAAGTACAGGTTTCAATCAGCATCGTTTTTAGTAAAACCAAGACTCGTCAAATATCCATCGATTTGAGAGAACCAAGCTCAAGTTGCCTACTTGAGTACATACAAAACTTTCTTCAATTTACAAACATGAGTCTCCCTCTCATGAACCTCAAACCCTTGAGGTTTTTCTATGCACACTTCCTCCTCAATCACTCCATTGAGGAAAGCAGTTTTGACATCCACTTCATGTAATTTCCAACTTGCAATAGAAGCAATAAAAATAATAGATCTAATGGAAGTGTACCTGGCAACTGGAGCAAATGTGTATTCATAATTGTCTCCCTATTTCTGGGAGAACACTCTAGCCAAGAATCTTGCTTTGCAATTGTTTATTGTTATGAAACCAGCTCAAGAAAAGATAGAAAAGATAAATCCACGCCTTAGAATTCAGCCTCTTCGAGGGGGCAACCTCCTTTACATTACATAAATGAACAATTCTTGGATGATTCAAATGACAAAACCTCCTTTCTATATATAGGAGTCTAAGGAGTCACAATATAATCCAGCCGACCTAACAATAATAATATAAAGCCACAAAAATAACAATAGAGGGATTCTATGGGGCACAGAAATAACAATATGGGGGTAATAGGGGCACAACAATATAAATAAGGGGTATAACTACAATAGTAATGGGGTAATCACTAGTATTATAGGGACCCAACATGCCCCTCTCCTTCAAAAAAGTGTTGTCCTCAACGCTTGAGTAGTTCTGGATACTTCTGCATAAAATTCTCATCCTCCCATGTGGAATCTTCAGCGGATAAGTTCTTCCACTTGATAAGATACTCTGAAATTGATCGATTTCGTAGCTGTCGAGTTCTTGTTTCTGTGACTGCTTCCGGTTCCAATATAATTTTTCCTTCCTCGTCAAGTTCTGGCAATATTGTTTGAACTGGGAGCTTGTCGCCTATAACCTTCTTTAAACATGAAACATGGAAAACTGGGTGCAATCGAGAAGCTGCAGGAAGCTCCAATTTGTATGCCATAGTACCAATCTTTTGCAACACCTTGTACGGACCATAATACTTTGGTGATAATTTATTATCCTTCTTAGCTTGCTTTAGGGACATTTGCTTATATGGTTGTAGCCGTAGGAATACCCAATCACCTACATCAAAACTTCTTTCACTGCGATGTTGATCTGCCTGTTGTTTCATTCTATTTTGTGCCAACACGAGGTTATCCTTTAAGAGTTGGAGGACTTGTTGTTGATGTTCGATGTGATGTTCCACTGCCTGAACCTTAGAATTTTCTCTTAAATATGATGTGATGGATGGTGGTTGATACCCATAAAGTGCCATAAATGGGGTCATTTTTGTTGCTGTATGGAAGGAAGTGTTATACCACCATTCAGCCAGAGGCAACCATTTGACCCATTGTGTCTGTTTATCAGATACAAAGCAACGAAGATATCCTTCCAAACATTTGTTTACTATCTCAGTTTGCCCATCAGATTGAGGATGATAAGATGAGCTATGAGCTAACTGAGTACCAAGACAAGAAAATAATTCTGTCCAAAAATTTCCAGTGAAAATGGGATCTCTGTCACTTACAATAATCTTTGGGTTTCCATGTAGCTTTTGAATTGTTTCCATAAATGCAGTAGAAACTGTACTGGCTTTAAATGGATGTGATAATGCACAAAAGTGTGCATACTTGGTAAGTCTGTCAACTACCACCATGATGACACTCTTTCCCTCAGACTTGGGTAAACCTGTGATAAAATCCATTGAAACCTCCTCCCAACGTTGGCTTGGAATGGATAAAGGTTGTAATAGACCCGGTGTCTTAATTGTTTCAACTTTATTTTGTTGGCAAACCAAACATTCTGCCACAAACTTTTGAATATCTGATTTAAGGCCATCCCAAAAAAATTCCTTCTTAACCCTGTGGTAAGTTTTTAAAAATCCTGAGTGCCCTCCTAAGGGAGAAGTGTGCAATTCCATAAGAATCTTTTGTTTTAGCTGGGAATTCTTACAGAGGTATAAGCGATCTTTGTACCATAACGAATCATTTTGCCAGCTAAATGTATCAGACGTACTGGAATCTTGTTGTAGCTTTCGAATAAGTGCCCACACTTCTTCGTCATTCTTCCATTCCTCCCTTGCTTCGTTTATCCAATCTGGTTGGATAATAGAAATGGCGCACAACAATGCTTCCACATCCTCATCCTTTCTTGAGAGTGCATCTGCCACCACATTTTGCTTCCCTTTTTTGTAGATGATTTCAAAGTCATAACCCAACATCTTTGTGACCCACTTTTGTTGCTCTTCAGAGGATAATCTTTGTTCTAAAAAGTATTTAAGGCTATCATGATCCGTTTTTACCTTGAAGTGTCTTCCCATTAGGTAGGGTCGCCATTTCTTAAGTGCATGGAGTATTGCCAACATTTCCTTCTCATAAATAGCTTTGCTTAAAAACTTTCCCTTGATTGGACGACTTTCAAAAGCAATGGGTCTTTCATCTTGCATTAGAACAGCACCAATTCCATTTCCTGAAGCATCACATTCCACAATAAAGGTTTTTGTGAAGTCCGGTGTAGCTAAGACCGGTGCTTGGCACATTGCCTCTTTAAGATGTTCAAAGGCCTTTGTTGCTTCCGGAGTCCATGAAAATGCATCTTTCTTCAATAATGTTGTTAGAGGTGCTGCTATTCTCCCATAATTCTTAACAAACTTGCGATAATACCCTGTCAACCCAAGAAATCCTCGCAGATGCTTTATGGATGTGGGGATTTTCCATTCCTTAATGGCTTTAATTTTGCTAGGGTCTACCTTAACTCCTTCATGAGATACAATATGACCCAAATATTCCACCTCCTGGACTCCAAAGAAACATTTGGATCTTTTTGCATATAATTGTTTCTCCTCCAATAGTTGTAGCACCCTGTCAACATGTTCAACATGATCCTTCCAAGACTTGTTGTAGATTAGTATATCATCAAAAAATACTAACACAAATTTTCTAAGGAATGGTTTGAAAATTGAATTCATCAAACCTTGAAATGTTGAAGGTGCATTGGTAAGGCCAAAAGGCATGACCAAAAATTCATAATGACCCTCATGAGTTCTAAATGCCGTTTTCGGAATGTCTTCAATCTTCATTCTGATTTGATGATATCCCGAACGAAGATCCAACTTGGTGAAGTAAATTGATCCATGCAATTCATCCAGTAATTCATCAATGACAGGAATGGGGAACTTATCTTTAATAGTGAGCTTGTTGAGCTCCCTATAATCCGGACACATGCGCCATGATCCATCCTTCTTGTGCACCAATACTACTGGAGCAGAGAAAGAACTTTGACTCGGTTGAATTATACCAGCCTCTAGCATTTCTGCAACCATACGTTCAATTTCACTTTTTTGGACATAGGGATATCTGTACGGCCTGATGTTTGGAGGAACACTTCCTGGAATCAGATGAATAGCATGATCATGATCACGCATAGGTGGGAGACCTTTGGGAGTCTCAAATACCTTGGAATGATTGTCCAGGACTTTTTGGAGATCTGGAGAAATAGATGATTTCGATGTGGAAACATCTAGCGAACATAATTGTGCAATTACACCTCTTTGCTCCTTTTTTAGAAGCTTTGTCATACCATTAGAGCTGATTATCTTTCCTGGTTTCCCTGCAATACCCCTTAATTCAACTTCCTTTCCTTCCGTAGAAAATTTGATGAAAAGTTCTTGAAAATTAAAAGCTATTGTACCCAAGGATTGTAGCCATTGGACTCCTAGTACAACATCAGCACCTCCCATTGGAATGGAAAGCATTGGGCTAGTCAATACATATTCTCCCATGGATAGCTTGATATTATGGCACTTTCCAGAGCAATTTATTGTTCCTCCATTTGCAATCATCACTTGACACTCTGGTGCTGGATATAGGAAGCAATTCAATTCTTTTGCTACCCTACAATGAATAAAATTGTGGGTGCTTCCTGAATCAATCAACACTATTACCTTTTTCTTCTTGATTTGTCCTTCTATCTTGATGGTTTGAGGAGTGGTAATTCCCGCCAATGCATTACAAGATATGGTCGGATTTATTTGTTCTTCATCTAGGCTTTGTTCCTGGAGTATATCCTCTTCTTTTGACCTTTCTTGCTCCTTTTCTTCTTCCTCTTCACAATCTATGTAGAATAATTTCTTCTCAGCACACTTATGACCTTTAGTGTATTTGCTATCACAACTGTAACAAAGCCCTTTTGCTCTTTTTTCTTCCAATTGTTGTGGTGTCAACCTTATAGGTTGTGGAAGACTAGGGGCAACAACACTTCCGTCTTTATAGTTGTGAGTGGTATGCTTCCTGGTTGCCATAATTTTGCTTTCCATTTTTCTTGCTAACCTGAATGCCTTCTCTAATGAATCAGGTTCCCAAAGGCGAACATCATGTTGGATATTATCCTTTAAAGACCCTATGAACACATCAATCCTATGCTCCTCTGGAATATCTTTTACCCTTATGTTCAATTTTTGGAACTCCTCAATGTGCTCCATTATTGAACCCTTTTGTTTGAGACTTATCAATTGGCTAAAAAAAGTGTTGCTTTTTGTATCCTCATAATGTGCTATCAATTCTTCCGTAAAAATTGCCCAAGTGATAAATTGTTTACGAGAACAAAGCCATTGATACCATACAAACTGATTTGGTTCCAAATATACAGTTGCCATACGTACCTTTTGTGTGTTTTGCACATTATTGAGATCGAAGAATTGCTCCATCTGTAATATCCATGTGGCGGGATCCTTGCCATCAAACTTCCTCATATCGATTTTTGGAATATGGTGGGTCTTCGATCCAACATTAGAGTCTATGGAATCATGATTAACATTTCTTTGGTTCACATCATGAGTTTCCTTTACTACCTTTTCACACTTAGTATGTATTTCTTGTAGAAAATTTGTCATGTCTGTCTTCAAATCTGCCATGTCTGTTTTCAAATCATCCATCTTAGCTTCCATGCCCTTTATCTTAGATTCCACGCTATTTATCTTAGATTCCACGCCATTTATCTTAGCTTCTGTTAGCTTTTGTGAGCGTGACATTTGTTGCACTTGTTCTTGTAATTTTGATATATCATGTAGCATTTCTTCCTCTTCTTCATGAGTCATGCTAGAGCTTTCAGGTTCCTTACTAGGTGTTTGCATTTTCTTTCCTCGGGGCATCAGTTACCGATAATAATGCTTTACTATGCCCTTTGAATTCCTTCAAACCAAGCTTACGCAAAAATAAAAAAAAAACTACACACCTTTTTCACTTTGTAGAAGCCCGATATTGAATCTGATGTATCTCTGTAATTTTGGATCATCTAGTTCTGAAATTGCAACCTGTGGTAGCCTTCTACGTCCTCTTTCCAATGCCACAAGTGGGAGTTATGCGAAATCTCCCACAGTGACTTGATTATAGACTAGTTCAGTAGAGCAAACTTGTATGACGTGCCACGAGTCACTGTTTCAACCTTTGGATCTGAAAAATGCCTACAAGAAACTACAGTCCGTCCTCTTTCTGTACCTTCTTACGAAATTTCAATCCGATCCCCAGAGAGAAAGTTATGACGATTTTCCCCAAGTCACCTGTTTTGAATGTAATTCAGGAGTATGCAAAAAGACCAACTTCCTCAGATCATATCTCCGCAAATATCACGCGAAAAGCTCTGAAATTCGGACCCAAGGTTCAGCGCGATTTATTCTCAAATGGGATTTTTTTGCGACTTCTAAAACGTCATAGAAAAAAAGTTATAGTGAAAATGCCACGATGACCTATTTGGAGCAGCGAAACCCTAGAATCCAAAGCTCTGATACCAAATGTTATGAAACCAGCTCAAGAAAAGATAGAAAAGATAGATCCACGCCTTAGAATTCAGCCTCTTCGAGGGGGCAACCTCCTTTACATTACATGAATGAACAATTCTTGGATGATTCAAATGACAAAACCTCCTTTCTATATATAGGAGTCTAAGGAGTCACAATATAATCCAGCCGACCTAACAATAATAATATAAAGCCACAAAAATAACAATAGAGGGATTCTATGGGGCACAGAAATAACAATATGGGGGTAATAGGGGCACAACAATATAAATAAGGGGTATAACTACAATAGTAATGGGGTAATCACTAGTATTATAGGGACCCAACATTTATGCTGCCATCCATTGCATGCTTGATGGTGTTACTTGTATATCCACTTGGAAGTCACCATTGACTTCCCTTCAGGTCTAAGCACGATTTCCCATACATCATTCTTCATAATAGACTAGTACTCTTCTAACATAGCATCTTTCCAAACTTACTGACTTATTGCTTCTTCATAGTTGGATGGCTCAGACTCAATTATCTTGCTTGTCAATGTTGCACAACCAAAGTATTTCTTGACACATTTGGATTCCTTGAAAGTCCCACAGGGAGCTACATATCCCTCTTCTTCCTGCAATGTTCTTTCAAGCCATGCCAACCTCTTCCTGGTTTCTGCTACCATGACACTTGGTGGGTCCTGTTACCCACCAAAAGTGGGTGACCACATAAGAGACTTTCTCTCCTAGATATCTCTTCAGTCGACAACCAACAACCCCTGATTGCCACTAATGTAGCTGATACATTGTGCCATTTGATCTTCGCTCCCTGCATCAGCCATATGTCCCCTTGCCAATTTTTCGAGAGCATATGCTAAAAGGTGGGCAATCCAACACAAAAGGTATGTTTTTCATTATGCAATCAAGTACTTATGCTTGTTTTTCCGCAAGCATTTTGGGCATGGATTTTCGGGTGACCTAGAAGAAGGAAGGGCTTTGACCATGGTTTTGTTCCCTCACCTTAAATTGGGGATTAATCCTCAATCCTAGTCCCATGGGATCTCCCTTATTGGCCTCTGGCTTTAGGAAGTGCACTACTTGGGAAACCCCAATTTTGGTAGTGTGGTCCTATCTTCCCTTTCCACATTTTTCACTCCTCTTTGCACATTACAAGCACTATTTCATCATCTTCCCTCTTTGGACCCACATGACCACTGGGTCCACAAAGCACTGGCACACCACCTCTCCTTGTCCACATGTCTTGGTCAGGCTCGCAAATGTTGGCCCAAAAGTTGATGTAGCTAGAAGAAAGTTAAAAGCATATCATGGCTACAAGCAAGAAACAAAAAAAAATTATTATAAAATGCAAAAGATGGTCGAGACATTAATTAGCACGTGGGCAAAAGCCAATCATGAGCTTTATCCCTTTATTATGGCCATCACCTTGGTTCCTAGGGCTCCATGAGATCCCCCACATCATTAAGGAACCCATGCACCTCCCAACCCTTGGTGGGTGATGACTGCTCCACCTTAAGGGGGTAATAACTTCTTACATCAGACATAGCATGCTCTCATTTCCTAGAGCCCCGAGCAATAATACAAAGAAAAATCAAGAAAAGGTAAAAGGCAAATATAGGAGGATGGAAAATCAAAGGTTGGGGTAACTCATGTATCCATGATTGCTCCCTCATACATCTATACAACCAATATGTGGACATCCCTTATCATTGCCACCCTTGAACCCATGGCATTAGCCTTGAGACCCCCGTGTCCCCATCCACTCATCATAATCCACATGACACCTATCAATTGAAAGATGTATCCAAGATCTGTATTTCCCCTTAGGGGTTGGGAACACCTAATAGGGTTTTTTATTAGCCACTCCTACCTAGGGAAGTAACACTACTTCGAGATCAAATTCCCAAATTTGGAAGGGAAGCCCAATATGAAGTCTCAATGTGCCCTTGATAAACAAGCTTGGTTCACTTAGATGCACTAATGAATTATTGTACCTGATGGTGAGGATGCAACACTGGACATTATATGTAATTGGCAGGTGGTTTCATCATGGGTTGGGCAAACTTAATTGGGGCCCAAGTCCACTAGAGGATCATATTGACATCCTCGGGTGAAGCATTGACAGCCATGAGACTCCCATCATGTGCAGAGCATCATTCCATGCCATGGGCACCTTCAGCACCCTCATTAGTCTGTTCATTGCCCCACTTTATTCACAAGACGATGCACTTAGACCAGTGTGCCCCAACCGGCCTAACATTCACCATGTGAAATGGTAACTGATCCAAGGCCCATAGGAGGTTTGTCTCATACCTTGAGACATCGGAGGGCAAGCACTATATTCAAAGCCTTCAGTATTGGAGCATTAACATCAGGAGACCCATGAGACCAGCTTTTGTGCCCCAAACACAAATTGGCGCACCACATTATGATTTACATGAAAATTGAGGGGCCATGCCCTTGTTCGAGATTTATGGAGCCTTCTCACACATTTTGGCACCTAGAGGACTCAATGTGGCTCTCCAACAGCCCTACACCAGCATGACCTCATCATTCCTACTAGCATTTGGATGACTAATTCATAATTTTGCAAAGCCACTTCGTCGGCTTGTGACCAAGGAATATATCTTGCCCATTTTCATAATGTTAGGGGGCTTAGGCTAATAATTTGACCTAGTAGAACTCATAAATAGAGCATAACTTCATTTGTATTGGATCATCATCACACTTGGAATTTGACTTCTTGAGAAGAACTCGCACTAGTTTATTTTGGCTATTGGAGATCTACTGGATGCATTTCGATATTTGGAAGCTATTGTTTATTGTCTTTTGAGCTACTTCTTTGGATAATCGATGGATATACTACATGTTGTCTTGTAAGTGCTTATTGTTGAATATTTTCTATGTTGAAATTGTCCAATGTATGGAATTGTTCCTCCTAGATTATGTTATTGGATGCCCTAATTGTTGAAAATTAATTTGTGAAAGGCTATCTAGCTGAGTATTGCATATGTTATTCACTGGGAAACATGTAATGAATGTTCCTAGTGGAGGAAATCTTTAATCTCTCCATCAAACTCCATTTATTTTTGAAGTGGGTATATGCTAAAAATTGATACCTAAGGCATCAATATTTATCCTCCTTAGAAAAGACTTAGCTTATCAATTTCATCCTTAACTCCATATACCAAAAGGAGAAGGCACCAGTCCAAGTCATTGGTGATCAACCCTAAATTTCCTCCATAGTTTTCTCCCCTAAAGTTGGTCCTTTTAAGGCCAACGCAAAAATTTAGTGCTTGAAGCGAAATTTTAGGGACGAGGTTTTTTGGGGATTTGAGAGATTAAACATCAAGCTTCGGCTTCAGGATACCTATTCTCCAAGTTTGGTGGGTATCCACTTAAATTTCATCCATAAAATATTTTCCCTAGGTGTTGGCTACAAGAGAGAAACCCTAGTTCTTTTCCCCTCAACTTGAGGACTTCCTTGAAGGTTGTATGAGCTTACTACTTGCTGAAGTAGATCATAAGAAGCCTTTTCTTCTGGGCCTTCACCTTGTGAATACCTATCACCATTAAAAATTTCAAAACCCTAGGTTTGAACCTCCCTTTCGAGGGCTTTTCTTTGAGAGTGTTTTTCCTTCTTTGAAGCCTTGAACCATTATTGAGTCCCTCTCTTGAATGAGTTTTAAATTGATCACTTCATGCGCTATACATAGTATATATATTCTAAGTGATCGCCTTCCTACTGGGACTCCTCCCATCGGTGAAAGGCCATAAAGAGCAAGGGGTTTTGGCTGTCATGACATTGGGTCTCTATCCCATTGTTAGGACTTTGTCTAGCTTTTGTCTTGTAGGGTTTCCCTCTCCAAGCCCTGCAAGATTTTGTGGTAAAAGGTCCACAGGTTCATTTGGTCCTTCAAGCTCTTCTTGTTGATTTAGAAGATGATCCACCGGTCTTTATTCTACAGGTATTGAACCCACATACTTGGGAGCTTCTTGCTCCTTGTTGACCACTACGTGTCAATGACCCATAGCAGTACACCCCCCTTTTTTTGCAAAAGGGATAGCACCCGATCAATGTGTCCATGTCGTTCAGCTATCAACATCAGCCTGATTATCATGTTATAATGTAAACCCTTTCTGCATGTATATGATGTAAATAATCTCCGCAAATCTGTGTCATGTATGTAATTGCCTAGGTAAACCTTCCTTTCTGGTGATGATCTACATTCCGATAGGTTTTTTGTCTCACCAATCCATTCTCGAATGGTCGACAGAGTTTTCCTTTAGCCTTACCCCAAAGCCGAAGTGGATTTTGTCACTGGGATCTTAGGGGAGTCCTAGTGTTCTAGATCGAGTCTATGTAAAAGTGATTTGGGAATAATCCTAACTATTTAGTTAGGTTATTTTATTACAAATTGCTTGATCTGCTAAATTATATTTGTGTCGCAGAACTGGGTAGTCTGTGAGGGTCCTTTTCAGATGGGTTTTCCCCCTTGAGATGTAAAAAATGTGAAAAGCATGATGTAGAGTGTCTTGAGGGTTAGAAAAATAATTTATCCCCTCATAGGTTAATTAATTAAATTTTCTGGTCAAAATTAATTAAAATCCTAAGCCAGAAATTTAATTAATTATAGGTCCTAGGTAAATTTAAATTTTCCAAAGGCAAAATTCGTGGGTCTTTTAAAAATTAAATTTTAAAGAGGTCCAAGGACTAAGGTTAATTGATTATTTTGCTAAATTTTAATCCTTCGATCCCTGGGGTTAAGTCAAAGTCAAAATTTTGAGGAAATTAATTCAAAAATTTAATTTTTGAATTAATTAAAATGCATTTAATTGAAAATTTTGAATTTCCTAAATAATTTAAAATTTCAACGGATTAGACTAAAAGAAATTTTGATCCTCATCAAAGGTCGAGATTGCTTTGACTAAGATCACTCGAACTAGCCGTTGGAGGATTTATCTTTAAATAGGAGGTCGTTTGTCAGTCAAATCATCCGATCTCGAGATCATGTACTAAGCTCTCAAGCTCTCTGGTATATTGTTTTGAATTAATCCAAAAGTCTTTGGGGTTTCAACGTGTTGTAGTGTTCTTCTTCATGAATTTATGGTAACATTGTTTTAATTTCTGCTTAATATTATGTGAAAACTATCAATCAATAGCTCTCTTAGAATAATCTGAATATAGGTATCTTACTCAGTTTGTTGGATCTAGGGTAACATTTTTAATTTTGTTTGAAGTAGCAGGTATCTCTGTTTCTTCAGAATTTTTTTGTTGTTCTATTTCTCTACTTGATTTGATAGTTGATCTAGTGTTTGCAGAAGATCTCTCAGGTTTTCATTGAGCGTTTGAGGAAAGTCTTCGGTTGGACCTGCCAACTCTCAACACATATTTTCTAAAGAGCCTACTTCATATAAGCCTCGGGTTTTATCTAAAAATAATATTTTTTCTGCATGGTGTTTTTGGGCTAGTACCTCTCTAAAATTTCAAAATCTTTTAAATATTTTGTGGAAATTTTGATAGATCTGGCTATTAAGAGCCTTAGATTATCAGATCTGGGAGCGGAGTTGGACTCATACTCCTCAGATCTGATAGATCTGTAAATTATTTGTATAGATCTGTAAATTATTTGTATAGATCTGTTATTTACTTGTGTAGATCTGAAATTTTGTAACATAATTTTGAATTTTAACACTTGGGTTTTGGGGATTTTCTCTATTTTGTACATATTGGGTATTGGGTTTTTCTCTTTTCACTTGTGCAAGAATAGATCTGAGAAATCAGCCAAGAAAATCTTCAGATCTGAGCTAGATCTAGACCCTGGAGGGCAAAATCTAGGCTCAAAGATTGTTTGCAGGAATAGATCTGAGAAATCAACCAAGTAAATCTTCAGATCTGAGCTAGATCTAGACCCTGGAGGGCAAGATCTGGGCTCAAATATTGTTTGCAGGAATAGATCTGAGAAATCAGCCAAGTAAATCTTCAGATCTGAGATTTTTCAAGCAGATCTGGGGGTTTTGAGACAGATCTAGGCCCTGGAGGGCAATATCTTATTCCAAATCCTTTTACAAGGCCAACCATTAGAGATTTTGCAATAAATAGAAGATCTGAAGCAAAATAATTTTTTCAGAACAAGGGTTTCAAGTTTTGGGGCTCCTAAGCCCAGATCTGCCTTCTCCTAACCCAATGGTAGTTCTATTGGCCCTATGCTAGCTCTCATTGGCTCTAGATTTCCCTTGCTCCATTTCTGATTTGAATATTTAATTTTCTGAAGCTAATCATTAGTGGGTTTTTGCAGAAAATTTGGTAAAAATTTGTGTTTCAGGTATTGAAATTTTTTGCAACTTGGGCAAGTGATCTTCAAGGCCTAGGGCCTAACGGTTTGACCTCTAAACCATCATTTTCCTCACTGTTTGCTACAGCAGTCATATACCTTTCTAATAGTGGTGAAAAACACATCTAAATGGTTTGAAATTAGCTATAAAAAAATTGCTAAATACATTAATAAGTCATTTATGTTTGATGTGTATCAAAAATTTGGCCTAGATCTACATTTTGGGTGACTGTTATCTCTGAATAATTCTGTTTCTGAAGTCTGAAATATAACAATGGCAAAATTTCATGTGGGTTAGCCTAAAATCAGTTCCTAAGTTGTTTAATACATTAAGGAATTAATTTCTTGAGTTGGGCATTCATCATTAGACTTATTTCATATTTTAATTGTTGGTTGTAATAAGTATATCAGATCTTACATAATTCCGGAAATCACATCATAACAGGCTGAAAAATTTTGATAATTCATGTGGGAAAGCTTGGAAAATTTTCGGTAAATTTTTGGCATAAAGATATCATTGATAGCTTACTGTTTTCATTGTCATATTGCTGTTGTCATAAAGTTTTTCTTACTGCTGTCCTAAAAACTAATTTCTGAAAATTAAGTACTCTGTCATGGAATTGTGATAAAATGCATATCTTTTGTTTCATAAACTGAGTATTTTTTGAGCATTTGTTGATATTAATTGCAAAGAAGTTTTCGTTCTCTTTGAGCTATAATTGTATCAGAAAGATTTGAAATAAGCTTGTGTTCTAATTGTAATATCTTCAGGGGTTTAATTTTGAGTCTTCATTTAAAAAAGTGAACATTTCATTTGAGTATTGGAAGTTTCTGCAACATAAGAATTTTCCCATCCTTGAGTCTAACTTCATCTCATCTTCCGCTGCATTTGCATATAAGTTAACTTTGCATAGATAAAATTTACTTCCAAGCATAAGCTTGGTCGATAGAGAGATAGGTATCCATCAATCTTTGCTTGGGAAGCAAGATTTAATAGCATTAAAACGGTGACCTTGCAGTCGTCAAAGCCACAGTTCTCTGCAGCGCCAGAGGCACCGGGTATGTTAGAATTTCAGGATAGGTATCATTAATCACACCTTACTGTGCTTCTCCTTACTTCTCTCTGCTAATTACTATGAAATCAGGCTCAACATAGAAGGGATTGAAGGATTCGCATTTAAATAGGCATTTAACTAAAATTAACCAAGATTCTTGCATCTCACTTTAGTTTTTGGCTCTGCATTTCATATAAGATAGTCACTCATCTAAGCAGCAGTTGCTAATCGATTACTTAGTCTTCATTTCCCTAGCAAGATCATTGACTCCATAAGGCACTGGTATCAGTCGTTTAAAATCTAATCAAATCCTATAAATCTTGCTAAATCTAAATCAAGTACTTGGATGCTTCACTGTCTCCTGAACTAGCTGGTTTCCAACTAGTTCTCCTCCATTCCTTTTCCATAGGGTCTACCCCCCTTAGGTTGTTGTAGGGAGACAGCTTAAATGGAGAGATTAGGGATCAGGGTGACAGCCCCCGATCTAAGCGTTGTCACGGTGCCTAGACATTCTGTGCGACAACACTCATCGTCATCAATATCCAACTATGATCCTTTGGACTTCCAAAAGGCAGCATCCTCATCAAAAGTAACATCCCTACTAATCTCAATAGTTCGTTGTCTAGGAACATGAATTTTGTAGGCCTTCAATGTCCCATTGTATCCAACAAATGTTTCCTTCTTCCCAGAAAGTTCCAACTTGGTCCTCTTCTCCTTGGAAACATGAACGTAGATAAGACAACCAAAGATTCTCAAATGTCCAACTTCCAGCTTCTCACTTGAGAAGACTTCTTCAAGAGTCTTATTCCCCAATACTCGATGAAGACTTCTATTTTGGAGATAGACAGTTACCTTGGAGGCTTCTCCCCACATAAACATAGGTAGGTGATGATCATGAATCATAGCTTTAGTACCTTCCATAATGGTTCCGTTCTTTCTCTCAACAATCCCATTCTATTGAGAGTTGTAGGGGACTATCAACTCCCTATCAATTCCAGCATTCCTGCAAAAAGCAATAACTTTCTTGCAGGTATATTCTCCACCATTATTAGACCTCAGAATTTTGATCCTTCTACCTATAAAATTCTCCACCTGAGCCTTGAATTATTGAAACCTTTTAAAGACTTCATCCTTGGTCTTTAAGAAATAAATCCATGTCTTTTAGGAGAAATCATCAATGAAAGTTACATAGTACAAAAAACACCCAAGGATTTCACAGACATGGGTCCACACACATCAAAATGTATAAGATCTAAAAGTTTTTTGGCTATTCTATCATTGCTTGGAAATGGTCCTTTGGTACTCATTCCAAGTGCACATCTTTGCAAACTCCTTCATGTTCAACCTTGATTTTTTATAAACCTATAACAAATTCTCTCATTTTAGGCGGGCCTTTGTAATGAATGTGTGCATATCTTCAGTGCCTTAATTCACAAAGATCGGCGTTATTGTGTATCAATGCTTGAATTAATCTTCCAAGCATGAATTAGAAACCAAATTCTTTTTCAAACCAGGTACAGATAATATAGCATTTAAGAAAATGTTACCTCTTGATTCTAGCTAAAAGGAACTTGAACCAATGCCATTGACTACATACTTGCCATCACCACCAAGCTCCACCTTTTGTGTAGTCTTTTTTTCCACCAACTTTGTGAGGCTTTCACGATTTCCTATCATATGCGTGGAAGCACCACTATCTACCAGCCAGACATCCTTATCAGTAATAGACCCTGTAAGAGAAGAATAGGAGAAATAGTTATAATCATCGATCTTTGACTTCTTCATATGTGCTTGGCCATCATCAAGATCTACAGTTGAGGCACGTTGTTTGCCCCTTCTCTTCCTGTTATTGTTCCTTTCAAGACACTTGTCTTGATAGTGGCCATACTTTTGACAATAAAAACATTGAACTCTTGACATATCCTTCCTTCCTTGAGAGGGAGGAGGTCTTCTTCCTGGAGTGGGCCTTCTTCCTGCATTCTTTTGAAACCTTCCAAAATTCCTTCTTCCTCTACCATTCCTAGATTGAGCTGCAAATGCTTGATCACCATCTTGAGGTCTTTGAATCCTCCCTCTTGAGACAAGTCTAGATTCCTCTTGAGTGCAAGAGGCCCATAATTCATCAAAACTTGGAACTTCCTTTCTTCCACAAATGCTGGTTGCAAATGAATCCCATGAAAAAGGCAAACCATTGAGTGTTGTAGTTACAAGCTCTACATCAGAAATCGGTTCTTCAATAGCTTTAAGTTGATCTCTCAATTGGGAGATCCTTATGAAATAAGAAGCCACAGTATCATCCTTTGTCATTCGAACATCAAGAAGTTGATTCTTCAAAGTTCAAACTCATTTTCTTACCAATGTTACTGATGGAGTACAATCCTACTAGAGCATCATAAATAGATTTTGTAGTTTCCAAATCTAAAATATATGAGATCAAGTGATCTCGGATATGTCAACAATGATCCTCATGGCAGCGATCTCATTCTTCTTGAATCTTGCCTTTCCTTCATTGTCTTGACGATCAGTCACTTCGCTCTTCACATGTTTCAA
The DNA here is from genome assembly GCA_031772625.1 of Pinus tabuliformis. Taxonomy (NCBI): domain Eukaryota; kingdom Viridiplantae; phylum Streptophyta; class Pinopsida; order Pinales; family Pinaceae; genus Pinus; species Pinus tabuliformis. Next base: position 1,723,207 of record CM062819.1, read on the forward strand.
GGCATCATTTTCTGCAAGAATAAGATAATCCTTTCTTTCCAAGCCCTAAAGTTTGAAGCACCTTCCAACTTGTTTTGTGTCTTAGAGTAGGAACCCACGGTCATAGATCTGGACAATAATCAAATTGCAGAAGTAGGTCTCTTAAGAGTGATCCCAATGCCCTTTCCTTCACCAAAGCTCTAATACCATGTCGATTTTTATAGTGCAATTAAAAACAAGCACAAATTTTCTGTCAGATAATTACTTCCAATGATACAATTACTTCTGTAGCACAATTCAGATCATAAAGCAATTACACTTCAGAAAATTTCAACCATAAATGCAGTAGGGCAGTAGAGATCACAGTAAAATAAATATGCACAAGAGACACAAAATATACCCCAAACCAAGGGAAAATCCCAGCAACCTTTTCTAAGGAGAAATTGTCCAATTCAATCAATTTGTAGTATTTGAATTCCCAATCAAACATAGTCAAAATAACCATAACACTTTTCAAGTCAATTCCAAACAAAGGAGAGCGAAAGTCAAACTTCTGTTGACAAGTTAGATCAGGTCAAAGAGGCCAGACTTCAGCCTTCTACTGCTAATGGTCAACTGAGGTCAAGGGGCCAAATTTCTGCCCTGCTGCTCCACAGAAAAATTTGATCAAACTCTCCAGTTTGACCTACGGTCAAAGCCATTCAACAAGTGTGATCAATGAACAGTCTTATTGCTTCAAAGAATTGATCGACATCAAGTCAAAGATGCCCAGAATATTCGTCCTCCAATCAGTGAAAGCACCCAGAATATGCCAAAGTCAACACTAGCCAAACAGATTTAAGACAGTCAAACTTTGCGATCAAGGAATCTTCTTCCTCCTCCACACATGTGAACAAAAATCTTCTTGTTTAGCAGATCCGAATTTGTGTGATGAGATGAGATGCCAAATGAGGAGGTCAATTCATCAACATATACATGTCCAAACGAGTGGGTTTTGACCAAGGGTCAAACCCCTTCATGAGGTGGGGCCGACCTGTCAGACTAGGGTCGACTTGAACAGCATAAAAAATAATATTATTTGCGTTGACTTTGTTGACAAAAACATTGACCGCAGCTACATATTTTCAACACACTTCACTAACACAAAATCATTGATTAGGCATGTTGTTGGGACAGGGTCCCCTGGGGTAAAGTTTTGTAATAAGTTTTGGTATACTTGTAAAGTCTTCGCGTTTTGAGGGAGCGGAGCGCGAAGGTCATAGGAGTAAGAAGGAGCTTTAGTCCCTTAATTTGCTAGAAGATAGGGAGTTTTGTGACCCACCCATGGTCCGCTGACCATGGTATTGTAAGAGCGAAGGCTATATATAAACCAGTCATAGTGAGTCTAGGAAGTACGTCAATAATAGAAGATTTTTGTATGGGAAAGTAAGCTAAAGCAGGAAAGTTTGTTTCATGTACTTAAGCGAAGGGGAAAGCTCCTACCGCTGAGTGCGCAGAGACCTTGGTAAGTCTGCGGGTTGAGTGTGCGGGCCCCTGTAGCTAAGTGCGCGGAGACCTTGGTAAGTCCGCAGGCTGAGTGCGCGGGCCCCTGCAGCTGAGTGCGCAGTGACCTTGGTAAGTCCGCGGGCTGAGTGCATGGGCCCCTGCAGCTGGGTGCGCGGTGACCTTGGTAAGTCCGCAAGCTGAGTGCTCGAGCCCCTGCAGCGGAGTGCGCAAGGAAGAAGAGTCTGTAACTGAACGATTATATCAATATAAGATTGTTTTAAAGCTCTACTTGTGTATCTATGTGACTATATTTACTTCTGCAAGTTTATATATTTTCGCTATGTTATTTTGAATTGATAAGAAGTAATGCTTAATTGATGTGTGCAAGTCGCAGATCTGCTTAATTACTTATTGTTATGAATGTTTAAAGCATTTCGCGAAGGTTAAGATTATGTTTTAGCGAGTTACTACAATCATCTATATTCTAAGGGTTAGGATTCGCAAAGACTGAAAGAAGCCCTAGAAGCCGCAGGAACCCATCACACTGACCTCTGGATGCAGAAACCTAGTTCTGTCATACCCCAATACTGCTTCAGGTGAGACTGGAGCCTGTGCTACGCGGGTCGTTACCGAAAGGATCAACAGTTAGGGTTTTGTTGGTTGGCACAGCTAACTCTGAACCTAGGTCAAGACCCTCAAGCCAACACATGTTATGCTTTTTCTATATTATTTTAATGCATAGAGGGTGATCTTGATGAGAATGATCCCAATATAAGCAATAATTTTGATGTTATGTAGCTATTTGTTATAGCATCGTTGTTTTTGGACTCTAGAGGTCATTTAGATCCTCTTTGTTGATAAGTTTTGAATCAAAGATGGATTGCACTCGGAGCTATTTTGGTTATATGCACCATTGATTTACACATGAGAAACTTTACATATTTGTGTAAAATAATTTGGATTCATATGGAATCATGGATGCACATGAATTATATGTTCTTTTCAAAATTTGAATAATTTATGTATTTTTTGGTCGACCAATCTTTTGGTCTAGTTCTGACGATGTTGTTTGTTTGATGTTGATGTCGCTTTATATATAAGTTAAAAAATTGAAAATAAACTATCATTTTAGTATTTAAGCTTCTCGATATTGCAAATGATTTAAAATTTAGATCCCCCGGCAATAAATTGACAATAACGATAAATGTAACATGGATTTTTATAAAATATATATTTTGATATATCTTTATGCATATTACCCATGCAGAATGGCATATAAGTATTGAAGATATGTACGCATATATTCTTGTAGTAGATTAATGATATAATTAAAGCATCAACTAAATAGTTGTAGTATTGTACTATGCAGCGAACAATTCAAACTTTATTCGTCATATAATTTGGATTCTAATCTGAAAATACAAATAACTATACCATTTAGTAATATTTCTTAAGCCTCTTGTCATGAGCAGTTTCTAAATCTTCTCCCGTGGTCTACTAGCAACAAGGTTTGCTACTTGAGCGGAGGGAATTGTTTCCGGAGGACAGGGAATCATTGAGGGAGACCACTGCCCTCCAAAGAGAGCTTCAAGAGTGGGAGCATGAGTCTGGGGGTGCTTCCCTGCTACTATCGGTTAAACATTCCCAAAATGAATCAAACTTTTCTAGCAGAGGATCACACATTCAAGTCTCACCATATTCAGATGTTTTTCAAAAGCATGTTCAACCGGGTCATGTTATTTAGAAAGAGGCTGGCCCTTGATCGTCATAACAATATCTAACAGAGTGCACAAGACATATTCAATAATGAAAATGTGTTCCTAAACTCAGAAAAAGAAAGAGATTTTTTTCTACTTACACAACACCATCTACAGTAAGGGATGTTTCTGCAATGTTAGTTGCAACAATAATGCGTCTACAATTTGGAGGTGCTGGCGTAAACACTCGAACCTGTTTATTGGCAGCAAGCATCCAACTGATCCATGTTAGCATACACCTGTTTATTGGCAGCAATCAAACCACTGATCCATGATAGCATTGACTAGCTAGGCAGCAACATTATAAATCTTTAACCCATGGTAAATTACAGTCCTCAAGAATGTAATAATTTAATTATATTCTTGTATTTTCACACATGGAATCAGATCTATCGTCCATAACAGCATCCACACAATATTCCACTATGTAGACACAAATACATAAATCATTATACTATTTTTAGTAGAAATCTCGAAGAAATGTTATAAATTTTACTCTGAGAAACAAAACTGTACTAGTGCAAGTTATTTATTACAGTAAATGGTACTTTAATCAGTTCATCCGCAACAGGAGTAAGGCCACAATATCACATTGTGTTCCAGCAATTAAAGATAAATCAGCACATGAATATTGTCACTTTCATTTCTCCAAAATTAAAAGTTAGAACATTATTTACAAAATGTTAAATTTGGCAACTAGGGCCAAACATCACTTTGGACAGCTCTTATGAGGCAGCTGATATTTTTCTTGGATTCCTCTTTCCGAGAGGTGTAGGATTGATCTAAAGATCATCCCATTCTGACATGTACAAATGAAGTTATGAATTTATTTTTAATATGGACAAATTGTCAAGGTCGGCCAGCTATCAAATTAGCCTCATCCAGCCTTCAACGTTGCATATAAATACAAGGTGCCTCCTCCTCATTTTGGCATCTCATCTCATTCATCTTTCTCTCTAACATCTTGATTAGGTACGGATTTCTGAGCCTCTCTCTCTCCACACGTGCGAAAGGAAGATTGTCTTTTCTAGTTGCTGTGTTGACCAGATTTGACCAAAATTTCAGGAAGCTGAAATTTCAGGAGGCTGACTTTGACCATCGTTGACCCTGTTTGACTTTGGTTTTGTGAGGGAGACTCCTGTTTGGGCAGGCCGCTGTTCTGGGCACAAAAACCGAGGCAGTTTTACCCCTGCGTTGACCATTGTTGACTGCCCTAATTCAGGTTGCTGCATTGACTTTTGTTGACCAGATTTGACTGGTTATTTTTGGACTGTTTTGGGCTGCATTATCCTTCTGTTAAAGGCCGAGTTGACCAAGGTTGACCAAGCTGTTTTGGAGGTCAATTTCAGTCCTGTTGACCAGCGTTGACTTTCTGGTTAGGGCTTTCTGTTTCTGCTGTTTTGACTGATCAGTTTGGGCAAGTGAATATTGTAAATTGTACTCTCCCTCTGCTGAACTTTTGAAGAATTATAAGAAGAATTGATCAAGGGTTTCCCCACATTGGGGTTTGTCCCTGGCTGGTGCCATATCTTGTGTCTTCTTGTGTTGGCTTGTCTTCTACTGTTATTGTTTATGTTCTATCTGCATTTTACTATCATGTTGATGTGATTGCTATATTGGATATGATATTGGGCTAACAAAGAAAATTGAAGTAAAATTGCTCTAAGCATAGAACATACCATTGTTATCCTAAAATTAACACAAAAGCATTCAACCACCGAATATAGTTTTTTTGCAAGTACAAGGGAAGGAAGTTTCTTTCTGTTAAAAATCCTTGTCTATTCAAAACTGAGCTTGCTAACATATTAATCCTTCATTAGAACTCCTACAGTACAGTTGTTAACAGAGAATATTTTGCTAGATCTTTTTGTTGGAGAATGTAACTAGTTTCGGTCTTCATAATTGTCATTTGACTCATGTTATATTGTAATTCTTATGTATCTATCAAATGAAGAAAGAAAAATATGTAAATATCAAAAGAATATTATTTTTGTAAAGCATGGGTTTCATGCTTAAGTTATTTGTCACTAGGTCAAGCATTCATTTAATGCTCCTAGGGTTTACATGAGTCAAAGTGTCCTTGTCATATTGTAAAAGACCCATTCAGGCATTTGTATCAAGAAAAGAAAAATTATTTTTAATATAGAAGTGTCTAGAAGGCTCCCAAGACCAAGTCGGCCAGCCTATGTGAAGTCAGCCTAGAGAGGGCTAATGGAGCCTCTTGGAAGGCTGTATAGAGATGGAACAACCTGTTGTAACACACATCAAGCACATATCTTTCAGATTCGGTCTGCAAATGGAATAGACATGCAAAGATCCAAGAAGGCAAGAAGAAGTCTAGTGAAGAAGAAGAAAAGCCCTAGAAAGTTCAGATCTCTGAAATTCTGCTTGGAACAGCTCACACGTGCGAGAGGCCTAGGGTTACTGGGCATGCAACAGGTCCGAAATTGCAGGAAGGTGTTGCAAACTTAGTTGCTTCACTGTCATTGGAGATCTGGTTTTGCATTGCAGAAAAAAAACTTGCATGGATGACTTGGTTCTTGGTGATAGTCTCGGGTCTGGGTTTTGGTCTTGGAAGTCTCCTTTGAATTGATTCTATAAGAAGAAAAGTTCTTCTGGGTCTTCCCCTTGGAGGAGTTTTGCCCTGGCTTGGAGCCTATATCTTGTGTTCATCTTTGTACGGTTGTGATATTCATTGTTTTGGCATTTATTTGATGATAAGAACATCAGTATAATCAAGAAGAACATAATATAACAAATAACTGTCAAGTGAGAAGTCAAAATAAAAATATGCCCTAATGCTGCCCTAATCGATTCTCCAACAATTTTCCCTATAATACACAAACACAAACGATAACTCCAAATAGCAGAGACTAGAGAGTCAATTGTATATTATTCAATATCTGAAAAGTGAGATAGAAAAGTGATATGTCTCGTGAGAGAGATGGATTTTGGTTGCAACCAACATCAAATAACTAAAAGCACATGTCTCGGTATCTAAAGTCACTTTATTTGACCACTAACTCAAAAATATTATGCTATGTAAACATTATGTACAATTAATATGTCATATGTTCACTCAATCAGCCGCCCTTAATAGTCATTTGTGAAACTGCACCAAGCTTATCACTAAATCTTACAAACTTATCTGGACTATAGTTTAGTGAAGATATTTGCAATCTGTCCCTGAGTTGCACAATCATGCAACTCCATTTCTCCCTCTTACACAAGTTGAACATAATGGCAATGGACCTCCGTATGCTTTGTTCACTATTGAAACAGTAGATTTCTTCCCATCTTCAACACATTTTGGTTTTCACAATAACCTATAATTGTAGCTTGTTCAACTTGCAAGTGAGTGAGTATTCCTCATAACCAAAATGCCTCACAACCTATATTTATTGTTGTGCTGTATATTGCTTCAGAATATATGAATGGCACAGTTTATTGTTTTTTATTCAACCAAGAAGCAACCCCTATAAAAATAGTGAAAACGTTACCTGTAGTGGATTTCCTATCATCAACCAAACTAGAAAATCAGACTATGTGAAAATTGTTGAACAGAAAACCTCCCCTCTACCATACAAGATGTCACACTCCAAAGTTACATCTACATACCTCAAAAATTTCTTGGCTGTCCAATGTTCAACCACTGGAGATGCCATGAAACTAGAAATAGCACTGAATGCAAAACCCATATTCAAACTTCTTGTTGTAAGATATATCAAGATCTCCAAAAATTGTTTGATTACCAACTCATTAGCCAGTTTTGAATCAGTGTTGGTTGATAGCTTCAGCCCAAATTCAAAAGGTGTAGAAATTAACTTGCAATCTGCGATACAAAACCTCTCCAACAAACATTTGAATACTGAGATTATCAAACAAACACACAACCATCAGTTTCTCAAAATCCCACACCCAGGAAATAATGCATGAGGCCCTAATCCATCATGTAAAATGCTGAACACAAATCAGATTTTACCTTCTGAATTATGTCAATCTCACTACCTACAATAATAGTATCATACACATACACCACCAAGATCAATATATCATCAACGATGCTTTTGACATATAGATTTGGATAAAAGAGGTTTCTTCTAAGTGTACATCCTATAATATGCATGTCCCAACCCCTGGTGGGCAATGAACTGCCCCATCCTAAAGGGGGCAATAGCTACTATACATCGTACAAAGCAACCTCTCATTCCTTCAGCTACGTCAAATAATACAAAGAAGAATCAAGAAAAAATAAAAGGCATTTAGAGGGGTGGAAAAACAAAGGCCGAGGTGACTCATGCATCCACGATTGCTCCCTCCTCACATCTATACACCCAGGATGAGGTACTCCATCATAGCCAATCCCTTTGACCATGGCACTTGGCCATGAAGTCCATTCCCCTTCATTCCATCATTATTCACATGGCACCTATCAATTGAAGGGTGGACCAAGGACATGTTGCTTCCCCTTGGGGGTTGAAAACACCTAATAGGATCGTCTATTAACCACTCCTACCTAGCGAGGTTACAGCATTACGGGACTAAGGCCCCAATTTTGGAAGAGAAGCCTTATATGAAGTCTTAGTTTGCCCATTTCTTTCAAGCTTGGTGCACTTAGATGCAATAAACCTAATGATAAAAGTTGCAGCACAAAATATTGTGTGTAATTGATAGGTGGTTCCATCTATAGGTATGGGCAACTTGACTGGGGTCCAGGTCCTCCAGAGAGACTGTCGAAACCCACAGTTGATATTTTGAGAGCCATGGGACTCCGGACAATTGTAGAGCAACATTTGTATCCATGGGCACCATTAGCACCCACAGAGTTCCTACATTTTTCCCTATATCATTTACGGGATGATGCACCTGGACCATCATGTCCCAAGTTAACTTCGCAAAATTACAGGATCAGGCAGTTGATCCAAGGCCTAGATGAAGTTTGTCTCATACCATGAGACATGGGAAGGCTAGCACCATCTTCAATACCCTCAAAGTTGGAGCATCAGGCATATTCACCACATGGAGACCCATGAGACCCATTTTGTGCCCCAAAGCCAAAACTAGGGTCCATAGGATGATTGTGAAAAAGATGTAGAGGCCAGCCCCTAGAGGCCAATTTTATAAGGCATCTACACTTGTTTTGGCACACATTGCACTCAAAATTTTCCTAGAAGAGGCCTATGTTAGCATGACATCAGCCTTCTAGCTATTCCATCTCACACGTGTGGCATATTATTGATATATCTCACAAGCTACTAGGTCGGCTTGTAACCTAGACTTATACTTGCCCATTATTATATGTTTAGAGGGGCTTGTAGGCCAATACGGCATTCCAATGCCTTGTATCAATTTAGAATTTGTCATTTGAACTTCTCATCATCACAACTTTGGATTTTCGACCTCATTATAGGAAATTGGACTTGTTCTCTTTGTTAGTGTCAGTGTTTGCAGTCTTCCTCCAGTGATCAAACATGCTCTTACAAAGTGATTTTAAGGTGTCAAGGTCAAATTTTGTCATTTCAGTGAGTCTTCAAGCAGAATTTGGTCACTAGGTATTAGGTATAGGGTTTGCTTTTACTCCTTCCAAAGTTGTCCAAATGTCGGTCCATGTCACAATTTAGTTGAGTGCACCGTCATTCAGAGGGTTGTCATCATCATGTTAAGTTCCACTGGGTCATTTTACACCTTGTTCATGCTTCAGTTGCGCCTACGTAAGGTTCATTTCCCTCTCCTAGGGTTTTGAAGGCAATTTCTCTTGGATGGTCAAATCATCAGCAAAACTTGTATCCTGATGTTCATACACCTTCCCCTATCCTTAATGTACCTTATTAAACACTTCCCATCACTGAGATCCCCCAAATTCCTCATTTTCGCACAAACCCTAGTTTCTTGCTACAACTTGGCAATTTTCTAGGCTAGACCTGTGTTTTGCCCTTTTGGACCCCTTCCCCTCACTCAATCTTTGAAATTCCACTTTCCCCTGCTTCCTAACATCTCTCCCTACTTCCCAAAATTTTCTCAAGAATTTAGAAGCCCCTTATCTCCTTCATTTCGCTTCATTTCAACAAATCCCCTGTTCCACACATCGGGGTAGGGTTTACTCAAATGATGTTTCTGAGCAAGAAAAGATGAATTTTGGAAAACTGAGAGAGGTTTTTGTCCACAATAGGCCAAGGAAGAAAAACCTCCTTCACTTTTTACACAGGTGTCATGGTTTAGGAGAAATGTCAAAAATACAGTTTCCTCGGGAGAATTGATGCACCTCTAAAGTGACCTTGGGAAAATCAAGTTTTCTCCTAGCTTGGTTGGCCAAATGACTTGCTTGATAAGTCAAATGATAACTAGACACAAAGAGCTTTCCAATGAGCTATTATGAGCTCAATTTGGAGTTGAGGAAGACCTTCAAAAGTTGACTGCAACAGCACTCTACCTTTAGGCAGCCTCATTTGGCACATTTTGACCAGTCTTGGGAGATTTGATTTTTGACAGGGCAAATGAACTCCAAATTGAAAAATTTTGGTCGGGTTGGAAAGTAGACGCAAAGACCTTTCCAACGAGCTATCCTGCACCCAATTTGGACACCGAGAAGGCCTCCAAAAGTCTCCTGCAAAAAGCGCTACGGCGCGGCGCACATAACTAGCGCGGCGCATTGGGCTCAAATTTCCAGTGTGAAAATACACTGGCACGGCGCATAGAGAAGGCACGATGCGTTGGGCTTGAGGCGCGGTGCATAGAGCTTCCAAGCCCGATTTTCTCAAAACTTCATCAAATCGCCCAAATCACATGGATTTGCCTTGGGACAAGTAGGTAGAGCCTCTGTCATTGTGTTTTATCCAAGTTTGTGCTTATATCATGGTGGTTGAAGAATGGTAATTGTTTTAAATACAAAATCAAACCCTACCATTTGACATTCTAAGACACTTGCTGCCTAGGGTTTGAATAACCATTTTGCTACCAAATCTATCATTTCTCAATCACTCCCTACTCCATTTTCCCTTGATTTCCCTATTCCCCAAATTCACTAATCCCCTCTCCCCATTCCCAAAGCCACAAACTCAAACTCCCGAAACCTAGTCCCATACTGAAAACTCCCAAACTACTCCATAACCCCTATTCCCTTGATTAAAACCTACCCCCAGCAGTCCCTAAATCCCTCATTATTTGTTCTTCCCCCTATAGTTGTATCACTCTTCCCCTTGGTGGGAAAAGTCAAAATACACCATCAAGACAGTTCAACACATCACAGCTCACCTATTTCTCATCAAAGCAGCTCCAAAACAGTTCATTCACTAGCAGTGATGGCATCTGATCCTTCATATGAGTATGAAGAGGAGACACACAGTGACTCACCAACAGGAGTACATGCACCCAGGAGACCTCATAAAGGTGGCAAAACATTCGGGAGAATCGCCAAGCTGCCCAAAGGAGGAGGGTGGAGTTCACTTCACTTGAGCAGGAGGTTAATGCCGATCGAGAGTCATGGCTTGAAAGAGCCAACATCCACTTAGAGAGACTGCTAGACAAGGCCGACAAGGAGAAGGCATTGCTGAGACACATGGCTTTTCATTACATGGCGAGGAACAAAGTTTGCAAAGGCGCGAATCAGGAATTTAAAGGCAAAATTAAGGAAGGCATCAAAGAGGCAAAAGAGGCAAAAGGAGCATGATCAACTTCAGATATTGGCCAAAGCCTCTTTAGCCCAACATAGCTCTTGATAGAGAAGGTCCAGCCCAAATTTCAAGAAATTTGGAGCAATTTTTGCATTTTGGAAATTTTTTGCACAAAAAACAGAGTTTTCCTCCCTATGCGTCGTGCCACGTGGCGCTCGCTTTTGCTAGAGGGCTCCAAATCACAAAATCTTTGTATTTCTGGATTTGTCATGAAAAGTTATGCTTGCCTACTTATGGCCAAGAAGTTTGGGCAGGTTTTGAGCCCTCAAAAGGTCAAAAAGACTCAAAAAATGACCTCATTGCCCCTATTTTGACACATAGGAAGCAGTGTTGGGAGAACGGACATTTGGAAGGGCAAATGGAGGCCAAATTGAAAAATTCCACTTGGGTTGGAAAGTACATAGGCAAACCTTTCCAGCAAGCACACCTGGAGCTCATTTGGACATCGGGAAGGCTTCCAAAAGTGGGTCCAAACAGGCGCTACGCATAGAGAATCAGGCGCGGCGCATAGAGGAAAAATTGTCAGTTTGACCAAGTTTTGCTCTGTTTTTTGCCCAGCTTTGCTTAGTTTGACTTTTTTACTTTCCTAATGGCAAAATTATGATGTAATTTGATGTATATTAATGGATCATGATGTAAATATGTCAAATTCTCACTTGGTAAGGTAGATTCATCAATTAAAAAGTTGATTGAAACTGAATGAATCAGTTCCCTAATTTATAGAGGCAGACAGTTTCATGGCCTAATTTCTAGTTCCTAGTTTAGAATCAGTTGGATCAGCTCCTAAACATGTGAGCTCGACCCCTAGAGGCTAGGATGAGCTATGGTTTGTCTATATTATGTTGTTTTTCAGTCATTAGCATGGTTGGACACTAGGGATTGCTTGGCACTCCATTGTACATTTGATTTCTGCATTTTTGGCAAAGGAAAGACCAAGGTTTTGCAGCGCTTGTTGGGATCCTTGTGGCTCTGTGTTTTGATGGTGTTTTTCTTCATGCAATTGTAAGTTCATTGATGTTTTATGTATGCCATTTCCCTTCTCTTTGCTTCTGAAATTAAACAAATGAGTGACAAAAGGTAGAATTCATTAGCTTGATGTGCTCTGCCTGTTAGTTTGTTTAATTTTCAATGTTTTCTTCAGTTTGAAGAGGATTCTTGGTAGCCTCTTGCCCTCTTCAGCTCCTCAGTGGTCTTTTCCATCCATTCATTTAATCTAAAGCATCAAAACCACTGCCTACCTTGCCCCAACCGGAACTCTGCAAAAATTTGGCCTCATCCCCGGACCCAAATTTGCCTTTCCTTTTTTCCAACAAAACTCTCAAAAAAATCAAATCAAATCCTTGCACTTCATACCTAGCCTAATATCAGCTTTTATTTCAGTGATCTCAAGCCCCATCGATTATCTTTTGCTGAGATTGACCCGGAGAGAGCCCTCTCCTGTCCTCGTAGGGCTAGCTACGAGGCTGAGCGTGGTTTGATGTGGACCTAGAAGCTTACCTTTTCAGCCTGAGGTAAATCTAGGCTCTAACATAGTGGCGACCATACTGGGGAAGAAATTGTTTGTTTGCTAGTGTTCTTCGTTTTATAAACTATAGACGGAGCCTGAAGTTAGCCAGGTAGCCTTCGAAACGCTTTTGCTTTGCATTAGCGCAAGTAGATAAAAGTTGCTTCAGTCAATCTTCGGTCTAGTCTTATAAACGGAACATCTAACTTGCAAATTGCCCCAGTAACATGTATCATGTTCAGATCTGATTGTTGATGGTGGACAACGATCAGACACAGCAAGGCTGAAATCATTCACCTGGTGACTCCAACTCAATGTAGAGACTCCACTGGAGGACTAACTCTTCTTTGAGAAAATGGAAGGATCTTACACAAAGTCCGGGTATCCAAAGTGGAATGGTATTCAGGATCTACTCTGCTTTCTTGTAAATTACTTCTTTGTTGTTCTTGAAGCTGTCCTGAAAGTTTTTCAGAATTTGTTGTATGATAAAGGTGATCAAAATCTTCACTCGATCTATTCAAAAAGTGTAAATACTGAGTTTACATGGCGAGAAACAAAGTTTGCAAAGGCGCGAACCAAGAATTTAAAGGCAAAATTAAGGAAGGCATCAAAGAAGCAAAAGAGGCAAAAGGAGCATGATCAACTTCAGATATTGGCCAAAGCCTCTTTAGCCCAACATAGCTCTTGATAGAGAAGGTCCAGCCCAAATTTCAAGAAATTTGGAGCAATTTTTGCATTTTGGAAATTTTTTGCACAAAAAACAAAGTTTTCCTCCCTATGCGTTGCGCCACGTGGCGCTCGCTTTTGCTAGAGGGCTCCAAATCACAAAATCTTTGCATTTCTGGATTTTTCATGAAAAGTTATGCTTGCCTACTTATGGCCAAGAAGTTTGGGCAGGTTTTGAGCCCTCAAAAGGTCAAAAAACACTCAAAAAATGACCTCACTGCCCCTATTTTGACACACAGGAAGCAGTGTTGGGAGAATGGACTTTTGGAGGGGCAAATGGAGGCCAAATTGAAAAATTCCACTTGGGTTGGAAATTAGACAGGCAGACCTTTCCAGCAAGCACACCTGGAGCTCATTTGGACATCGGGAAGGCTTCCAAAAGTGGGTCCAAACAGGCGCTATGCATAGAGAATCAGGCATGACGCATAGAGGAAAAATTGCTAGTTTGACCAAGTTTTGCTCTGTTTTTCGCCCAGCTTTGCCTAGTTTGACTTTTTTACTTTCCTAATGGCAAAATTATGATGTAATTTGATGTATATTGATGGATCATGATGTAAATATGTCAAATTCTCACTTGGTAAGGTAGATTCATCAGTTAAAAAGTTGTTTGAAACTGAATGAATCAGTTCCCTAGTTTATAGAGGCAGGCAGTTTCATGGCCTAATTTCTAGTTCCTAGTTTAGAATCAGTTGGATCAGCTCCTAAACATGTGAGCTTGACCCCTAGAGGCTAGGATGAGCTATGGTTTGTCTATATTATGTTGTTTTTCAGTCATTAGCATGGTTGGACACTTGGGATTGCTTGGCACTCCATTGTACCTATGTTGCAGGAAACGTGGGGGGGGGGGGGGGCCGTTTCCGGCTGGAAACTGGGACGAAACGCGGAAACGCGTTTGGTACGGCCAGGAAACGCGTTTCCGGCCGTACTGCCACGTTTCCCGAAACGGAAACGTGGCAGTACGGCCGGAAACGCGTTTCCTGGCCGTACAGCCTGCGTTTCCCAATTGAATTGTGTTTTTTTTAATTTTTTTTTTTTCAAATTTGTTTTTTAATTTTCTAGATGTGTGTCTAAAGTTATAAAAGTGAATTTTTGCCCTAGTGTTGATATGCAGTTCATGGTAATGTTAAATTCTTAAAGTAAAAGTGATATTCTCGTTTATTTTTCATTTTCATCATTTTACTTAAATTTTTAACATTACCATGAAATGACTCGGGATGTTTGAGAATGGTTTCGCCCTCATTGGATTTCATATGGAAAAAGTAGAATTTTAGATCTCACTCAAAATCCAACAGACTTATTTGTTTTTCAGGATTTCAGGATTGGGGGGATTGCAATGTTTCCATTGGATTTTATCATGTACTAGGGTATGGAACTTGTATTTAATCAAGAGAACCAAGCCCTCTATGCAGTGGAAACTCCCAATAATCAAGATCATGTAAGGTACTAGGGTATGAAACATGTATTTAATCAAGAGCACTAAGGTCGTTCGACTATGTAGGAGGAGACTCCCAATACAACAGTGGGCCTTCTAAAGAATGGGATGTGGATGCAGAAAATCTTGATTTGGATCTCTCTCTTGCAGCCTTATAGTCTTTATTGTACTTGCAGCCTCATATATTAATATAAATAAAGGCTGATTTTGAGATTTGGATATCTAATAAAGGTTGCTTTTGGATATTCTGATATTTTTATTTTCATTATGTGATCATTCATGAGTAAATGTGATGTAAATTAAATCTTAATGTTTAAGTGTAATAAATTATAATGTATCATTTATGCTTTATGATTGCACACACACACACACATATATATATATATATATATATTTAAATATTTTCTATATATATTCGCGTTTCCCCGTTTCCAAAATTTGGGGAGGTCGCGTTTCGTATCGCTTCCCGTTTCGGAAACTCGTACCCGTTTCCCCGTTTCGTGCAACTTAGCATTGTACATTTGATTTCTGCATTTTTGGCGAAGGAAAGACCAGGGTTTTGCAGCACTTGTTGGGATCCTTGTGGCTGTGTGTTTTGATGGTGTTTTTCTTCATGCAATTGTAAGTTCATTGATGTTTTATATATGCCATTTCCCTTCTCTTTGCTTCTAAAATTAAACAAATGAGTGACAAAAGGTAGAATTCATTAGCTCACTGTGCTCTGCCTGTTAGTTTGTTTAATTTTCAATTCTTTCTTCAGTTTGAAGAGGATTCTTGGTAGCCTCTTGCCCTCTTCAGCTCCTCAGTGGTCTTTTCCATCCATTCATTTAATCTAAAGCATCAAAACCACTGCCTACCTTGCCCAAACCGGAACTCTGCAAAAATTTGGCCTCATCCCCGGACCCAAATTTGCCTTTCCCTTTTTCCAACAAAACTCTCAAAAAAATCAAATCAAATCCTTGCACTTCATACCTAGCCTAATATCAGCTTTTATTTCAGTGATCTCAAGCCCCATCGATTATCTTTTGCTGAGATTGACCCAGAGAGAGCCCTCTCCTGTCCTCGTAGGGCTAGCTACGAGGCTGAGCGTGCTTTGATGTGGATCTAGAAGCTTACCTTTTCAGCCTGAGGCAAATCTAGGCTCTAACACTCTTGTGGATGAATTGGAAATTTTCGATACATTTTGATATTTGGAGCTAATCTTGGATATTCTTTGGAGCTATTCTTTGGTCTAATGGATGGAAATCTTCCATGTTATCTTGTATGTGGACTTGATTGTTGAATATTAATTTATTAATGTCTAATGTATGGAATAATTGATTCTAGGTCATGCTAAATTGTGCCCTAATTTGTTGAAGATTAATTAAATTTCTATTTAGATTAATATTGCAAGCATTACTCATACATAATATGTAATGAATTGTCCTAGTGGTGAACTCCTAGAAGCTCTCCCATGAAAATCCATTTTTCCATTGCATAGGTAAATGCTTGAAATTTTGTTGCTAGGGCATCAAATTTCAGACTCCTTGGAAACAATTTTCGCTAATCTATTCTCTCAAGGGACAAGGGACTGGTCCAATTAAATTGGTGATCATTTACCTCTCTTATCCATTTTCTCTCTCCTTTAAATTTTGGCCCCTTTAAGTCTAAGGTAGTAAACTAGGGCTTGGTGTGAATCCATAGGCAAGGTGAGTTTTGGCGATTGGAAATCCTAAACATCAAGAGGATAGTGTTTTCCACAAAATCTATCCTTTTGGTGAGCACCCACTTCAATTCCATCCACAAACTCTCTTGCCCTAGTTGTTTGCCTTAAGAAGGAAACCCAGTTTTATTTTCCTTCAACTTGGGGGCTTCTTTGAAGGTTTCATGAGCCTTGGCCTTGCTAATATACATTGTTGGAAACCTTTTCTCCTAGCCTATATCATTGGTTACTTCAACACTCAACCCCTCAATCAAACCATAGGTCTCATGCCTCATCATATAGACTTCTACAGAGAAATTGAATTGCCTCCCATTGGAACCTTGAACCAAAAATTGTCTTTCTTGCAAAAATCCCCATTGTATCACCTTATATCCTATTGACCACTCAAATGTCAACTACCCTATAGTAGAGTACACTTCAAAGCAGTCATAATTTTTTTGAGATTTCATCATCATCATGCAGCTTCTAGTCTACTGATGTAATCCAAATTATGTAGCCCTGGGGGCCATTATGGATTCTAGTATGTCTATAAAGCCATGTAAAACATCTAGATAAGCCTATGATTTTGACCATAGAGTTTCACTGTAGGGAGTTTTTTTTTCCTCCGCCAATTATTTATGTTTTTAAACATTTATAATTGGTAGAGTTTTTCTCCTGAGCATGCCCCAAAGATAGAGTGGGGCTCGATGGTGAGGTCTTAGGTGAGTCTTAGTGTATAGAGTCTATGTAAATTATCATACTAGATCATTTGTAAAGTGTCGAGGAATTTGGTTGAGTCTAGAGGTCATATTTTTATTGTCAAAATTCCCCATCTGAAATGGGATTTTTATGTAATATTTCATGTAAAGATGTAAAAAGTGTTATCTATGGAGGTTTTAAGCGGTGTGAGTACACAAAATTATACCTCAACTCCTAAACTTTCTATCTCGATTCTATACACACTTTGATGGTGGAAAAATATGTCTAAACCCATCTAGAGTCATTTATTTTATTTTATGGCAAAATAATTAGTCAAAAATGGTCAAAAAAATTAAAATCAGAAAAATAAAATTTTCTCCGAGTGGAAAAATAATTAAAAAGGGAATGTGCACTTTCCAAGAAAGGGATCAAATTTAAGGATGAGAAAAGCCTCATTTCCAAGGCAGAAAAGACCCACAAAAAGTTCATTTGGCCAAAAGGAAAATAATTTCTCAAGGGAAATCGAATTTTTTGGTCTAGGTGGTTATTTTGAATGAGGAAATTTCAAGAAAAATATTTTTGAAGATATTCCAGTGGTCCAAAACCACTCCAAGGTCAAACATTGGTCCATCTAGCACATCAATCAAGGAAGTCGAATTTTTCTATGGATCTGTGCAGCAGTGATCAAGGGTTTGAATTATTTTGAAGAGGATCAAGCCATGGATCAAGTCAAATCGTTGTTTTTTCCACTTAGGGGCTCTCACAGACTCATTGTTTTCTATATAAGGAAGCTCTAAGCTCCTCATTTGCAAGCATGAAAAATCTTGAGCTCTTGGCTAAGTGAAGTTCTACTACTTTTGTAATATTTTTTCCGAGCAATAAAATAAAGTCTTTGGGGAAAAGCTATGGTGTTATTCTTCAGTCTATGTCACAAGGTTCATCAAACTTTAACCTTTAGGTTCGAATTTTGGCGAACCGTAAAAAAAATTTGAGGTTCAGCGAACCTCATCGAACCTCATAGCCATTGACCAAATCCGTAGATCAAAATTCATAACTTCATGTCACAACTCAAGATTGTAATTTATCCTTGTAGTTTCCATGTTCGTGATAGCATTTTTTATGTTTACTGATGTTGATCTCTTACTATTTTATCCTATAATTCATTATATATATATATATATATATATATATGGCAAACCTCATACGAACCTCATCAAAAATTCGAACTCAAACCGAACCTAATCATTGTCGAACCCAAACTCGAACCCGAACCATGTGACATTGTCTTCAGTTATATGGTAATATCTTTCTGAACTATTGTTAATTTTAGATAACAATGGTATGCTCTATGTTTTAACAAAATTTAATTCAATGTTCCTTAGGCAGCACAATAACAATTTCCAATTATATCCAGTAGCAATCACATTAACTTAAACACATTGATAGTAAATGCAGATAGAACATAAAAACATGTGCAGAGGACAAGCCAAGACAAGAGGACACAAGATATGGCGGATACCAGGGAAAAAACCCAATGTGGGGAAACCCTTCGATCAAATCTTCTTATTATTCTTCAATAGTTCAGTAGAGAGAGAGAGTACAAATATCAAATTAACCTGCCCAAAACAGTCCAGTCAAAATCAACAGTCATCTGGTGAAGGCTCCATTATCTATGATTCATGACCAAGATCTACCGAAATTCCTATGGGGTGAAGAAACAAAGACTGTTGTGTACGTTCAGAATAGAAGTCCCCACAGGTCTCTAAATAATCGAACACTTGAGGAAGTCTTCTCTGGGAAGAAGCCTACCGTGGATCATCTCTGAATATTTGGGTGTCCAGTATATATCCACATTCCCAAGGATAAAAGGAAGAAGCTAGATCCAGCAAGCAAGAAGGGAATATTTGTGGGATATAGTAATTCATCCAAAGCTTACAGAATCTACATCAAAAAAGGACATCATATAGAAGTAAGCCGAGATGTAATATTTGATGAAAATATTGCATTCAAAAGACATTTCATCTGATTCTGATGAAGAAGATCTTCCTATATTCGAGGAAGAAGTCAACAAAGAAGAACACAATACTCATCAAGAAGATGAAGGTCCGAGCGAACCTGTCACTATCCCTGAAAAGAGGAAGAGACCTAATTGGTTGACCTCCACACTTCAAGAAGCTAAAGGACATCAGGCAAGTGGAAAATTTAGAGAATGCAAGAAACCCAAAAGGTACCTTGGATATGCAGCCTACATGTCCAAATTGATAGATGATGGGCCATCCATGTTCGAAGAAGCTTCCAAGCATCCTGAGTGGAAATCTGCCATGAATGAGGAATACCAATTGATAATGAAGAATGGGGTTTGGGAAGTTGTTCCTAGACCGGAAAACAAATCTGTGGTAACTTCGAAATGGATTTACAAAATTAAGCATGTTGCGGATGGGAGCATAGACAAATACAAAGCAAGATTTGTGGCTAGGGGTTTCTCACAAGAAGAAGGAATTGACTATGAAGAAACCTTTGCTCCTACAGCAAGATATACAACCATTCGTTCATTGATTTCTCTAGCTGCATCCATGAAATGGAAAGTTCATCAAATGGACGTAAAGACTGCATTTCTGAATGGCACCATAGATGAAGAAGTCTACATTGAGCAACCTTTGGGATTCGAGGTCAAAGGTAAAGGAGACTATGTTTGCAGGTTGAAGAAGGCCCTATATGGCCTCAAGCAGGCACCTAGAGCATGGTACGCCAGGATGGACACTTATCTGCAAAGACTAGGCTTTACCAAAAGTTCGGTTGATCCCAATCTCTACATCAAAGTGGTAAAAGATGAACCTGTCATCATCTTACTATATGTAGATGATCTTCTACTAACTGGTGTAGAAGAACGTATTCTGGAATGCAAGAAACAGTTAACGACAGAATTCGATATGAAGGATCTAGGGTCCATGCACTATTATCTGGGACTGGAAGTATGGCAAGAACCCAATGAGATTTATTTGGGTCAAGGAAAGTATGTAATTGAAATTCTCAAAAGGTTTGATATGATGGAGTGCAAGCCTATGATGACTCCTATGATCACGAACCTGAGACTGTTAAGAAATTCTGAATCCAGTCTGGTGGATCCCACAAGGTACAGGCAATTAATTGGATCACTGATGTACCTAGTAAATACTCGGCCAGATATATGCTTTGCAGTGAATGTTCTCAATCAGTTTCAGATGGAGCCTCATCATGATCATTGGGTGGCAGCCAAGCATATACTGAGATACTTGCGTGGAACCATACATTACTGCCTAAAATATGAGAAAGGGAAAGATGTACTTCTGACAGGATTTACTGATTCTGATTGGGGAGGCAGTGAGAAGGATGGTAGAAGCACAACCGGAGGATGCTTCAGTCTAGGATCCTCGATGGTCTCTTGGATGAGCAGAAAGCAAGAGACAGTTGCCTTAAGCAGTACTGAAGCCGAGTATGTAGCAGCATGTGAAGTCAGCCGGGAAGTGGTCTGGTTAAGGAAATTGTTATCCGACTTATTTGCAGGACCATTGGCCTCTACAACGATTCATTGTGATAATACCAGCTGTATAAGATTGTCTGAGGACCCAATGTTTCATGGGAAGACAAAGCACATAAACAACAAATATCATTATATTCGGAAGCTGGTGCAGGATGGAGTGTTGAAGCTGGAATATGTTCCCACAGATGAGCAGACTGTCGACATATTAACAAAAGCGCTTCTGAACAAGAAGCTTGTGTATTTTCGAGACAAGCTTGGTCTGGTTGATATGTCGTCCCTATTTGAGCAGGAAAGATAGACACTACATTTCTGTCTTCCGAGAATGAAGAAGAAATGGAGGATTGAGTTATCATCTGGCATCCAACACTCTTTGAGGATGAGGTAGGGCATCCAAGACAAGAGTGGGCAAGAGGACCGATATTCTTGAGGGCTGGGAACCCAAGATGAGAATAGTCCTAGTAGGGCATACTCGGAGAACACCCGGGTGGGTATGACCCTAAGAGAGACAATGACGAGTGTGTCTATAAGTCATTGGTCTCGCCAACATTGTGCTCTGATCTATGATTGAAAGATAGAGCGATTAGTCAAGGCCTTGCTATATGGAAACAATGTTGGTTGAAATGATGCTATAACAGATGGATAACTAATCCGACTCTTTGCTTATGAGAACTCTTGTATTGAGAATGTCCATGTACCATGTATGAATGAATACCTCCCTAGTTAAGAGGGAGTGTTGAAAATAGTGTAACTAGGATCGATCTTCATTATTTTTGCATTAATGTATTTTTGTATTTAAAGAATTATTTTTGCTCTAATTAAAGAGCTCAAGACAAAATGAAGACAGTCATATATTATTTTTGTAAATGTAATGAATGTAAGTCCTTCTAGATCATCAAAGAAATACTCAAATATGTACCCACCGTTTTACTCTTGAAACCGCTCAAAGGAAGGCTATGAAACCACGTCGGCTCAGCTAAATGATCAAAGGAAACGTCGGCCTAATCAAAGTTCACGTCGGCTCAATGAATGGGAAGGCAAGCCTATATATATAGGCTACGTATGGAGCCTCAACAACGCAATTCAATTCACTTCTCTCACGAAGAAGCAAGGTAGCGAAGGAGCCGCAACGTTTGAGGAAGTTTGTCCCCTCATCAAGCCTGCACCTCGACATCTAGTCCTGGGTTAGCGTATCGCATTTCGTGATTGCGTTTGAAGGGCATATCTGGGTTAACATATCGCAGTTCATGATTTTGTTTGAAGGGCAGTCCTGGGATTAGCATATCGCATTTCAGGAGGAGACTGTGGATGACAGTGCGAGGGTACCATAAGACTAAATGAGCCCTAACTCCATCCACGTATGCATATACGCTCTGAATTCTAGGGCACCCTCCTTCACTGTGGTGACAGTCAACTGGATTATCTTGTGGAAGTCGTGCACATCAGCCATTTTCATAACTGTGACAACGTATGATATATATATATATATATGGAGCAAGAGTAGATCGAGGCTAGGAGAGCCTATCCGAGCTGATTTGGTACAAACTGATATAATTCTTCAATTGCAGAACTGAACAGTGCTACTGGGTACATATTCTGAGGTATTGTCATTTGATGTTGAAGGCATTTCAAGGTCAAGTTTTGGGTCATGTAATTTCTCAATAAAGATTCCATAAGAAAGAGTTCAAGGGTTTTTCCTCTCAAGTTTTGGAGAGGTTTTTTCCCTAGCATGGTGCCAATATTTGTGTACTTGTGCATGATTGATTTTCTTATTTTGATAGTTGGTTGATGATAATGATGCATAGTAATAATATCGATCAAATTTGAAGAAAAATAATATCTCAAGCAGTTATCTAGGAAAGAGAAATATAACAATTGCATTGCCCTTAAATTTCTCAACAGAAATCACTAAAGTTCTTAGAAGTATACTCTTCTCCATTATCTGAGCTCAAAACCTTTATCTTCTTCCCTGTCAAGTTCTCTACCTGAGCCTTGAACTCTTGGAATCTACTGAAAACCCCATCCTTGGTCTTCATGAAGTAGATCCATAACTTCCTAAAGAAATCATCAATGAACGTCACATAGTGCAAGAAGCAAGCCAAAGATGGTATTGTCATCTGTCTACATGCATCTGAATGTACTAGATTCAAGATCCCCATGGACCTACTATCACTGCTCGATAAGGATCCCTTAGCATTCTTGCCAAGTGCACAATCCCTACAAACACCATCATGCTCTACCTGGAGCTCTGGAAGACCTATAACCATCCTCCTCAATGCTAGCAAAGCCCTATAATGCAGGGGGGCAAATCATCAATGCCATAAATCACATAAACTGATCCTCAGGCCCTTAGGCCATACAAGAACCTGACCATCTACAAAATCAATTTCGTATCCTCTTTCCTCCTATGCAAAAATAGAGAGCAAGTTCTTCTTCAATCTTGGCACAAATAATACATCTCTCATTTGTAGAGAATCTCTAAACTCTAGCTGAAACGATGCTATCCCAACTCCTTTCATTACATACTTGCCATTATTGCCAAGCACCACCTGCAATGCTAAATCCTTCTTTGTCAAATTAGTGAGAAAACCTCATGAACCTATCATGTGCCTAAAAGCACACCCAACCTGTGTTCTCTGAGACTAGGCACCATCTTGACAAGAGATCTAGAATCTATACCAGTTGTTGAATACTGAAATCTGAGGTTGGTCAAAGGTTGATCTTCAACAAAGCTCTGATACCATCTTGAAATTCCATCGCATGTGTAATAGAATACAACTTTTTGATCTAATAATCACTTCCTAATGATTTTCAAACAGTGTTTTTCATGCAATTCATATCATTGAATAATTGCACAGAAATCTCAATTGCAAATGCAACGGAAACAATAAAGATCATAGAAAGACACACATGCACAATACATGTTTGATCTTATAGATACACTCAGAAGTCACCATTGACTTCCCCTCTGGTCTCGAAACTATCTCACACACATCATTCTTAATGATGGACTGATACTCCTCCATCATCGCATCCTCCCAAACCTACTAGCCTATTGCCTCCTCATAACTGGAAGGTTCAGAATCAATGATTTGGCTCATCAATGCCATATAACTCGAGAACCTATGTGGTCATTTGCTCTCCTTGAAAGTACCACTAGGAACTACATGCCTCTTTGCGTTCCGCAAAGTGTCACGAAGCCATGTCGGCCTCTTCCTAGTCACTACAACATCTCTAAGGCAGGTCTACTAACTCTACTAGCTCTACTGACTCCTCCTGAGAGTCTGAAGGATGATCAACAAGACTAGAGGGATCTATACCCACATCCTTCGAAGCCTCGTGTTCCTCACTATCAATATCCATATGAGACTGTCTAGACCTCCCGAAGACTACCTCCTCATCAAAGGTAGCATCCCAACTAACCTCAATATGGCGTTGTCTTGGAATGTAGATCTTATAGATCTTTGAAGTCTCGTTATATCCCACAAAAGTACCCTTCTTCCCATAAAGTTCTAACTTGTTCCTCTTCTCCTTTGGCACATAAATGTAAACTAGAGAGCCAAAGATCCTCAAATGACTGAACTTTGGCTTCACTCTTGTGAATGCCTCCTCAGGAGTCTTGTCCCCAAATATCTAGTGAGGACTCTTGTTCTAAACATAAACTGTCGTGTTGGATGCCTCTACCCATAACAACATGGGTAAATCTTAATCATGAATCATCGCCTTGATAGCCTCCACAATGGACTTGAACTTCATTTTCACAACCACATTATGCTAAGTATTGTAAGGAACTATCAACTCCCTCTTCATCCCTACCTCCTTGCAGAAATCACTAAAGTTCTTGGAAGTATACTCTTCTCCATTATTTGACCTCAAAACCTTGATCTTCTTCCTTGTCAAGTTCTCTACTTGAGCCCTGAACTCCTGGAACCCACTGAAAACCTCATCCTTGGTCTTCAAGAACTAGATCAATGTCTTCCTAGAGGAATCATCAATGAACATCACGTAGTGCAAGAAGCCACCCAAAGATGGTATTATCAGCTGTTTGCATACATCTGAATGTACTAGATTCAAGATCCTCATGGACCTACTATCACTGCACGGTAAGGATCCCTTGGCATTCCTGCCATGTGCACAATCCCTGCAAACACCATCATGCTCTACCTGGAGCTCTAGAACACCTATAACCATCCTCCTAAATGCTAGCAAAGCCTTGTAATGCAAGGGGCAAATCTTCGACACCATAAATCACATAAACTGATATTTTCATGTACCAATGCTTGGATTGGGCATCCTAATAATTTGTACAATCCTCCCTCTCAAACACCAATCACTCTTGCTGTGTCTATGCTCAGGCCCTCGGGCCATACAAGAACCTAACCATCTACAAAATCAACTTCGTATCGTCTTTACTCCAATGCAAAAATAGAGAGCAAGTTCTTCTTCAATCCTGGTACAAGCAATACATCTCTCATTTGTAGAGAATCTCTAGACTCCAGCTGAAACGATGCTCTCCCAACTCCTTTAACTACATACTAGGCATTAGCGCCAAGTTGCACTTACAATGCTAAATCCTTCTTTGTTAAATTAGTGAGAGAATCTCATGAACCTATCATGAGCCTAAAAGCACCACCCAGCTTGTCTTCTCTGAGACTGGGCACCATCTTGACAAGAGATCTGGAATCTATACCAGCTGCTGAGTACTGAAATCTGGGGTTGGTCAAAGGTTGATCTTCAACGAAGCTCTAATACCATGTTGAAATTCCATTGCATGCATAATAGAATACAACTTTTTGATCTGATAATCACTTCCTAATGATTTTCAAACAATAACTTTCATGCAATTGATATCATTGAATAATTACACATAGAAAATCTCAACTGCAAATGCAACGGAAACAATAAAGATCATAGAAACACAACCATGCACAATATACACGATATTTTTCCCCTGGAAAACCCAACCTTGGGAGAAAACCCAACAATATTTTCTTGAGGAGAAATTGCCTTTTAGAAAGGTTTACAAATAAGAAATTTGTCTAGAAATTTGTGCCAATAATACAAGTCAAATACCAATCAAACAACTATTTAGTCAAATAACGACTCTATAGTCAAACTCGAGCCTATGGTCAACTCGCACATGTGGCCAAATCTTCAGTTAGGCTCGGTCAAATAGCCACGGTCAACGTTGGCCAAAACTCAATCAAACCCTATGGTCAAATCTTTCACACATGCAACTGTCAAGATGCTAGTCAAACTCAGTCAACTCGGTCACATTCGCAGCCTCCAAGAGAGAGATAGAATGATGAAGAAAAGATGAAGACTAACAAATTTCTCCTTGGCCGAATTTCTCCTCCATTGGAAAAGATCAAATGAGCTTGTTGTGTTCATGATTTGTCTCCTCACATGCTTGTCTATTTATATAGAACTCTAATGTTAAGTGGAGACCCAATAGGTGGCTCCTCATCACAAGAAACCCCCTCACTTATGGAGCCTACATTACAACTCAGTATTAGACTAGAAATGTTTTTTCCACTAATGGGTGAAATAACCCATTAAATAAACAAATCAAACTTGCTCTAAAAAATAGATAAATGCATCTCGGAGCAAGCAATATGAGTATCGTGGACCAATCTCCCCTAGCCAAATCAGCATGGCCCCATGGGAGAAAGACTACCCCTGGGCCATTCACCCCTAACCAAATCAACATGACCCCATGGTTAAATGTATCATTCTCCCCTCGTCAAATCAGCATGACCCCATGAGAGAATGTTCGCCTAATGTTGCAAAAACATCAACAAATAACAAGTCAAGTTCTTGTAAGATTGAATTCACAATGATTTGCTTATCCTTATGCTTATTCAAAAAACCAACACCCAGGAGATATTCAAATAGTCCACTGAGGGTATTTATCTTGTGGGACTCCCCTTAACCCAATCTTGAAGATACTCTTCTAAGGTCGAGAAGAAGAGAGTTATCAAGATATCTTCTTGCATTTCTCCTATCCCTTTAGAGTAATACACGAAAAATTGTATGTGTCTAGGGATAGCCTTAAGAAAAGAATGATGGTCGGGGTGTTTAGGTACCTTTTCAAAGTATTCTAGAGCGCAATGACCCTAGAATATCTCGTACATCAAACGATGGTCAAGACATTTGCAATTGTAATGGATCCATGACTTATCCTAGGAATATTTCATAATAACTGAAAGAGGAGTCGACAGTGTGAAATTAGGGCACCCAAAGAAATGCTTCCTTTGTTGTGACATCAAACTATAAAGGACTGACACCAATAAGAGACAAATATCAATTAATGGATAATCAACAATAACATAAAGAGAGAAAAAACTAAGAAAATCCTATTTCTTAGTTTTATACAACCTAAAGCCCTCAACTACAAGAGGCAAGGATTTTCAGAGGGGGTTACTATGTTATGACACTAATGGGAGTATATAATGGGTCTAATGTATAACTAAACAGTGTGTCAACCTAGTAGTGGGCCTACAACCATAATGACAGAGAACGAGTAAACATATTATCATATGAACAACATCTATATATATATATATATATATATATATATATAATTGTTATAAATTGGTTCAATCTTCAATCAAATTGTCACGTGCACACACTCAGGAATTTGCTGGAAGAAGTATTATCTCTAAAATCGCAATTTGACTATGTGACCTGTCGTCATATTTACAGGGAAAGGAACCAGATTTCTGATAGTTTATCCAAAGAAGCAGTGCAACAACCTTTTGGTAATTGGATGATTCAGGAACAGATTGGTCAAGACTTCTATCAGTACTTCCACTGCCCATTCATTGATCAACAGACACAGGAAGCAGCATCAACATGATACATCTCAACACATATATGGACCTTTTTTGTTATTTTTCTGAATATATAGAAAGATCTGGAAGTGTATATAATTTTTGTTTTTTGAACTGTTACAGTAATTAACTCATACTATATTATTTTTGGGACATTTTACGGTATGTGGCCTCGTGTGGCCACCACTTTTGAGATATGCTCCTTTGAAGCATTTACAGCATGTAATTTTCACTTAATGTATAGCTCATCATAACAGTGTCCTTGGGAGCTGTTGACCACTACTGGTCAACTACCCATGCAGTACACCCCCTTTTCTTGGCAGAAAGGGGTAGCACCTGATCGACATGTCCGTGCCATCCCGCAGTCATCAACAGCTTGATCGATTTATGTTGTAAACCCAGTCTGCATGTATGAATTGTAAATAATCTTAGCAGATCTGAGTCATGTATGTAAATTGCCTAGGTGGACCTAACTTTCTAATGATAATCTACGTCCCGGAAGGTTTTTCGTCTCACCGATCTACGATCGGCAGAGTTTTCCTTCAACCTGACCCCAAAGCCGGGATGCATTTTGTTATTAGAACTTTAGGAGAATCCTAGTGTGTTAATCTGCTAGATTATAGTTGTGTCGCAGAACTGGGTGGTTTATGAGGGTCTATGTTAAAGTGGGTTTGTCCCCTTAAGATGTAAATTGTAAAAGTCATGATGTAATGTGTCTTGAGGGTTGAAAAATGTTTTAGTCCCCTCATGAGTCCTAAGTCCTAGGTCCTAGGTGATGTTTCCAAAGGCTTAGTTCGATGATCCATTTAAGAAAATAAATAAAATAATAAAATAAATAAAAATTAAAAAATGAAATAAATAAAAAAATTATAAAATAAAGCAAAAACCCTAAATAATAAAATAATAATATTTTTTGTGAATGCATGCAAAATATCATTTTTTAATAAATCGACGGATGAGATTAAGAGATGTCTTGATCCTCATCAACGGTCGAGATCATTTCGACATGGATCACTCGAACTAGCCGTTGGGATCATTTCCTTTAAATAGGGTGCTAGGGGTCATTTCAGATCATTGGATCTGTGAGTCTTGTACTGAAAAAGCTCTCTTGTAATCTGGTTTCTGGTTAATAAAAGAAGACTTTGGGGTCCAAATCTTGCTGGTGTTACTCTCTGGAAGTGTTGTGAGATGTTTAATTTTCTGCATATTTCATTTTTCAGCCATTAATAATAGCTTGTTTTTTAGAGTATTGTGAGCACAGGTATCTTGTTCACTTGCTAGGGTTTGAGTGTTGTTAGGGTTTTCTGAAGTAATGGCAGGTATCTCCATTACTTTCTGAGATCTAGCAGCATTATTGCTCTCTTTACTGATGGTTGCTTGAGTTGTGCAGAAAAAACCTTTATTGAAGAATATTTGTGGGCGTTTGGGGAAGTTCTAGGCTGAACCAGCCGACTCCCACAGGCTCTTCTTTGCAGAGCCCAGCTGATTTTGGCCCTGGGTTAATCATTTAAAAGTTTCTTTTCTGGTTTACATGAGAGATTTCTGAAACTTATCTGATATTCTAAAGTATTCCTGTTATTATTTGCTGAATCAGGCTGTTAAGGGGCCAAATCTGTAAATCAATTAAGCTGATCTAGGGTTTTAAATTTTTGTTCTATACAGTTTTCATTAGGGTTTTCAGTTTTTGGTCTGAGGCATATATCATCAGTGCTTTGTTTCCTTGCAACTTGCAGGAGCCGGGTTTTTTCCTCAAGGGTTTGCCAAGCATGAGTCTGTGAGAAGTCTTACTG
This sequence comes from Pinus tabuliformis, assembly GCA_031772625.1. Classification (NCBI taxonomy): domain Eukaryota; kingdom Viridiplantae; phylum Streptophyta; class Pinopsida; order Pinales; family Pinaceae; genus Pinus; species Pinus tabuliformis. The sequence continues at coordinate 1,752,280 of CM062819.1, forward strand.
TTTCAAAATCAATTGAGACTTTCTATCTCTCGGAGGATCGCATCATTCTGCTACGAGCATCAGCTGTTTCAAGCATCGCTAAACTGCAGTAAACAACTTCTCACGCATTGATCTCTCTCTGGAAGGACGGTTCTGAAAGAAACAGCGTAATTGTGCAGTACGTCTCATGCATTTTTTTGATCTGAGGTAGTGATCTGAGGTTCTACAGATATATCGTTCATATATCTGTGCAAATTTTTCCCAAAAGGTGTTCTCTGCAACAGTTTTTGCAAGACGTGATTGTCATCACGACTAGCGTGAAACCCTCCAAAAGAAGCAACGGATTTTCATTTCCTCGCCGTCAGGGTTCTGGTAAGGTTACGCAGGAGGTTTCATGTGTTGAACTCACCATTGCAAGCATCATGCGTGGAGGTATTCCGCCATAACCACTGTCGCCCCAGACCAGGAAACGTATTGCACAGTTCTGCAATCTGGTATCTAAGCGTATCCTTTGGAGAACATCTGAGAGGCTCTGCGTACCATCATATTTTCTTTTGCCTGCGTTTCTGGCATTCATCAAGCCGTGGATTGCCTCAGGTTGCAGCACGTTTAAACTTCAGTCGCCAGGTAATTTCTAAATCGCCGACAGGTGAGCTCTGCGTGTTAGCAGGTACGTGTGCAGCTATCATTTCTCACTGTATCATCCACGCAAAACTCTCCCGCAGGCTTCTCGAACCTCTGCCTTCGATCCATTTGAAGTCACGATTTTATCGTTTTATACGTCATTCGGTTTTTGCCATTGAAGTATCCTGTATTACGTTCAACGAATAATCATTTACGCTAGGTTTTCTTTTTGATTTATAACTATAGTTTAGTTTTTATTTCCTTTAGATTTTTTTTTAATTAAAAAAGGGTCAAGCGTAGTTTTAGTTAGATTTTTAGTTTTGTTTTGTTTTAATTAGTTTTATTTCATAAATCTTTGATTTTGTTTATATATAAATTCAAAAAAAGAAAAAAGGGGTTTCATTTTAATTTAGAATTTTTCATATGTGGTTTAAATTTCATTTTTTTTCTTTTAGGGTTTTAATTTGTTTTAGTTTAATTTTCAATTAATCTTCAATTTAAAAAAAAAATAAATAAATAAATAAAATTTGGGAAAATTTTCTTTTTTGCCAAGATCCAGTTATTTCCAGGAAATTATCATGCTGAGATTCAAATTTATAAATGCGGAATGAATGTTTTATCTGTACATGAATGATTATCTTAATATGGTATCTGGTTAACGATTTGTGATTTATAATTGCGTTAGTATTTTCTTAGTTGCTGGATATCGTTATTGAGATTTGGTCATTGCAGGACCTTTGTGGTTTTACTGGATATTTAAGCACAGTTCTAGTTATTTGATGATAAATGATTGCTGTTCATGGTTTATGTTCTTACATCGTCTAGCAAGTAATCGTTTAAACATCAGTCTCATAAGGCACTGGTCCACCAAATTAATAAAATCATTTTAGTGCATCGTGTCTCCCAGCCCAACTGTTTGGCAGTTGGCCTTCATCATCTCACAGGGTCTACCCCCCTTAGCCGCGGGAGACAGGCTTAAACGGAGGGATCGGGGATCAGAGTGACAGCCCCCCGGTCTGAGGGTTGTCGTGTCAATTCGCGCGACAACAGGAGCTATGGTTGATGTCTACATTAGGTGTATGCAAGTTATTTATGTTCTATTGGTTATCTAGTTCATTACAAAAAACTTTATACATTTGTAGTCATGCATCTGCAAAAATTGCATGGATGCACAATGATACAAACCATTAGACAGACAAAGAAAACGAAAATACTTTTCAGAGCAAAAGAAGATTGAAACAAATTTGGTAGGACATACTTGGTAGAGATTTCTTCACGATATTTTATGCCAGAAAAAGAAGACCCACTCTGATTGAAAGCATAGTTTTAAAACCCGACCGGTTCATTAGGCAACCAGGTCAAACCGGCCAAAAAACCAGGTTGAAGGGTCCATTTCGCCCAGATTTCACAAAAACCAATCCTAACCGGCCGGTTTATGGTCAAACCGGTCGGTTCATTGCCAAGGCCGCGACGGACCCACACCTGTGGTTTAGGAAGCTTTTGGGCTATTTTGGAGAGAAAATAAGGGTTGTCTCCCTCCTAAAACACCCTCTCCAAGCCTTTAAAAGGATCTCACCCCTCTCATTTGCCTCACACATCTCAGTTGGTGTTTTTGTCAGTTTGATTAGGAGCTTGGAGAGTGTTGAGTTTTTGTTGGAGTAGTCACTTTGGAGGCTTGGAGTTGGAGTTGGGAGTTTTTTTGGAGATAGTTTGGAGAGTTGGCATCTTGAGGAGGAGGCTAAGGAAGCTAGTTTGCATTAATAGTTTATTTTCATTAAAAATAATTATTTAATGTATTTTTTTAAAACAGGGTCATTGAGATCTGACCAGTCCCGGTTTGACCGGTTCCAGTTTGAAAACCGATTTATTAGGTGGACCGGTCCGGTCACCGGTTCTGGCTTTTAAAACTATGATTGAAAGTCACACCCAATTGACCTCCTCCTATAAAAAGGAAACCTATAAGGAAAAAGAGATCAACACCCTTTCAACCTATCAAGGAATAGATTACCTAAAATCTTACTATGTTGGGAACAAGCAGATGCAAAACTGGAAATGACTACAATAAATAAATGTAATGCACTACATGGGCCATATATGTATGGATGATTCCAATACTTCTTCACTGCATCTGTTAAAGATTAAGCTTGCAACACAAACTATAAATGCAATCGTAAATTATGAAAGCAGAATGTCAATAATGTGGTTTAATCACATCAAATTAGTGGACTATTGATCATTACATAGACTCGCCTTGGTTGAAGACTAAACAAAGTTTTTGCAAGCATGCATAGCATCATACCCTTTCCAATTTTCTGGTAGGCCCTCTATGTATTTCACAAATGTTGACTCACTCTAGATAAGGTTCAGAAGTACATATAACACAGGTACTAGTGACTAAATTGAAACAAGAATATCTTGTAAATGATGAAAACAAATGAAACCACCATAAATAATTCTTGCCTGCATTTCAGGTGGAAGAGAAGCATGAAGAGGAAAGATTATGGCATCCATGCAGGAACCTTCATCTAGATTCGTGATCCTTTCCTCCAGCTTTGAAACTGCTTTATCAATATCATCCTGCAAATCGTGAATGCGACAATATCCGCATATTCAAAACCAGGAGACAAATAATAAGTTCTATGCGAAAGTGCAGTAAAAGAGTCACCTAAGCAAGAGGAATTTCAAAACAATGAACATCAGCCACAAACAATCAACTCAAGGCCATGGATGCTTTACACCGTCGTATTGCTTTAGGACTAAGTTGCAAGAAGCTCCTGCTCCCCCAAATGTTTTTGTAGCAGAAACAGTTAAGGAACCAAAATGCTTTAGAAATAGTTCAAAAACTCCTGGAAACGTTTCTGAGCCACTTCCTAGTTGTTTCCTAATTTGACAACATTCTAGTCAATTTCTTGGTTGTTTCCAACCTAGAGAGGGGTGTTTCAAACTCCCTTACACCCGATTGGAGCCCTGTGGGACTCACATGACCCTCACAAAATAGAAATAAACATATTTGATGGTAAAAAGAAAAAAAAAAGATAATTAAGGTTTTTTAACGAAAGAAAGTTTTTTTTTAAAAGCCTGATTAGTTAGGTACTTCTGTGTATTTTTTTCGATCTTTCATTCATATCTAAACACTAGAAGTGCTACAACTTGCATAATTACCACCATGGCTTGCTTATAAAAAACAAAAAGTTGCCTATTCTGACAAAATTGATATTCAACCACTAACTTTCACAGCTCCGAATAAGGCTTGAACAAGGACATTTTGGGATCTTTCAATTGATTTTAATCCAAAGTTGCAGGAAACTCCTAATGGTTAAAAGCCTTCAAGTTATTCTCCACAATTTCTGAGACCTAAGCAAATTTTGTATAGATGACTTTACATTTTGGCATCTATAGCCTAATCTGTAAGGCTATTTTTTTATACCGCATGATGTTATGCCTGGGATTTAATATATAAGTGAATTTTTTATTTATTTGTTGGCTACCTTTATCATTTCGACTTTTACTGATGATTTGCTTTTTTCCTAAACAATCATTTACTATGCATAGAGCTTAAATATTTGTATGTTTTAAAATTGTTGCTTTCCCCATTTCCAAAGAGTTTGGAGGGGCACATTTCCATGCCATCCCTGTTTTGGAAACTATACGTGTTTCCATGTTCTGCACAGCTCAGCTTTAGGATAAACATGTTGATGAATAAAAATTGAGAACATAGTCAAGCAAAACTTATCCTTGTAACTAGTAGTTAACAAATATTTTAAATGCAATCTTCAAGCCAAACAAAACACACAATTCAGTTATGTTTTAAGAAATTTAGTTCTCACCTGTCCAGTCATAAACAAGAGTATGTCACCCGGAGGTTGTCGAGTATGTATATCTGGAAGGAAACAGGGAGAGTTAGAAATAGTAACTTCCTACTCAAAAAATGCATAAAGTACAGTCAATTAAACCCTTTTAAACAAACATATATAATAAAATACAAAAGGAATTGTTACAACAAAATTTAGCAACCCAAAGTAATGTAAGGTCCCAAAGCATCAAGGGGCAACATTGTGCAACTCTGGAAGGCTACCCCACTGTCACCTTGGTAGCACTTCCTCTCTCTTTTGGTTGGGTCTTCTCCAACTGAAAGGAGGCAACCTAAAGATAGAACTGTTAAGGCTATGGAGTGGAGGCTCAAGGTGATTTTATGAAGAGTTAGCCTAAGCAAAACAAATGGTTGTAGTAAAATGGAAAATGAATGGTGTAAGAAAGGAGTATAAAGGTAGAAAACCCAAGAAGTTCCAAACCATATCTTGGGCAAAATGGAGACAATGGATCTAAGAGGGCTAATGCATGAACCTGTAAGGAAAATCTAAGAGGCCTAATGCAAGAATCTGTAAGGCAAATGAGGACTGCTATGCATGCCACAAATCAGCCTTAGATTGCTGAAAATTATTGCTTAAACTTATCCTTGGAAAGGTAGGAGTGCTACTCTATAACAAATCCATGAAGGTGATGCAACAACTCCCATTTGGATAATGTAATGTGAAGATTAAATCCCACTTATGTTTAATAATGTTATACATAAATTGCATCTAACAAACTAGGTTGTTGCTTGAACCAATATAACATCACCTTCATTGCTTTGTTTTAGAGTAGACACTCCTAGCTCTCCAAGTATAATTTTCAGCAAGTAAAGGCTGATTTGTAGCATGCATGGCAGCCTTTATTACCCTTGCGTATTCAAGCACTTTCCCTTTTAGATCCATACCACTTTGACTCCATTTAGCCCATATATGGATTGGCCCTTGGTCTTGGGGTTTCTACCTTCATACTCCTTTCTTATGCCTACTCATTTTCCATTATGGTACTATCATCTGTTTTTCTTTGGCTTACTCTTCATTAAATCACCTTGTGCCTCCACTCTATAGCCTTAGCAATCTTATTAAAAAAGGGCCCCTTCAGTTGTACAAGGACGAATCAACAGTGTCAAGGAGAGCTACTGAGGCTACAATGGGTAGCCTTCCTATGTGTACAAAGCTAGCCCCTCGATTCTTAGGACTTCACATCATACAGGGGTGCAAGATTTTGTGGGAACAAGAATAATTCTATATGTAAATAAACTCTTAGAATAACTAGCATAGCCAAAATAATTTAGATGTGATCTCAAATACTACAAATAAAGCCATGAGATCATATAATGATAAAACATCACAATGACAAGTATCCTATAGTGATATCCAATGACAGAGGGGATAAGAAACTTTATGCAGTCAACTAATTCACGATTATTTTATATATTTTCCTTTAAATATTGCTTTGCAATATTTTCAAAGATTACCACCTAGATCACTCAAATTTGTATAGGGCATACTATCCAATGTCCGATGTTGCCATGAAAGCTTTTCCAACATTATATTGAACAAAAAATACGTTATAAAAGCAATGGTAAATAAAATGCATCAAAAAGTGTCTTTGCATTAAAATGTTTATAGAAACACACAAAATAACTCCATTTCAGCTTTCCATAAAGAAAACAATTATCATTTATAAAATGTAAGGAGCTAAATTATGCTTCAAAACTATTGCGGTGAAAACTTAACAGCCTACCCTCAACTATTACATAGTATCTGGACTAGACAACTAGAAAGAATGTAGAGTGCAACAGTCGCCAACTATGAAATACTCAGCTTCATCTTCACACTTATCACCAAAAATGTCATAGACAACACCCTCATTCCTGCATAGCATATACCATAACTAGTGCATCTAAAGGTGTTGCCAAACATAACATAGATCTATAGGATGGCACTTATTAAAAAAACTCCATGCAATTATAGAGCATTCATTGCAGGAATGGAAATAACCTTAGTGATCACATGCATCTTTGGCAACCAAACCATGCCATGACACACAAGAGAACCTAAAGAATACTATCAAATCATTTGCCACTAGGGACATCTTTGCATCTAAGGACACAGTGTTGCCACTTCAACAACCATAAAATACTTATTTTCTATTTAACTCTCAATATTGAAGGATGATGATGACAAAACCTTAAATTAGCCATACATTCTCCATTTTTCTCTAGGACTGTTATCTCTTGGATTCTCCCTAGAGGAAAAGTCCTAACCTCACCAAGGGGAAAAACTAAGGAAACTATCAAGCAAACAACCCATTGTCACCTCGACAACCTTGCCCCTCACTTTTAGGTCTTGAAAGATGGTTTCCTACCTAAGGCGAGATTCCCTAGACTAAATCCTAAGCCTATCGCTTTAATACAAATGAGTGAAGGAGGTAAGGATTTGATTATGTAAATGCAGTTAATCATAAGATTATCGTTGTCGAACTCCAATTTGAACCAACCAATGTGACATTGGCAAAGGGCATCACAAAGCTCCTATCACCTTCAGAAGAGAAACACTAATTTCTTATGGCAAAGGAGATTATGGTATGTTTCGCAGAGGTGGGGACAAGGAGATGGGTCATGTGTGAGATTGAGATGTTGTTTCTGAAGGGATTTGCATTCATCATCAAACCAATGGTTCATGGGATAGGAATCAAGGGTTGTTTCCACGAGGATCAAGGAAAACATCTCATATTTGCCTAAGGTTGTATCCAATGACCTAAAGTGACAAAATGGGGGAAGGAGCAACTCCTTCAGGCTGGTTGTGTAAGGGGCAACGTAATCTCTATAAAAAAGGAAGATGGTGCACGGGAGTTGGAGTGGATTGGGGTAAGCTAGGGTGTATACTTACTGTTGTGATCTGATTGATCTCTTTGATTTTATTTTTTCGCATCAAATATTTTATTTCAAAAGTTAAATACCAATGATTTTATTTTCAAAACAATTCAGAATTTTATTTAATATTATTTTGTGAATAAAAGTTATTGAGGTAGAAATAAGTCTAGACTGATATTGGAAATTTAACAATTATTATGTTGGCTTGTTGAGCTAAAGTAAACTTAGGAAAAGTAAAGTAAATTACTTTAGTGAATATGTTTTAATCTCGAACCTTGTTCTTGTTGGAAAATCAGAAAGGCAGAAAAAATTTATTTATGTTGATAATTACTTGTGATATTCTTATGTTCTTATTAACTTTCTTGAGTTCTTCTTTTATCTTAGTTCATCAAGCAATTACCAATAACCATAACACGAAGATCAAAGACACCAGATGTAGGCAGACAACCAAGGAAAAACCCCTATCTAGGGGAAAACCCAGTCAACAACTCTTCCTTTAATAGTTTCACGAGATGATCCAAGACTCCTGACCTAGACACAAACTTCCTCCAATCACCAAGTCAGCCCTTCCTTTCTTCTGCAAATGATAACCTTCCAACAACGACTTTGACCGAGCACTTCAATCTTGCAACAGCAGACTGTGAAAATTTCTAAATAGAAATCCTACTATAGGGATTAATATTATTTCTTCTACTTATTACCTCATAAATAAGTTATCTATAGTATTCTTATGGAAAATATCGAAATATATTCTACTGCATCCTTCACAATTAAAACATTGCAGAAAGTAAATGTAAGGAAATACACTGGCACAAATACAACCACAATGACACTGTTATTTTTGGACAATCATCCCCGGAAAAACCCAATGTGGGAAAACCAGTGTAGCAGATGAAGGTTTTTGTTATTCTTCAGCAAATTCTCTTGTACAAATTACAGCCAGCAAAATAAGAATGAGAAATTTTACAGACACTTCTTGACCAATGTCTACCCTAGATGAAGCAATTCTTCTTCCCCGGAATCCTTTTGATCCTCTCTGCGTCAAACTGTTGACACCTAATCCTCTGCGATTGGGTGAATTTGGAATGTGAACAGTCATCAAGAAGATGAACTAATCAGTCACATTCATGTATATAACAATAGCTACCTAATGAAATAAACGAATCAGTTTTTCTGCCAAGTCTGGAGTTACTCCTGGCCTGACATGGTATCAGAGCACAGGTCCCAGGTTCCTTTTTTGGCGTGCCTTGTAACTCCTCTGTCCCATACTCTGCCATAACGCATCTGCCTGCTATTGTGCATCCGTTGGTTAACGCTGAACATTTGATGAGGCTGCGTGAATGGTGGAAGGAGCCATTTCATTTTTTTTGAAAAAAAAAGGCTCATTTGAACTGCGTTGAATGTGCTCGTATGAACGTTGGTATGTGCTGAGTATTAACGCTGTTAAATGGTATTTGAAGTGTTGTATTGAACGCCTGTTTATAACGCTGTATTGAATGGTTTATAACGCTGTATTAAATGGTGTATAACGTTGTATTGAATGGAGTTACTGCGTATCGTTTAACGCTGAATAAATGGTGTATAAACGTTGTATCACATGAATGGTGTATTAACGTTGTATCGTTTAAAGTTGTCTCTTGAATGTTTATAACGCTGGTATGGTGTAACCTATCTAACCACCGTAATAAGAGAGAAGCCACGACCTTGTTGTAGCTGCTATTTTTGTGAAGTGTCACTATGGAAAAACAGGTGAAGACCTGGTGTGAGCCACTGATATGAAGAGAAACAGTACATAAATGCTTTGATATTCTTTACGATTAGTTTCTTGCAAAGCTTGCTGCGAAAGCTGAGGTTTTCCCAGGTTCTGAGTTTCGAATTGCATATGATGAAGCAATGTCATATGAGTAAAGATAAGCTTGTGGTACAAGAGTAAGTTTATGTTTTGCAAGACCTTTATATTCTCAGCGTTTCCTGTGTGCCTACGGCCCCTCTGTCAAAGCGCTATTCTTTTTCATTCTCTGAATTAAAAAAAAAGGATTATATGCAGTGACATAGCATATACTGAGGGTTATATGCAGTGAAAATTTTATGATAGTGATAGCATTCCTTTTTAGCAGCAGAAGTTTTTTTTTTCCACAAGAGCACTTTAACGCTGCCATATTTTTATTACTGGCTTCAAAGTCTAGAGAATCAAAGGGATTTATGGTGATTTTTTAGTCTCTTCAGTGAACTTTAAAATTGTAATACCGTTGCTGCTCCAACTTTGTAGAGCTCGCGGTTGATATCGTTGCTGCTCCAACTTTGTAGAGCTCGCGGTGAATGATTGATTATTTCCCACAGAGATTTTTTTGAATACAATTTCACTGTATATCAGCAGAAGTATTTTTTTTATAGAATGCATTCAATCATCTCTATGGTAGGAATAGCTCTCACTGGCAAAGAGAACTATCCTGAATGGTCCCGGATGATAAAACACACCCTCATCTTTAATGAGTTGTGGAAAGGAGTGTGTGTCGGAGAAGGAGACAATGACCCAATGCAGCCTACATCAAACAAAGAGCTCGTCATTTGGGAAAACAAGAACAACAAAGCCTATGCATTAATCGCAGCATCTGTAAATGAAGAAGTAAGTCGCCACATTTCATCATATTCAACTGCCTTTGAAGCTTTACAAAAACTGAAAGAACTCTATGACTCACATTTTGCACTTGAAGTTATTCAGCTCATGATTAAACTCTTCACTCTTGAACTGAAAAATAATGATCCTCTTGCTCTTGTATCTGAAGTAAAATCCATAATGCATGATATCAAATCCACTAAGGTTGAGCTGGATATCCCTCTTATTGCTTTTCTCAAGGCACTCTATCCTACTTACTCCAATTATCTTGAGTCTTTACAAGCAAATGGAAATCTTAAAGATATAACCTTTGACTCTCTTGTGAAAAAGTTTGCTGAAAGAGAGAAAGCCTTTGGAAAGAAGACAGTCCCTGAATCTTCTGAAGAGACTGTTTGCCTTGCTCATAAAGAAAAGCATCCTGCTCAAGATTCTACAAGAGGAAGAGGTGGACGAAGAGGAAGAGGAAGATACTTCAGAGGCAGGGGGGGCAGACATTCTCAAGCAGAGAAAGCAGATTTGCACTGTATTCGCTGCAAAAGAAATGGATCACATGATGCATCCACATGCAAGCTACCATGGGACAAAATTGAGCAGAAAAGAAACCAGCAGAAAGGTAAAACTGATGATACAGACAAAGGTAAAGCACCTGAATCCGCTCACTATATTGAGGCACAATGTAACATTGGAGTAAATGAAGATTTGTTTAATGCTTCACTTGCTTCTTCGAAAAATGATTGGTTGCTTGATTCAGGAGCAACCTGTCATATGACTCATAGGAAAGATTTTTTTGAAGATTTCATTGACAATGTTGATGGAGCAGTATACTTTGCAGATCAGTCAAAAATCAAGCCATCAGGGCTTGGCACAATCAGGCTTAAACTGCCTGGTCTTCCAGACTTTCTTCTGGATCATGTTCTATATCTCCCACAGCTCAAGAGAAACTTGTTGTCCTTGGTCCACATCCGCCAGCAAGGTCACTCCATTCATATGTTTGATGGCAAGCTTGAGGTAAGAAAAGCATCTGACCACTCACTTGTCATAAGGGGAATAGAAGAAGTGTTAAAATTGGCAACCAGGTAAAACTTCATGTGGGTCATCTTATTCATGGCTAATAATATTTTTATTAGATTCATCTCGTCGAGAGGTGTAGGATTGATATAAAGATCATCCAATTCTGATAAGTATTCATGGAGATATGAATTTATTTTGATTATGGAATTATTATCAAGCCGACCTACAACTCATGTAGGCTCAGAAGCCCAACAGTCGCATCTATTCACCCACCAACGTTGTGTATAAATATAAGAGGACTTTTCCTCATTTGGACTCACTCATCTCATCACATCTCTCTCTCTCTACTGCGCAGATATGAGTCTCTTCTCTACTGCGCTGAAATGGGTCTCTCTCTCTCACACATGTGAAGCCGGAAGCTGTTGAATTTGAAGTTGCAACTGCAGAAGTAAAGATTGACTTGCGTGGCCTAGAATATCTCCTCTTTGGAACTGCGTTGTAGGTTCATCTAAACCTCCTTTGAAAGCCGCAACTTTTGGTGGTGGAATGAAGTCAATCCGACGAACGGTTTGCAAGATATCCACTGCCCTAGTTTGAAGCCGGAAACTGCTGAAACTGAAGCTGCAACTGCAGAAGTAAAGATTGACTTGCGTGGCCTAGAAGATCTCCTCATCTGAACTGCGCTGTAGGTTCATCTGAACCTCCTCTGGAAGCCGAAACTTTTGGTGGTGGAATGAAGTCAATCCGACGAACGGTTTGCAAGATATCGACTGCCCTAGTTTGATGCCGAAAACTGCTGAAACTGAAGCTGCAACTGCAGAAGTAAAGATTGACTTGCATGGCCTAGAAGATCTCCTCATCTGAACTGCGCTGTAGGTTCATCTGAACCTCCTCTGGAAGCCGAAACTTTTGGTGGTGGAATGAAGTCAATCCGACTGTCGGTTTGTGAGATATGGTCTGCCCTAGTTTGATAATGAAGCCGCTAATGCTGATCCTACTGATCTAGGGTTTGCTACTGCTGATATGAATCAGATTTATTGTACTATTTCTCTCTGTTGAATTATTGAAGATAAAAGAAGATTTGATCAAAGGGTTTCCCCACACATTGTGGGGTTTGCCCCTGGCTAGCCGCCACATCTTGTGTCTCTTGTCTTGGCTTGTTTTCTGTCGATCGTTTAATGTTCTATCTGCACTTTACTTTATGTACATGTGATTGCTAATCGGTGGAATATAATAAGAAAAAGAAGTAAACTGTTATAAGCATAGAACATACCATAACTTAACATGGTGTCAGAGTTGAGGTGAAGACAAAGCCCGAGCAAGAGCAAGAGCAATCATTGAAGAGAAGATTGGTAAGGCTATCCTAAAAGAACTATGGGGTCCTCAACACTCTTTCCTGCCGAAGACAAGCTCCGTGAGAAAGCTGACTATCACGGATGGAAGATGTCTATCGATCTAACCCTTGAAGATCAAGGAGTGCTGGACCATGTAAGAGGCAATATTGTTGAGCCTTCATCAAATGCATCTGCTGCTGCCTGGAACAAATGGAAAAATGGAGAAGTCAAAACAAAGAAGATCATCCGGGACTCTATCGACAAGCACTTGGTGGCCTACATCTCTAATCTAGACACCTCCAAGGAAATCTACGACAGACTGGTGAGTTTATTTAAAGTTAATGATGCAAATCAAGTTTTGTTTCTTAGAAATAAGTTGAGGGAAATCAAGAAGGGTAAAGATGAAAGTATGCAAGCATACTTCTTAAGAATCACCGAGATCAAGAACGATCTCCTATCTATTGGGGAAAGCATTACTGATAGAGAAATGGCACTCACAACTCTTGGAGGATTACCATCCAAATGGTACGTGTTCAGGACTACTCTTTTGAACTATAATGTAATTCCTAGTTTCGAGGAATTAATGGCTAGATACATTCAAGAAGAAACAAGGGAAGAAGTGCAAGAAATGCCCATGCCTAAAGGTCCTCCTGCTGCCTTTTCTTCTCATGCAAAGAAAAGAAATAATTCCGGGACTAAATCAAAAGGAAAGGCTGGACCTAAGGCTAGAAGAAAATGACGATGTTACATTTGCGATAAAGCAAGTCACTATGTATGAGATCATGAGCATCATGATGAATGAGATCATGGACATAAAGGGCAACATGAGATCATGGACATATAGGATAGCATGATGATGAGGCACACTAGTTTGAGCAGCATTATGATGGATAAAATCATGGACATGGGCAGCATGATGATAATCATGATTAGAGAAGCATGGTACAGTATGCAGTGGTGCAACTCGAAATCCCTCTGATGGCAATCAAAGGAATGACAAATTCAACAGCAAAGGTAAGAGGAGAGTTGGGAATCAAGGAAGAGGACAAGCATTCAAGAAGGCTAGAAATTCTAGGATGTATTAAATGCACCTGACCTCAAAAGGAACCTAGTGTCCATCCTGGTAATGGAAGACAGAGGCTACAAGGTAACCTTCAGCAATGGCAAGGTATGTATATGGAAAAATAATGTTAAAGATGCCTTTACTCTTGGGTTTATTGTTGATTCATTATATCAGGTCGATGAAAGTTCGCTAGGTGTCATGTCTTGTGACACAACGCTTCAGTCCGAACTTTGGCATCGGAGGTTTGCCCACCTTCATTACAAAGCTCTACCCGATGTAAGACAGATGGTAGCAGGGATGCCTGAATTCCAAGTAGAGAAAGAAGGTGTATGTCCGGGATGTGCCGAAAGAAAGCTCAAAAGGGGACCATTCCCTTCAAGTCAAAGCAAGACCTCCGATATATTACAACTAGTTCACTCAGACATATCAGGTATGATGCCTGTGAACTCCTTGGGAGGATACTCATATTATCTCACTTTTACTGATGACCATTCTCGAAAGACCTGGATATACTTCTTGAAAAAGAAGGATGAAGTGTTCCCTTGGTTCCGACACTTTAAAGCACTAATCGAGAATCAAACCAAAAAGAAGATCAAGATCTTAAGAACTGACAATGGGACTGAATATGAATCTAATGAGTTCCATGATTTTTGTAAAGAGGCTGGCATCAAGAGGGAGACTACTACACCACATACTCCTGAGCAGAATGGTGTGGTGAGAAGGAAGAACTGCACGATGATGGAAGCTGTCCAGGCCATGCTACATGATCAAAGACTTCCGAAGTTTCTATGGGCTGAAACTACAATCATCGTTGTATATGTACAAAATCGATGCCCTCATCAAGCATTGGGTTCCTAAACTCCTGAAGAAATGTTCACCATCAGTCAAAGGGAAGTCATAATCAGTCATGATGTCACCTTTGACGAAGATATGGCTCTCAGCAAGGTCATCAATCTTCCGACTTTGAGGAGCTCTCAAGAAGCCGACACCAGGGAATCGAAAGAAAAGGATGATGAATCAATGCCTGATGTAGAAGAACCCATGGATCCGATTGATCCTCCTCCATATGAGCCTTCCTCTTCTAGGAAGAGGTCTTCATGGCTTAAGGGGTTACTTGATGATGTTGAAGGACATCCTGCACCCCGAGGAACCTTTCGTGAAAGTAAGAAACCTAATAGGTATCAAGGATACCTGACCATCATGAGCACGATCATACAAAATGAGCCTTCGTCATTCTTAGATGCCGTCAAGCATCAAGTATGGAAGGATGCTATGACCGAAGAATATGAGTCTATCATAAAGAATGATGTTTGGGAAGTAGTTCCCAGACCCCAGGACAAGACTGTTGTTACTTCCAAATGGCTTTACAAGATAAAGCATGCAGCAGATGGAAGCACGGAAAAGTATAAGGCTCGTTTTGTTGCTCGAGGTTTCTCCCAAAGGAAGGTATAGACTATGATGAGATATTTGCACCTGTTGCCAGATATACGACCATCCGCTCGATCATAGCCCTTGCCGCTTCACAAGGATGGAACCTACATCAGATGGATGTCAAGACTGCGTTCTTCCATGGCTCGATCAAAGAAGAGGTCTACGTGGAGCAACCCGAAGGATTTGAGATTTATGATCGAAAATCTCATGTATGCAGGTTGAAGAAGGCTCTCTATGGGCTGAAGCAAGCACCCCGAGCATGGTATGAGAGGATCCATAGCTACTTGATGAAGCTGGGATTCACTAGGAGTGAAGCTGATCCTAACCTTTACTTTAAGGTTGAAGATGACAAGCCTCTCATACTGGTGTTGTATGTGGATGACCTCTTTCTAACAGGTGCAAACCCTCTCATTCACAAATGTAAGAGGGAGATGGCTTCTGAATTTGAAATGAAGGACCAAGGACTTGAAGTGTGACAGAAGCCAAGGGAAATTTTCCTATCTCAAGGAAAATATGTGGTAAATATATTGGAAAGATTCGGTATGATGGACTGCAAGCCTGTGACTACCTCGAGGATCTTAACTTTTAGAAGTTATATGGTAGTGATGTCGGACCAGACTTGGGAAATGCCTCTGAGTTTCAAAAACTCATTCGCATTGATGTTCTTGGTGAACCTCCGTCCGAACATATGTTTTGCAGTTAGCATTGTGAGCTCATATTTGGTTGAGCCTCACTGGATTGATGCCAGGAATCTTCTGAGATGTCTTCAGGACACAATCTCTCATGGATTAAGATACACTGCCGGAGATGTGAGACTACTTGGATATATTGATGTTGATTGGGCAGGCAGTGTGGTGGACCGTAAGAGCACTTCCGGGCACTGTTTCACCTTGGGATCTGCTTCGATATCCTGGATGAGCAGGAAGCAGAAGTCGGTGGCTTTGAGCACCGCCGAAGCAGGATATATTGTTGCTAGCATAACCTCGTGTGAGGCAGTCTGGTTGCGAAAGCTCTTCAATGAGCTGTTTGGATTTACATTGGATACCACTGTGATTCTCTGTAACAACCAGAGGTGGGATTCGATTATTGAGAAATCCCGTATTCGTCAATTGCTCCAGCAGATAGACATCATCTGGGATATGGTAAGTCGATAAGCAAGGAAGCTCCATCACATTAAGATGGTGTACAGGTTGATACACCTTGTCAAAGCCTCGAGGAAAGATCTAATCTGTGATTTTCCCAAACAACTTGGAGTCGGCAAGAAACCCTTGTACAAGGGTCCTGCATGTTGCATACATTAAGCTCTGGGAGCTCTGAGGGCTTGCGGTTCCTACTGGAGCAACATATGACCACAGGGTGACTCACCCTCCCCTGGTGGTGCACACTGGAACAAGATGATTCGCTCTCTTGTGGGACAAGATGATTCGCTCTCTTGTGGAACAGGATGATTCGCTCTCCTGTGTAGCAGGATGATTAGTTCTCCTGTGAGGCCTGGATTGATGTGTTCTCCTGTGAGGCCTGGATTGATGTGTTCTCCATGGCAATTGTAGCAGGATTGATGTGTTCTCCTGTGAGGCCTGGATTGATGTGTTCTCCATGGCAATTGTAGCAGGATTGATGTGTTCTCCTGTGAGGCCTGGATTGATGTGTTCTCCATGGCAATTGTAGCAGGATTGATGTGTTCTCATGTGAGGACAGGATTGATTAGTTCTCCTGTCGAGGCATCCTACCCATGCAGTCTAGGACTCATGGGAAGTACCTCTCATCTGATCAATGAGCAAGGAAATGAAGTTAGGGACCATAGTAGTACCGATGGACGCATCGTTGTAACTACCGTACTCCCTACGCTAGGATGACCTCCATTGATCTGGGATCAATGATACTGGTCTGGGACCAGTGGTAGGAGTTGTACCATACTATGACGCTGACTTCGGGTCGGTTGAGACTGGTCTAGGATCAGTGGTACATACTCTGAGACTGACTTTGAGTCAGTGGAGGATGATATTGGTCTGGGACCATTGGAGTTGTACTCACTATGACGCTGACTTTGGGTTGGTTGAGACTGGTCTGGGACCAGTGGTACATACTCTGAGACTGACTTTGAGTCAGTATGATACATCCTCGATCATTTCTTCTTCTTCATAATTCGAACAAAAGCAGAGCAGAACAGAACAATGCAAGAGCAGAGCAGAACAGAGAAAAACAGTACAGATCAGTGCAGGGCAGAACAAGACAAAGCAGAACAGGCAGAATAGAGCAGAGCAGGGCAAGGGTCAGGCTGTACAGGGTAGTGCATTTGATGGATGAATAGTAACGACCGATAGACAGATTGCAGATGAAGTTCTCCATGGTTGAGAGGGAGTGTTAAAATTGGCAACCAGGGCAAAACTTCATGTGGGTCATCTTATTCATGGCTAATAATATTTTTATTAGATTCCTCTCGTCGAGAGGTGTAGGATTGATATAAAGATCATCCAATTCCGATAAGTATTCATGGAGATATGAATTTATTTTGATTATGGAATTATTATCAAGCCGACCTACAACTCATGTAGGCTCAGAAGCCCAACAGTCGCATCTATTCACCCACCAACGTTGT
The DNA here is from genome assembly GCA_031772625.1 of Pinus tabuliformis. Lineage (NCBI taxonomy): Eukaryota > Viridiplantae > Streptophyta > Pinopsida > Pinales > Pinaceae > Pinus > Pinus tabuliformis. Next base: position 1,769,665 of record CM062819.1, read on the forward strand.
GTATAAATATAAGAGGACTTTTCCTCATTTGGACTCACTCATCTCATCACATCTCTCTCTCTCTACTGCGCAAATATGAGTCTCTTCTCTACTGCGCTGAAATGGGTCTCTCTCTCTCACACATGTGAAGCCGGAAGCTGTTGAATTTGAAGCTGCAACTGCAGAAGTAAAGATTGACTTGCGTGGCCTAGAAGGTCTCCTCTTTGGAACTGCGCTGTAGGTTCATCTGAACCTCCTTTGAAAGCCGCAACTTTTGGTGGTGGAATGAAGTCAATCCGACGAACGGTTTGCAAGATATCGACTGCCCTAGTTTGAAGCCGGAAACTGCTGAAACTGAAGCTACAACTGCAGAAGTAAAGATTGACTTGCGTGGCCTAGAAGATCTCCTCATCTGAACTGCGTTGTAGGTTCATCTGAACCTCCTCTGGAAGCCGAAACTTTTGGTGGTGGAATGAAGTCAATCCGATGAACGGTTTGCAAGATATCGACTGCCCTAGTTTGAAGCCGGAAATTGCTGAAACTGAAGCTGCAACTGCAGAAGTAAAGATTGACTTGCGTGGATAGAAGATCTCCTCATCTGAACTGCGCTATAGGTTCATCTGAACCTCCTCTGGAAGCCGAAACTTTTGGTGGTGGAATGAAGTCAATCCGACTATCGGTTTGTGAGATATGGTCTGCCCTAGTTTGATAATGAAGCCGCTAATGCTGATGCTATTGATCTAGGGTTTGCTATGGCTGATATGAATCAAATTTATTGTACTATTTTTCTCTGCTGAATTATTTAAGATAAAAGAAGATTTGATCAAAGGGTTTCCCCACACATTGTGGGGTTTGTCCCTGGCTAGCCGCCACATCTTGTGTCTCTTGTCTTGGCTTGTTTTCTGTCGATCGTTTAATGTTCTATCTGCACTTTACTTTATGTACATGTGATTGCTAATCGGTGGAATATAATAAGAAAAAAAAGTAAATTGTTATAAGCATAGAACATACCATAACTTAACAAGAAGAAAGGCTTCTCAAACTGCAAGGAACCTCTGCTCATGCACAACATTTCTCATATATTTCTCATCATGAAGAAGGTACACTTCCATCAAGTTTATTATGGCTTGCTAGATTTGGACATTTAAACTATGACAATCTCCGCTTATTGAAGAAAAATGGTGTTGCTGGTTTGCCTACAATTCCTAGGAAACATAAGCAATGTGATGCTTGCATTTTAGGAAAGCATAGCAAACAGTCTTTTCATGATTCACATTCAAGAGCACATAGGAAGCTTGAACTCATTCATTCAGATTTATGTGGTCCAATGCCTGTTCCTTCTGCAAATGGAAATAAATATATCATGACATTTATTGATGATTACACCAGAATGTGTTGGGTTTATTTATTGAAGAACAAATCTGATGCTTTTCAAACATTCAAGAATTTTCATAAATGGATTGAAAATGATGCACAATCTCATATTAGGTCTATTCGCACTGATAATGGAAAAGAATATACATCAAATGAATTTGAAAACTATCTTCGCCAACATGGGATCAAACATCAAACAACTGTACCTTATAATCCCCAACAGAATGGTGTAGCAGAAAGAATGAATAGAACAATTTTGAATATGGTACGATCCATGCTTTTCTTCAAAAATGTAAAGATAATGTTTTGGGCTAATGATGTTCTATGTGCTGCATATATAAAGAATAGATGTCCATCTAGTGCTATAAGAAACAAGACTCCTTATGAATTGTGGTATGGACATGTTCCTTCGGTAAAACATCTCAGGATTTTTGGTTCCACCTGTTATGCTTTGATACCAAAGGTACATAGAAACAAACTTGGTGCTAGAAGTCGTAAATGTATCTTCCTGGGGTATTCAAACACCTCTAAAGCATACCGCCTCTATGATGAAGTAAATAAAAAGTTTGTTGTATCTAGAGATGTCATTTTTCTGGAATCATCCAAATCTGACAATGTTGTTGAGCGGCAACTTGATCGCTTGGATAGATTCGCAAAAACAAAATCATTTCAAGAATTTGATAATCAGATTCCACATCCTGAAGGGGGGATTCCTATACTAGATCAACATGTGGAATCTTCTTCTGAAGAACAATCTCCCCTGCATGAAACTCCAACAACGGATGATGCTTTAAGTGATGTAATTGATAGAATTGGGAGACTCAATCTTGATTCAGTCCCAACTCAATCAACAGAGCAGCCTGGACCATCTCAGAAAGGTCCCCCAAAGTGGCTGACAAAGACACTTGAAAGTGTTCATCCTGATGAAATTGGAAAAACGGGAACCAGAAATTCAAACCGACAAAATGGAGGTGATGTAGATGACTCTAATTCACCTATTGATATGGATGTTTCTTATGATTGTGAATTGAACTTGTCTACAGATTTTGAACCAACTTCCTTTAAAGAAGCTGCTTCTCATGATGAATGGAAAAAAGCAATGCAAAAGGAGTATGATGCCCTCATAAAGAACGGCACTTGGAAGCTGGTTGATCCTCCATTTGGAACCAAACCAATTGGCTGCAAGTGGGTCTACAAGAACAAGTACAAAGCTGATGGCTCACTTGACAAGCACAAAGCTAGGCTTGTGGCAAAAGGTTTTGCACAAAAGGAAGGGGTCGATTATGAGGAAACTTTTGCCCCCACAGCAAAATGGGCCACCATCCGGACACTTTTTGCACTAGCAGCTCAGAACGGTTGGAAAGTCCATCAAATGGATGTAAAAACTGCCTTCTTGAATGGAGATCTAAAAGAAAATGTTTTTATGTCCCAGCCTGAAGGATTTGCTGTGAAAGGACATGAACATAAAGTATGCAAACTTGTGAAGTCCTTGTATGGCCTCAAACAAGCACCACGAGCCTGGTATGAAAAACTAACTGAGCATCTTCTGAAACTCAACTTCAATCATTTTGATCTTGATGATGCAACTTTATTTGTCAAGAAAGTTGGCAAAACAGTTGTATATCTTGTGGTATATGTAGATGATCTTTTAATGACAGGGAACAATGAAAGCTATATTGCATCCATAAAGAAAGAATTAGGAAAAAGTTTTGAAATGACTGATTTTGGCTATGTTCATTACTATCTTGGCATTGAAGTAACCCAACATCCAAAATCCATATTTCTTTCTCAAAAGAAATACATTGGAGATTTGTTAAACAGATTTGGCATGACAAAGTGCAATCCTCTTTCTACTCCAATGGAACAAAACTTAAAGCTCACATCTATTGAAGGAAAGGAATTTGAGGATGCAACAAAGTATAGACAGCTTGTAAGAAGTCTCATCTACCTCACTACTACCAGACCAGAGATTTCATTTACTGTTGGAATCCTCTCCAGGTTCATGCAAAAGCCTTGTGAGGGACATTGGTCTGCTGCAAAAAGAGTTCTAAGGTACTTGAAGGGAACTCAAGACCTTGGAATCAAGTATACACAGGTGGACGACTTCAGCTTGATTGGATACTCTGATTCAGACTTCGATGGAGACAAAGAAACTGGAGTATCTACTTCAGGATATGCTATGAGTCTTGGATCAGGAGCTGTCTCTTGGAGATCACGCAAACAATCAGTTCCAGCAGATTCCACAACAGAAGCAGAATACGTGGCAGCAGCTGAAGCAACGAAATAAATTGTGTGGCTCAGGAAAATTCTTGAAGATTTGTAGGTAAAACAAGTACAATCAACTCCACTCATGATTGACAACACCTCTGCAATAAAGTTGGCCAAGAACCCAAAGTTCCATGATCGTACAAAGCACATCAATACTAAATATCATCTGATCCGACATCTTGTTGAGGCCAAAACAATCCATCTCCGTCATTGTTCCACAAATGAGCAAATTGCAGACATCTTCACCAAAGCGCTTGGAAGAGAAAAGCTTGAAAGATTCAGAACGATGCTTGGACTCACCAACATCCCTTCAGATTAAGGGGGGGAATGTTGACACCTAATCCTCTGTGATTGGGTGAATTTGGAACGTGAACAGTCATCAGGAAGATGAACTGATCAGTCACATTCATGTATATAACAATAGCTACCTAATGAAATAAACGAATCAGTTTTTCTGCCAAGTCTGGAGTTACTCCTGACCTGACACAAACTACTCTCTCAGGGTCAGCATCAAGCTGCCCACGTAGGCTCTGCGTCAAATTGCCTCTGCGTTGCCTCTTTCTGCGTCACCATGTTCCTGCTCTGCGTCTTGCTGCTTTGCACTCTCTAAATGTGTTGATGCCCTCTCTCTCTGTCTCACCTGCAACTCTCCCTCTGAATCGATTTTATCTTGCCGAACTTCGACCAGTGAGAAAACCAATCTTACTTGGGTAACTAAGTATCTGCCTCTGGTGTGATTTCCAAAAGACCCTCGAGCCCCTTCTTATATCTTCCTGTTGGACAACCAACGGTCTAGATTAACTCCTCATCAAAGGCTCAAATCATTTTGACTTGATCTTCGTCTTTTTCTAGAAGTTTCACCCACAATTAGATTAATACCCATTAATATTTTAATTTTCTTAAGTTTAGACTTAAGAACCCCATTAAAAATATTAATTATTTTAATAAAATAGTCTCTGGGTGGAATTTCCCAAAACGGTTTCTGGGTTCTTTGGAATGCATGTGCCCAAGCCTCCCTGCAAAATTTGAGGCCTAGAGCACATATGATGCTACCCCAAATCAACACAGACTTTAAGGCAACAGAAACTTCGACCTAGTAGCAGCAGCAAAAACTTTGAGCTCTCCAACAGAACTTAGACCCAGCAGCAAAACTTCGACCTGCAACGGAAATTCGACCCAGCAGCACTTCGACCTTCCAGTAAATAGCCCAATAAATCCACACGAGTGAGAGAGAGACAAACCATAAACTTCCATTTTCTTCCTCAGTAAATCTCCTTCAATTTCTTTTGCAATTTCGTATTCTTCTGCCTCCTCCTCTTGTATATCGAACTTGTGTGAGAGATACTCCAAATGTATCAAACTGCACTTTTATATATAACCTTTTCTGGAGTTCGAATTACCCTCATGTAGGTTGGCTTGATCAAGTAAGGGCCGACTTGGTGTGGAGGTGACAAATGACTTATTTTACTTAATAATAATTATTTTTACATGATTCAAAAGCCCAAGAAGGGTCTCATTAAATGGACATTGACTCTAATGACTCAAGACAAAACCTAGAAGTCCTCAATGGGGACTTTAACCTATAACATGATGATCTGTCACCCAAGCATGAAACCCATGCTTTAATAATCATACTAATAATAATAATAATTCCTTTTTCTTTGTTTTGATAAGTACATTTCATTATGACTCAAATACAATTACGAAGACTGAACCTAGTTACATTCTTCAACACCGCCTCTTAACTAGGGAGGTATTCATACATACATAGTACATGTAAGATCTCAAAACACATGAACCATGAAGAATTTAGGCACTCATGGTGCCACGGACGAGATTCCTGACTAGGGCAATCTATCCGGGTGGGACTAAGATGGACTAAAGCTTTCAGCCTCTCTAAGTACCATTAGGCTTACTTACTAACCATCAACCCAAGGAACTAGGTGCGTAATGCAAGGTCAGAGCTCTATGACCAATGCCACCCTCCCTACTTCGGGAACTAGACATCCACACATAGGTCGGCCAGATTTCCTCCCAGGAATACACAATTCCTCAACACATCAAGTCTCTCCCGATCAAACACATCGGTAACAGTGACCATGCTTCCAAAACTTCAAGAGATTTTCCTGAACAATCACAACCCCAATCAATAACGACCTTCCAATTACACATAGGTAAACACAAACCTTCGAGGTTTTCAATCATCTTGATGTTGCTTCACAATTTATCGTAGTAGGACTCAAAGGCTTCCCAACTAGATCTTAACAGAAGATTCCACAATCATACAACTTCCTTTCCTACTTCACATGGAGCAACATATTCTACAATTTGATCCTGCTTTCCTTCTTTCAGCAGCACCGCAATATGCATTCTCCATTTTCTTCCTCAAGATATCCAATATGCCCTCCCTCTCAACTTGGGAGATATCCTTCGTTCCTTTATCTAGGCTCCCTCTTAACTTAGGGAGATCAACTTCTTTCTATGACATCGGAGAATCTTTCATTGCTTCCATTCATCTTATCAGAGTCATCTTATTCACATCACTTCATCATGCGTATTAATCAAATCATCTTTACTTACGAATATCTTTAGCATCTTGAAGATTATGTACCTGCACAACTTAGATAGAAAGTACAACCAAATACATATACAGAAGCATGAACTTAACTATATCATAATCATACAATAATGGAAGCATTAGACTTTAGACATCAAATACCTAAACTTAGTTAGGTTCATAATCAATAAGAGACACATACTTTTATACTTCAACTTCTTGCTAGGGTTTTGGCATAAACCCTAGACTTCATCATCAAGACTTCAAGCAACTCAATCAAGATAGCAATCTTCATTATATCTAGGGTCTCAATATTTCTTCCAAAAATATGACATACTCTACTATAATATATTGCAAACCCTAGAAGCAATTCAAACAAGCACACTTACAATGCATCTAACAACTTTAAAATTCATATGTTAGACTTCTACTAGGATTTAATGCAAACCCTAGATTCCATCTTTGAGATGCTAAGCCATAGATGTCAACAATCAAAACCAATCACAACACAATCAAGGTTTCAACGATATGACCAACTTCTACTAGAGTTTGTTGTAAACCTTAGATTTTATCATAATGGAAACAATATCACCATATCCTAGAATATCAAACTTCTACTAGGGCTTAGTTACAAACCCTAGAATTCACATATTATAAGCATCAACAATTAGGTTAGCACATATACATATCTAGGATTTCATAATCATGCACAAACATATCAATATCCACTAAGACACAAATATCAATACATTTAAAGTCAGACATATAACAATCTAGATTAGGCTAGAGTTTTTATTAGACAGACAAACATACACCTAGGGTTTCAGTCCTAGGAGCTTACTCTCGATATATAATGGTTTCTCTCATAAACCCTAACTTAACAAAACCTCAAGGTCTAGGAATACATTACCATCCAACCCTAAAGGACTAGGGTTTCCATAACAATACCAAAATATTCAAACATGACATTACCATCAAAACCTCAAACATCAAAAGAATAGTATTTTCTAGACTTCATCAGTATCCCTAAGTAGACTATGATTTTTCACATTGACATACCCTTAGATTAGGGTTTTACAAAGAACCTTTTAGGGTTCCATAAACATAATGATTTTAATGAGTAGATTCAATCTAATGATTAATCACCCAAACAAGAATCTCTATGATTCAAAAGTCCTAGACATAACACTTGTTAGTAATGTCAAGTAGATTTAAATGAATATACCTTTATCACAAAGAGAACAAAACTTATGATCTAAAACATACCTTTGAGTTGTTTTCTAGACAAACCTTATAGGACATCAATTCCAATGCTTTGTCTTGTGAGATCTTCTCCATAGCCCTTGAGCATATCAGCAAGCTTTTCCTAAACAAGGAAAATATAAAAAGAAATGTTATTAGCATCTAGTATAAACACATCTAGATAAGAAAAGGAAAACCAAATATAAAAGATAATACAAGGAGTAAGATACTTATCTTTGGAAAAATGGTGAGGGATCCCTCTTAATCCAATCTCGAGGGATACCTATAACTTTAACAAAACAATTCAACAATGTTTTTCCAAAGCATGTTAAACCTATAAGTACTAAAAATCAAAATACAAAACAATTCAAAAACTTAGAGTAGAGGGACTTAATAATATAAGTCCTTTATTTCTGATTCTTTAGTCTTGTTCTTCTTTGGAGATCCTTCTTCGGCAACATTTGCTTGATCCCTATTTCTCTTTCTATTTCTCGGATTCTCAAGACAATCACTTCTATAGTGACCCATCTTGTGACAATTGTAGCATTCAATCTTTGATAGGTCTATCTTCCTTCTATGCCCTTCAGACTTCTTGAAGGTTCCTTTGTTCTTGTGATGAGCAGATTAGGCATTTGAAACTTTCTCCTCTTCATTCTCTTTGTTGCTTACTAATCGAATTCTGACTTCTTCTTGACTACAAGCATTCCATAATTGTTCGAATGTAGGAGTTTCCTTCCAACTGTTGAGACCTAAGGCACTCCAAGATGTTGGTAATCCTAGAAGTGCGGTGATTACAAGCTCCTTTTCAAGTACTATCTCATCGATTGCCTGGAGCTCATCTCTGATTCTAGCTATTCTTACAAAGAAGGATCCCACAATGTCTTCCTTTGTCGTCTTTATAGTTCTCAGTTCATTCTCAAGTCTTGCTATTTGACCAAGATTCTTGATTGTGAATAATTTAAATAATACCTCATACATTTCTTGAGCAAAATCTATGCTGGATATATATGGGATGAGGTTATCCTTTATTCCATCCACCACTATGGTCATGGCCAATAACTTTGTTTCTCTAAACTTTGTCTTTTCTGCATGACTTGACTCATTTGTAGGCTTCTTTACTTTTCCTTTGACTATATCCAAGATTGCATTCTTCTCAAGGATGAGATATATCCTCTTTTTCCATGCCCTGTAATTGGATGCTCCTTCTAATTTGTTTTCTCCCTTCATTGAGTTAGACATTGTTCTTGAAGATCCTTTTCCTTGATGACCCTTTATTGAAACTTCTTAAAACTCTCTATTCTCCTTTCAATAGATCTTTAAGCTGCCTTTTTCCTTCTTCTTCACCTTAGCTCTGATACCATGTTGGAAAATCAAAAAGGCAAAAATATTTTCTTTATGTGGATAATTACTGGTGATATTCGTATGTTCTTAATAACTTTCTTGAGTTCTTCTTTTATCTTAATTCATCAAGCAATTACCAATAACCATAACACGAAGATCAAAGACACCAAATGTAGGCAAACAGCCAGGCCAAAACCCTTATCTAGAGGAACACCTAGTCAAAAACTCTTCCTTTAATAGTTTCACAAGATGATCCAAAACTCCTGACCTAGACACAGACTTCCTCCAATCACCAAGTCAATGCTTCCTTTCTTCTGCAGATGATAACCTTCCAGCAACAACTTCGACCTAGCACTTCGATCTTGCAGCAGCAAGCTTTAACCTAGCAAAAACTTCAACCTAGAAACTTTGACCCAGTCAGAGAACTTCGACCTGCAGTGGAAGTTCGACCCAACAGCACTTCAGCGTTCCAGTACATAGCCCAGTAAATCCATAGGAGTGAGAGAGAGATAACCCAGAAACTTCGATTTTCTTCCCCAGCAAATCTCCTTCAGTTTCTTCTACAATTTCGTACTCTTCTACCTCCTACTCTTGGATATCGAACTTGTGTGAGAGATGCCCCAAATGAATCGAACTACACTTCTATATACTCTTTTTTGGAGTTCGAATTACCCTCATGTAGTCCGACTTGATCAGGTAAGGGCTGACTTGGTGTGGAGGTGACAAATGACTTATTTTACTTAATAATGATTCTTTTTATATGATTCAAAAGCCCAAGAAGGGCCTCATTAAAAGGACATTGACTCTAATGACTCAAGACAAAACCTAGAAACCCTAAATGGGGACTTTGACCTAGAACATGATGACCCAAGCATGAAACCCGTCCTTTAATAAGTCATAAGAATAATAATAATAATAATAATTCTTTTTTCTTTCTTTTGATAATACATTTCATTATGACTCAAATACAATTATGAAGACTGAACCTAGTTACATTCTTCAACAGTTCTCAAGTGAGAGGAGGTATAATCTCGGTCGTCAAGTACTCTGGAGATCACGATTAGGCATTTAGCTGAATGTAAAGTTATAATAGGAAGGCTAAGGAGAAGGAGAAGATAGACCATATAGCAGCACAAGATTCAAAGAGGCATCTTAGTGAGTACAATGATAATTGTGAAGACTAAGCCTAGTTACATTTTCAACAAGACCCAACTACATCGCGAAGTGTACCCAATGAAGACAAAAACACACCATTACAATTACAGCGGCCAATGGAGATGGGGAGTCAACCCCCACTAAAAAGCCCACCAATTGAAGGAGATCATCATTTGGTCCAAGGGTAAGATGCCAACTCAAGAAGACAACCTTGAGATCACAAGGCAACACCATCACAGTGTTCGGAGAGAAGAAGGGGAAGGGGAAGTTGCAATGGGCAACAGCATTAGCAAATTTTCAACCTGATGAGTTTGCAGCGAAGTTCAAGAAGGACCTCTCATTTGTCTCATGTTTATCTACTAGCACCAACACTAGGAGTGCTTGGTACATGGATTGTGGTGCATTAAGTCATATCACAAAGGCACGGGAACTATTTAGCAATCTAACAGAGAGAGACTCAGATTTACATGCGAAGCTTGGTAATGATGCCAAGTATGCAGTGAATGGGGTCAGAACTATAAAGCTTCAACTACAGACAGAAGGGACATTGAAAGCTGAGGACATGTTATTCATACCAAGACTAAATAAAAACTTGCTCTCAATATCAATCGTAGAGGACAGAGTATTAGTTATAAAGCACAGACGATTTGAGGTTAAATTGGTGAATGGACAAGTGCTCATTCCTCTAGAGAAGTCTAGCCCAGACACGATAGTGGCCATTGGGTTTAGAAAGAGCATTTATACAGACTTATAGGCAAACCTATTCAAACATTGACGGATGCTCAGGAGCATGTGGAGGTTCCCAAGAGCATATTCAAGGAGAGAAAGCCTCCAAAGAAAAACATTGTGCCAAGACCGGAGTTTCATGTGGCTCTTCAAGAAGTACCTCCCTTGCTAAAAGGGAGAGTTGATGCTTGAAGCTCAAGCAGGTATATCTACATAGGCCCAAGTTTCAAGGCGTGTAGAATTCGCCTAACACACCCTTAACCTTAGCAATTACTTTAGTGATTGAAGTAATTTATTCTATAAGACAAAAGCAAGTTAATCTAATGAAATGCATGAATATATCCCATCAACCAGATACCATCACCTCGAGTATATCTGATCCCGTACTCGATTATTCCTCGCAGCACATGCTTTGTTGTTGTCTAGTCTATTGGAATTTCAAGGGAGATGGTGAAATTCCTTAACTTGATAATTACTTGTGAATATTACCTTATTCTTTTATTATCTTCAATCTTTCTTCATCAAGCAACTATCAAATCAATCACAATACACACGAAAAGAGACAAAGATTTATCCTGGGAAAATCCCTGTGGGGAAAACCCAGCAAACTTCTTCTTAGAGAAATCTTCAGATCAACAAGAGAAATCAAAGTCAATGTAGCCTTTCGCAAGTGCTAGGGTCCTCTTTCACTTGAACAATATTTAAAAAACTTCAGCCTTTACTTAGAGATGTTGATTCTCTCCACATAAACCGAAACTTTGTTTATTCCGCCACTCTTCACAAACTTCAGGTCACAAACTTCAAATCTCAATTTCATATAGATCTCTGTAACTTTTGTTTCTCTTCAGACATACCTATGGAGTATGACTATAATCTCAAACTTCTCTTCTAGGTCTTGATATAGACTCCTTCCAAAACATAGCCTAGATATTACCTCTAAATAACAAGAACAATGAGGACTGTAAAGACTTCATATCCTTCAATAGATACTTTAGAATTCAAACTTTGAATGGCAAAGGATCTTCCTTTAATCTTCGAGCTAGTATAAACTTTAAATAGTATGTAATCTTCCTTCAAATTCGGCCTATTGTAGACTTCAGATGAAAAAGCATAAGTAAGTCTTCGTATACTAGAGAAAGATAGGGTAGAGAGAATATGAGCTTCATATTTGATCTCCCTTCGTCCTTAACAAAACTCGAATAATGTTGCAGAGGTATAAAACTTGGATCTTCAAGAACAGAACTTTGGATTCCTTATTATATGGCAGAATAGTAATTTGGCTACCTTATGATAGTCCTCCTACTTCGTTTTCCACAGAAGATATGAGATACTCTGTTCCAGATCAAACATGCCATAAAAGGGAGCGAAAGGATCTTAATATATAGACTTTTTCAAGGTCGAATTGATGTCAAATGTGGGCAAGCCGACCTGTCCAAGCAAAAGGTCGACTAGCACTTGTGGAGGACTTTAAAATAATAAATTTTCTTCTTTTGAATGTCATGAAAAAAATGACTTGCAAATACAAAATTTTGATCAATATAAGCATGATAAACATGTTGGAAACAAACATAATAATTTTTACAATGATAACAAAGGCATTATGAAGACCGACTGTGGCTATATTTTCCAACACAATGCACCCTCTTCGATTCAACCATGAATTGAGTAAGAGTGTTAACTGCGAAAGATATAGCCCTTGGCCATAAAAATAAAAATAAAATAAAAACAATATCTATATATATATATATATATATAAAGATATAAAAAAAGGTAAAAAAATAGTGTTTGTATATATATAGAAAAAGGAAAGAAAAATCATAGAAAAAAAATTAAAAAGGAGTTTAAAAACAAAAAGCAAAAAAATATATAATTTAAAAAAAGAAAGACATGAAATTGTAAAAAAAAGAAAGAAAAGGATAAAATAAAAATTATTATATATTAAAAAAAAACATAACAATAAAACAAAAATAAAAAAAGGGAAAATTGACAGCCACACAGATGCAACAGATACCTGACGATCACACAGCCACCGTTTGGGCGTTATCCTTCAGTCGTAGTACACGGTTGCCTTCCAACAACAATGACAAGCATCCACCGCTAACAGTTAGCCACAGCCCTCACAAACCATCGCCCCAACCACCAGGGACGCCCTGCCCACAGTGATCGTCCGTAACTGCAAACTCTGCGACACCACCCAACCGCTTCAACTTCCTAAATACGAAAAAGTAGTTTTTGACATTTTCATACAAAAAGAAAAAAATAACACTATAGGATGTTACACTGAAGCCAAATGCAGTAACACTAGAAGACATACAAAATATTTCAAAAGTTCAAGAAGGTAAAAAATTACTACAAAACATGCAAAGAGAAGTTGACAAGATAACCGCTAACAAAAATGAAGAAGTTTCTCGAGTTAAACACCATAGTGAAAAATTACTGTCACAAATTAAGAAACTTCAAAATGATAAGAAATCATTGAAAAACAAACTAGAAGAACTTATCATGAAAGAAGCTTTGAAGTCTGTAGATGAAACAACTCAAGTTGAAAAAAAATGAACGAATATTGACCCAGTCAATACCACAACTGAAGATGAAGACAAACCAATGGAAGTAAAAACATATTCAAATGTTGTCATTCACACAACAGAGATTTCATGTGAAGATCCAGTGATTGCCCAAGTGACATTTGTACCTAAGGGAAATCAGATACTTCAAGTAAATGAAGAAATCGACACAAACAAGTTAAGGGGAAATCAGATCACAAGAACTCTTTATCTACACCTAAATCACAAGAGCGGACATCTCAATCATTCTACATATTTGTATCATTCAAAACAAAAACAACAGACTTATGTTCCAAAGAAAAATGATGTCAGCAATAGCACAATCCAATCTGACGATAACAATTTATCCCATGTATCAAGTAATTGCAAAGTTCCACAGAAGATTGATTTAAGATGGTCAGATCCCTTCTCAGTTCAACAATTTTATTTATTACTCCAAGGATCTTATCATCTTGTATAATCAAAGATGACAAATCGAAGAATTTTAAAAGATGTGAATAGATTACAAAGAGAAAGAACAGATGACATGCCTTGTCAACAATAAGCTTTGAGGACAAAGATTTTTGAAGAGGAAGGCAATGTTATGAATATAAGTCATATAAATATAAATAATCATAATGGTCATAATAATAATTAAGTACTGAAGAGGCATGTCTAAGGGACATGACTGTTCATGAAGAGGCACCTACCTAGGTATATAAGCGGGCCTCGTTTGTAACATTCTCATCATACCTCACATCTCATATCAATTCTTTTACATAATATTCAATATATGTTTCTTATCCTCAATGGATGTCTTCATGTACCAAGAGTTTTGAAGATCATTGCATAAGTACGAACTTTGTTCGTTACAGCTGCTAGCAAATCTTTGGACCTTCGATATCCCTTGTCCTCCATGATTCAGACATCTTGCCTGACAATAATCCTCCCGGTCCCTGGAATAAATATCCTGTATGCCTTTGAGTTCTCACTGTACCCAACAAAGTATCCCCTCTCTGCAGTCTAATACGTCTTGGAACGTGTAAGGAATTGTCCACTCTCTTTTGATCCCCTCCCTAGTACAGAACGGAAGAGAGCGTTAAACTCTTGGAAGTGACTAAATACCTCATCCTTAGCCTTCAGGAAGTATATCCAAGTCTTCCTAGAGTAGTCACCAATAACGGTAACGAAATATTCATACCCTTTGAGAGATTGCATAAACATCGAACAACATATATCAAAATGTACTAAATGAAGAACATCTTTAGATCTGGTGTCACTCCTCGGAATAGTTGCCTTAGCAAACTTCAGCAAAACACATCCCTTACATACATCATCGTGCTATATGCTCACCTCTAGAACACCTATCACTGTCTCTCGAAGCAACTTAAGTGCTCCGTGATGGATATGGCCCATCCTCCTATGCCATATCTCTCCTAACTCCAATAACTATGGGTGACTTCCACTCCTGGCATTTTATCAACACTTTTTGTCCTCTAAAGAGTACATTGTACCCCTTGTCCTAAAGAATAGATACAGAAATTAGATTCATCCCCATTCCTAGTACATGCAACACATCATGGATGGGAATCGGTTGCCAAACTCCCTTTGAAATAGAACAGTTTCCCTCCCAAGTGGGTTGAACTTAAACTTGTTACCCATCTCAATCTAGATTCTGATGTCCTCCTCCTTATAACTGGAGAAGTACTCCCTAACTCTTGTCATATGAAATGACACCCCACTGTCTATATACCAAACACCCTATGAGGTCGAGTGAGTCAACCAAGTTATGAGTGCAAACTCTTGTTCCATCCAACCAGTTTTTTAAAACCGAAACTGGTGACCAGACCGGTCCAACTAATGAACCGGTTTACCGACCGGGACTGGTTTGGTCTAAACGAACCGGTTTTAGAAAAATACATTAAATAACTAATTTTTAATGAAAAAAACTATTTTTAAGATTTAAAACCATGATTCCAAGCCAATAAAGACAAAATATGCAAAGATTGCTCGTTTATATACCATGTAAAGGTGTGAATAGATCAAAATGGCACCGAGTGCAATACATATCATCGACAAAATACATAAGCAATGAGGCTCTAAATGGCCTCTAGAGTGCAAAAACAAAGCCTACAAACTATGGGGCCAGTGGCCTACTACAAGACTCAAGTCTACATATATGATAATACTATAATAGTGATCAACATTATCACTTGAAACTTCTCATGAGTCATCATGATCAAACTCAGTTGGTTGAGTCTCAACTCCCAAACTTTGCAGCCACAAACTTCTCTATTGGTTCAGTGACTTGAGTCTCAAACTTCTGAAGGTATTCTGCCCTAATATTCCCTATTATTTCATTTGGCGCTCCACATGGCTTTACATGGCCTCCTATCAGGCCAAGTGTTGCTTGAACCTACTAATACCCCCTCCTTGAATGGATTTTTGGCAATATTTGCAGATCAATTTGCCATCAATCATATCACAATGAGCCCATGCAGTATCTCTGGCTTTTGGAGGTATGATGACTACTACTTAGCTTAAACTCTATTGTTCCACTACTCCAGCGAAAACTCAGCACTCTCCAAGCTCCCAAGCAAACTCACAAACACTCCAAATGAGATATGTGAGACAAATGAGAGGGAGAGGGGCTTCTTAAAGACTTGGAGAGGGTGTTTTTGGAGGGCAAGAACCCTTAGTTTCCCTCCAAAACCCCTAAAACACAGTCAAAAAGTCGCTTTTTGGGCTCACGGTGGGCGTGCCTCCTAACTGGCCGGTTTAGGACGGAATCGGCTGGTTTGATACAAACCAGCCGGTTCCGTCGTAAACCGGCCGGTTAGGACCGGTTTTCTGCAAAAAATGGCGAAGTGCCCCCTCTGACTGGGTTTTTTGGCCAGTTCGACCAGTGGGCCTGCTAATCGACCGGTTAAATCAGTAACCGGTTAGCAAGGCCGATTTTGAAAACTATGCAT